>CM066329.1:219772161-220372161 GCA_033807585.1 Hydrophis major
ACACCTGGCTAGAGGGCAGGGGTGGTGCCAGAAAGTTCATTATACTCCAAACACCTACTTGAGCACGAAAGGGCCAGTGCAATTTAATAAAGGTCAAGGAGCTGCTGTATCTGTTCGGATGAAGGCTTTCCACCTCCAGCCTCTTGAGAGTTCATAGAGTAGGCTCTATAGAGAAGGAAATTACCTTGGAATTGGATACAAAAAGCTGTTGGCATTCCAGGTTACTTCGTTAAACAGGGATGGAGCCAAGGACCAAGAGTTAAGCAAACATTAGCATTCCGGTAGGTCTTTGTGTATGTCGGGGGTGTGGGGGTTGAGCTGTAGGCATGGTTGAAGAAAGTGGGAGAAAAGAGAGTTGCAGGAAGCAATTATGTTGGCCAACTCAGACATTGAGACCATACAGTACAGCAAGAGGGTTATTATATGATTGGAAAACAAATCACATTTTTCAAGGTATGTAAGGTAAAGAGCCATGGTGGCGCAGTGGTTAGAATGCAGTATTTCAAGCTAGTTCTGCTGACTGCTGGCTGCCAGCAGTTTGAGTCTCACCAGTTCAAGCTTAACTTAGCCTTCCATCCTTCCAAGGTCAGTAGAATGAGGATCCAGATTTTTAGGGGCAATAGGCTGACTCTGTAAAACTAGAGAGGGCTGTGAAGCACTGTGAAGTGGTATACAGGTATTCCTCGACTTACAACAGTTCAAAGTTAGAACGGCACTTTTAAAAAGTGACTTGTGATCGTTTTTCCACAGTTATGACCATGGCAGCATCCCCATGCTCATGTGATCAAAATTCAGATGCTTGGCAACTGGTTCATTTTTATGTCGGTTGGAATGCCCTGGGTTCATGTGATTAGCTTTTGCAATGTTCTAGAAGACAGGCAAAGCCAAGGGAGAATCTGGATTCACTTAACAACCGCTTTACTAACTTAACAAATGCCATGATTCACTTAACAACTGTAGCAATAAAATGTTCTGATCAAGGCTTCCTGAGATACCAACAAACACACATTAGACTCCAGGACCCTCCAACCCTTTTATTTTAGTTCAACAGCTATGAATTATCATCATTCACAGCCCGTGAAGAGTCTCAACTAGTTATAAATATCCCATGCAAGTCTGCCAAAGTTCTTCGGGAGAAGTCTGATAAGAACGCACCTTTATCTTACTTGAAGTGCTGCCAATGACTATAGTACCAATTAGTCTTTCAAAACCAAACGGAGCACAAATTCACCATGGAGCTTTCAGGTTCCAAACTGACCAGGGCAAACAACGTTGCTTCCTGTAAAGGTTCCTGTCCCTTTGCACTTCCTTTATATCTTATGGAAGGGGCAAACACCTCCAAGCCTTACTCCTGAGTCACCCCTTTTGTCTTAACTGCCCCTTGCCTTCTGGCAGCTCTGCGCACGCCTGCACTGGGAACGGGCTCCCCTTGTTCCTCTGTCTCACTGCTGTCAGATTCTGGAGGCTCCAGAGTCAGCACATAACTCCCAGATGGCCCTGGTCCCATCTCTCTCGGTATTGGATACAGGACCCATCGTCCGAGTCCTCCCCAGACTCCCAGACTTGCCCATGTTCTTCCCCACTGTCCGATTCTGCTGCCATCTCCGCAGGCTGCCAGCAGACCACAACAGAAAAGTCATTAGACTTTAACAAATGTTTCACTTAGCAACATAATTTTTGGGGCTCAATTGTGGTTGTAACTCGAGGACTACCTGTATAAGACTAAGTGCTCTTGCTATGTTGGCATCTCAACACCCAACATTGCAACCAGTGCTGGCTAGGAATTCTAAAGAGAAGATCCTATGCAGATTGATTATCTGGGAAAACTTTGTCAGTCCCTTTTTTCCTTCTGTTTCATTCATATTTCTATTCAGATCAAATTGTCCAACTTTTGGAAATACTATTCAAACCAGCAAAACCTAGGTGTCAGGATTCCAGCAGTTATCCCCATTTAAATCATGAGTCTCGAGCCAAACTTCCAAAACTTAAAAAGGATTTATTGGGAGTTAACATGCCGGCACTGCCTCGGGGTAGACAACTCTGAGACACATCATTCATTGTCACCCTTGACCCTGGTTTCCCCCCACCCCCTGGGTGTATCGTAATTCATATTCTCCAATGGGACACATCCATAGCCAAGAGTCATCAATCATGCTCTCCAGTTAGAATTTTGCCTGGCAGAAACTTCGGTCACCTAGTTACACATCTTTGAAAACTAGTTACGGAATGCACTTTTGGTTTCCAAGCTGATGCACTGCTCCCCTCTCCCTTTCTGTTGGCAACCCTAAAAAGACCATAGAAATGTTTTATGAGTTGATACTAGACATCAAAAAGAAGAGAGGAATGAGCTGATCCTTTCTTTAATGCATCCTAGTAGTAGTTGTACAGCATTCTGTATTGCAAGTTAAAAGTTCTACCTTCGGGAAGACCTAAATGGAATGGATGAAGCTAGACTGCTTGTTTGGACCACCGAATAGTGCCACGGGGAACGTCTCTCCGCCTTTCTGGAAAGCAATGGATCTTGCCTCTTTAAAGGGCTGGAGAGATCAAGAAAAGAAAAGAAATAGACTGGGGCCTAGAACAGAGTTATTGTTCCTGAGGCTGGAATAAGAAGAAGACTGTGATCAAGAATTGATATAAATCTTAATAAATAGTGGATGGTCTGCTACAGGCCATTCTGATGACCAAGGCCAGATTCAGACTTTAAAACATTTCTCTGGAAATTGTGCCTGTATTCTTTGAAGCAAAACAACGGCACTGACTATAGAGTTGAGAATACACAGCTGGATTTACAACTCCATGTCAATCCCCAATCCCTCTGGCACCCCTCTAATATTACATTGTTGAATCTTAGCAACTAAACACCAATTTCAGCATCTTTTGTCATACAGTGAGAAGAAGAATGAGAATAGATGCATTAAACTGTAACCTGTCACTTTGAGGTTGACACCCCAAATTTCATACACACCCCAAGACAAAGAAAAGGTGAAAAGTTCAGCCTTGCCGCTTCATCTAACTCACTGCAACATCAGCTATGCTTCCTGCAGACCCCGGAAGCCATTTTTCTTTTAGAAGGAAAGGGGGATGAATGTTTGCTTACACCCAGGCACTCCAACCTTGTCTCATCCATAATACTTGCCCAGGTGTGGGATTCAAATTTTTTAACAACTGGTTCTGTGGACGTGGCTTAGGTGGTGGGCATGGCTGGGTGGTCATGTGACTGGGTGGACATGTCTTGGTGGTCATGTTATTGGCTGTGCGTGGCCAACTCAATATCGCTCACATCAAGGCACGCATATCCTCGCCTGGCTTCTCGTAACTGTGGGATAATGTTGAGGTAATTCCCCATTAGGAGAATGAGCGCATACAGGAAGACGTATTGGAGGGAAGTGTTTGAATAATACACACACAGCACACAGATACACTGTACAGTAAATGTAGGTTTTTACTTCCAGAAACTTTCAAGCAAAGTTCAAGATAAGCAGTCCAAAGTCATTCACAGGTAAGGCAGTCAGTGTTCAATGCAGGGATAATCCAATAACAAAGTCCAGTGTCAAAAACAGTTCAGTAACAGACTTACATCAAATCCATGAATAACAGTCCATTAGGAGGAACAGCAAAACTCTCCAACAGAAAGAAAACAGAGACTCGCTTCTTCTGAGACTAAGACTAAAACTAAACAATCCAGGTTTCTGGCTCCATCTTACGGGCCGTTTGAGAAACCACACCCAATTTCAGTTTAGCATTCTCTTAAAGATACAGTTTTAAAATGTCTATCCTGGTTTATATATTTCCATACCAAAAACTTGTTAGGTGACTTACATTCCTAGCAATGGGGATGCTGCAACAGTCATAAGTGTGAAAAATGGTCATAAGTCACTTTTTTCAATGCCACTGTAACTTTGAATGGTCACTCCACACAAGCAAAGTACCAGCAAAGGAGGGGGAAAAATTCCAGAGACGTTCCTGAGACAGGAAGTCTAGTCCTGCCAAGAATGAAATAAGGGTTAACGGAGAGGCAGTTTCTGTAAGCAACACCAGAATGTTTCCTTCCTGCCTTCCTTACAGGATTAGGCCAGTAATTTCTTCTAACAACTGGTTCTTCGAACTGCTTAGAATGTTAACAACGGTTCTTGCAAACTGGTAGAATCCCACCCCTGTACTCGTCCCTCACATCAATCCTACAAAAAGCCAAGCTTTTGACAGATATGAAAAGGGGGAAGAGATGTTAAGGAAAAAGTAGCGATAGGCCACTCTTTCAAATTATTTGAGAATATGCCTAGCAAAAATCCATACTCAACATATGTTTATAATTCTGATGTGCAAAGTGAATATAGATTGTCTGTTTCTCTCATAATATTAGAAACCGAGCTTAACCTATGAAGAGATTGATAGCAAATTCAGGACCAAGTAGAAATACTTTATTTCACATGGTAACAGCATGGAACTCTGTATCTATGTCTGCTGATCCCATCTATTCTTCTTAACTATCTCAACTGCTATCTCCATATCAGCAGCTAAGATTTTACCATGTGTTGCCAATTTTCCTTCTAGCCATGCTTTGCAAGCATAAACTTTTGACATTTGAAATAATCAGAAAAATGAATTGTCTTTCTATATAATTCTGTACCTCAAAACACTCTCAGAGCATATAACACCTTAAGGAAGGCCACCAAGAAGGATTTCTTGTGCGCAAAATTTCAGATTTGTTACTATTTAACCCTTCATTATATTTGGTTCCTTGAGTTTAGTTTAGTTTATTATCATTGCACCTCGTACAATGAAATAAAGTGTCATATTCAGTGATATTGTAACTATAAAAATAAAACACAAACACACATCCTTCACATTCTATATAATTGAATTGAAAACCCAATATTACATTAATATTGCACTATTATACAGTAGAATTCAATATAGTTACTGCCCTGGGATAGAAGCTGTTTTTCAGCCTATTTGTCCTTGTTTTTATCATTCTGTACCGTCTACCAGGTGGTAATAGTTCAAAAAAAGGGTTCCCAGGATGAGATGGATCTTTGAGAATGTTTTGAACTTTCTTAAAGTTCTTTGTTTATAATACAGGAAGTCCTCAACTTACAACCACAATGGAGTCCAACATTTCTGTCGTTCAGTAAGGCATTTGTTTTGCCCTGTTTTATGACCTTTCTTGTCACCTTTCTTGTCAAGCGAATCATTGCAGTTGATTAGTTAGTAACCCAGAGTGAGTGAAGTGAATCTGTCTTCCACTTTGATTTTGCTCATCAGAAAGTCACAAAAGATGATTACATGTCCTTGGGACACTTGTTCCTAAATTTATGATACTTGGTCATAAATGTGAATCAGTTGCCAAGCATCTGAATTTTGATCACATATTCACGGGGATTCTGCAAAAGTCATAACTGCGAAAAACGCTCATGTCATTTTTTCCCCCAGTAACCTTGAATGGTTACTAAACAAATTGTTGTAAATTGAGAACTGTATCTAGTATAAGTTTTAAAATATTTTATTATTATAAATTGTGAATTTTTCTCTTATTTTTCATTGCAGAGGATATCCTGCAAACTGACTTAGTTTTTTTTAAAAAAAGGAAATCCCTAAATAAAACAATTTAAAAACTAAGAAGAAGCAACAGCTGATTAATAGTTTTAAGAATAAGCAGAATTTCAATTTAAATCAGCTCCTTAACCTTGGTGTCATGCCTCTGTCAGAATCTAATTTGGAGGGAGAGGCTGAGCAGCTGACAGGAAGTGGGAATGTGGCTCCATTGGCTGTGGAAGAAACTGGGGAAGGGCAAAAGCTGGCTGGGCAGAGCAGGGGAGAGGTAAAACAAAGGAGAGGGAATTTGGAGGAGGACCCACGCCCACCCCCTTCATCCTAGGGCACGCAGGGAGGAATGGAGAAGGGAGTAACGTGAGTTGTGTGGCTTACGGGGGAAGAAAGGGCCCTGATTTCCTTCATTAGCTGCAGCTGAGAACACAGTGTTTAAAAAGGGAAGCTGCACACAGCAAAGTTGGGAGCAAATTGTGAATTATCATCGAGGCTTATCTGGGTTCCTGGTGTCTTCTCAACTGTGGGTGTTTTCCTGGGCTTTCAAGTCTGCAATTCCTTCTCCTGCCCTGTCAAGTTAATTACTGCAGCATGGTTTGTGTGGATTTTTATTTACAGTTTGTATGTACTTAGTTTTCGGACTGAATTTCCTCCACTTAAAAACTGTTCTTGGGAGAGTTTTTTCTCCAGATGAAGGTAACCTGGACATTGGGGGCAAAGTTGGAGGCATTAAAGGGACACTTCTTGCTTATTTGACTGTGTTGCTTTTGTGTCATGCCCTGGGGTCATCACACTTGGTGTTTTGGAAGTATTGAGACTGGAACTTTCAAAATCGCCAATCAATGTAGACAGATCCAACACATAGATCGCTAGGAAAATAGACAGGATTCTCAAGGAATTTCATACATCCGGAGCTGCCAAAATGATTTTTTTAACACTTTTGAAAATCATAGACAGGGTATGCAGAAGCCATTGTCTAGGGACTGAAGAATTTTGTTCCAGAACTGGAACAAGATAACATTTGGAAATGGATTAGGCAAAGGGTTTCCCAATTCATTAGCTATAAGAAAAGAAAGTTGTACAGCAGAATCAGATCTGGCAGATCCTATTATTACAGCCAGACTCAAATGAAAGCAGTTTTTGGTTTTCTTGTAGAGTTGGTTTCCTACTCTGGTTTTGGGGTTGATAGATGTAGAAGTAACTCAATGATGGATGAGATTTTATGGCAAGAGCTATCCTTATAGAAATTCCTGCTTTAGTCATATACGGTACATCCATTGAATCGGCCTTGTGCTCCATTGATTTGGGAACAACAATTCGGGTGAAAGCTGGTTAAAAAAAAAATGATACTCAGAGGACGATAAGTGACAAGATTCAAAAGGTTAAAGAGGTAGAAGGAATTGGAAATAGGACCAAGCAGAGTCAAGTGCAGGTTAGAGGATAGTGAAAATCAGTCTGAAATTGCATCCTTGCCAGTGGGTGGGATTCAAACATTTTTACCACCGGTTCTGTGGGCGTGGCTTGGTGGGCATGGCAGGGGAAGGACACTGCAAAATCTCCATTCCCTCCCCACTCCTGAGGGAAGGTTACCATCACTTCTCCAAACTACTTAAAATTTCCACTCCCAGTTCTCTAGAACTGGTCAGAACCTGCTGAATACCACCTCTGATCCTCACTGAAAAAGTAAATGACATGGTCCATGATGAAATAAAATATCCCAGTAACAATTTTCAGCAAACGGGAGAAGAAAAAGTGTTTGAGCACCCGTAGACTTTTCTCTTTAGTCCCCCTGGCTGAAAAGTCCTGCTCCCTTCTCTCCTTCAAGATATCAGCAACAGAGAGCAATTTCTCTTCCCAAGACACAGTTCCTCACCAAGACATGACTATTTCCCCTCCCCCTTTTAATTCAGTCACTCAAACTGACAGCTACACTATGTACAAGAACTGGGCTACATGACTGCTGTGCCATATTTTCACTGTAAATCTCCTGATGTGTCAAGAGCTCCCTTTCACTCCCCAATCCCTTGATAAATATTCATTTTATATAAGTATGTTTCATCTCTCTCTCCCTCTCTTTCTTTAGCTCTCCTTAATTATCATCACCGGATTTGGAGTTGTGGGTGGTCTTTATATCCTTGCAAGGAAGACCTTCTTTGTTCCTGAAGTGAGGTATGTTTCTGGACAGCAATTATGTTTAGATTGGGACAAGAGTCTCTGCAATATTTATAAGGGATCCATTATTTGATCTAACCTAGCATTGCAGAATCCTCATGATCTGCTTTGCCATTCTTCTTCATACAGTTAATAGAATAGCATAAGAATAAAACAGAACAGAATAGAATAGAATAACAGAGTTGGAAGGGACCTTGGAGGTCTTCTAGTCCAACCCCCTGCTTAGGCAGGAAAACCCTACACCACTTCAGACAAATGGTTATCCAACATCTTTTTAAAAACTTCCAGTGTTGGAGCATTCATAGCTTCTGGAGGCAAGTTGTTCCACTGATCAATTGTTCTCTCAGGAAATTTCTCCTTAGCTCTAAGTTGCTTCTCTCCTTGATTAGTTTCCACCCATTGCTTCTTGTCCTGCCCTCTGGTACTTTGGAGAATAACTTGACTCCCTCTTCTTTGTGGCAGCCCCTAAGATAGTGGAACATTGAAAGTTTGAAGCAAGCCAAATCCTGCCAGCATTAGTACAAGAGTACCAGCAGAATCAGCAAAGCTGATCAATTTGAATGTTAGGGACTATGTAAATGACTTGGGAAGGATATTGCTGTCAAGACCTATTCTCAGGCCAACCTGGCAGGTCAGATTTGACTGATGGCCAAATGCTTCCCATCTCAGGCCCAGATTATCCTAGGATTTATGCTAGCCTGGATAGGAGAAAGAAGAGTGAAGAAGGAAGAACTGGCCTCTGTTGTTTATAGGGATAGAACTTGAACATCCACTTGTTTATCAAAGATCACCCATCTCTCTCACAGAGCGACTTATCCTTGCTCACGTTTCCAAGAATCAGAGATCAATGTAAAACCATAGTGCATATGGATATTTTCAGATTTAGGGTTAGAACACCTTCTTACTTCAAAAAGTTAATGGAAACTCTTCTGCTCATACTAGTGAATGAATCATAAACTCCTTGTCTGACAAAGCCATAGATTTAGTACATTTTGGATAGAATATGTTTTTGAGATTTGAATTTTATTCTTTATAACACTGTATATGTATTAGCCGAGGAAGGAAATCTGAATTTAAGATGACACTGGCCCCAACCACCAGATATGCAGTGTCCATATGAACAAAAAAAAAACATGCAATATCTTTACAATATCAATCTAGGACTGCCAGTTAAAGTTAAAACTATTCATGGTGATATTTCCCTTCCCAATAATAGTACCCATGTGCCACAGTTGTTCCCCAAATAATACTGAGATGGTTAAACACTAAGGTTAATGAAAAAAAAAACAGCTAACATTTTTCAGGAAAAAATATGAATTTTGATGAAATATCTTATTGTCATTCCTGGTAATCATAAGATGATTGGTACTTTCATAAATATAAACAAAGGAAGAAAGAAGCCAATATTGTTTTGAAAATTGCTGCTGAATCAGGGAAAAACTCTAAAAATGCAACATAAAAATTGTTGATGATATCTATTGCATAGGTGGAAGCATTAAATATAAAATACAATAACAATATTGGGATAAATCTGTAAGTTTATAAGTAATTCAACTGTTTTATCAAGGAAGCTTCTAACAGTCCTTAAACTCTACCAGGATTACTTTGATATGTACATTTCTCTGTGCTATCTCCTTAGCAAAAGAAGACATGCTCCTTAATTTTAAAAGCCACTCCATACATATTCAAGGGTATTTTTGTCTCATTTTTAATTGGAATAAAATCTCAATGCTTTTACATTTTCACATCTTGGCTCAGTAGAGATGATGCTAAATGACTATGTTTTCATTCTTGACTATCTATTCCCATAAGAGCATGTGTAGAATGCCTGAGCAATATTTTTCCAGGAAGGGGGGAAAAAACCTTTAGTGATTATTTACAAACTTCTGTATGTCAACGCCTCCTCCAAAATGTAGAAGTTCCAGCCATGTGTGTATTTTTGTCCAATATCTTTTAGCTTCCGTACATGTCCACCACATATACAGTAGTAAAACAACACATAGACTTTAAGCCTGAGATATTTTTATTGGGGATTTTATCTGAAAATTATAGTAAAGAAAAACCAGATTTAATTATACATATATTAACAGCAGCTAAGAATTGTATTTGTTTCAAAATTAGAAAAAATGAAAAGTTTCTGATAGAGGAAGAGGTGATCATGAAAATATTGGAATGTGCAGAAATGAATATATTAACATTGAATTAAAGAACAAGAAGAAGTAGAATATTATATGATATGGGATTTATTTTATAAATGGTTGGAAAATAAAACAAGAAGTTAGATGAATATTGTTATAATGATAAGATATATAAGGTTGAGCAATTTTTAACATGAATGTAATCAGAATAAGAAACGTATATTAAATATAAATATTTACACATGATATATGTACCCAGTCAACACACTATATAATTGAAAGATGGATTTGTTGTAAAATAAAATAAAAAACATTTTTTTAAAAATGTAGAAGTTCCATGAAAACATGGAAGAAGAAAGAAAAGGAAAAAGGTGGGTGATTACTGAACTCTTGGTCACTGATACCTGCCTGATAAGGTATCGTGCTATGGGCCTCTGGCAAGTGTACTGTGAGTCACCCTTTGAAGATGTCTAATGCCTTTATAATAATATCTGTTTACTTGCTAAAGTGATCATTGATTCAATTTGGCAGCAGATGCCCAAGGCTCTTAGCACAAAAATTATCAATGGCAGATTTCCTTTGTCTTTGACTGAATTGCAGATAAAAGTGGAATAGACACATCTTCATCAACCTCTCAAGAGATATAGGCACAATTAGCTCCAGGCTTTGGAGGAAGAGGTTATTCTCCTACAATTTTTCCATCCAAGTGAAGATCCTTAAGAATATTAAAGTTCTTCTCCCTTTTCCTTGGAGTATTCACAGTCAGCCCCAGAACATCAGAAATTAAGGGAAAGGTTATTCCCTCTGAGTCTGTTACTTCAATCTCCTGGGTTGGGGGTGCATAACTTTTCTTTGGTCAAGGGAGCATTGGAACAAGCACAGAGCTACAAATTAAATGGATTAAAATTGCTGTAATTGTCTAAAATTAATTCTAAAACCATTCAGTCTTTAGGGCCTGCACAAAGCTAGGATGTGCAACTGTTGAATTCCATGTCTGAACTTGATGAAGTGTGGGATCAAAAGCACCATCTCTCAAACAAACAAACTCTTATTCTCTTATCTTCCCATACACACAAACGCACACAAATCTCATCTGCGAAAGAAGTGATGGGACAAGGGAGAGCTGAGAGATGATGTGTTGTGCAACAGACTGGGAAACGTGACTTCCTGGTGGGCCAGATGTGGTCTTGGACTGCAGACTCTGTGCCTGTTTTTGAAATCTGTCTCAAAGTGACCAACGAAGCCCAGCAGTACTAGCAAACTTAGGGGACCCACAGCCCCCAGATGAGATCCATCTATGAGTCTCAGCAAATTCACAGTCCGGCAACAGCTATTGCTGGTCAAGGTTGTGGAGTAAAATCTGGAGTTAGAGTGGAATAAGTACATCCCAAATCTCTTTTTCTGCCTAGGCAACAACAAATCTCTTCTTTTTATCTGAATCGGATTCCCAAATGGAAAGTTTGCTTCCTGTCAGGGGCCAAAGTGTTAGAAGAGCAGCAAAGAGCGCATGTGTGTGTGTGAGAAGGAGTTTCTCGTGGGAACTTTCCCGGCCTTGACTCCAGGGTTGTTTTTCTGGCTCAACTTCTCCCTATCCTGTTCCTTGCCCGATCACAGATTGTTTCCCTATAGACACCTCGAAGGAAAAGAAAAGAATTAAAGAAAACAAAACCAAACAAAAGCAAGAGTTTAGAAATACTTGATGTTCCAACAGCAAAAAGCAAGAGATTTGGTAGATATTTTTCTCCAGCCATCCTGCTCCTTGAAAACCAAGCTTCAAAATGAGAACGCTCCAGGTGTTAGCTACCAAACCCTTCCCTTTACAGTCCAGTGGCCTTCTGCATTTCAATCTGCACCACCATGGCTCTCTTTCCCATTAACATACCTAAAATACAGTGTTACAATATTTTATTAGCAATACTAATAAAATACTAACTAATGCCATAATAAAATACAATTTTATTATAGCTTTACATCAGGATGACACCAACTAGAATTGCTTCCCCCTGTAGAGCTTGTGAACTTAATTCCACTCCCCACTGGTTTTACTAAAGGATGGAATCAAAGAAGAAAAATTTGCCACAGGCTGCCAAATAAATAAATACAGAGGAAGTTGATTTTCAGCAATAATACAACTGCACACCTAAGATTAAGCAGAACATTTTAAAGTTGTGCTAAACACTCCAACTTTTTATTTGTTTTATTCAGAGAGAATCTGAACTGGATGGTGACCTTTCCCTTCCTTTACAGGTGCAGCCACACGCTTGTGCCATGCATGCTTGCTATTAGCACAAAACTACACAAGTCTTTTCAAAACTCTTTCTCCCTTACATTGTTGTCTGTGGGTGCAATGACACTTGATCACCTGATAAACCTAGCAGATATAATAGCGCTGTATTCATTATCATATGACCTAGCGTGTGAGTGTAGAAAAAAAGCCAAACTCTTTCAGACAATATTTAACAGAATAATAACAGAATGTCAGAATAACAAAGTTGGAAGGAACATTGGAAGTCTTCTAATACAACCCCCTCCTCAACCAGGAACCCTATAAGATTCCAGACTAATGGCTTTCCTAACTCTTCTTAAAAACTGTTGAGGTGATTCCCCATTAGGAGAATGAGCGCATACAGGGAGACGTATTTGAGAGTAGTGTTTGAATAATACACATACAGCACACTGTACACTGTACATGTAAATGTAGGTTTTTACTTCCAGAAACGTTAAGCAAAGTCCAAACAAGCAATCCAAAATCATTCACAGGTAAATCAGTCAGTTTTTCAATCCAGGGATAATTCAATAACAAATTCCAGTGTCAAAAACAGTTCAATATCAGACTTACATTAAATCCAGAAATATCAGTCAATTAGGAAAAATGGAGGAACGGCAATACTTTCCAACAGAAGGAAACAGAGACACTCACTCAGACTCACTCTCTTCTGAGACTAAGACTAAAACAAGCCAGGTTTCTGGCTCCATCTTATGGCCATTTGAAAAACCACACCCAATTGCAGTTTTTGCAATCTCTTAAAGATATAGTACTAAAATGTTTATCCCGGTTTATATATTTCTAACCCAAATACCTGTTAGGGAACTTATATTCCTAACAAAAACCTCCAGCATTAGAGCATCCACAACTTCTGGAGGAAAGCCTGATGAATTGTTCTCTGTGACAGGAAATGTCTCCTTAATTCTATTTTTCTTTGATACATTTCCAACTGCTACTTTTTGTCCTGCCCTCAGGTGGTTTGGAAAATAGGTAGATCTCCTCTCTGTGGGAGCCCCTCAAATATTGGAAGATTGCCATCAAGTCACCCTTAGTCCTTCTCTTCATTAGTCTAGACATACCCAATTTTTGCAACTGTTCATTGTATGTTTTATCCTCCAATCTCTAATCATTTTTGTTGCTCTTCTCTGTACTCTTTCTTGAGTTTCAACATTTTTTTTGTATTGTGGTGACCAAACCAGATGTAGTATTCCAAGTGTGGTCTTACTACACTTCATGTGATCTTGATACTGTTCTTCTGTTGATGTAGCATAGGACTGCTTTTTGGTTAGCTATAGCACACTTCTGGCTCATACTTAAGTGGTTGTCCACTAGGACTCCTAGATCCTTCTCATAGTTATTGCTGTTGAGCCAGGTGCCACCTATTCTATACTGGTGCGTTTGGTTTTTCTTGCCTAAATGTAAAATCTTATAGGGCTCAGGGTTGAAGTCTGTCAAGATCCTTCTTGATCTTGAGCCTATCTTCTAAAGTGTTGGATATTTTCCCCAGCTTGGTGTTGTCTGCAAATTTGATAAGTTCCTCTTCTATCCCTTCATCTAAATCATTTATGAAGATGTTAAAGAGTTTAATATCTCATCCCTAATTTATAATAAAGCCATGAAATATCAACTATTCAATTCTTGTGTCAACAAAAAGCATTGTCAGAACTTTGCAAAACAAAAAAGTATTATTTCAACCTTGATCAAATAAGCCAACTTTATATCCCTCCCTTCTAACAGTCTTAATCTTTAATTCATTTAAAAATTGTAGTAGCATTTGATTTTTCTTCAATTCCTCTTCATCCCCTCACACAGATTTCTTCAAGTTTTTAACAAGTGTCTTAGATAGATCTAATAAGAAAATATTTTCCAGGTCATTCTCTAAGTTCATCAGATATAGTTCCCTTTTAATTTTTAAAAATTCACCCATTTTTTTTTGTATAACCAACAAAATGTCCTTTTCCAAATCATTCTCTTGGGTGTTCATTTATAGTTCCACTTTCAGTATTTTCTCTGTCTTGTCAGGCAAAATTTGCTCTACATCAGTCATTTTTTTTTGAGATAATCTACATATAGAATAAGCATAATATACTGATATTGTACCTAGAAATTTCTGACTCCATTCTTTAAAAATCTATTTTACTATCTCCAGTGTTATGACCTTCTGTAACATTTTGTAAGTCTCAGTTAACAGAAACAAAAAAACTGATTTATCTTTTTTTCCTACTTAGAGTCATTAGTCCCCTCTAGTGTCTGTTTCTAATGTCATAGTGAGTTTGTCTGATTGAAATGACACATTCTTATTCATTTTGATTCACTGACTCCTGGAATTCCTCTCCTAGTCCATGATACTTCTGCTTTAACATGATCCCGCTTCCCATGATTCGTACAGCAGATATTCCATGCAGCTTTCTTGGCCATCTTCTTGGAAGTAGATTACCATTGCCTTCTTCCCTAGGCTGAAAGAGAGAGTGACTGGCTCAAAGCCACCCAATTGACCTCCATGCTGAAGGCAGAACAAAGAACTCATATTCTCCCAGCATCTAGTCTAGTCACTAGCCCGGACTGGCTTTCTCAGTATGCTATACTGTGATAAAGAAGCTGTTGATCTTGTTTGTACCAACATCTTGGAAGTAACTGTAATGTGAGACAGCCAGGAGTGTGACACTAGTAGTTATCCAGAATGCTCTTCAGTGCACCTAGAATATACTGCCCCACAATCCCGTTTCTTGATTTTTTGGAAGTGAAGATGGATTGTTTACTAAACAAATGTGATCTCTTCACTGAGAATCCATCAAGCCTGATGAAAAACAAAATGATTCATGCTTCTCTGTAGGTGCTGTCACCACAGCCTACAGGATTCATGGATGATATTCAGATGATTCACCATTCCAGTTTAATGCCTCTAAACCAAGAGTGAAATGTGATTTTAAGAGTGCCTTCAGGAACAGGAAAGAAAAAAATATGGGAATTGTAAAACAATGGGGGGGGGGGGGGAAATGGTCTTCCGGTTTGAGTTCCTTCGCCGACAGACCGAAACCGCGATTGTGCGCTGTTTCAATCTATGCTCACTGCCGGAGCTCCCCGAGCTGGCTGGTTTTGGGGCTAAGCCACCTTGTACACTGGAAATACAAAGACCGGCTTCAATCTTTTCTGTTATCCAAAACTGCAAAGATAGCTCTCTGCTGTAATACTCAACACTTCCTAAGCATTTTACAAGCCTTCTAGGATACCCAGGCTAAAGTCCTGGTTACATCATATCTGGCAAAATTAGCCATGAGCTTGTTGGCACATGCCTCAATGAATTTAATGACCATCCTAAGAACAATAGACCCTGGATGTTCACATTTAAAAATGTAGTCAAACACTTAAATACAGGGGCAAATGAGGAATTGGACTAGTTGAGCAAAAAGATGGGGAATGTGTCTTTAAAGTATTATATTCAGTGATTAGATCACTGGATATAAATAACCCTACACAATAAATAAAATCTGCTTTAAAAAATTGGGGAGATGCTAATAGCAGCCCAGAAAGAATAGAACATACATATTCAAGAAAATAGTTTAAGAAGATATTATCCTGACCGGCTCAAGGTTGACTCACCTGTCCATCCTTCCGAGGTTGGTAAAATGAGGACCCAGGTTGTTGGAGGTAGCATGCTGACTCTGTAAACTTCTTAGAGAGGAATGTAAAGCACTATGAAGCGGTATATATGTCTAAGTGTTGTTGCTATTGCTATTCTATCACAGGAGCTCTGATTCTTCAGCCTACCCTTCCACTTTCCAGGCTAATCCCACTGGCTTCCTTGCATTCAACCCTGTGGTGTCTTGGCTGTTAAAGAGTTTGTAAGCAGCTTAGAGGAGGCTGTAAAACACTGTGAAATGGTATATACTGTAAGTCTAAGTGCTATTGCTATTATGAGGTAAGAGAACTTGATGATGTACAAGACTGACCTATGTTTTGATGTCTCTGTTATCTAGAGACAGTTTTTGGAGTAAGCTCTGAAATTTAAAAAAAAAAATCATTTCATGGACTTCATGAAAAACACAAGAGGATGTTCTGAACACCTCTGTGGAAGTGACCAAGACAACAATTCGAGACAGTAGCAGTTGAAGGTATCTACTCTGATAGAATGCATAAGATTGCAACCAGTTGGGGTGAGATTCTTCACTAAATGCTGAAAATGAACAGTGACAGTTAGTCACCTTTGGATTGTGATGTCTATGGTATATCTTGAAGACTGAACCTTACTGTTTCATAGGAAATAAAAGGAGCACAAAGTTCATTAATAATGAAAACTTCATCTACAGTGGTCCATTAACTCAAAGGTTTGATCTTGGATGGGTGATAGCAAGAGATGTTTGTGCCCGAGTCAATAAATACAACATGACTGTGTTGGAAAAAAAATGGCAACAAACTACTTCAGGCTATGCACTCTTTGCTATATTGGCAGAAATAAATTTGGTTATAAGGAATAAAATAAATGTACTGCTTAGCAGAACAGCCCCCCCAGGAAAACATGCCTGGAATATGCTGGGATATATCTGGAATATGAAGTATTCCAGACCATAAACAATGATAACAAACTAGCCCTTCAATAGAAGATAAAGGATTCCTCAAAACATTTTCTTTCATGTCTAGATCAAACTTTAAAATGCCAGAATTTTGGGGTTTGTCGTTGGCCCAAAATAAAACATCAGTATATGTTTCTGATAGTAGCTGGCATGCCAGCAAGTGGGCCAGACTCTGGGTCTCTCCACATATACATAGCGTGCTGTTATCTGCTAAGAATCTCCACTTGAGTTTATTGGTTTTACATTTAGGCACTCCAATTCTCAACTTCAAGACAACCAATAAGGAATTTTCTAAACATGGTTCTAGCTGGCTTCACTTCCATTTTGGGCATTTAGTTGTCAGCTTCATGTCAACAGAACTTTTCTTTCCACTTGCATTTCTTTACTGCCACATGAACTTGAGGCGGCATTTGGACATCCTTATGGAAACCATGTCTTAGAATGGATATCCAGAACTAGTTCCACCATACACAAACTATAAGTAACCTCCAACAGTGGTATAAACAATACAAAGACTTGAGAATAACTTCTAGAATAATTGGTGAGCTCAATATTCCCATCTCAGCAGAAGTAGCATAAGTGGCAATTCAGATAATCAATATTAAAGTTGATAATGTTGTCCCTTTTTCTCCTAAGATTTTTATTTGCTTTAATATACAGAAAGAGATATACAGAAAAATAATAAATGGAGAAAACTGAAAACCAAAAATGTTATCAGACAATAGGAAAAAAAGTATTTTTTACAGCATTAAATCTTGGCACAGAGTAATATTTCATTAGATCAGTAGAAAACAAATTCATAAGCAGAGAGCAAACACATACAAAAAAATTCAAGGTTGTAAGCCCAATACGACCCTGCCTTTTCTTCATATTGTAACCTTTCTATCTGCTATACTCCATTCTCATTAAATCCAGAGTCCTTCATATATTGACAAATTCCATATCTTGCTAAATAATTCAAAATCATAATTCACCCTAATATATTTTAATCCACTTTCCCAAAAATATATAAACAAATCTATGGATATGAAATCAAATTGAATGATTATGGGGCAAGCCTATAGTTTATATGTGTTGTATTATACATTCAGCATCAACATTCAACATGATGACAAATTATTTAAGACTCTTAACCACTAATTTATTAATGAGGAAAATTTGACTCTTGCATGTAAATAACTGATATCCATCTTAGTGGTTGATGGATGGAAAGAGGGATGGATGGATGGATGGATGGATGATGTACCATCCTGCCATTTTCAACCTCTAGTGACCATATAGATATTCTCCATGATCCCCTATCCTAATCTGTTCTTTCAAATCTCCCAACAAAGCACTGATCGCCAGTACTTTACCCACCTTGCTGCTAGTTGTTATCTTCTTCTCCTTCCTTCCACTTTTCCCCAGCATTAGAGCCATTTCCAGAGACCTGGGTTTTTGCATAAGGTGTCTGAGGAGGATCATTTCAACCTAGTCACTTGAATGAGAATTCTAGGTTGATTCGTTAGAGGATCCATCAACTTGTTTCTTGGCTGTCCACATTATTATCTAGAGTCTTCTGCAGCACCAAAGATCAAAGGCATCAATAATCTTCTCGTCCTGCTACTTTAAAGTCCAACTTTCACTTCCATGGAGTGTCAGAGGAATACAAAGTTGTGCAATTCTGATTCTTAGACACATCATATTTGAATATCTTTTCCAAGGCTCTCAGAGATGTCCTGCAAGATATTAATCTGCCTCAGCAATGCTCTTTAATGGCTATAAAAATACAACACATTTTTGAATCCTCAAAAAGACATTTAATTGAACACATAGTGATTCCACAGTTTTGGACAATCCTTATTCTGCTAATAACACCTTGAATGGTTTAAAAATATATAGGTAATATGCAGATGCACATTAATATCCCTGTTAGACCATGAACTCCAAAATAGAAAAAAAACGTGCATGTTATTTTCAAACTGGGATTATTCCCCAGTGTAAATTTATGATGATAATAAGGGTCAGTATTAAAACTGCAGTCCAATATTATTCAAATATATTTTAGTCTTTAAAGCTGGAAATGCAACTGAGTTCTGACTAATCAAGTGGCTGCCAAGATATCAGAAAAAACATATAATTACTTAATTGTGCATATGTTTTCTCAATTTGATCACTTGAGTTCCTTTAAGAAATAGAATTTGAAATATATGCCCAGTAATAAAAATAAAGTTAAAAGCCCTGTTATCATATGTGAATTATAATTTAGTTTGTGTTTATCCATCCCATAAGAATGTTCTTAATTATTTATCAACCTGCTTAAAATACATTAAAGCTATTAACATAGGAATCCAAATACATACATCAATCTTTTTCAATTTCACAAAAATTGTCTTTCCCATAAACTCTTTCTGATTTTTAATCTTCAGTTTATATCAACGTTAATGTGAAATAATATCAATTTGGAATATTGACATCTTTAAATATTTTTTGAAGTAATTATTCTGAAATAGTTAAAGGAAGTCCAACCCCAGTAAACCCTACACATTTTCATAGATTTCTATAGACTTTATTATATGAGAGTTATTGTCCTTAGTAAGTGGAAAGATTCTGACTCAGATCCAAACAAACACACAATGAATTGTGAAAACCTTTGTAGAATAGAATAGAATAGAATCTTTATTTTAGCCAATGACCAGTCCATAAAACATTTGGATACTTAAAATTAATATTGATCGTCAATTAATTAATTCTAATTGATTAATTAGTTTATCATACTGTAATGTGATCACCATTTCCAATCTTCTTGCTTGGCTTCATACAAGCAAAGTCACTGGGGAAGCCAGCAGATCACAAATGTAACCATATGATGTTGCATTAGGATTTGCTTAACAATGGCAACTGGAAGTGCCAGAACTGGTCACGTGACATTGTGATCATCTTAGCAATGGAAATTCTTGTCCCAATTGTAGTTGTTAACTAAGGACTACCTGTATAAGAGACCTTGGCACCTGATAAATTAAACGCTAATGACATACATTCTTTAATTAGATTCTAATGTCACACATCATTAGAATTTAAAGCACATGGATGAGATTTTTGACAATTGAAAAGAAATTAAAGAGGCACTTGTTCATCTGAGACATATACAAAGTGTACCAAAAATCAGGCCCCATAATCACAATGTTTTATTAATTTTTTTCCAATTAAATAGTTACTAAGAAATGTTTGAAAGTCATATGTCAGATGAATAAGGAAGTGTTAAGAAGAAAAAGTGGTTAAGGCCTCAGGCTAGAAACCAGGAGCCTGTGAGTTCAAGTCCCACCTTATACATGAAAGCTGGCTGGGTGACTTTGGGCCAGTTACTGTCTCTCAGACCAATTCACTTTACAAGGACATTGTTGTAGGGGAAATGGGAAGAAGAGGAGAATTTAGTGTGTTCACCAACTTGAGTTATTTATAAAAATAATAAAGCAAGATATAAAAAATAAATAGAAATCAATTTCAGCATTTGATGTAATTTATATGATAAATCATCTATACGGCTTGACTTTAGGTGTACCCTGTATATATGGACAAATAGTTTTACCTGATGTAAGCATCTTAAAAAAAAAACATTTGAACTTGAGCATAAAAAATAATCTCAGAGAAATTCAGAGCTCTGAGAGCAACTTTTAGCTGGCTAATTTTATATTTGTTTTGAAGCTAAGACAATGCTGGCCTATAATATTAGTAGCCTAGAGCACTGCAGGGACTAAAGAGATTTTATAAGAGCCTGGTACAGTGAGATGGCAGAATAAAATATATCTGACAGGCAGATACATATATCTGCATGGGATCAAATAATCTTGAATAGAGGGCATATGCATATATGGCTAAATGTGGTTGCTTCTCCAAGGGATCGTATAAACTTGGCTTATTTTCCTCCTTTGAAGCTACTTTGCAAACAATTGAAGCGCTCTGTAGCACGTTCCCTCATGGTTTCCCCAACAGGTCATTGTCACAGCTACTGGATTCACAAACCTTTCTTGTTGGTTTTTAGTGTAGATTTTGCAATCTTAATTCCATATTTTCGGCTTTACACAAATAAATGTCTTTGTTCTCCAGCAGTCTTTGTGAAATTGTGACCATAGTCCAGAGAATTTCTTTTTGCATAAATCCTGTCCCTCACAGAAGGAGGAACTTGGACTGAAATAATAAAAAGCCTTTAGCTAATTATCGGGAGTCATTCTGCCAACATCTATGTCTAAAAAAGGATTAGAACTCATGGTCTCCCAGTTTCTACTCCAGCACCTTAACTATTACAAGCAAGTTTGGCCCACAAAGTTCTCAGATGAATAGAAGACTCTTAAACAATGTTTCTCAACCTCAACAACTTTAACATGAGTGAACTTCAACTCCCAGAATTCCCCAGCCAGCCATGTTGGCTGAGGAATTCTGAAAGCTGAAGTCCACTCATCATAAAGCTGATAAGGTTGAGAAACATTGTTCTAAAATCTGGGGCTAATGCCAAATTTCCAAACCAACCTAGAGAACAGCAGGGGGAAGTGGGGGACCCAGTTCACACACTCCCAGGTTGATTGGTTAATTTTATATCCCATCTTTCTTTCTGGAGCTTGGAGCAGTGTGTAGCACTTCCTCCTATTTTCCCACCAGATCTGTACATTTCTGCTAGTGCTCCTGTAAAGAAGAGAGAGGATCATCTCAGGCACCATGAGCTTGTTATGGGAAGGTCAGGAAAAAAAACAACAACAATGCTATTTTTAAGTGATTATCATTGACATATTCTAGGTATTTTGTCAGTGTCTGACAGAAGATATGCCACAGTTTTACCATTTGACAGTTGAGTTTGATGAGGTTTCATTTCTGACACCTGCCAAAAGTAAAGCAGGCAAAAAATGCCAAAAACCTAGATGCCTAAAATTCTCAAGTAAAATTTTATATATAGACTTGCCTGAAACATTTTAAAGCATATACCCTTTCATCATTCTTAGGCAAGAGAGCCAGGTGGTTTCTGATTCAAAAAGAACATGGAGGGATGCCACTAGTCAGGCTGTATTAACTTCATATACAGCTTCCTTAAGAATCCAACCGTTCTGGATTGCTTTTATCCAATCTTCAACCTTCTCTTTCTAAGAAAGGTTGTTGAGGAGGTGGTCAGGTTGTGGCTTCAGAGAGCCCTGGAGAAAACATATTATATTGATCTTTTTCAGTTGGGCTTCAAACTAAGGCATGATATTGAGGTAGCATTGGTCATCCTTGTTGACGATTTCAGGTGAAGTTAGGATGGGGCAAGTGCAACTGTCCTGACTTAATCTGATATCTCAGCAACTTTCAAGTTCATCAACTGTAGTATCCTTCTGGGCTGTCTACAGAGATTAGGAGTAACTTTCACTGTGTTGCAATAGGTTTCATTCCTTCTCTGCGACCAGTTTCAGTCAACAGTGGTGGTGAGAATCAAACCTCCTGTGGTATGGAATGCCACAACGCACAACTATTTTCCCACTCTTATTTAACATCTACATCAGTGGTTCCCAAACTTTTTAAGTCCACCGCCCCCTTGGTGCTACAAACACATCCTTGGTGCCCCCCCACCCAGGGATGGGATGCAAATTTCAGTAGGCGTGGTCTAATTTGAGGGCATGGCTTGCTGGTCATGTGACTGGGTGGGCGTGGCTTGCTGGTCATGTGATTGGGTGGGCAGGGCCAGGTGACTGGCAAACCAAATACAAGTGGTCCTCACTTAATGACCGTTTGTTTAGCAAGTGTTCTAATTTATGACTTGCCTCCCCGGAGCTACTTGACCTGTTTTTGGAGTTTTGACAGCTTTAGATCAGGGGTCTAAATCCCACCCCTGCCTTTGTGTATGTGAGAGAGGGAGAGAGAGAGGTTGGATCAGATCTCTCTCTCTCTCTCTCCCACCAATGCCAGAAAGCCACCGTCAGTCAAAATTCATATTAGTGGTCTCCGGGATTTAAAATTATCAGTTTGGTGGTCCCTGAGGTCCAAAAGTTTGGCGACCCCTGATCTAAAGGGGTGAGCCTGAGAGAGGGAAAGAGAGAGAGAAAAGAAGGAGAGAGAGAAAGAGAGGAAGAAAAGAAAGAAAAAGGGACAAAGAGGGGGGGATGGAAGGAAGGGACAGAAAGAAAAAGAAATAAAGAGGGAGGAGAAAGATAATGAGATATCTATTCTAGTCCAATCACCTGCTCCAGCAGGGTTAGAAGGAAGTGTGTGTGTGTGTGTGTGTGTGTGTTCTTGTAATTTACCAGTACATTTTGGTTTTGCCTTCTTCAGAATTGGCACTGTAATACATTGGGGAAAAGTAATTTTTAGGGTGGAGATCTGGTCCAATGGATCATGTTTAAAGCCTCAGCAAAATGTGGGAGCTTCCTGATAGTCTTGACCATGTTTCATCCACAAAACCTTTAATAGAAGTCAAAGAGGTTTCAATGTGGAAAAGGGCCTCAGTCTAAACTAGGCCTCATTCAATCTGATGCATCAGGTCTCTCTTTCTCTCTCGCTCTCTCTCTCTCCCTCCCTCCCTCTCAGACTGGCTTTGCTTTACTTTTCCAATGTGGCTGCAGGGCTGGCACCTTGAACGCCCCCCTGCTGCCTCTTAGCGTCCCCAAGGAGAGGGGCACAAAGAGGCGGCAGGGGGGCGTTCGAGGTGCTGGCTGGCCCTGCAGGTTCACCCATTGACTAGCACCGCTCTGGAGCTGGCGCCTCCAATGCGGAAGCTGTGGCACGTTACGTGCCACTGTGGCCATGTTTGACGCATCGTCCCCCTGCTGCCTCTTAGCACCCCTCTCCCGGCCCTCTTGGGGATACTAAGAGTTGGCAGGGGGCAGTGCGTCGAACGCATGAACCTGCAGGGCTGGCGCCTCGAACGCCCCGCTGCCATCTCTTAGCGTCCCCCTGCCAGCTCCTTGCCTCTTAGCACCCCCCTAAGGCATCCCATTGCCCCCAGGGGGCGGTACCACCCACTTTGGGAACCACTAATCTGCATGAATCTACAAGAAAAGTTCATCTGTAATTTGAGGTAAAGTATCACCAGTATGGTGAAAATATTCAGGTGATTATTTTGACCCCAGGCCCCAAAATGATGTAATTGTGTCCCAGTATGAGGCTATAGGTCTCGATGGGAAGGAACAGACTTGGGCTCAATTTGAGTAAGATGCAGTAGCTGTGACCTGCCAGTACTGGAGATTGAATACCTTCAAAAGAAAAATCCCAGTGAATTATCTGAAATTAATGTGGGCTTTTCTATATTTAGTTTTTGCATTGGTCCACCACTAGATAGCATTCCTATCTGATCTTCCTGGGGCAGTCAAATTTAATTTAGCAATGGTTTAACCTGCCACAAATCTACAATTTGATTATTTGTGGCATTGGAGCTCTATCCAAAAGACCTGGATAGATTCTTGAGAACATTCATCTCATCCAACCTCTTCTAACAAAGCTCACAGATAACTTTACAAGTGTAACTTATTGTTCTAGTCATGTTGCCAATTCCTGCTTTCTTCCTTGCTTAATTATTAATTTAGTTATTTATTATATCTATATGCCACTCATCTTGCAGTTCAAGTTGAGTCTTCTGGGTCCTTTTTTCACTACTTACACAAGCAGGTTACACCTTGCCTCAGTCACCCACAGCTTCAGGAAAGCTCTCTTCTCATGTTCCACATTGCAACCTACAACCATGATGTAAAACCATGATGTCATGATGTCATTTCACCTTTTGATGGGAACTGACATTGAAGACTAGTCAGTTCACTTGGTGTTTTTTTGAAGTTGTTTTGCAAAACAGACTAACAAATACATAAACCATGTATTGAAACATGAAGAAGGGCATTTTCTTCTGTGTTAAAAAAAGGGGGGGGGGGGGCTATTCATATTTCGAGAGCTAGCATAGAAGCTAATGGGATGAGGTTTTGACTGACTGAAGATTTTTGCGTTCCCCTCGTGGTTGGCTGGAGAAAGCAGTCATTGGTTCATGATGGCTTCCACCTGTTCTCAGTTTTCTGTAGTGAACAGCAGTAAAAATGGATGCACAGATGCCACTTTGTAGGGACTGAACTGTGGAGGCAATTGCTCCTATACTCGTTTTTAGGTACTCTTAAGAAGAAGCAAAATTTCAAGACAGGAGAAGAAATACAAGTTGACTTGTAAAAAATGCTCAGTAAATAGGAATGCATTTGGCCCTCTGCCACACAAGGTTTTATTTATTTATTTATTTTATTTGTCAATCGCTTACCAAATAATAGGTATAAGTATATATATAGTTATGAATACATGAAATGGGTACATATAAGAAAAATAAAATAAACAATAGGACAGGGACGGTAGGCACTTTGGTGCGCTTATGCACGCCTCCTACAGACCTCTTAGGAAAGGGGTGAGGTCAATAGTAGACAGTCTAAGGTTAAAGTTTTTGGGGTTTGGGGAAGAAACCACAGAATCAGGTAGAGTATTCCAGACATTGACCACTCTGTTGCTGAAGTCGTATTTCCTGCAATCAAGTTTGATGCGGTTAACCTTGAGTTTATATCTATTGTGTGCTCTTGTGTTGCTATGGCTGAAGCTGAAGTATTCATTGACAGGTAGGACATTGCAATGTATGATTTTATATACCATACTTAGACTGAAGACAGCGTAATTCAAGGTTTTCTAGGTCTAGAATTTCAAGTCTGGTGGCATAAGATATTCTACAACAAGTAGAGGAGTGAAGAGCTCTTCTTGTGAAATATTTCTGGACTTTCTCAACTGTGCGAATATCAGATACGTAATGTGGGTTCCAGACTGAGAGCTGTATTCGAGTATTGGTCTAGCAAATGTTTTGTATGCTCTAGTTAGTAGTGTGATATTACCAGAGAAAAAACTACATAGGATTAGGTTAACAACTCTTAATGCCTTTTTGGCTATGTAGTTACAGTGGGCTCTAGCACAAAGATCATTAGAGATGAGTATTCCAAGGTCCTTGACAGAGCTTGGATCATCAACAAGGTCTTGACTATTCAGCTTGTATTTTATTTTCTGATTTTTTTTGTCAATATGTAAGACAGAGCATTTATTTGTTGAGATTTGAAGGTCCCATTTGTTTGACCATTCTGATACATAGTCAAGATCTTTTTGAAGGGTAGCAATATTGTCTGTGGTATTGAACAGCTTTACATCATCAGTGAAGAGAACACAGTTGCTCTTAATATGATCACAGAGGTCATTTATGTAGAGTATGAAGAGAGTTGGTCCTAAAACACTGCCTTGGGGGACACCACTATTGACAGGTACAGAATTTGATAGGAAGCTCCCAATTTTGACCATTTGTTGTTTATTTGACAGGAATGCTTCTATCCAGTTATGCATAAGATTTTAGCTATACTCCAGAGATACCATAAGATTTTAGCTTTAGGAGTAGTTTGTCATGTACCACTGAATCAAAGGCTTTACAGAAGTCTATGTAGATTGCGTCTATTGTTTTGCCCTGATCGAGTTGTGTAGTCCATATGTTTTTGCAGTGTAAGAGTTGCAGATTACAGGATAGTTTTTTTCTAAAACCAAATTGTTTATTGGAGAGTAGTTGTTTGTCTCTAAGTGGAGGATAATGGATTGGTTAATGGATTCTGGATGAATCTAGAACAGTCAGTCTCACTTAACCTAATCTTTACGATTGTTGTAAAAATAGGAGATAGCAACATCATGAATGAAATAATGATGCCATCAAAATAGCCTCAAAGGGGTGTCTTGGACTCCTAAATGAATGATGAGACCTAAATCAGATAAGTAGATAGTTAGGTGAATGGGCCCTTGCTCTTTCAAGAAGCCCACTTGATAAAATTCAATGCTCCTGTGTTCTCACCCCGATCTTACCTCACTGATGGAATGATTATTTGAGGGGGGGATATCCATTCCCATTTCTTTTTTTTTCCTTGAGCAGAGATATTCTTACCTTTTAATCTCTGTATGCTTCTTGGGGTAGGGGTGGAGAGAAATGCCTGCTAATAATAAGTGAGTAATGGATTTCCGGTTTGTAGCGCTTCGGGGCAGGCAGGAATCCGTGCCTGTACGCAGTTTCTGCCTGTGTTCACTGCCCGAGTGCCCTGAGCCCCCCGGTTTCAGGGCTAAGCCACCTCCATAGAAGGTGGCAAAGATAGGGGGGTCTGGCAGGGTCAAGAGATATCGCACCTCTCTTCCCTAGCCGGCTAAACCCCCTTTTCTGAAGGCAGCTGAGCGGTGGTCAGCAATGGCCGCCACATAGAAGAGCTCAGCCGGAAAAAGAAAGTGCAGGAGGAGCTGTGAAGAAGTAAAAGTGTTCTTTGCTGACTGGGACAAAGTAACATTGAAAGTACCCTGGAACTTAAAACTTATCAAAGATACATTGTTTCCAGCGTGTGATAAGTGGCGAATGGAAGTTAAAGGAAAAGTTTTTTTTTTCTTTTCACTCTCCTTCCTAATGTGACAGCGATAGAACTCTAAGAGAAACCAGAAAACCCGCATTGGAAGTAATTAAATGCTAAAGGGATATGGATTTCTGAACATTTAAAGAAAAATATTTTTTGCTGTAAGTGGGAAGGGAGAGGAAAAAAAATTGGAGCAGAATTTGAAAATAAGGAGGAGATTGCCTAGAATTCTAAAGAGCTATTAAATATTAATAAGACTTCTAAAAGATATATCTTAATTGGAACTTTGTGATTAAACAGCAACCCCAGAAAGAGAAATGGAAGAAAGAAAAAAGTGCTAAAAGAAATAACTTATTTGGATTGTTTGGTGACTTTGAAACTATTGAGAAATATTCTTGATTAAAAGCATTTGGGTGGTTGTTGTGGAAAAACTTTTTCTCTTTACAATGGCATCGCTTGTGGATGAACTAAAAATTGAATATCAAAAATACAAAAAAGAAGAAGAAGAAGGGAAAGATTCTTTGGGCACTCTTTTTCAATTTTTAGAAATGGCGGTATGTACCTATGAAAAACTGACTGAGCAGCAGGATGACTGGGATAAAGAAGAAGCCATCTTTGATGAACAAGTGATTCTATTTGGGGAGGGAAAGGAGAAAGAGGAAAAGAAAAAGGGGACTTTAAGACTAGAAAAAACAACCAAAAAAGAGAAAAATGAGGTGAAAGGTGGATACAAGGTTAGAGAACAACAGAAAGGGGGAAAGCAGAAGAAGAAAAGGGAGGTGGAGAGACAAAGGGGTAAAAGGGGCAAGGAGAAGAATAAGCAAGGGAGAAAGGAAGGGATGAGAAGCCTCAATGGTGGGAAGCAAGATGTAAAGAAACAAAATTCATTTAGAGACAATGGGTAAATTTAATTTAAAAAGGGATTCTGTAAAGGTCCATAAGATTGTTTTTATATGTGTACTTAGAAATAATGTTAGAAAATTGGAAATAACATGTAACCAAAATTGATATTTATGATTAGTTTTTTATTGGCATTGATAGTGGTCTTAACTACATCATATACCTATAAATTTGTTCCTTTGTTGTTGTTGTTTTTTATACATATATATAATACATTGTGTAACTTTAGAATGTACTAAACAGAATCCCAATACAAGTTATGTGTTATATTAAGTATTATAAATTTAGGGGAAAGAGTTAAAGGCGTCATACTCCAATCAGTGTACAGGAGAAGTTTTGTTTAAAGAGAAAAGATGAATGGATAGCTGGAAATAGAACAGACAAGAATGATAAGTATTATGGTTTTTTCCAGTTTTTGCGTGGTTTCGGGGCAGCAGGAATTCGCGACCGCTCGCGATTCCTGCTGTGCTAGCCGCCGAGGTACCCCCGATCCAAATGGGTCAGGGGGATATGGCTGCCCTGTAGGGACAGCCGAAGAGAGAGGGGAGCTGGACAGGGGGTTGGGGGTATCGCAGACCCCCTCCTCGTCCTGAAAAACCCCTTTTTCCCAAGGCGGTGGAGCGGCGGTCAGCAATGGCCGCCACGAAGAAGTCTGCAACCAGGTAAGATCGTGCTGGAGGAAGCAAGAAAAGTGAAAGTGCTGGCTGAGCCGGGTCAATCAACATCCTTTAAATTCGCTGGAACTGAGCTGTCTGAATTGCTGGAGGATACATTGTATCCCTAAGAAGATCGAAAGCGGCGGAGAAACTGTTAAAGGGAACTTTTTTTTTTCTTCACTCTCCCACCCCATGAAAAAAGCAGAAGATTTGAAATTTGTTTGGGCACTGAAGGTGAAATATTCTGAAAGTTGCTTGGACATTGGACTTAAAAATTTAAGAAATTGGAAAACCTTTATTAGAGGTATGGATTTTTGATTATTTAAAAATTGATGTTGCAAGTGGGAAGGGAGTGGAAAAATATTGGAGCAGAAGTGGAAAAAGGAGGAGATTGCCAAGAATACTAAAAAAAGAAATATGGTAATTGGACCTCTTTGATTAAATAGTAACCCCAGAAAGAGAAATAGAAGAAGGAAGAAAAGTATTAACTTTTGGAACTTTCTTTTTGAATTACTTTTGACTAAAAATACTTGGGTGGTTGTTTTGGGGAAAGTTTTCTTTTCAGGATGGCATCGCTTGTGGATGAACTAAAGATTGAATATCAAAAATATAAAAAGGAAGAACAAGATGGAAAAGATACTTTGGGCACTTCATTTCAATTTTTAGAAATGGCGTTATGTACTTATGAAAAGTTGATTACGCAGCAGAATGACTGGGACAAAGAAGAAGAGGAACAAGAAGCCATCTTTGATGAACAATGGGTTTTTTCCAGGGAGGAGGAGAAAGAGGATAAGAAAAAGGGGATTTTAAGGTTTGGAAAAACAACCAAAAAAAAGAAAAATGAGAGGAAAGGTGGATGCAAGGTTAGAAAGCAAAGGGAAGGGAGTAAGAAAAGGGAAGAGGAGAGACAAAGGGGTAAAAAGGGCAAGGAGAAGAATAAGCAAGAGAGAAAGGGGGGGAGGAGAAGCCTCAATGGTGGGAAGCAAGATCTAAAGAAAAAAAGCTTATTTAGAGACAATGGGTGAATCTAATTAAGGATAAAAGGGGGATTCTGGTAGGTATATAAGATTGTGTTTTTATATGTGTATTTAGAGTATAAAATTTATTGTGTAAATTTAGAATTTATTAAACAGAATCCCAAGATAAATTAAGTGTTATATGAAGTACTTTTAAGTTAGGGTAAAGGCGTCACTCCAAATAGTGATAGGAGAAGTATAGTAAAAGAAAAAAGATGAATGGATTGGAAATAGAACAGACAAAGAATGTTATTGAAAATGGTTATAAGCTGTTATGCTTTGATTGTTTGTGCACTGTTTTTGTAAAATTAATAAAATTGGTTTATAAAAAAAAAAAGAAAAGAAAATGATAACAAGATATGGAAGGATATATAAAATGAATATGATGTTTGAATTTGTGTCTGTGTGAAGAGTTTTAACCCGGGATCAGGCAGCCTTCAGAAAAGATGTTTTAGTTTATGTTTTGTGTATTGTGTTTGTAAAATTAATAAAATTTGTTTAAAAAAAAAAAGAAGAATGATAAGTATTATGATTTGAACTGAGATGAGATAAATAAAATAAAACTAAGAAAGTTAAAAGAGGAGAGAAGCTATGTAGAAAATTGAAAATGGTAACAAGATATGGAATGGTATATAAAATGAATATGATTTTTGAATTTGTGTCTGTACGAAGAGTTCTAACCCGGGACCAAGCAACTTTCAGAAAAGATGTTTTATGTTTTTATGTTTTATGTTTTGTTTGTTTGTGTATTGTCCTTGAAAATCAATAAAATTTTTATTAACAAAAATAATAATAATGAGTAACAAGTGAATAGAAACAAGTGCCATCTTCATTACCATGGCTCAGGGTTCCCAAGTCTAAATTCTGAAGAAAATTCAGCTGCTTCTTCACATTCAGTAGCTTCAATTTTCCCCATTGATCTTCTTTACAATTGTATTACATTTGGAAAGGTGGAATAGTTTCATTCCCGACCTGAGAAGAGTTAATTCAGCCTCATTCGAATAAAAGAGGGCTGCATCTGACAGTGAGATTTCCATCCCTTGTCAGGCCTTGGTATCATGTCTGCCAATGTCCTGGATATTAATTTAAATGGAAAGATGCAGGCTATTTCCCCCTGGGCACTTTACCACAATCTCCGATTATTGCCTGACAGAGAAATATGCATTAAAATACATTTGTCAAGTCCATACTTTACTTGGCTAAAACAGCCAGTAACCAAAAGAATTGAGCACCCTTTAATATATTTTTGCACAGTTATTCCTCAGCATATATACATATATAGTCAATTCCTTATCTCCATGCACTGCCTTTGTTCATAGAATACATGTCTTCAACGCAGTGGTTCTGTTTACCATTGTGTTTGTGAATATACAGAAAAGGAAGATGGTCAGATTTATAGTGTTTGAAAAGGTAATGTTTCATGGAGTTATGAAACTCTCAAAAGTGTAGCATAGGTATAGAACAAGAAGTAGGAACATTTCATCCTATCTTTTCATCCCCTTGTGTTTGTTATTACCATATAAGTACCAACATTCATATATGGCGAAGGAAAGAACAGATATATTTCACTGATACATTTGGTGTCTACGAACCTCTGTTATAATTTTGGTTGGTTGCACAACAGCTGCTTTTGACTGGATTTGGCATTTTTTTATCCAGCTATTGAGTCCTTCCCAAGGATCTGGGATAGGCAGGTGATGTTGTTTGATTGCAGCATGTAAGGTGTAAGCAAGTAAAGCAATTATATTATATTAATTATATATTAATTATATTAATTAATTTTGGGCATTGCAATGTCCTACCTGCAAATGAATACTTCAGCTTTAATCATAACAATACAAGAGCACACAATAGATACAAACTCAAGGTAAACCACACCAAACTTGACTGCAGAAAATACGACTTCAGCAACAGAGGGGTCAATGTCTGGAATACTCGACCTGACTCTGTGGTTTCTTCCCCAAACCCCAAAAACTTTAACCTTAAACTATGTACTATTGACCTCACACCCTTCCTAAGAGGCCTGTAGGGGGCATACATAAGCTTACCAATCGTGCCTACCGTCCCTGTCCTTTTGTTTCTTTTTATTTTTCTTATAAGTATCTATCTCATGTATTCAAAACTATATTTATTCTTATACCTGTATCTTGTAAGCGATTGACAAATCAAATAAATACTAAAAATACTTTTGCAATCAAGTGATGTTGATTTGTCAATGCCAGTGGTGTTCAAGTGAGGTTCCAGATGTTTTGGGATTGGTACTATCTCTATTGGTACTCTTTTTTGTCAGAATATTCACAAACTGGCAGAGGCATGGTAACAAGGTCAGCCAATAAATAGGCATAGCAACTAAGTCAGCCAATGAGGACTGTTTGGAAACTGAAACTGGAAGGAGCCTGGGCATGGCTCTGTATTAAGCTCTGTGCTCAGCTTTAAAATGAAACTCGTCTGGTCTTGTCTGCCTACTGAACTGAAACTAAGAACTTACTTACAATCTCTCCTCTCTACCACGTTGGAAGAATCTGCTGTTGGTACTGTAAATTTATTTCATGTGTTATTATGTATATAAAGAAGTTAATGAATCCTACTGAATCAATTATCTGTATATGCTTTCTGAATTTGATTTTCTGCAACAAACTCTGGCATCATTGACTTCTTTTGCCACAGTTGTTCTATGTGCATATCTTTACATTTTCTTTTTTTAAATAAATGTTTTATTAATTTTGCAAATTTTAAAAAACATAAAGCAAAACTTTATAGGTTGTTATCAACATCAAGACATCTTTTGCATTTCCTCACATTTTTCAGTATATGTATGTACTTATTCCTTTACCATTACATCTTACTCTTACTATAAATCAATATCTTTTATCCTTAAATCTCAATCTTCTCCATGGTATATTTACATATTTACATATTCTTTCATTCTTTTCCTAATTGCCATTTTATTTTCTTTTTATTTCTAAGCCACTCATACCAGGCATCCCAGGCCCTATAATAAATTGAATCTTCTCTGTCTTTTATTTTCATTGTTAGCCTGTCCATCTCTATACAATCTATTATTTTTTATATAACCATGCCTTCTTGTGGAACCCTTTTTTCCTTCCGAAGTTGTGCGTACAAAATCCTTGCAGTTGTTAATATATGTAACATAATATATCCATCTGTTTTATTGCATTTTTGTATTATTATACCTAATAAAAAAGTTTCCGGGTTAAATTCAATTTTCTGATTCGTGATTTCTTCTATCCATTGTCTGATTGTATTCCAATATTATTTCACTTCCTGGCATGTCCACCAGGTATGAAAATAAGTGCCTTTTTCTTTTCCGCATTTCCAACAATTTGGGTCTGAATTAAACATTTTTGCCAATCTAGCGGGAGGAAGGTGCCATCTGTAGAACATTTTATATTGATTTTCCTTGTATGCTGTGAATGTAATTAGTTTGTAATTTGCTCCCCACATTCTCTCCCAATTTTCCAGGTCTATATTATGGCCAACATTTTTCACCCATACCACCATCGTCTCTTTGACCACCCCCTCTTCCACTTTAAAATCTAGTGGAAAGTTATATATTCTTGAAATCATTTTCTTTTCCATTTCTTGTAGAATTTTATCTAATTTATGCTTTTCCATGCAGAAACCAAATTGTTCTTTGTCCTTCTGATATCTCACTTGGATTTGCATGTATGGCCACCAATCTATCTTTATATTTTGTTGCTGTAATTCTTGTCTAATTTTTAATCTTCCTTGTGGGTCTAATAGGTCTTTGTAACTCCTCTTTTTTCCCAGATCCATTGCGTTTGGGTATATTTGTGCTTCCATAGTTGACAACCAGTTTGGTATTTTAGTATAATGATTCTTTTTAATCTTGTTCCATGTCCGAATTAATGAATCTCTAATCATGTGTCTCTGAAAATATGCATGTTGTTTACATTTCCCTTCCTATAGGAAACTATGCCACTCTCTCTGCAAGTCGTGATCCTCTATTGACAATACTCTTCTATTTTCCAGGTTGATCCAATCTTTAATCCATACCATAGCCGCAGCCTGATAATACATTTCCCAGTCAGGGAGTCCAAAGCAGCCCCTTTCTCTTTTGTCCTGTAACAATTTCATTTCATTATCCTAGCTTTTTTCCCATCTCAAACAAATTTACTTATTATTCGATCTAATTCTCTAAAAAAGGCTTTATCCAATCTTATTGGTACAGTTTGAAAAAGATATAGTATTTTTGGTAGGGTAGACATTTTAATTGCTGCAATTTTCCCCAGTAGTGATAGCTATAATTTTCCCCACGCTTCCAATTCTCAGAGTTTGCTATCCTGCTCCGCTCCGCTGTGACCTCACCACCGGAAGTCCGATCTTTGCGTTTTCTTATTTCTTCTAGTTTTTTTTTTCTCTTCTCTTTCTGCTAGTCTTTCTGCTAGTCTTTGTAGTCTTCAGGTACTACAAAGTGCACTATCCAGAACTTTTTTGTCTTTCTTATGGTTAATTGTTGTCTGAAGTATTATTGCTGTTGTCGTCGTCAATTTTTGACACTTTGCAACCCTCTGGACTTGTCCCTGCTGTTTACTTGATAGGATTTTGGAAGTGGTTTTCCCTTGCTTTCCTTCCAGGGCTGAAAAAGAATGACTGGCCCAAGGTCACCCAGTTGCCTTCGTGCCTAAAGGAGGACTAGAACTTACAGTTTCCTTTTTTCTGGCTTGGTTTCTTAATCACTACACCAAACTGACTCTATGAGTCCTGCTTAATCATGATTCCCACTAACCACTGTATTAATTTCGTGGATATGCATAGACTCTATCTTCACTGTAATTCAAAATAAACTTGGGGCAGGCCAGATATTTTATCAGGTTTCATCTCATGCTCCTTCGCCCATACATAACCTGAGATGGTTTCATGGTTGAAAAGAAGTGAGACAATTCAAGGCAGAATACAAGGAATTCTGGAATTCAAGAACACACTTAACTGCCATCAAGGATGGCACTATGGGGCAGAGGCAAATCTGATTCAGGTGAAGCCAGCCAGCAGAAATCAAGAACAGAAAACCCTAGTAAATTATGTCTCAGAGTTAAAAATGTTCATTTTATATTTTCTGTCTCTGAAATCAAAAAAGCAAAAGGAAAGCAAAATTAAACCCATAACCGTATGTTGGTTGCGTTGCTTATAGAGTTCATCAACTTTAGGGAAAAGGAAGGAGATAGATGAACAATATAGAGCTGATTTCATAACATGAATCAGAGGTGTAGAGCAATTAAAAACATATTCAGACAAAATTGTTCAACATGAATAGAGAATTTGAAAGTATAAAGAGTTAGGAAATTATAATCTGGCATTTACAAGAATGGAATTGAGGGGCACCATGGTGTAGTGGTTAAGGGGTTAGACTGTCACTGAGAGACCTAGGTTCAAATCCATTCTCAAGCACAGGAGCTTACTTGGTGTCTGCCTCTTGACAGCAATATTTTTGCAAGGGGTTCCTGATCAGATTTGCTGAAATGTTACAGCAATGGGGCTGGATTTGTTGAAACCCTGACACTCTGTCCCTAGAGGATTTTAAGTTTCCAAAACCACTTTCTTTCTTATCCTGCTAAGGTGGGGATTTTTCCAGCTTCTTAACCACAATCTACTTATAAATTGGCAGCAAGACTATTCTTTTGACTAATAAAATAGGAATGTCCAGATGTCCAGAATGGGAATCCTTCTCAGGCTCTGATTATACCATTACACTGGACAACTTTGAACCAGACATTTTTTCCCAGCCTGACTTAGCTCACAATGTTGCTGTTGTGGGGAGAAAACGAAAAGTGAAAAATGTGTTGAGTTCATAAGATAAAAATGGGATATAAATCTTACAAAGAAAGAAATCATAAATGAGAAGTGTCACTTATTATTAATTATGGACATTTAGTAATTTCCATAGGATGAAAAAGAGAGGCTTGGAGAGTTGCATTTTATGATGCTTCATGTACAGCAAAGTTTGTAAGAGCAAAAGCATTTAAATTTTAAAGGATCAAAGAAGACATTTGTTCCTTATGTCAAAGGAAAACCTTACTAATCCATTTAATATACCAAGGCCAGTAAGACATTTAAAAAAAAAAAGTAAATACACAGATGAGATTCTCCCTTCTCCTGTGACTTCAAATATTTTTCCTAATGCATACATTTAGGACCAATTTCATAAGTTACATACTGGGATCCAGTTTGTAAATGCTTAATATACTATTACTGCATCTAGAAAGATATTAGGTAAAATATTCACAGATCCCCCACAAGGTTAATAAGATCACATAAGAAAGGAGTAGGAATTTATTAGAAAGAAAAGTGGCCTTATACTACCAACAGAAACTAAGCTACATCTTTCAGCATCAGGCAAGAAATAAATCTGTTTCTTGCTTTTCATTAGTTTCTTCAGTGCGGCAGGTAATTTCACACAAGTATAGTAGAAATCTCCTTCTGGGCTCCACTTAACTCTCCCTGTCTCAGTTATTCATTCTTCAACAGAGTATTCTCAATGGGCTCAACCAATCTAGTTTCCCCAGAATTTCTGCTATCATTTTACCAAATACCAAATCATTTCTCTATAATCTCTCCCACTCTTGCTACTGTACATATCTCACGATGGGCTGTTTCTTTCAGGGTTCTAAAACCTTACCTTTTCAGAATCTTATCACAAAGCTCAGTAGCATATGATTACATCCTGGGACAGAGTCAGTCCATAAAGTGGTGTAATAGTTAAGATGCTGAATTTCCCCTGGGGAGATCTATCATGTAAAGCTGCCTTCAAGACGAGATAATCAATTGCTTCACCTGATTCAATACAGTACTGACAGTCCTTGTTTAGCAACCATACTTGGGAAAGCAACTAAGGCATTAAGTGAAGCAACTGTTAAATGAAACTGCAGCCGGGCATATGTTTTACAGGCCTGCAAGGGTGGTAAATGATTGGAAAGTTACTTTTTCATTACTGTTATAACTACAAAAGGTCACTGTCCAAGGCAGTAGCTAAACAAGGACCACCTGAACTGTCAAATAACACAGTTTACAGAAGGTCTATAAGGGCTTAGGGAGAAGGATTTCTTTCAAAATGCAATTTTCAGGACTACTATATGGAAAGCACACACCCAAATAGTTTCTTGCCTATATAATCACTGAGGTGGGAATAGCATCATTACACTATAACCTATGACAATCCAAAACATAAAATTAAATTTAATATCCCAAGGTTTTCCCCCTTTACAAAATAGTTGCTTGTAGAAATAAAAAAGACTATAAATTACATTTAAATCTGCAATCTTAACAAGTTTAAATTTGAATAAAATATTCCATCTAGCAGATAATGAAAGCAGAACACTTTCATTATCTCTGCTTTAAGAGAATTTTAGAAATAACAGGGTTTGTACACGTAACAAGGATTTAAGAATTTAAATCTAGAAGATGTTCTATAACCAAATTTTCCTTTTTAAATATCTATTTCATAATCTTGTTTGCAACATGTAAATATGGGCTATTTGTCAAAAATTAAATTTGCAGTTAAAAATGCTGTTAGGCTTAAAATTTTATTTTAAAAAGTGAAGCAACATGGTGGTTCTTACTAGCTCAGGGTTTACTAAAAATGGTTTTAAAAAATTAGAGTTCAATAAAGAGCATCCAAGATGATTTTGTATTTTTTAAAAAAAGGATGTTTTGGCAAAGTTCCCCATCATGCTTACTATGCAATAAATTAAGTTTAAGTGACATTAAACATCCAGTAGGACTGAAGTGTGCTAATTGCCAGGGTCTTTTGAACCATGTTGCAAATGCTTCTCTGCAAAAAAAACCTGTTTTTTTCTGTGACTCGATACAATGATTTTTCCAATTGTTTTCTTGTTCACTTCTAATATTTTTACACTTCAAAAGGTAATTTGGGGCAAAGAATAAAATAAAATAAAATAAAATCTCTCTCTACCTTGCTTGTACAGTTAGTACAGTTGACGGAAAAGGATTGTAACGAGACTCGGCAGATTGTGGCTTACAACCATAATCTTGTTAGTTCATTGCATTACTTACTACGGAACCAGTGTCAGCAGCAAAGCAGCAACACACACTGACATGTCTGAGATTGCTAGTGGGAAGGGGAAGCAGGATGGCTTTGCCAAAACCTGTTGGCTAAAAGAAACAGCAAGATACGTCCAGGGAACAGAGAGCTTTGGGTGCCATTCAGTTACTCTATGTGTTTTGTTTGAAACAATACATCTTTGTTTTTTAAAAATATTGTGGGGAGAGATTAAAGCAGGGTTGTCAAACTCAAGGCCCGTGGGCCAGATCTGGCCCACAGGGTACTTAGACCTGGCCCACAGGGCCACCTCGAAAACAGTGAAGGACCACACACGGCCCTTCCGAGTTCCGTTTTCACTAGAAGAGGATGGCAGGAGGCTGTGGCAGCTGGAAATGGAGCACTGCAGCCTGTTTCCACTGACAGAGCCCTTGGGCTACCACAGGCGCCCCTGACAGGAGTGACAGCAAGCTGGCCATGCCCACCCTGGCCCTCCGAGGTCTAACACAACCCTGATGCAGTCCTCAATGAAATCGAGTTCGACGCCCCTGGGTTAAAAGATGTACATCAGCGTAAACTGGGTTCTGGCCTAGCTTTGCTTTAGTTTTCTTCATCTATTGCCATATATTTTTTTATACAGGTAGTCCTTAACTTATGACCACAACTGAGTCCCAAATTTCTGTTGTTAAGTGAGACACTTGTTAAGTAAGTTTTGCCCCTTTCTTGCCTCAGTTGTTAAGTGAATCACTGCAGTTGATACATTAGTGACACGGTTGTTAAATGAATCTGGCTTCTCCATTGACTTTGCTTGGCAGAAGGTCACAAAAGGGGATCACATGGCTCCGGGACAATGCAACTGTCATAAATGTGAGTTGGTTGCCAACTATCTGAATTTTGATCATGTAACCAGGGCAGTGCTGCAGTGGCTATAAATGTGAAAAATAGTCATATCTCTTTTTTCAGTGCCATTGCAACTTTGGACAGTCACTAAATGAACTGTTGAAAGTCAAGGACTACCTGTATAACATTAGAATATTTTATTTGAGCCTGTATACTTTTACAAGGCTCATAACCTACATTTCTTTTTGCTTTAAGATCTGTAGGTTGTCTTGCACTTTATTATTCACAAACCTTGAAAGAAATTTACTCAGAGAAATGAGAGAAGGTATACATTCATAGGTGTACAATTTAAGAATTCTCTTTAGATTATTATTCTCAGGAACTTTAGAAGCCCTGGGAAGGAAGGAAGTTCCTTACATGGAATGATGTTCCTTATATGGAATGACAAATGGACAACCGTTTTCCTGAAATAGTATAGGGTTAGACTGGAAGACTTCTAAGATCCCTTCTAATTCTGTATTTTCTTCTCTTCTGTTCTATTATTTGAAGAGGGAAATGTGTGAATATGTAAGGAATGGTATTCTATAGGAGGGGAAGATTATAATATATATAATCTGTGCTGGATAGAGAGGGTCTCTGCAGCTGCCCATCTAACAGCTTGCTATTCTTGGATGAAAAATAAGGAACTTAATTCATGCAATTGCCTATTTTCTTGATCCCAGCTCAGAAACAAATTTGGCGAGGAATAAAATATTCCCACAATTTCACATGCAACCCACTCTAATCTATGGCAATCATATTGCACAGCTATAACCTATGCAGCTATAACCTTTTCAGACAAACAAACTTTATTAAATGTACAAGCTTCATGCATTTTAATCACATTTGCTAGTCTGAAAGGCGGCTACCAACCTGCTCCTGATTTTTGGCTCTCACAGATGAGCACTGCAATAATCTATACAGTGACTTATTATGCATCGTGCTTTCAAACTGGGATGAAGAATGTGACTATAAGCCTCCCTCCCAAAGCCCTCAGGGTATCCTTTGTCATCCACTGAAAAGCATGGAGGAAGTCAGCGCAAGTGCTTCATGTTTCTGTGCTTGTCAAGAAAGGGGATGCAAAGGAAGGAAGGTTAGCTAGCAGAGGATAACAGGGCTTGTGCCCAACCCAGAGATGATCTTATGCCATCTACTTGGGAGATAGTCTGACTGTTATGGACTAAGCCAACGCAGCGATACAACCCTCAACAGCTTCGTATTACAGCAGGCTTGTAATCCTGCACTCCTCATTGGCCCCTAGATAGCGAGTCGTGATTGGTCGTTTTGGGCCAGTCTGATTGGCTGTTAACGGGACCCCCTGATTGGATGCTTGTGAAAGCGATAAACTCAGTTCATTGGTTGTTTTGACGGCAGCCAGCTCTATAAAAGAGCTGCTGCTGCCCAGGCATTTTGCTCTGTTCTTTCCTGTTAAATAAAGAGTTGAAGTCACCGTTCGATGTCTCATCTCCGTTCCTTGCGCCCATGCCCAGGACTTAACACTGGCGACGAAGGTGGGATGCGGAGACGATAGAGCTGACTAGAACGCATCGAACAAGACAGAGCATGTGGCGAAAGAGCGCACGCAACAAACGGCAAGATGACCAGTGGCACCATACCACCGACTCCATTCGACCCAGCAACCGAAGACTGGGACTTGTATATAGATCGCTTCCAGATGTTCCTGGAGACCAACAATTTAAAAGATGCTGCACCTGGCAAGAAACGAGCGATGTTCCTGACTCATTGTGGCCCAGCTGTTTTCAAAATGGCTAAAGCACTAGCAAAACCAGCGGAAGTGAAGACCATGGATTGGGATACCCTCGCTCCAATCCTCCGAGCCCATTACGCACCCGCAGTACCTACACTGATCCGAAGACACGAATTTTACCAGAGGGACCAATGGAAGGACGAGAGCATTGGTAATTTCGTAGCCGACCTCCGGAATCTAGGAGTTGCAAACTTAGAGGAAGCCCTAAGAGACCGTAAAGTTCTGGGTTTAAATGCACCACATGTGCAGAGTAAGCTGATGGTGAAAGGTGACATCAGCCTTACAGATATCATCGCCGACGCTACTGCCGCAGAAGCAACCAGGAAGTCAGCCGCTCGAATGCGCCGAGTGAATGCACCGCTTCACCAACTCGCCAACGAGATCCCGCTCGCCACTGAGAAGAACGCTACCACTATCCACCACCAAGACCTCGAGTCATCCTCAGACAGTGATGAAGAGGAGGTCAACCGGCTCCGCTCAGAACGAGAGCAAAGGAACCAGAGACGTCCGCGCCAATGTGCTGGTTGCAGGGCAAACCACCTGCGATTGGACTGTAAATTCCTCGACGCGCTCTGCCATAACTGCGGGAAAAAAGGCCACATCGTGAAAGTCTGCAGAAGCAGACGAGAGTCCAGTCCCAACCGAAGGGAGAACAACCTCCGTCGGGAGATAGGCAAACCTCCTGAGAACCGGGACTGTCTGAGCCACCAATGGAACAACCACTACTGCTACAGAAACCAAGCACCTGCCTCTTCAACGAGACGAGAAGAGGCCCACCATTATCATCGGCCACGCTTCATCGTTCGATGCAAGAAAGATCCGCGTAAGGGTCACTATTGAGAATCGACTGTGCGTGATGGAAGTCGATTCGGGATCATCCCTATCAATGGTATCCTGGAAAACCCTCAAACAGCTGATCCCTGCCATTTGCCGCCAGGACCTCAGCACACAACGAATCATTCTGAAAGACTACCAGGGAAACAGAATCCCAGTTGTCAGTTCCAGCAACGTCCAAGTATCCTTTAAGGACCGCACAGCAACGCTTCTCCTGACTGTCGTCAATCGTGACCGACCCAGCTTGTTAGGGTTACAGTGGTTCTCTCCACTCGGGATTGAACTAGCCTGCATACACCAAACCAGAAGCGATGACTGGGAAGAGGCTCTCATCCAGGAATTCCAGGATGTGTTCACAGGAACATTAGGCAAGTACAAGGGGACCCCTATATCATTTAATCTCAGCCCCGATGTAGCTCCCATTCGACTTAAGCCTCGTCGAGTACCTTTTGCCTTAAAACTGAAGATCGACGAGCAGCTAGATAAACTGATAGCCCAGGGCGTATTGGAATCGATTGACCACGCCCGCTGGGAAACCCTGATAGTAACGCCCATGAAGCCAGATGGTTCGTTAAGAATTTGCGGAGATTACCTGGCCACCCTAAATCATGCTCTTCAACAGAGCGCTTATCCAGTACCAGTGGTTCAACACCTTCTTCATTCTCTGGGTGGCGGAAAAATATTTGCGAAATTGGACTTAGCTCAGGCGTATCAGCAACTACCTGTAGACGCAGCAACTGCAGAAGCCCAGACAATAGTTACACATAGAGGTGCTTTCAAGTGCAATAGACTCCAATTTGGAGTAAGCGTGGTGCCGGGCATTTTCCAAAGTTTAATGGAGAGACTATTACAAGGCATAAAAGGCGTCGTACCTTATTTTGACGATGTCCTAAAAGCTGCCCCCACTAAGGAGTTATTAGTACAACGACTCAGAAAAGTCCTTTAGAAATTCAAAGACGCTGGTCTGAAGGTAAAAAGAGACAAGTGTCAACTTTGTACGGAGAGAATGGAGTTCCTGGGATACCTTCTGGACAAACAGGGAATCCACCCCACCGAAAAAAAACTAATCGCAATTAAAAAAGCCCTGAGACCTAGGAATAAGACAGACCTTCAAGCCTTCCTGGGACTCATTAACTTTTATAACATTTTCTTGCCCAGAAGGCAACTGTAGCCGAGCCCCTACATAAACTTCTCGATAAAAAGGCTTCCTGGGGCTGGGGATAGTGTGAAGAGACAGCATTCAAAGAGATAAAACACCTTTAACCTCCGATGCTGTATTAATGCAATACAACGAGACTCTACCTTTGACAGTTACCTGTGATGCCTCACCATTTGGAGTAGGAGCCATCTTAAGCCATGTCCTACCAAATGGAAATGAGGCACCTATTGCGTTCTTTTCAAGAACTTTGTCTAAAACCGAAAGGAACTTTAGTCAACTTGATAAAGAGGCTCTCGCTATTGTATCCGCAATTAAACGTTTCCATGAATATATATATGGGAGACCCTTTACCATAATTACAGACCACAAGCTGCTACTTGGGATTTTGGCGGGAAACAAACCAACTCCCCATATCTTATCACCAAGAATGACACATTGGTCAGAATTTTTAGCTGCCTACGATTACCGATTGCAACATCGCCTGGGGAAAACCATTCCCCACGCTGACACTTTGAGCTGCTCTCCATTACCAGACATTATAGAGGACCCTGCTCCAACCGTAGCTGTATTGCAAATCGAAACCCTCAAATCACTGCCACTAACCGCTCGAGACATAGCCTTAGAGACAAAAAAGGACCCTGTTTTGGCACGAGTCCTCAGCTGGGTAGAACGGGGCTGGCCGGTCAGTACAACCAACGACATGTTCAAGCCATTTAGGAATCGTCAAACAGAACTATTTTCCCAGAAAGGTTGCATAGTATGGGGAGACAGAGTCATAGTCCCGGAGAAATTGCAATATAGGGTATTGAAAATGCTGCACGATGGACATCTAGGCATCGTGCGCAGGAAGGCACTAGCCAGGAGTTACGCATAGTGGCCTGGGTTAGATAAACAGATAGAGACTTGGGTAGCAAAATGCAGTAAATGCCAGAAAACTCGCTCTGCTCCTCCAAAAACTCCCCCAACTCAGTGGGAAACGCCTCGAGGTCCTTGGTCCCATATCCACATCGATTTTGCGGGACCCACAAGAGGACACACTTTCCTCCTAATAGTGGATGCCTATTCAAACTGGCTTGAAGTCCACAAGATGAAAAGCACCAACACAGACGCAGTCAGTAAAAAACTAAATAAACTATTCGCTACCCACGGACTTCCAGATAATGGGCCCCAATTCACTGCCCTGCCATTCGAACAATACCTGGCAGATTTGGGGCATCCGCCATGCCTTAACATCGCCAGCTACCCTGCGGCCAATGGTAGGGCTGAGCGAATGGTTCAATTTGTAAAACAGATCCTGCACAAAATGGACCAAAAATAAACCGAATGCTTCTTCTCCAACACATAACTCCAAACAGCACCACGAACAAAACCCCAGCTGAATTCCTGATGGGCCGAAAACTTCGCTCGCATCTCGATCGCCTCCACCCAAACTACACGCCAGAATAACCCCCGGGATCCAGCAGCAAGTGCTGGGCATTCCAGGAAGGGGATCTTGTGTTTGCAAAAAACTTCTCGGGTGACCCATTGTGCGTCCCCGCAACAATAACGCAACTTACAGGACCCCGATCCTATCGCCTACAAACGGCAGACAGTAATATGTGGAAACGCCACATAGACCAACTCTGTTCCAGACTAGCACCGGAACCTCTAGCTGGGGGGAGAAGGAACATTGAGGAGGACGAAGAAGAAATGATAATCGAAACCCAACAGCCCACACAATCAACCAGGGGATACTCACCATCCGAAGGAGAACCGAGCCAGGGAGTGGCCTCGCCATGTGACAGCACCACGATGGAAGCGGATCCAGGAAACCTGGAAGACAATGCTGACGTAAGCAGGGAAAGCAGCCCGGGGCCACAATCTCCGCCATCCAACCCAGCTAGCAGCCCACCAGAACCTGAACCAGAACCAGGACAGAACCCGGTGGGACAGCGCAGGTCGAGCAGACAGGTGAAGCGACCTGCCTACTTGCGAGAATACGTCACCCCACCCCTCAGATGGAACCAAGGGGGGAGGGGTGTTATGGACTAAGCCAACGCAGCGATACAACCCTCAACAGCTTGGTATTACAGCAGGCTTGTAATCCTGCACTCCTCATTGGCTCATAGATAGCGAGTCGTGATTGGTCGTTTTGGGCCAGTCTGATTGGCTGTAAACGGGACCCCCGATTGGACGCTGTGAAAGCGATAAACTCAGTTCATTGATTGTTTTGACGGCAGCCAGCTCTATAAAAGAGCTGCTGCTGCCCAGGTATTTTGCTCTGTTCTTTCCTGTTCAATAAAGAGTTGAAGTCACCGTTCAATGTCTCGTCTCCATTCCTTGCGCCCATGCCCAGGACTTAACACTGACCTTCAGCCAATTAGAAAAAAAAAGATACTGAGGTATGTGAACATGATCATGAGGCTTGCCAGTCCACACTTTCCCCTCACAGGAAAAAAATATCACACTTCTGTATAGATATGAAGTACCTTTGCCTCACTCCTGACTATTTGGAAGCATGACTGGCCTGGAAGGAAGATCTTCCAGGAAACAGCTAGATTTCAGGTAGAGCTGAGATTCTGTCTTTCTTTATTCTGGAAATGAAGTAACTGACTCAAAATCTACTCAGGACCCTAATTTAAATGTGGTCTTATACCAAGTAGAGTAGCAGGCAAATCCAGGAAAACTCAGGGTCCATCAAGCAGCATTTAAACATGGCAACTCTCCTTGACAGCAGCCATTTTGCAATCTGGCATTGAGAAGTTTTTCATGAGACTCCTCGGGCCAAAAGAGGATGCGGACAAATTCATGCCCTTTTGTCTCAAAATAGCTGAATTAAATTACTGCTAGCTGATCTCAAAGTGCTAAGCAAGCTTGGAGCTGGTGAATCCTTGATGTAAAATGACCAGGACTGTAACCTAGACTGGAAAATCCTAAAACCATCCTGCAAGGAGACAACAGCAAACCAATTTCATATATTCTTTCAAAGAAAACCACACAGATGTGTTCATGCTCAAACTTTTTATAATCGTGGGCTCCATGTCAGTGCTGCCAACTCTCACGCAATCAGAGTGAGACTCACGCAATTCAACCAATTTTGACTGTCTCACTCTGATAAATGAAATCTCACGCTAAACCCCCAAAATGGAATGTACAAAAATAAATATATCTCTACATTCTCTGATATTCCGAATATTCCCCTTAGGAGAAGGATGAGCTCCCAGCGCCGCCCCGCCCTGCCCAGCCACCCCACCGCGCCTCTTTTCCCGCCTTAATCCTCGTTCTGCCTCGGCATCCCGTAACTGTGCATGATGCCGATTAGCAAATTCGCTTCAGGAAAGCGAAGAGCAAGAGGCTTCTTCCCGCCCGGGGCGCTCGCAGCCACTTTGCCCCGCGCTCTCCCTCTCTGCAATGTCCTCCGGGACAAGCCAGCTGCCCTTTTCAAAGAAGGACACGAGGGGGCTGGCAAAGCCTCTTTTGCAGGCAACAGCCTCGGCCAGTAATAACCCTGGTAAGCAAAGCTGAGAATTGTCCGCTGCCAGAGATGTAACTAGAAGCTGGGGCGTCTCTCTCTCTCTCAAAGACATTTGTTCCAGAGGATCACATCCTGTCAGTCCTCCAACTTTCTATTTTGCACAAAGCTGCCCAGCCCCTTTATAGATCAGCCTGGCGCGCTTCTCGCCTTGCTGGTTTGGGAAGACTCTTTTGGATCAGCTAAAAGAGAGCATAAGGCGTGTAAAGGGGTGGTGGTGGTGGTGGAAGTTTGCTCATACACCCACATGCTAAAAGCATTAGGACAATGTTCTGTTAGGACAATGGGATCAACCAGGATGAAAGGTTATGTATTTCCAAGCGATCGCATGACACTCCAGCATTGACAGTGCAGTTGGGTTCCTTTAATAACTTGGATTTGGTTTAGTAACCTTCCCCCTCTCCCCCTCCGGTTTACTCTGGGCCTTGGTAGCAGGTGAGTTTTCAAGACGGCATTTTTGAAAATACTTTAAAAACAAGGTTAGGGTTTCCCTTTTTTTAATATTGGAAGCAGTCTCCTCCAAATGGTAATTAATTAAACATCTGCTTAATTCTTCAGCCAAATAAAGTTGCTATAATGGCTCTTTTAAAAAAGTAATTTTACGAGCACCACCCTGGGGTTTACACTGTGTAAGATACAAGGAAAGGAGAGGAAGGTGGAAGAAAAGAAGACTGATGCAAAATATAATGTTCACAGAATTTTATTCAGAGTTGTGTTGGATCTCTTTTTTTGGGGAGGGGGGTTGTCCCATTCTTTCTTGGTGTTCTTTCTGTTCTTTCTGTCCTTTTTGCTTTTTTAAATGGTCTTTCTCCCCTGGGTCAGAAATCCACACCAGAAACCCGCTAAATTATTAGAGTTGACAGTTCATCTGTGATGAAGTGTAGTATTTAACCTGTGGCATTCAACTACTATTCCAGAGTTTCCTTGTGAATCAAGAGCTGCACTTGCTGTATTTTTTAGTCTCTACCAGGGCTTTGTTTTGGTTCTATAGCTTCTATGATGAAAGCTAGGGCCAAGCTTCAGAATACAGTAGATGAGTTTTACAGTTAACAATATGTATATTTATATGAAGCACTCATTATTCGATTAAATGTTTAGTTTATACATGTCTGAAATTATGAACCCCTATTTCAGTCAACAAGTTAGTATATAATTAAAGACTGAGACTATAGCATTTGATATTGGCATGTAGTATGGTATTTGATACAGAAAGAAGAATACCCATTGATGTATTTGCATTATCTCTGTAGTTGTTTCGGGTTTTTTGTCTTTTTGTTGCACATTGAATTCATCCTATAGTGGTCTATAGTACATCACTAAGCTAATAAAGTCAGTTGAGGTAGAATACTGCAGTTACAAGTCAGGAACTTCAATTATTCATGGTCAGTGAACTGCATTATTAATATCTTACAAATCTGGTTCAAGTACATTGGTGCTGCTTGCATGTATGTATGTATGTATATGTCCAAATCATGACTAAAGTATGCATCAGATTGCACCATTTAAAATGTAAAATTGTCAAAGCTCCCTACCGTGGAAGGGGGGACACCCCCCTTCCACACCATCCCCCCCTCGGTCGCTTCGCTCCCTCGGACTTGGTCGCTCCACTCCCTCGCAGTGTCTCACTCCGAACTATCACTCAAGGTTGGCAGCCCTGCCATGTGGCAGACTGCCTGGAGAAGAAGGTTGCAAATACACATATAACATTATCCAGTATACACTCTCCATTCACATACAGACACACAGATACACAGTATTCTGCGAATTGCAGCAGAAACAAGGTCATATTTTTTACCACAAACCAATTCAGAGAGACTTTAACTTCCCCTGTCAGTTTTCAATTAACCACCATTTATCATCTTGCCGAGAGGCACTAGTTAATCTTAATTGCATTTTATTCAAACCAGCCAGCTAGATTCAGAATCCATGATTTGAAATTGGGTGGCTAGAATAAGATATAGTTAAGTGAACTTCATATAGGTTCAGAGATAAAATGAATGTTTATCAGTTTAAGTTATTATATCCTGTTTCTCAGAGCTATTCTGGAGGGGGGAAATAATTAAGGTGTGCAAAATTGTGTGGGCCTGAAGTTTATCAAACTTTAACCCAACATCCCAATTCATTGGATTCAACTCCCATAATGCTCAGCCAGCATGGGTCAAAGAGAAAAGGCTATTTTATCTTTCGATTGATGGCTGTCACCTTACCTCTTATATTTGCCCACTACTTGTTTTAGAAACAAAGGGAGTAATCTTGGAAGAGCAACCAGACAGCCCAGCTTTGCATAAAATGAACAGTGCCAGCAGTGGATGTAACTTTCATAATTGTTTTGGCTTAATTATTGTACAAGGTTTTAAAAATGTGTTTATTTCATTATTCCCTGTTTTCTATCATTCTGGGATGGCTTATGTAAAATGTTTTTTTTTATATTAAACAATTAGTTCAAAATCTGGAAAAAAAAAACCCACAACCCAACAGAATTAAAATAGCAGGAAGCTTTTAAAACCTTACAATAAAAACCAATTTATGTCCCAGTCTCTGTAAGAATGGGCAGTATAGTATATCTCTTGTCTCAGGATAATAATCCATAAAACTAATAAAGCAGACCATTGCCTGTAAAAATTAGGCTATTTCAAATTTGCTAATTTTAAAGTAGCAGAAGAATATTTGTGGGTTTTACCTAAACTATTCTTTCCCTTTAAAAGTGGATGATTTGAACTACAGGGGCTCATAGTGATGAGCCTTTTTTTTAACGTATTAATACATTTATACTCCCCCCCGCCCCCCAAGCAGCTCACAAAACAAAGGGTGATGTTTTATCTTCACAAGACTAGGATGTAAATTGCAGTAAGAAATGGTGACTAAGTGAGGATTATAATGGTCTCCTTGGTCTCATTCCATTGCTTGTCGCTATATGACACCCATTTTGTCCACACTAGTGTCCCATTTTATTAATGCTTAAAGTACCAACATGAATTCAAACTATAACACGTGGGTGGGTTGGTGAGCGCAGATCCCCTAATGGTCTTTCTGATCATGATATCTTACGAGAGAATTCCCCAAAACAGGCTATGGGGATAAAAGCGGTCCTAGTACACATTACAAGCAGCAGACCAAGAAGCAACTCAGTTGCAAATTCCAGATGACACACTCATTATGTATAAACTTCATTTTATTTTTTGTTTTTTGTTTCCAGTTGGGAGAAAAACCAAGAATTGTGGAATAATCGGGGTCTTAGTGACCAGCACGAGGTAGGTGCAGGACTACCTGTGGGTACCTTGTAGAACTAATGAAAAATATAGTCCAATAGTTAATCCTGGAAAAACCTTGGCAGATATAGAAAGGAAGAGCTGGGAATGTGAGGATTTAAGGCCGTGGTTTTCAACGCTGCATCTTGAACATGTGTGAACTTCAAGTTGCCGGTGGAAACACTGATTTAGGGATTGCATTTTAAGGAAAAATACTCATTGCCTCATACCACAGTAACCTGATCAAGGTGCAGAAAAGGAAGTGTTGTTCATCGATTATGCCTTCTTCCCTAGTTATTTGCCATGTCTGTGGACTCCAAAGACCTGAAGGAGGATCGCCCAGACTGCTGAAGGTGTCACACGGAGTCAGTTCCTTACTGCTGCCATGTTGAAGGAAAGTTGTTGGACTTGTCATTGGCACAGCCGCATCTTCTGCCCTCTTCCCAGGCAAAACATTTCAGCCTTTCAAGGGTTCTCAATGAAGCTTCTGCCTCAGCCAAGATAATTTTGCAGCTGTTCTTCCCTGCCTCTGCCATTTGCTGGTGTGTCAACCGCAAAGGTCACCAATCAACACCTACAGCCCATCCAACAGAATCAAAAGTATACACTGACCCATTCTACCTCTGGGAAATGCCCCTAAATATTGAGCTGACAAACAACTTGTTTATTTAAAAAACAAAACAAAACCAGGAGGGTTGGGGGAGAGAGGAAGAGACAAAGTGACACAAAGCACATTCTTTTTGATCCCATTTGTGCAAAGTTCTTGGTTCTGTATTTTCCTTTTCCTTCCTGCAAAAATCCTTGACCTTGATGTGTTCCTGCCTCCCATGCTTAATTTTACCATTCCCACACAGAGACAAGACAGTCCCAGCACCTAGATCAGTGATGGAGAACCTTTTGGGCTTGGTGTGTCCAACATTTGAAAAATGCCTAATTTGACTCACTACCCAAACAAAAGAGAAACAATACATACACACACATGCACACACACACAGAATCCAATCATGTGTGTGATTCCCAGAATCTGCTGCACACTTACCCTCAGGTGGTGTTCTTTTTCTGTGACAGGCCCTTGTGGCGGGTCTGGATCGCCCAAGGCCTTCATTCTTGAAGTGCCTTGGGAGAAGGCTCTTCCACAGCTTCTGCAGCCTCCCAAAACCACAAAAGTGTGTCCATCTTTGTATGATTTTCAGAGGCTCCAGAGACTGCAGAAGTCCACAGCCCTGTCACGTAACTTCTGGAGGGTCCAGAGGCCACATGACAACACACCCTGTTCTCACACTGCCTCCAAAATTTGTGCAAGAATTGGGTGTGCTTTCAAGAATATTGTCAGGTGTGTCACCCCAAATATGGTGTGTCACTCTTTACATGTGTTTCCATAGATTCGCCATCATTGACCTAGAGCAAGAGTCTTCAAACCTGGCAAGTTTAAAATTTGTGGACTTCAACTCTCAGAATTCCTGAGTTAACATGACTGGAGGAGGAATTCTGGGAGTTGAAGTCCACAAATCTTAAACTTACCAAGTTTGAAGACCCCTGATAGAAAGAGGAACTAATGTTGCCAGTTGAATTCTTTGAGAGGACACTACCCATCACCAAATCTGAAAAGAGTTCCAAATAATCCAGATCAGGGGTCTCCAACCTTGGCAATTTTAAGACTTGTGGACTTCAACTCTCAGAATTCTGGAAGTTGAAGTCCACAAGTCTTAAAAATTGCCAAGGTTGGAGACTCCTGATCCAGATTAGTCTGCAAAAGTATCACATTTTCACAGAATCTACCAAGCCTCATTAGGAGTATGTTTTTATCCAATGTTCTTGTGTCACCCCATTTGCTTTCTTGTCCACAACTTGAATACAGGCAGTTGTCGACTTACAACAGTTCACTTAGTGACCATTCAACATTACAACAGCACTGAAAAAAGTGACTTACGTCCATTTTTCACACTTACAACTGTGGCACCATCCCCATGGTCATGTGATTTACATTCAGATGCTTGAAAACTAGTTCATATTTATGATGGTTGCAGGGTCCCGAGGTCACCTGATCCTATTTTGCGACCTTCTGACAAGCAAAGCCAATGGGGAAAGCCCGATTCACTTAGCAACCATGTTCCTAATTGAAGAACTGCAGTGATTCACTTAACAAATATGGTTAAGAAAAGTCGTGAAACGGGGCAAAACTCACTTTACAAATTTCTCATTTGGCAATATAAATTCTGGTCTCAATTGTGGTCGTAAGTCGAGGACTGCCTGCAGTTCAGCATAAATTGTATCCTCTGCCATGAGTATGGTCGTATTGTAAAGGTATCCAAATTACTCATGCATTTATATATATATATATATATATATATCTTTGGTTATTCGGGTTTTAGATTGGAAGTATCTAGGCAACGTTTCGATGAAGTCTCATTCATCATCTTCAGGCTTGGTCTTCAGCTCTGTGCTTCTCAGAGTGATGTGAGCTTACAGCTGCTTCTTCCTTTTAACTGCTAGTGGGGGTGTGACTTGATTGGGTGGGGGCTTGGCTGTGTTCTGATTGGGTGGGGGGGTGTTCTCATTGGTTGGAGGGTTGGCTGTGTTCTGATTGGTTGGGGGGTTGGCTGTGTTCTGATTGGCTGGGGGTGTGTTCTGTTCAGGTGGGGGTTTGGTTGTGCTCAGGTTGGTCTTAGTTGCTGGGGGATTTGAGCTGGTGAGCTTCGATGTCATATCCCTCTTCACCGAAGTGCCAATAAAAGAAGCCTTGACAGCCATCCAAAACAAATACAACCCCCCCCCCCAAGCACATCCTAGATCTGACCAACCACTGCCTATCCAATACATACTTCACCTACAATGGACAAAAATACAAACAAATAGAAGGAGCACCCATGGGATCACCCCTCTCACCTGTCATCGCTAACCTCTACATGGAACACTTTGAAACACAAGCTCTAGAAAAATATGATCACAAACCCAAACTCTGGCTCAGATACGTATATGACACCTTCATAATCTGGCCACACGGGAAAGAAAAACTGAACAACTTCCTCACACACCTCAATAGCCTACACCCCAAAATACAATTCACCATGGAAACAGAAGCTAACAACCAACTTCCCTTCCTAGATGTCTTGGTATACAAAAAATCCAATGGCTCCCTTGGACACACCATCTACCAAAAGAAAACACATTCAAACTGCTATCTACACGCACTCTCACACCACCACCCAGCACAGATCAATTCTGTAGCCGAGACACTCATCTCCAGAACAAAATGCTTAGCCGACGAACAACACCTAGAGACTGAACTACACACTCAAATGCTTAGCCGACGAACAACACCTAGAGACTGAACAGCACACTCTCACTGGCGTGCTGACAGCCAATGGATTCCAAAGAAAGAAGATCACCCACCTAATCCAAAAAGAAACCCCAACCAAAATCCAAGACAGAGAACAAGAGAATGGCAAAGCCCTCCTCCCATATATAAAAGGCACTACAGACAAAATCAGCAAGATCCTCCAAAAACACAACATTAAGACAGCATTCTGCACAAACAGAAAGATATCCACCATCCTAAGAAACCCTAAGGACAAAATCGAGTTCGAAAATCAAGGAGTATACGAAATCCCCTGCACTACCTGCCCCACCACATACATTGGACAAACTAACAGAAGAATAAGTGCACGCATTGAAGAACATAAGAACTCAATCAAAAAGGAAGAACCGACCTCTTCCCTGGTCCAACACCTCAAAGCCATAGGACATGAGATTGACTTTAAAAATACCAGAACTATCGCCAAAACTGAACACTTCAGCAGCAGAATAATCAGAGAAGCCATAGAGATAGAAAAACGCCCACACAGCATGAATAAATGAGATGATACCTCCCGCCTGCCAGCCATTTGGAAACCCACCCTCATGAACAGATGAGTACCTAACATGAAAAATGACACCAGACCCACACCCCTGAGAGCCACACAAGATGCCACCACAACACTTCCATGTAGAAAGCAGACTCACACTCACACAGAACATGAGACACGACCACGGACCAGAAGCCGCACTGCAGCTGCATCACTACCCACTTCAAACCCCTCTGAGCCATACATGAAGTGAACTGACCCCCACCATGAAGATGCAGCACGACCACGAACTCAAAGCCAAACAGCAAGATCACAGCTCACCAGCTCAAATCCCCCAGCAACTGAGACTAACCTGAGCACAACCAAGCCCCCACCTGAACAGAACACGCCTCCAGCCAATCAGAACACAGCCAAGCCCCCACCCAATCAAGTCACACCCCCACTAGCAGTTAAAAGGAAGAAGCAGCTGCAAGCTCACATCACTCTTAGAAGCACAGAGCTGAAGACCAAGCCTGAAGATGATGAATGAGACTTCATTGAAACGTTGCCTACATACTTCCAATCTTACACGGGAGAAAACCCGAATAACCATTTTGCACACTGCTAAATTGCTTCAATAAGAGTTGAAAGTGGTTTGAGAGAGTATTGCATCTGTTAACAGACATATACGCCAGCTAGCTCACTTTTGTCTCATGCTCTTGTCTCACAGGCTCTCTGGGAAGAATTTAACAATAGAAAAACCTGTAAGACCATTTTCTCAGAAGCAACATGAGGTGCAGATATGCAGACCATAACCACCCAGAGTCACTGGGATAAGAGTCATAATAATAATCGCATGATTTTCTTTCAAACTATCTTCACCTCTGGGAAAGTTGTGTCTCCCCTGTGTGGGTTCTTTGGCTCCAACCACAAAACATAAACACAGGCTAGAGATAGACCAACAAATAGGCCACAAGTAGGTCTTACAACCATTCAGAATTATAACAGCACTGAAAAAAGTGACTTACAACCTGATCCTTACAACCACTGCATCACCCCCACAGTCACGTGATTGAAATCCAGGAGCTTGGCAGATGGCATGTGGGTACAACGGTTGCAGCATCCCAGAGTTATGTGATAGCAATAGCACTTAGACTTATATACCGCTTTATAGTGCTTTACAGTGGCTTACAGAGTCAGCATATTTGCCTCCAACAATTTGGGTCCTCATTTTACCCACCTTGGAAGAGTGGAAGGCTGAGTCAAACCTTGAGCCTGGTGAGATTTGAACCGCCAAATTGCAGGCAGCTGGCAGTCAGCAGAAGTAGCCTGCAGTCTTGCGCTCTAACCACTGTGCCGCTGTGGCTCAGTGGTCACCATTTGTGACCTTCTCAGGCAGCTTCCAACAAGCAAAGTCCATGGAAGAAGCTGGATTTGCTTAATGACCACACAATTCACCTAATAACTGCAGTGATTTGCAGCTATGGCCAAAAGGTTGTAAAATCAGGCATGATTCGTCTTATTTAACAACCGACATTTTGGTCCCAATTCTGCTCATAACTACCTGTACTGTGCTGATCCCAAAAGCTATTCAGAATTTAGCCCCAAGGCCCTGCCCTCTCCCCCACTCACTTCCTCCTGCCCTCTCCCTCACTCACTTCCTCCTCCTCCTCTTCCTTTTCTCTGGGGCTTGCAGCAGTAGAGAACATGGTCACTTACCCCCTCTGCCATTCAGCAGATGTGGTCTATTGTTACAGGATCAACAATAAGGCACCTGCTATTAGATTGCTCCTTGTTTCTTTCTCTTTTAAAATAGCAGTAGGGGAAGAGTCCCCATTTTCATTCCCACTTTGGGAGGAACACTGTACACTTTCTTCACCCCACAGTTTTCTGATGGAAACTATCAGTTCTGAAAAAAAATTACCAGAATAATTCTTTCAGAGCTGTTCTTTGCTTACTGGGTGTCAGAAACATAGGCACAAAAGCCTCCACCACCACCACCACCACTCCTGCATCCTCATGTGCAAAACTAACTGCATGAGAAAGGGTAACTTGGATTAGAAAATAATACAACATGAATCTGCCTGTGGCGCAGCTGCTTCAGTCCCAATAGGATTTCATCCTTGTTGCAACTCTTTTAAAATAAAATAAAAAAATAAATAATTAGCATCAAGGAACTCCATCCCCAACTTTCTACATTACTGGGGTTCTCTGGATTCTTTAGCTTCTTTCATTTCGAGATCTCGGATCATAAGCATATAGCTCAGTGGCCCTAAAGCAAATTTGTGCTCCAAAATTTCAACTTTAATCTTCAATTAAAGCACCAGCATCTACTTTGGGTCTTGAAGATATAACCTGTGATTTGGGAAAACATCAGCAGCAGAAAAAAAAAAAAAAAAGCACTAGGCACTGTTTGGGGGCACAATAAATGCCAGCATGTTGCATCAGCAGGAAAACTGTCAGATCTGGCCTGCAAAAATCTGGACAGCAGTAGAATGTGGTCTTTTTAGTTGAAAGAAAAGGAGGAGGAGGAGGAGGTTGCACATCTGACAGTTGCACGGAAAGGTTGCACCACTTATCTGCAGCCTTCTTCACCTGTGGCTCCACTTCTATATATTGGAACTCTCTGGGTCGGTCTCTGTCGCATACATTTCTTTTTAAAGACCAAAGGGCTGGCTGGAAACCTCCATGCCTGTGGAGCCCATGGTAGCTATCACCTGTTCCTTCACTGTCTTTTAGGCCAGGGGTCTCCAACCTTGGCAACCTTAAGACTTGTGGACTTCAACTCCCAAAATTCCTCAGCCAGCTTTGCTGGCTGAGGAAATCTGGGAGTTAAAGTCCACAAGTCTTAAGATTGCTAAGGTTGGAGACCCCTGTTTTAGGCCATAGTCAAGATGCATTCAGGCATCCGGCAGTTAATTGGTCAAAGTGGTTGGTTTCTGAAAATTAAGCAAGGTCAGACCGGATTTGTACTTGGATAGGAGGCCACCAGGATATCTTTCTAGAACAGGGGTCCCCAACCTTAGCCACTTTAAGACTTGTGGATTTCAATTTCAAAAGTTGCAGTCCACAAGTCTAAAAGTAGCCAAGGTTGGAGACCCCTGTTCTGGAAGACAAAACATCTTGGAAGAAGACACTGACCAAGAAAATCTGTGAAGCTGCCATGAGCTGAGTTTCCACTAGAGTCTTTACCTTTCTCCTTCCCTGTCAGCCCTCAGTTCAATGCAGGCTTTCTTTCACAGATTTCCTTTAATTCTATACTATTACAGGACATGAAGTGATTAAGAATTACAGTACCACAAGGTAAAACTGCAGTTGGTTTTAACCCGTGCGTCACCTCAGCCTTACATGCCTTCTGTCATACCTCACACCAAGATAATTTCCTTGCAGAAAAAAGAAATGATGCCTCTGCTCCTATACAGAATAAATTATTTAAATCTGCTGAGACTCGGAACTGACACACCTCAAATCAGCATAAACCAGGGATCCCCAAACTTGGCCATTTTAGGACTTGTGGACTTCAATTCCCAGAATTCTGGGAGTTGAAGTCCACAAGTCTTAAATTGGCCAAGTTTGGAGACCTCTGACCTAAGCGGTGATCTGAATCCAGACCTGAGGCTCCGTTTTATTTTCTCCAACCACAGTTAGTTCAAGCCATGGTTGGTGTCTAAGCGATATACATAGTTTATTACAACTGCTCATAATCTTTTCATTGTTATTCTGCAAATCTGTAATATGCCAATTGCCTAGATGTGCTATTTTCATGCCGAAGTCTGCCAGGTAATGTAAACCTGGCCTTTCTTTTTAACAGCCCTACAATTCTCCAATCCATTGTTCATTCTTATTCCTGCCTTTGGGAACAAACCTTGCCCCATAGCAGAGAGGAAGGAGAGAGCCGGTTTAGCCTAGCAGTTGAGACTGGGAGACAGTGAGTTCTAGTTCCACCTTTGGTACAAAACCAGGTGGGGGATCCTAAACCAGCCACTTCTCACCATCCTGGGAAGTATACAACGGCAAACCACTTCCAAAATCTTGCCAAGAAAGTTGCAGGGACTAATTCATCAGTTGCCAGGAGGTGCACAAATGCACACACACACACACACACACACACACACACACACGAAGGACCAGTGAATAAAGAAATTGCCATGGCTGTATAAGCAATTTCTTTTAAACTGCATAGAAAAAGACATGACTTCCACCTGGCAGCCTGACAGGATTGGGATTTAACTATATATGTAAATATAGTGCCAATAATCAGCCACACAACTGTAACGTTAGAGTGTATGCTTGTTTTGTACTCCTGTTTTACAATTATTACAACTGATGCCCCTCCTTCCCAAGATAGGTCACATTTCCTATAGCTGTTGTCTTTTAGCTCTAAAAGCAAGAAGATTTAGATGTAGATTTGTTAGATGGGGGATGGATGACACCTCCCCCCATCTAACAAATCTACAGTGAAAAAGTGGCAAGTGTTGTCTTCTGCTACTCCCTTAAAACTTTAGTTTCCTGCCACCCTATAGAAACAGATGATGGTTCTGCTTGGACTCGGGAGAGAAATGCATCATTCCCTATTATTAATGATTGCCCACCCACTCCCTTCCTCCTTCCCCCCCCGCCCCCCCCGCTACCTAAGCCACACACGCCGAAAGCAAAATCCAATCGCGTTGAACAAATCCAATTTGCAGCAGCAGCTAACAGAGTTTGTTGCTGGTTTAAGCGATGGCAGCATCAGAAAGGCTCTAGGCCTCAGGCCAAGTAGAGACAGAATGAAGTTGGATACTGAACCATCCACACATATGGGGCTGGGCAAACTTTCCTTGATTTCCCACCCATCCCCTCTCTCAACCTTTGACTAGGCTCCAGAAAAAAAGGAAAATTATTAGGAGAATGATACAATTACATTTCTATGCAGTCTCCTGTTTCGATTAACATTAGGCAAAGGAGGGCAGCCTCCTGGAGGGCAGCCCTCATCTCCATTTTTCTCATTAATTTCCCTCTTCCTCCTTAACGGCAACAATTCACTTGTGGGTCATAAATGCAGCCCAACCTCTTTCTCTAGAGGCCTTCCTTGCTGGCCCGCTCTTCTTCCATATGATGGGACACCTCTGCATTTCTGAGAGGGGAAAGCTCAGAGGTGGGATTCAGCAGGTTCTGACCAGTTCTGGAGAACCGGGAATTTTGAGTAATTCAGAGAACTGCCAAATACCACCTCTGACTGGCCCTGCCCCCATCTCTTCTCTGCCTCCCGAGTCCCAGCTGATCGGCTGGCTCTTCTTTTGTTGCCCTGCACAGGAGAAGAGAGCTGGAAAGCTGGTTGGTGGGGTGGGGAGGGAATAGGGATTTTGCAGTAACTTTCTTTCCCCTGTGGTGGGAATGGAGATTTTATCCCCTGCCACGCCCACCAAGCCACACCCACCAAGCCAGGCTCACCAAGCCACGCCCACAGAACTGATATTTTAAAAAAATTGAATCCCATCCCTGGAAAAGGTGATGTGTTCTAGCCCAGACATTGAGTAAGTTTCTGTATGTCTAGAACAGTAAGATCCTGATTTTCTGGTAAGTAGATCAGTCTATAATGGCAAAAGAACTGGTCTTTAGGTACATGTGTTTGAAGGTATGTATTTGTATCTAGAAGGGAAACATAATAGTCTATAAAGGAATTTCCTGCACTTCAGGATAAATAAAGGTGCAGAACAGAACTATTTCTTCTCCATCTGCTCCCGCAAACAGCTATCTTCATACCAAATGCAAATTCATGGTTAAGTGAACCATGTTACCGAATTAACCCTGGGCACAGCGAGTTGCCCCGGGCAATTTGACCAGGGCGAGTCAGCCATGGCGAGTTGTTCTAGACCACTGGGAGGCGCCCAAATCACATTGGCTGCTTTTAGCCACTGCAAGCCCTTCCTTCCCCTTGTGTTACTGTCAACTTCCCTCCATTACTATTTTGGTTCAGGCAGCAGGAATGATTAGGCAGCCAGCAAAGCAGCATGGGGATTTCCATAGGCAAATAATAGTATGAGAGGCAAAGCAAGAGAGAGGGAGCAATGAGAGAGGAAGAACCCGAGAGAGGCAGGCTGGTGAGAGCAAGTGAAGCAGAAACACACACCCCCATCTCTTTCTAAGAATCAGGTTCTGACAAATAGCTAAACCCATAGTTCTGGCCATCTGTCAAAACTTGTCTCCTTCCAGCTCAATGCCATTAGGGAGAGCAACTAACTTTTTTTTCCCGCAGGCTAGCAAGTAAGACAGGGAACAGGGTTGGGAGCAGAGGTGGTATTTAGCAGGTTCTGACCAGTTCTGGAGAACCGGTAGCAGAAATTTCGAGCAGTTTGGAGAACCGGCAAATCCCACCTCTGACTGCCCCCACTCCCATCTATTCTCTGCCTCCCGAGTCCCAACTGATTGGCTGGGTCTTCTTTGGTTGCCCTGGAAGCAGGTTAGTGGGGTGGAGAGGGAATGGGATTTTGCAATAACCTTCCCCCAGGAGTGGGTTGGGAAAGGGGATTTTATAGTATCCTTCCCCCGCCATGCCCACCAAGCCGTCCACCAAACCAAGCCACACCCACAGAACCGATAGTAAAAAAAATTGAATCCCAACTTGGGAGGGAAAATGTTTGCAGCCCCCAATCACTGTTTCTTCTCTTTTTAAAATCTTGTTCTGCATTAAATTGCAGGAAAAGTACCACTTGTTCCTTCATTAATGAGGCAGAGTAAAGGTCAGTTGTAAGAACAGAACAAATTTAGCCAGTCATCTTTTGTGCTACTTACAGAATGGAGGAAATTGGAATGGACTTGCACTCCAGCATCACAAATATTGGTCCTCATCAGAGAAAAATGCAGGTCCAGAAGTAAATTGGCTGTTTCCAGAGCAAAGGGAAATACACATTAAGAAAATAAACCATTTAGTACACCATCCTCCCTTACAGCAGTTCTCATCATACCCAGCCACAATGACTAGGCATGTAAAAAAAGATACAGTCCAAAAGAATTTTGGAGGTTCCCTTATTTTCTGTAAGGCTGTTAAATATGAATAGCAGTACTTTATACATGTTCTCCTGGTGATAATCTTTCGGCACTGCTGCTCATCCTATCCAGGTACAGCAGAAAGATTTGGGCAGGTTTGGAAAAAATCTGCAAAAGAATGTCAACCTAATCTTATTGTAAGAAGATCCCTGAAAGTTACTCAGTGGGAATGAAGCATATACAATGGCTGCAGAATATTGCTGGGAGATTAATAAGAAAAAGTGTATAAGAGGAGGTAGAATGAAGTTTAGAGTTTATGTCTGGCTGGATTGCTAGAATCCTGAACAACACAACACTGCCTTGCAACTTTTTGCTGAGGTCCATTTTTGGTTTGGTTGTTTTGGTTTCCATTAAGAAAAGGATATATTTGATAGTTGATGTCTTAGGTCACTGCATTTCTAAACCTATCTATTGCTCTAGAGACTTCTGAATGGCTTTGTAAAATGAAAACTACTGAGTCAAGAGGAAAGACAAAAGGAGACCTGAATTCCCTTTTATAGTTATCAAACCATTAATGCAATACTAATGCAAAGTTTTCCAGATTGCAGTCTTAGGAAATGCAATTCATCATCATCATGTGAACAGTGATCTCCATCTTCTAAATCTGAAACTCTGCTTCCCCATTGGTGGTTCATGAAGTCAGTTTTGCCCAAGAATCGAGGTATTTGCTAGACTTCCTAATCCATTCTATATTGCCAATTAAGATAAGCATAGTTAAGAGCTACATTTCCTAGATCAATAGCCGCAAAAAAAAAAAAATGCCACCATGGTGAGCAGCTTTAGAAGCAAGCTTTGCAACCCCTATCAGCTATTAGGATAGAGCAGAGAACTTGCCGTACTTTTAATCGGGTATACTATTAGTTCCATGGCTGTTGCAATGTTTTATGTAATACATCCATTCCCTTGATATCTTGACCATCAATCCTGGCTTGCTAATATTTTTAGAAAGTACATTGCATAGCTCATTTAGTTCTTTGCAATGCGTTGTGTTTGCTTAGCTATGCAACCTGCCTCTCCTTCAATAATAAACAACAACAATAACAACAACAACAACAATAATAATAATAATAATAATAATAATAATAATAATAATAATAATAATAATTTAACTTTTACTGAATTGGCAAAAAATGGATCTTCTCCATTGTGATGTAAACAATATTAAACATATTCTTGTTTACTTTATTCCTTTAACGGAAATGGATCATATTGGTACTAATGGTAAGCAGTGATGGAGCAGAATGGGAATCTTATGTTCTACAGCTCTGGGATATTTTTCAGAGAGGGAGTGATTATGTCATCTGTCAACATGCCAAGCTGCTTGACAGCCTTCTTCTGACAGGTCAAAAAGGTGATAACAAGGCTTTCAAATTTTACTTCCATATCTGACAGGTTAACACAGGAGAAGTCAAAGGATGAGAAAAATAATAAATCTGGAACTGATTTTTCTTTAAATGGAGGTTTCTTACACTGTGCTAGCCATTTAAATGTTAACACTTCTTCACAAGATTGTTTGCATTTCTAATTAAAAACTAAAGGTTGCATTTCAGCTGGCTGAGGCTCTTTTGTTAAAGCTCAGTGGGATTTACAGGTTAAACCTAGGAAATCAAAAGTAAGCGCAGCATGGAGTTCAAAGAGATGGAATCAGCGGTTGTTTGTTTTGGGTAGCTGTGTTGAATAAGGGATCAATATTCCTTCTTTGTTTTTGTGCTTCAAAGTGTACATGCGTTTTCAATTTCCTGGGGGCTTGAATATGGATGGAGGCTGTCATGATGAGCTCTTGCAGTGCTAAATTGACCATTACACAGATAATGAATTTCTGAGCTGAAGTGGGGAGAACTCTACCCTAATGTCATCGAGGATTGGGGCAGGGATGATACAATGGCGGTCAGGTTGGTATTACATATATATCCGCCTACACTCTCCCATTTCTTTAGCAATTTTGATACTGAACAGCTGAGAAAGCAAGATCTTCATATGTACCTTCAGCCCTAATGGCTTTGAAACTCACATCTTTACTAGCTAAGTGTCTCAAGCTGCTATGGCAAACTTGGAAAGAAAAGGCTGTTGTAGTTTAATCTGAGTCAGAATGCAGGGAAATAAACATTTCCCATTTCTTCATTCTCAACCACGATCGCTAATGGACACTCAACCAGTGATAGCTATCGTATCACATGGATCTGAAGAAGATTCTGAAATTGTGAATTTGAAGTGACCGGCGTCTGCATTATAAAATGGGTTGCCCACTTTTCTGCAAGAGAAGCCAGACAGCTGCATTACATTCAAGGTATGTGTGATCACAGGTGAAGCCAGGCTCAGAATCCAGCTGCAAATATCAAGATGTACTATAACATACATCAGATGGTAAAAACAGATCACAAATCCACTGGCTTTTATTTGTACACAAGGCAGAATACATTTCACCTCTGGAAGCAGAAGCTCCACTCTAAGGTTACAGATGAGGAATGATCAGCAATATTATAAAATGAACTGTGGTGGCTCAGTAATTAGAATGCAGTATGGCAGACTAATTCTGCTTACTGCCAGCAGTTCGATCCTGACCAGCTCAAGGTTGACTCAGCCATCCACCCTTCCAAGGTCGATAAAATGAGGACCCAGATTGCTGGAGGCAATATGCTACTTTGTAAACTGCTTAGAGGGGGCTGTAAAGCATTGTAAAGCAGTATATAAGTCTAACTGCTATTGCTATACTATTGCTATTATTTGGCCTCTTTTTCCCCTTAGGGGGAAAAGAAAAAGTGAAAGGAATGTCAAGTAACAAATTATTTGCAGGACACTGAACTGCAAACTAGCTAACCATTTTCTATCTCATGCTTCCATGCAAAAACATGACTGGTTTGTCAGCTTGCTAGTTCAATGGGTTTTACAAATCCACACAATTGGATTGATTAAGTCATGGTTCAATTAATTATGGTCAAATGTATTGTTTGAAAATATTCCATGTGATGACCTAATGGCTATGCACAGTATCTGTCTTTCCATCTCCCACAGCATCCAATACTGCTGATGAAGCTTCCAGGATAGGAAGCAAAACATCTTGTTTTGCCTCCAAAATCAGTCCAGTTGCTTTTTCAAAATTAAAAAACAAACAAACCACTTTTGATGCATGCGATGACCTTATAGAATGAGCAAATAAGAACTCTTTGCAAGGCAATGATCATAATCATTGTATTAGCATGACAGGGATATTCTGCTAGCATGTAGGTCCTTGACTTATGACAGTCTTTCTCAACCTATAGCACCCTCCATAAGTGTTGGATTATAATTGCCAGCATGGCCATTCAGACAAGACAAATCTTCAGATGCAGGCAACATCATGTGATTACAAGCATTGCACCCCCCCACACACAAGCTTAGTATTAAAATACATAATCAAAGCCAGATGTAGCAGAAGAAACAGAACATCTGGAAGTTGAAACCAGGGCAATTTAACTAAGACACCAGTTGTCATCAGCAATGGTAATTAATCTTCAGGATAAGCTTCCAGGATACGCAGGGAGGAGGAGGAGAGACTATAACTTAATGTAACCTGCAGCTTTCCAGTGATTGAAGAACTTCCCCCATAAAGCTTGATTTGAATGAAGTTGTCTGATTTATAAATAAGAGGGACACAGTATGTTCCCAAAACAAAAGGGAAAATGGATAATATTAAAGAGATCATTTACCTTTCAAAACTATTAACTGAGAAGTTGAAGAATAGATGGGACACCCCATTCTCCCAGCCACGTGGCGCAAAAGGACCCACATTATGTGTTGTTCCAAATATTATACATAGAATATAAAAATGTTTGTGTCCTTGGGTGGGAGTAGGAAGGAAGACATAGAAATATTCCCCTAGAAGCTGTGCCTTGAAGCATATAGTATCTGAAATGGTCCCTTTGGGGTAGTAACATAGCATCATCCCGACCCTTTCATTCTCTGATGGATCCTCAAGGACAAAATAAGACTTTCTCACGGAATTCTGCTGCAGCCACTGTTTTCTTCCCAAGTTGGTCACATCAACCTCAACCTCAACTTAGAGTAGTAGATGGATTATTCCATGTATATATCTTCTTTTGTGGTGAGGAGGAGGTCATGCTGACCAACTAAAGTATTCAGGATTAGAGTCACGTATGTCTCATTTAAAAACAAATGCACTAGTATTTGAGGAACTCCTACCGTTTTCCTTTTGGGGCATTATTATTTAGTGGCGTTCTGCCTACAAGATGTTTACACCAATGGATCTTTACTGTACCACAGTCTCGCCAGGCTGATGCTATCCACCTCCCTGGTAAGTAGCAATTCTGAGAAATGCAATAAACACTTAGGGGGGAAACACAGATTTATGACGGCTGATTGATTAGATAGCAACTTGACAGAGCGTCCACACAGCCATGGGTGGGCTGCTGGGGGTTTGCGAGAGCCCCTGTCTAAGATTCTGTGCAGTTCGGAGAATCCCCAAATCCCATTCCTGGCTGGCCTTGCCCACTCTGCCAGGAGTCCCCACACGGCCCCTTTTGAGCAGGTAAGTGCAGGGCATGCATGGAGGCTTGGGGAGGCCAAAAAATGGGCCTCCTGGAAATTCAGGAAGGCCGGAAATCAGAGGTAGGATTCAGCAGGTTCTGACCAGTTCTGGAGAACCAGTAGTGGGAAATTTGAGTTCGGAGAACCGACAAATACCACCTCTGACTGGAGATTTTACAGTATCCTTCCCCTGCCACACCCAGCAAGCCATGCCCACAGAACCGGTAGTAAAAAAATTCGAATCCCACCACTGCCCATTTCTGGCTTCCAGAGAACCTCTGGAGCCCAGGGAGGCCGTTTTTGCCCTCCCAGAGGCTTGAGGAAAGCCTCCAGAGTCTGGGCAGGCAAAAACACACACACCTCGTTATGGTGCAGGAGGCCCACTAGGCCATGCTCACCCAGCAAATGGGCAGAGAACCCATTGCTAAAATTTTGGAAGCTCATCCCTGCACACAGCCACTTGAAAGCTGATGTTCAGCACTGTCGGAATGAGCAAAAGTCTACTCCACGGCTGCACATTTGTTATGGTTTAGGCTATGGATCCCTTAGTCATTGTATTTGCCTGGTTGTGAAGATGCTGGACAGATTAGTCCATTTGCAAAGCTCCACAAGACTTCCTCATGGTAGCTAGCTATCTTTTTCCGAGGAACTCCTTCACTGGGTCACACTGTTTCTCAACATGTGGCTCATTGGCTTCTCCATTCACATGGCTCTTGGTGGAGGGACCTCTCCGTTGTACTGCTGGTCTCTGATGCTGCCTCATAATTTACCATGAGCCAAGGAGGAGGAGGAGGAGCAGGTATAGATGCACTGACCTGATGACATCTAGGGGAGGAAGGTGATGATCATTAGCTCCAAACTTAATTCCCTGGTTCCCAAAATTCAAGAGCCCCTTCTTTGTGGTTTCGTTAGCCAAAGTTTTATGCTGGAAAAGAGCCCCTGTGACTAATGCAGGCCAAACTTGCCAGAATGTTGGGAATAGTAGCAAGATGATTGTCCCCATTTAAATAGATAGTGCAGACTACCAGCTTGTTCCCTGATAAACTTTTACTATTAAATCATGATACATCTATTTTAAAAACAATAGAAATAGGTTACTATAGGCGTCCACCTGCGTTCAATAAGCCAGAGAAGTGCAAAGGTGTTTGCATAGTGTTTCCTCTTCGTGATTACTAGTCACAATGGCTCCACGCTGTCAACAAAATCAGAAGTCACACATTTTTTTTTATGCCAGTGGCTCGAAGACAACGATGGAGAGGGTGCTTCTTGTGGAAAGTCAGCAGGATCTAATTGGAAACTATGGGAAATCAGGATATTTAATTAGAAAGGCCCTTGATAGGAAATAATAGAAAATACTTCCAGCTCGGGTTTTAGATTTTGGCAGTAGTTTGCTCTCTGAACTTGTTTCCATTTAGTTCCCAAACGTTTGTTATCATGCTAGGAAATAACATCAGTGGGATTTTTTTTGGTCCTATTCCAATTTAACTTATATATGTTTTGTAAGCCGGTGTGATCAATTGATCGCATGATGGGTTGTTTGTTTGGAGCTATATTTAAGTTGTGAGTAGCTCACTGGTTCCTTTGTTGATTGGTTGTTGGTTACATATGATGGATCTAAATCCATATGTCTTTGATGTGATCCAATGTATATGAGGTGATCTACTGTTACAAAGGCATAATGCTGCCTACTTCTGTTGCTATGTAGAAAGATTACTACGATGAACAAGGGTAATATCCACATTCACATCTTTGGCTGTGCATGTACATCCAGAGAAAATATTTGCATGATACACGTACGTACGGAAGGCACTTGCAGGCAAGAGATGACAAAAGTAAGAGCAAATATTCAGAAAGAGTTCAAATGTCTTCATTCATAGAAAGAGGTGGATCACTTTAATTCTTACAAGTCGTTCTGCATAATGCGATACACGTATTGTGAATCAGAGCCAAGTTCTTTTACACCAAGTAAGTTGTTTGAGTCATTATAAAATGGAGATAAGTAACAGAGGGGAGTGGGAATGGCCAGGGAGATCACCTCTGAAGAAGGGCTCCACTAGATGAAGCCCTGAGAGACAAAGCTTCAGGGATTCTTCATCTCTAGCCTATTGGCTATCTAGGGGTAATGGGTTAGCCAAGTCTTCGGTTGAATCCAATCTCAACGTTTGTCAAAGCCAGGCATAGGGAAGGCACGGGCAAAGGTTTCAACACGCTGCCTAAGACCTGACAATCTCTGCTTCGTCTCTGGATCAGAAAGCAAAAAGGATTTGAAGTCTTGCAGTTTGGCTGTGGTGGGGGAAAAAAGAAAGAGAGAGGGTAGATAAGCTGGAGGTTGCCAACACATGGAAAAATATGAGTCACAGGAGAAAACCCTCTGATCCACAAATACTCCCAAATACTTCCTACTTCTCTTTTATAATTATAATTAATCCCTAAGGCAGGCTTCCCCTGCCTTGACTGATGAACATGGGAATTTGTCTGGTGCATCTGGAGGACATCATGTTGAGGAAGGTTGCCTTATAGCAGAGGTCTCCAAACTTGGCAACTTTGAGACTTGTGGACTTCAACTCCCAGAATTCCCCAGCCAGCCAGCTGGGGAATTCTGGGAGTTGAAGTCCACAAGTCTCAAAGTTGCCAAGTTTAGAGACCTCTGCCTAATAGCTACTGGGTTTCCATATCCCCCTCTAGTATTATGCATTTGCTTTCCCTCTCTTCCAGGCAAGAGAGCAAACTAAAAAAAAAAAAACTAGACTAGTGGGTGTTAGCACATTAATCCACTTTCATTTTTAGGTGGGAAAATTTGGATGTATGTTGAAATTTACATAGCAAGATCAATAAAAAGACGGTAGGCAGCGTTCAGAGGATGCTTGTTACCACGCGAGTCACAGCTGAACCATGGTTAAAACAAAGCAAAGAATGTAATGAATCCATCCAACATAACCAAGTAGTTCACCAAATATCTCCACATTTTCAGCCAATGCAATTTCTATTTCAATTCACTGACGGTGGGGGGCCTTGGCCAATAAGGACAAGCAGATGCTGGCTTTTCATAACCCATTAACTTACAGGTCTTCTGCTTGACATCCAGTCCAATCTGGATTCCTTCATCAATTAACTCAACCACCTTTTGAAAATCAGCTTCCTGGAACTGTCGGGAAGTAAGCGCAGGTGCTCCTATGGAAAAAGTCAAAATCATCTGAAGAAGTGTGGCTTTTAACATCCAAAGACCAAATTTACAAACAAATACTATGCTGTGAAACCCTGAATGGATACGGCTGTACTGCGGGGGTGTCAAACTGGTGGCCCACAGGCTGGATGCATCATGCACAGGCCACATCCACCCCAGCTCCTCGAATGGGGAAAACTTTGCTAAACGTCATGTGACGGCAATGTGAAGCCATGAGTTTGACACCCATGCTGTAGTACAGGGGTCGTCAAACTTGACAGCTTTAAGACTTGTGGACTTCAACTCCCAGAATTCCTCCTCCAGTCTCTGTTAGCTCAGGAATTCTGGGAGTTGAAGTCCACAAGTCTTAAACTTGCCAAGTTTGAAGACCCTTGCTGTAATGTATAAGGAAGACGAGAAAAGTCCCCACATATTCAGGGGTGTAAATTCAGTTTACAAATTCCCTTTCCCATCTATATATATATAAACTCTTCTACAGCAAGGTAAGGGATGGAGATTAACATAAAATGCGTGTATAAGAAATGCTCAGCAGTGTGTGATTCTGAATCCTGCAACATCGGCATTTGCATGGATTGTATTTGAATACATTCAGCCGCTGAAGGAATAGTTTAAGTGTTGAATGGATTCTTCTTCCAACTCCATGGATCTTCCTAAAATAGCTTAAAGTGCTGAAGAGTAGATTGAGAATGCCCAAAATAAGCAAGCCCCCCCTCCCCCCCCCAAAAAATATTTAACTGTATTTGCTGAACAATGCTTATGTATCCTTGGATGTAGTCCATTCTGCATTAATAAAATTGCTCCCATTCCTGAAAATCTAAACTAGTTCGCCATGAGTAAAAACAGTATTTTTAAAATGCATCTGAAATCAAGGTTGCCATGGTGCAGAACCTTTTTAAAACAGATTATCCACAGCTGTGAAACAACCACATAATCTTAAAAAAAAACAAAAAAAACTCCTTGCTCTTACCAAGTCGCAAGCCTCCAGGTGTCAAAGCACTCTTGTCCCCAGGACAGGTGTTCTTGTTAACAGTGATGGACACTAGCTCCAGTACTCTTTCAGCCCGGGCTCCATCAATGCCTTTTGGACGCAGATCCAGTAGTACTAGGTGGTTATCTGTGCCACCTAATCCAAAAAAGTGATAAGAGTTTAAGTTTTATCCAGGCAATCTAACTAATCCCCAGCAATTCTCCATAATAGCTTTGCCCAACCTGGTAAGATAGCCTCTAGATCAGAGGTCCCCAACCTGTGGGCTGCGGCCCAATACCAGGCCAGGGCCTATTTGCAAACAGACCCCATGAGCAGTGGGCTGGCGTGAATGCAGCTTGATTCGCACATGTGGCAGGCGCCGGTGCTCACAGTTCCACTTGCGCGAGCGCCGCTGCTGATGCTCACAGCCCCGCTCGCCATTCACACAAATGAAGCTGGGCACGCATACCTGCCCCTCACAGAAAACCACCCCCTCTTCTCTCCTCCCAACCCCCCAGGCCAGGGCGCCAACCCAGAAAGGCTGGGGAACACTGCTCTAGATGTAATGGACAACTCCCATAACGCCTATCTGCAAGTGCAGACTGCTCTATATCTCTGTAATTAGAGGTCCATTTAGAAGTTATTTTGAGGGATATGGAAGGCAAGTTAAAAAGAGAAGAAGTGAAATTTCCAAGAGGATGAGAGATGATGGATAGAAAGGTGTTTAAAAAAAAGATTGGCTGTTTTAAAAATTAGAATAGATTGAAAAATCAGAAATAGGGGAAATATTGTTATACATATTTTTACATAACACATTTAAATTGAATGTTAGAGGTTAAGATTAGATTTTGAAAAAGGATATTATCAGCTGTGCTCAAAAACAATGTTTATTACTGTTAGATGTAGCCAATATTGAATAATTGAAAAATGAAGGACTATGTGCTGATACAGATATGCATAATAACATTAGATCATGTAAGTTTGATTAATGTACTAATTTTCATTTGCATAAATATTACTTTTGTATCAAAATGAATGACACTCCGATGCCACACTGTCCATGCAATGATATTGATGTATGTTCAAAAATAAAAATAACCCCAAAAATGTTATTTTGATTAACATCCAAATAGAATTGCCACGTTGATTCAAGGCAAAAGTGCCTCTTGCCCAGCTTTTTCTGTCCAAATCAGAATCTCTTAATCACAGCTAAGATATGGCAGATATCTCCTTCATGAAGTAAATGAACTCTTTCATGTTACTGATGCCAAACTCCAAGCCAACAAATCTTGTGTCAATGATTTCCACAGGGTAACTATGTTCTCCTTGAAGGTCTCAGAACAGGGTATAGAATCCACCTTCCCTTCAGCTCTCAGAGCAGGGATAATAGAAGATGTCATGCCCCCCCCGTGTGTGGGTTTACATGATTTCTTTGAAAAGTTCATTTTCATCTCTATTGAACCTGCTTTTATTTCTTTTTATAAGCAATAATCCAAACAGCTAAAAAAAAAAAATCTAACCTGATTCTCCTGAGATTATTACGGCATAAGAGAAAGCATTTTTTTTACCAGGAAAAGAGACAGAAAACTCTTAGAAAAGCATTTTTTTAAACTTTAATAGGCAATATTTTTGCTAAATCTCCGATTCACCTGGGGACAATAGTGACCTCCATTGTACCCACTAAGAATTACCCCATTACAAGGCACATAGCCCTGAAAACTACATATGCAGCAATATTAAGCAAATACCTCCAGTGGCACAATAAATTTCATGTTATGTTGTTCACCTCAACATCATAGGGATTTTATCTTATTTGAAAATATTATATAGTTCTTCGCTGAGTCGACCATCTGAACATGTCCTCCCTCCTATCACAATATTGTTCACATTCTTTCATAGACTTACTACGTTACCAAACATGTCAGCCCTTCACATCTGCATTGTATACAGGTAGTTCTCCACTTACAACCACAGCTGAACCAAACATTTATGTTGCTAAGAAGACATTTGTGAAGTAAATTTTGCCCCATTTTTACGACCTTTCTTGCCATAGTTGTTAAGTGAATCATTGCAATTGTTAAGGGAGTAACCTGGTTGTTAAGTGAACTTGGCTTCCCATTGGCTTTGCCTGTCAGAAGGTCACAAAAGCTGATCATGTGACCCTGGGACACTGCAACCATCCATAAATACGAATCGGCTGCCATGTCCGAAAACCTCATTCTCTGGTCCCATTGACCCACCCAAATTTGATCCTGTATCATTATCCTGGGACACATCTAATTACCTTCATTCGTGTCTGAATTTTGTTCACGTGACCAAGGGGATGCTGCAACAGTCATAAGTGTGAAGAATGGTCATAAGTCACTTTTTTCAGTGCCGTGTTGTGTCTTTGAAAAGTCAAGAACTACCTGTACAGCCTCTTCTTCATGGATATTGCCTGAACAACCAGTTTCTTCAAGCATCAAAAGAAGGCTATATGTTCTGACCCACGCCCTTTTCCGACAAATCAAACACAATCCAAAAGGAACAAAAATCTTGTAATGCTTTTAAAAAATAATTAGCTGTGATAATCACAAGCCTTGACAAACTGTGCGAGGCTTGCCAAAAGATAACAGACAAGAAATAATTTGCAAGACAAAAATGTTCAAATACAAACAAAGAATATTGGAATGTCCCTGAGGCTGGAGTTTCAAAATGTCTTTGCCTTCTGCAAAGTACATTCATTCACAGCTAGCTTTTATCTTCTTGAAGGAGGGGCCATTACCTTGCAGCCTTACTCCCAAGTCACCCATGCTATTGTAACTGCTCTTTCCTGCGAGCAGCTCTGCGTGCACGCGCACTTGGCACAGGCTCCTCAGGAACCTCCTCATCGCTGATGCCAGCCTCCACAATCTCTGAAGGCAGCAGTCCACTCCCTAATGGTCCTGACCCCTCATCTGAGTCCTCGCTCTCCTCAGCCGTCTGCACCTGCCGCTGGCTAACCACAATACTATAATGTAAAGGAGGAATAGTGCAACTTGTACCAGTTCAGATTGCTGGTGGAGATTTCTATCCCACATGAAAATGTCCATCCACCCACACATCATATGGAAAACTGGACTAGAATTATTCTCTCTTACCTAAGAATCATTCTATATGGTGGCTACAAATGGGGGAGAACATTAAAATACAGGTAGTCCTCAAGTTACGACCACAATGGAGCCTACATTTTATGTTGCTAAGTAAGACATTTGTTAAGTGAGTTTTGCCCCATTTTACAAACTTTTCTTGCCACATTTGTTAAGTGAATCACCTGCAGCTGTTAAATTAGTAACCTGGTTGTTAAGTGAACATTGACTTGGCTTGTCAGAAGGTGGCAAAAGATAATCACATGACCCTGGGGGATACTGCTATCGTCATAAGTGTGATTCAGTTGTCAAGAATCTGAATGTAAATCACGTGACCCTGGGGATGCTGTAGCAGTTATAAATCTGAATAATGGTCATAAGTCACTTTTTTCAGTGCTGTTGTAACTTCAAATGGTCACTGAGTTAACTGTTGTAAGTCGTCTAGTGTGGGCAACAGCTCAGCTCAGAAAAAGCTGCTCCTATGTGTGCTCTACCACACATGGGAACAGATCTTCACTATACCTGAAACAAGAGTGTATCCTCGTTGTAGCAATGCCTCTGCCATGGCCTTGGAGTTCTTCAGTACTTGCTGACAATACTCTTGGAACATGGGTGAGCTGGCCTGAAGCAGAAAGGGATGCAAGGTTGGGAAGAATCAGCATTACTTATCCTACTTACGACATTATAAGACATCATAGGACTCAACATGTCCCATCATGAAGACTTAAAGGACAACTGTATAGTTGGGCTCCCACATTATGCTAAGCCCATTCAGGATCAATCACATTTTAGGGCATTAAACCTTTGTTAGAAACCATGATTACTGATTTTAAAAAAAAGCCTGTGGTGGCACAGTAGTTAGAGTATGGCAGGCTAACTGTGCCCACAGTCTGGCATTTGAACCTGACTGGTTCCAGTTTGATTCAGCCTTCCATCCTTCCGAGTTGGTAAAATGAGAACCCAGATTTTGGAGGCAATATGCTGCATATAAACCATTCAGAGAAGGCTGTAAAGCACTATGAAGCAGTATAAATTGTACGTCTATTGCTATTAAAACTATACTATTATGTGAAAATAGGGACACGCATGGTTTTTAAGTGTATATGATGAACACTGGCACTCACCCATCTCCCTAACCAATTCAAAGTTATAAGACAAGATCAGCTTAAAAAGTTAGATCCAGAAGCCGGGATTATTTTGTCTGTCTGCAAGACTAATTCTATCCTGTTTACAGCTTGTTCAATTGAGCATGCTTAAAACAAGGATGGCTTAGTGTGATGTATTAATAGAACCTATTTATCTACCCAGCCAAACTAATATATCCAAAGGCTGCATTGCACAGAATCTCTTAAACTGCATTACGTTGCTGTGGTTTTTAAAAAGCCAACAAAGGTATTACTGGTAAACATTAAATTACTAGGATATTGTAGGTGTAATACAAGATCACAGTGCATGTAGACAATTTTGCAATTTCACAGGCACACATGTAGCATCTGTCAGCAACTCCTTGAATCAAATACATCTTTTCCCAGAACTGTTTTGCAGCTGCAGAGAGCAGCTGCACAAACCTAGGAAAAGGTGAAGATGCTTTAAGGCAGGGGTGTCCAACCTTGGCAACTTTAAGACTTGTGGACTTCAACTCCCAGAATTCCTCAGCCAGCTGGCTGAGGAATTCTGGGAGTTGAAGTCCACAAGTCTTAAAGTTGCCAAGGTTGGACACCCCTGCTTTAAGGAGTGGCCAACAGAATGTCTCTGAATGTCTCTGCATTCTGCGTTCTTAAGCAACGTTTTTCTTTTAAATCCAAAACATTGCAGAGCTCTAGTGCATTGCTATGTTCATTTCAAAAACTCCCATCCTTCTTCAGAGCCGAAGAAGCTTCTCGGATGAGAAACGAAACGGTTTCAGAGAAAAACCAGAAAGTCCCTTTGCCTCTTGAAAAAAAGCACTTTTGGGACCTGGATGACTGAGAATCTCTGTAGACTCCTAATCTCTGGATTACTCAGAGTTCGGTCCAGACTTCCTGAGCTCCCAGAATGGAACTCAAATCCAATGAGTATCGAGGGCACCAAGTTGGGGAATGCAAGTCTTAGTTTCTCCCAGAAGGATGAGAGCCACCATGCTGAATCAAATAAGGAAGACAATCCTCTTTACAGCAAAAATGCAATAAACTCAGCTCTAATTGATTCTCTGGGATTTATTCCACCGTGATGACTTCATATTTGTTTGTCCCAACATAAATCCAACCTAAGTCCTTGGGACTAAAGGTTTATTCTTCTAAGCTTTGGGACTCATGCTGGAGCCCATCTTCAGAATGACACATTCTGGAGAGAGAGAGAAGTTTCCTGAGGATGGATTCCAGCACAAGCCTGAAAGCTTGGAAGAATAAATCTTCGTTCTCAATGACCAACTCAGATTGGATCCTGTCACATTATCTTGGGTCATGCATATTAGCCTTCATTTGCCAACATAAATCCTCTGGTATTGTCCTTCAGATTAACTCTGGATTTACAACTAGATTGAGTGATACAAGGATAGAGAACGTGGAAACAACCTAGTTGGCCATATTTTGCAATGGTTGAACAACAGATGTTGTTCTGGCATCTCAGCAAAGTAGACTGTGAACACAAAGGGCCAAGGCAGCTTAGTTGCTCTCAGCAAAATCCTTCTTCGTTGCCTGTTGGACGCTTCCCTTCCCTTTCTAAAGGCTGTTAACCATCCAAGATTTTAGAAGACTACATGTTGCTCATTCCATTTCAAATCAAATCAAAATCTTTATTCCTACTTCTGCTGCCTGCCGTCTGCCTGCAATTTGGCAGTTCAAATCTCACCAGGCTCAAGGTTGACTCAGCCTTCCATCCTTCCGAGGTGAGTAAGATGAGGACCCAGATATTTAGAGGCAATAGGCTGACTCTGTAAACCACTTAGAGAGGGCTGGAAAGCACTGGAAAGCGATATATAAATCTAAGTGCGATTGCTATTACGGCCTATGGGCCAGAAAGCACAACATAAATAACTCGACTTATAATTCTTTGACTGCAATAAAAGTACATCAAATGCACTGTTGTAATAATAATTGTAGCATAAAAAGCAGTGGCAATCATGACATCTGTGCTGAGTTTCAACTACAGGTAGGATGGATGCCACAAATGATAGCAAAAAATTGGGCAACGTGGAAAGATAGTCACGGTCTTGCTCAGATAAAAGCAGAAACAGATACACATTGTGCTGTTTACCGGGGTGATTTTTTAAAATGAGATAATATGTTATCTTCCTTGGATTCCTATCTGCAAAGGGAGATAAAGCACTGTTGGAAAGGGACGGGCACTGTTGGAAAGGGACGGGTAGAACATCCAACTTGGCCAAGGTGAAAGGCCAATTAAATTTCAGAATTAGAACTGAAGAGAGATAAGAGGATGCTACTACCCGCTTGAAAAGAACCCATAAACCAAAGGCTTGACTACCAATCTTAAACTGATTTGAAAAATCAACATTTCATGTCACTACCGGTAACTGTGCTAAAATCCATTCATGACCACCCAAACCCCAAAGAAAACCAGATCTCTCCTTTCCTACCTGTTTCAGTGCCACTGCCACTGCAGCAATGGCATGGTTGTGGGGGCCGCCTTGCAAAGAAGGGAAGACTGCAAAGTTGATTTTGTCCTCCAGATTGTAAAGGGTCTCCTGGCCGCTCTTCTTGTCCACAGAACGGACACCCTTACGATAGAAAATCAGCCCTGATCTGTGTGCAATACGAAGATGGATGCATCAAAAATGAAAGTCTAGATATCTACTGTAAATATTGCTCCAAAAGGGACAAGGCTGAACATATTCCCTTTTGCAATTATAAAAAAAAAAAAATCCTCCATCCATATAATGTCCTTTGTCAAGACCATGTTTGCAATAATTCTACTGAGGTAAAAACAACAGCGGTGATTGTAGCAATAGGAAGTAAATTCACCTCCTTTTGACTCCGTTGGTAAACAAAAATGTAAACTTCTTGTTTTTGTAAGTAGTGAAATCTCAGATGCCATCAAAGAAGCTAAACAAAAGTCTCTGTGGGTTCAGAATCATCTCACGGCAAGATGGGCAGCAAACAAATAAATAAAGTAAAAATTCTGTATTGTTACCATTCCAAAATTCAATATATGCATGCAAAAAGTGACAAGAGACAGGCAATATTTTTAAAAAGTTGTACTTTCTTTGACTTGCAATTTCACTTATTGGCTAATCAGCAATGCATCATCCTTTCCTGACTTCGTATTGAACGCCAAAGACAATCTCTCCTAATTAACTTTGGACTAAGTTTACCAGAATCCCCAGCTGGCTACTTCTGCAATGCTAATGACTTGAATCTGATAAAACATAGTCTGCTTGCTCAATAGACTATGCACAGGTGACACCATGATTCCTATTATTCCCCAGTAACTCACACTTTCCATATTGGGAATGGCAGAGAAACCACAGAACCTATAAACCTAGAACAGGGGTGTCAAACGCAAGGTTCGGGGACGGATCCAGCCTGCAGGGTGCTTAGATCTGGCCCACAGGGCCCCCCTGGAAATAGCAAAGGATCGGCCTGTGGTGCCTCTGTCAGCGAAAATGGAGCTTCATTGGCAGAGGGCTGCAGGGGGCCATCGCAACCGAAAACGGAGCTCAAGAAGACCGCGGGCAGCCCTCTCAAGCTCCATTTTTGCTGGCAGAGGGTTGCAGAAAGATGTTGCCACTGAAAAGGGACCTCGGGAGCCACAAATGTCCTTGACATGAGTGACATCGATCTGGTCACACCCATCCTGGCTACGACCCCTATCCCCCCAGGGTCAAGCACAACCCTGATGCGGCCCTCAATTAAAATCGAGTTTGACACCCCTGACCTAGAAGATACAAGTAGGTCAAATGAAGAAAAATGTATTGGTATTGCATCAAGACTTTGATATATCTGCCCCAACACTGTATGGGGTCCTCGGTGCTCTCTCCACTAGCACTGATGATAGCTAGTTGATTAATGCAATGTCTGCAAGAAAGGCACAGAGTGCACCAAGGACCCCACAATTTGACCCTAAGCTACAAATATTCTCTTTTATTGGTCAATGTTTATATATATATTTATATATATGTTTTCTTAATTTTATATATATATATATATATATTTCTGAGGTATTCGCGGGTATTTGTATGTGGATCTTTGGTTATTCGGGTTTTCTCCCGCGTAAAATTGGAAGCATCCTGGCGACGTTTCGATGAAATCTCATTCGTCATCTTCAGGCTTGTGTCTTCGGTTTTGTGCTTCTCGGAGTAATGTGAGCTGGCAGCTGCTTCTTCCTTTTAACTGCTACTGGGGGTATGATTTGATTGGGTGGGGGCTTGGCTGTGTTCTGATTGGCTGGGGGTGTGTTCTGTTCAGCTGGGGGTTTGGTTGTGCTCAGGTTAGTCTTAGTTGCTAGGGGATTTGAGCTGGTGAGCTGTGATCCTGTTGTTTGGCTTCGTGGTCGTGCCACATCTTCATGGTAGGCGTCCGTTTGCTTCATGTATGGGTTGGAAGGGTTTGAAGTGGGTAGTGATGTATCTGCGGTATGGCTTCTGGTCCTTGGTCGTGTCTCATCATCTGTGTGGATGTGAGTCTGCTTTCTATGTGGAAATGTGGTGGTAGCAACTTGTGTGGCCCTCGTGGGTGTGGGTCTGGTGTCATTCTTCATGTGAGGTGCTCGTTTGTTAATGAGTGCGGGTTTCCAAATGGCTGGTAGGCGGGAGGTATCATCTCATTTATTCATGCTGTGTGGGTGTTTTTCTATCTCTATGGCTTCTCTGATTATTCTATTGTTGAAGTATTCAGTTTTGGCGATAGTTCTGGTATTTTTAAAGTCAATCTCAAGTCCTGTGGCTTTGAGGTGTTGGACCAGGGAAGAGGTCGGTTCTTCTTTTTTGATTGAGTTCTTGTGTTCTTCAATGCGTGCACTTATTCTTCTGTCCAATGTATGTGGTGGGGCAGGCGGTGCATGGGATTTCATATATTCCTTGGTTTTCTAACTCGATTCTGTCTTTAGGGTTTCTTAGGATGGTGGATATTTTTCTGTTTGTGCAGAATGCTGTCTTAATGTTCTGTTTTGGAGGATCTTGCTGATTTTGTCTGTAGTGCCTTTTATATATGGGAGGAGGGCTTTGCCGTTCTCTTGTCCTCTGTCTTGGATTTTGGTTGGGGTTTCTTTTTGGATTAAGTGGGTAATCTTCTTTCTTTGGAATCAATTGGCTGTTAGTACATCAGTGAGAGTGTGTAGTTCATTTTTTAGGTGTTGTTTGTCAGCTAAGCATTTTGTTCTGGAGATGAGTGTCTCGGCTACGGAATTGATCTGTGCTGGGTGGTGGTGTGAAAGTGCATGTAGATAGCGGTTTGTATGTGTTTTCTTCTGTAGATGGTGTGTCCTAGGGAGCCATTGGATTTTTTTGTATACTAAGACATCTAGGAAGGGAAGTTGGTTGTTAGCTTCTGTTTCCATGGTGAATTGTATTTTGGGGTGTTGGCTGTTGAGGTGTGTGAGAAAGTTGTTCAGTTTTTCTTTCCCGTGTGGCCAGATTATGAAGGTGTCGTATACGTATCTGAGCCAGAGTTTGGGTTTGTGATCATGTTTTTCTAGAGCTTGTGTTTCAAAGTGTTCCATGTAGAGGTTAGCGATGACAGGTGAGAGGGGTGATCCCATGGGTGCTCCTCCTATTTGTTTGTATTTTTGTCTGTTGTAGGTGAAGTATGTATTGGATAGGCAGTGGTTGGTCAGATCTAGGATGTGCTTGGGGGGTTGTATTTGTTTTGGATGGCTGTCAAGGCTTCTTTTATAGGCACTTGGGTGAAGAGGGATATGACATCAAAGCTCACTAGTAGGTCACTAGCCTGTAAGTTTTATTTCTTTATGATCTCAATGAACTGGAATGAGTTTCTTACGTGTGAGTTGATGGATTCTGCATAGGGCTGTAGTTGTTTGGCAAGAAATTTGGCTAGGTTTGGTAGAGATGAGCCTATGGAGCTAACTATTGGTCTAAGTGGGGTTCCTTCTTTGTGTATCTTGAGGAGACCATAAAGCTTAGGGCCTCTGGATGATTTCTCTCTGGGTATGATTCTTTGCTGGATTTCTTCGCTGATGGAGGCGGCTTTTATTTTGGATCTGGTGGTTTTTTCCAGGTAGGTGGTGGGGTCTGTGTTTAGGGGTTTGTATGTGGGGTCTTGGAGTAGGTTGGTTAACTTGGTTTGGTAGTCAGATGTGTTCATAACCACTGTCGCTTGTCTTCTGGTAGGATTATTATGCTCCAAGAAGCACAAAGCTGAAGACACAAAGCTGAAGATGACGAATGAGACTTCGTCGAAATGTCGCCAGGATACTTCCAATTTTATGTGGGAGAAAACCCAAATAACTAAACATCCACATACAAATACCTGCAAAAACCTCAGAAAATACATACATACATGCATACATGTTTTGGGGGTATTTTCCCACGTCTTAATATTTGTGCTTTTATTCTAGCGACGTTTCAGCAGAATCTCATCTGCCATCCTCAGGCTTGTGTATTGGGTTCTTTTTAATCTTGTGTGTCAGGCTTGGCACAAATATTAAGACGTGGGAAAATACCTGAAGAAACCTAAATACCATACATACATACATATGTGTGTGTGTGTGTGTGTGTATATATGGCATTCAGCTTTATTCGGGTATTTTCCGACGTCATAGTAGTGGTGCTTTTAAAGTTGTAGCAACGTTTCAGCAGAATCTCATCTGCCATCATCAGGCTTCTGTATAGTGTTCATCTGTGAGTTAGACTTTTACAGTGGTTTCAGATTTAAATTTGGGGCAGCCTCTTGCTGTGCCAGAATGGTTTTTTCTTCCTCCTGATTGGTTGAGAGTCTTGGTCTGTGTTTATTGGTCTTGGAGTTTGCTGTGTTCTGCTTCTAATATCTTCTGTCTGTTTTTTTTTTTTTTTTTTTTGGGGGGGGGGGGGGGCTCTTTTTGTATCTTGATTGGCTGGCAACATTGTGTTACTTTATTGGAGGCCTTTAGTGCAGCTTGGCTAAAACCAAGGCATATACGAAGTCCCCTGTGCATCATGCCCGGCCACATACATTGGACAGACCAATAGAAGAATAAGCACCCACCTGGATGAACACAAAAATGCAGTCAAAAAGCTGGAACACACTTCCTCACTAGTCCAACACATGGAAGCCACAGGTCATGGCATCAATTTCAATGGCACCAAAACCCTAGCCACTATAGCAAACCCTAGCCACAGAATCATCAGAGAAGCCATAGAGATTGAAAAAAAGACCAGAAAGAATGAACAGAAGAGATGATTCCACCAGGCTGTCAATCATTTGGAAGCCTGCACTCACAAACAAAAAAATCTCCACACCACAAGCCAGGCAAACACCAGGGCACAAACAGATCCCCCCTGATACCTCCAGCTCAAACACACCCCAACCAGGCACCCAGATGAAACCCAGCTTCCTAACTAATGATAGCCGTCCATTTACCCGAAGCCAAGCTGCACTAAAGGCCTCCAATAAAGTAACACAATGTTGACAGCCAATCAAGATACAAAAAGAGCCCCCCCCCAAAAAAAAAAACAGACAGAAGATATTAGAAGCAGAACACAGCAAACTCCAAGACCAATAAATACAGACCAAGACTCTCAACCAATCAGGAGGAAGAAAAAACCATTCTGGCAAAGCAATAGGCTGCCCCAAATTTAAATCTGAAACCACTGTAAAAGTCTAACTCACAGATGAACACTATACAGAAGCCTGATGATGGCAGATGAGATTCTGCTGAAACGTTGCTACAACTTTAAAAGCACCACTACTATGACGTGGGAAAATACCCGAACAAAACTGAATGCCATACATACATACATACATACATACATACATACATCATACATATACACATACATACACACACACACATATATACATATATGTCAGCTGCTTTCTACAGATTCAGACAGCAATACCCTGATATTATCTAAAAATGTTTTTGACCCAGGATTTTTGAATATAAAATATATAGCCATAGTCCCTTGGTACAAGTGAAAAAAAGGGAGTTACTATGGCTCCTTAGATATTGTTAGATTATTGCATAGTTCCCCAAATCCTTCATCCCTGGCTGAGGGACTTACATTTGCAGCCCACATAGGATGGCACATGCCCATCTATATCACGCTTTTACCTTGCACCTCGCAGAGTCTTGTGAGTGGTGCTAGTCACCACGTCAGCATGGTCAAAGGGTGATGGGATGACTTTGGCTGCCACCAGACCACTGATATGGGCCATGTCAGCAAGCAGGTAGGCCTTCACCTCTTCACACACCTGACAAAAAGGGACACATGAGGACAGGTCAGCTCACACCACTTTGCCGTTCGTTCAGTTCAACCTTTGTCCTCCCAATCCACTAAGACATACCTTCTTGATGTGGGCATAGTCAATTAGACGGGCGTAAGCGCTGGTGCCAGCAATGATGAGGCGTGGGCGGAACAGCCGAGCCGTTAACTCAAGCTGGTCATAATCAATGAGTCCTGTTTTGGGCTGAACAGTGGACAGAGAAACAAATCAATGCGGGTAGTCCTCAACTTACAATCACAATTGAGCCCAAACTTTATGTTGCTAAGTAAAACATTTGTTTAGTGAGTTTCCTCCCATTTTATGACCTCTCTTGCCACAGTTGTAAAGTGAATCATTGCAGTTGTCAAGGTAGTAACACGGTTGTTAAATGAATCTGGCTTCCCAATTAGTTTGCTTGTCAGAAGTAAAAAGTTGATCACGTGACCCCAGGATACAGCATCCATCCTAAATATGACCAAGTACAAAGCATCTGAATTTGAATCACATGACCATGGTGCAATGGTCATAAGTGTGAAAAATGGTCACGTCATTTTTTTCACTGCTAAATGTCTATGGAAATTCTCAATCATCCAGGTCATAGTTGTCCCAAATGTGCTTTTTCAAGAGGCAACTAGACTATCCAGTTGACTCTTGATAAAGCACTTTTGGGGCATTTTTTTCACTGCTGTTGTAACTTTGAACGGTCACAAAATGAATTGTTATAAGTCAAGGACTACCAGTACTGTCTTTCTCCAAATGCTGGCAAAATTAGTACAAATACTTGTGTAGATCAACCTAGAGGAAATACATCATCTGTAGAAGCTTGCATTAAATCCAGCCAAGATATTGAAGTAGAGATATTACTAGCCATCACTTCCCAGCCACAATATTTATAGCTGGTTGACACCGCCAACAATCAGTGTCCTGATTTTCTAAAAAGATTTTTTTAAATGCAAGAGAATCCAAACAAGGGCACAGATAATCAGGCTGGAACTAAAAGTGAAAGAAATCCCTTTTAAACAAATAATTTTATTGGATGCCTGTAGTGGATACATAAATACATCCTGATGTTTTCCTTTCTTCTTCAGTGCTGGCAATAAGGATCCTCAACGTCAAACCTGTTTGCATACCTTGAAGGTAGAAAACCAGCAACGGGGATGTGGGAATGACAGATAAGAGCCTTTGAATTAGCCTTCCTCAACCAGACATCATCCAGACACATAAGACTGCAAGTACCAATGTCTGGAACATTCCAGTCAACATGGTCAAAATTCTACAAACCACCTTGAAAGTTGCAAGGTCATACCTTTAATATTTAACAAACACATGAAGATGTAATAAAGGGCACTAGTTGAGAAAGTGATTCTCTGTTTCAATTAAAAAGAAAATAAAAGCTGACAGCAAGCATCAGGGTTAGATTCAACCATCCAAGCATAACAACGATTACTTCACCCAGAAGTAAAATATCTAGTGTAAAAAAAGTCTACTGTTGTTCAAAAGAGTGATCTTTGGGCACAGCATATCCAGAAGAGAGACATCGAAGCTACAAAGGGGCGAAGGGGGTGATACAATACTGAATTGTGAACATAAATGAATGAATAAAATTGGTGGTCGTGAAATCCTATTTCTATAACTTAAGCATATGTGTCCAACGTTTCCTTTCTTCACAACTTAATCTGCACAGTTTACTAATGGGCGTAATTTATTCTGATTTCTGTCAGCTGCAGGGAGGTCCAGTCCATGTGTAAATGAAACTTTCCCCACCATCCTCTCAACTACTGGAAAACCTATTCAGTCACAACTCTGATTTCAGAAAACACCGCTCACACACTTACTGGCAACACAGAAGCTAAACTGCTGCAATTGGTTGTCACTAATATTATCATTAAAAAGAAATCTAGATTTTTACAAAATTCAGTTGGATCTTCATTCCCAACTTCTGCCTGCATCCAGAATCACAGCATGCACTAAATTTTGATCAGGAACTCTTTAGCACACCATTCTAGATCTGCATTCTCAACCTACTATCAGAAGCAGAAAAGGAAATCAGGGCCATGCAAATATTTTGAACTCCCATTGACTCACATTGAGTTTGTAAGGCATGGACTCAAAGAAGATGGACGTAGCCGAGATACGCTTGACATCCGACATGTATCCGTGAGTCAGGCTGTCAAGAAGAAGGAAGACATTTTGTCAAGACAAAAGCTTAAGCCTCAATCATAGCCCAACTGAAGCCAAGAAGCTAAGGGAACAAATATTTATGTCTAAAGGGATTACAAATTAGCCAGGCACTTCCTCCACAAGGCCACCATGAGACTGACAGCATGGAGATTATGTAGATTACGGGGAGACACAAAGGACAGCAGTTGCCAGAAAGAGAAGAGGCAGATGCTCTTCAACATCACCACCATCCATTTTGGTATCCAGGGATGACAAAAACATCTACAGGTCAAAACTAAAGAAAACATCGTCATGTCTAAATAAGAGACAGACAATGATGAAATAATACTACGAGACTGCTGGTTGAAACTGCTGGTCAAAAAAGGGTACTCCAAAAAGGCCACTTATGAGTCATTCTGGGCCTCTTCCCTGTCTCTCCCAGCTTCTTCAGCTCTTTCTTGTGGATCAGATCCTCATTCTCCCAGTTATTCTTGTGCACCATCCTCCTCTCTTTCCCCTCAGCTATCCCAGCTGTGGCAGCCCAATCCTCTCCTTCCATTTCTTCTGATATGCTCCTAGACTGGAACATCTCATGAGGCCTTCCTCCCCAAGTTTCATTCCCCAATCCACACACGTACTGGCCCCCATCAGGTAAATCCAGGCCCATGAGACGTTCATGAGGCTGCAGCAAGGCTGTGTAGGCAGCAAAATTGGCCGGGGACCCAGAATAAGGCTGGACATTCACTCCCCAGCGTTCAGGATCCAGGTCAAAAGCTTCAAGAGCACGGCGTTCACAGAGCAATTCAATGCGGTCCACCACTTCAGAACCACCATAATACCTGCATCGGGATATCAATAGCCACAAGGGAAATGTTAGTAACAGCAAAACATACAACGCCACCATAATTTCTGAAACAGAAAAAAAAAACCTAGAAATTTTTTTACCTTTCTCCTCCACGCCATTGCAATGTACAAAGAACATTACCTTGGCAACCATTTCCTAACAAAGTATTCTGGCCACCCCTTCTCTCCATGTAAGTCTCAGCACCTGGTCCACAATAAATGCCCATACAACACTTTCTCTCCCCCCTGGTTTCCAAAATATAGCTATGACACGTTTCTTATCTCCACCATCAGGATCGGAGGTCAGTTTCAGAGCCAACCTATCACTGTATCTGCCCCACAATGGACCTTACCAAAATCTGAGGTCTCTTCTGAAGGCAAATCATTTCATGCAGCTGGCAAACGCCAGGCCTGTGAGAAGGGTTCAATAGGATCTACAGGCTTCCTTAGCCTTCACTCCCAGATAATCCAAGAGAACAGAAAAATAGGGCTTCCTCCTTCTGATGGAGTAACAGATATCTGAGTACATATATCTGTATCAGTGTGTACCGTAAATACATATCACTTTGTGACAAGGGGTGTGGTGTAGTGCTTGAGATGCTGTAGGACTTGAATGGAGGGATCATGATCCTTCAAATGTTTAGTGAATAGGACTGGTGGACATATTGGAATATAACCACATTTATAGGATCATATAGTAGTCCTTGACTTATGACTGTAATTGAGGCCAAAATTTCTGTTGCTAAGCAAGGCATTCATTAAGTGAGTTTTGCCCTATTTTAACAACATTACTTGCCATCATTGTTAAGTGAATCAGTGCAGTTAAGTTAGTAACACAACTGTTAAATAAATCTGGCTTCCCCATTGACTGTTCTTGTCAGAAGTCACAAAAACGGATCGCGTGACTCCAGAATACTGGAAATGTCATAAATATGAGTCAATTGCCAAGTTTCTGAATTTTGATCATGGGGGATGCTGCAACTGTCCTGTGAAGAATTATCATTAAGTCACTTTTTTCAGTGCGGTTGGAACTTCAAGCAGTCACTAAATGAACTGTTGTAAGTCAAAGACTACTGTATTTTCTTATCCTAAGGCAAACTGCTGAGGATAAATTCAGGCAATCTCTTTTTAATCCCTTCTCACATCTGCCCATCCCACTCTATTAAGGTCTTTTCTGGTCCCATCATAAAGTACACTACCTCTTGCCTGGATAGCCCTCTGAATACTTGTTGTTGAGACATGATCCCAGGGCCTCCAAGGCAGCCCGACTACAGAAATTCTGAAATTGAAGAAAGAGAAAAAAGGAAGTGCAAAATGAAAACAAGAAAGGAAGGAAGGAAGAAAAGAAAAGAAAAGAAAGTGAAACTCAATGACATTTTTGGTTCTCTTATGCTAAAGAAGAAAAACGCCATATTTTGTGGAGTGACAGCTTAATTCAGATGAACACAATGGGAATATTAAGCTGTTCCTTCTTAGGACCTTCCAAGTGGAGTCAATGCTGTAATGGTCACTTTGGAATCAAGCAATAGAACAGAATAGAATTCTTTACTGGCCAAGTGTGATTGGACACACAAGGAATTTGTTTTGGTGCAAATGCTCTCAATGTACATAAAATAAAAGATACATTCGTCAAGAGTCATAAGGTACAACACTTAATAATAGTCATAGGGTACAATAAACATAAAATAACAGGTGAGGGTGAATATCTACTAGAATGAAATAGAATAACAGAGTTGGAATTACCAGAGTTGGAAGGGAACTTGAAGTCCAACCTCCTGCTTAGGCAGGAAACCCTATAGTAGAAGAGGAGAACTCTAAATCCGGAGAGAAATAATATTTTGGTGTTTCTTAAACTTTGGCTAGGCAGTAGGAAAAATATGTTGTTGATTTCTTGTTAAAGGCAATTATAATCCTTTCTCCATCCATTAATATTGCAAGACGACAGGAAAGACATTACAGACTGTATAATTCTTGCAACATTTTTTTTAAAGATAGACTACTTTGCAAATAGACAACCTAATTCGACAGAACAGCAGTCCCAATAAGTTTCTCTAGGCAGCTGCAAAGAGTTGGACTAGAGATTTTCAATCCACATTCTACAAAATTTACTGAATTGTGACAAATGAACGACATCAGGCCAATCTACTAATGGGCCATGCACTGCGATCACATATCCATTGCAGAGGGAAGAAAAACAGTTCCATGAAAGGGTGGAAATCTATCGCCTTTGCAGATGGCTTGTGGGTTTTCAAGAAACATCTGACTTGCTACTCTACCAGGAAGTATGATGGACACAGAAGAATATGACTGAAATGCCATAATTTGTACTCTTAAAGATCTGGATGCATTTGTCATTATGAAGTAAAGTAACTAAGCCTCTGCTGAATACAGGTAATCCTCATCTTACGACCATAACTGAGTCCAAAATTTAGGTTGCTGGGTGAAAAATTTGTTAACTGTACTTTGCCCCATTTTACAACTTTTCCCACGACAGCTGTTAAGTGGATCACTGCAGTTCTTAAATTAGGAACACGGTTGTGAAGTGAATCTGGTTTCCCCATTGACTTTGCTTGTCAGAAGGTCGCAAAAAAGGAGATTGCGTGACTCTTGGATTCTGCAACCGTCATAAATGTTGAGTCAGTGGTCAAGCAACCAAACGTAAATCACATGACCATGGGGGTGCTGCAACGGTCATAAATGTGAAAAATGGCCATAGCTCACTTTTTCAGTGCCATTGTAACTTCTAAATGGTCACTAAATGAATTATTGTAAGTCAAGGATTCCCAGTATATGTTTTTAGGAATCAAGGAAGATGACAACATTCCCTCATTGAAAGGATCCCAAGTAAAATGCCTCCATTTCATCTTTAACCCAGGGCTGAGGAAGAAGATGCTTCTGTCACTCACCTCTGAGGCAATGAGTTCAAGTCCCCGGCACTGGCGATCTTTTTCTTGCTGCACCAAATCCCACATCTCAGGGTCGCTCTCTGCCAAGCTTTCCTGCCCGGTCCAGCCTGATGCCTCCTTGGAAGAAGCTGCAGCTGCCTTGCTGTGCTGGGCCCGCAGGCTGCCCCTTGCTTGGCAGCATCTTTGTAGGGGCTGAGAAGGTAAAAGAGCAGACAGGATCACAAGAGAGCCAGCATAAGCCATCCCGATCAGAAAACAACTGATTCTTCAAAAACATATAAACATACTGTATATTATCTGTTATCTAAATCCTTTATTGGAAACCCCATTAATATATATTTGAAATGGCCACCTAGGAGGGAAACCTTTATAGTTCCAGATGTTGTGGGATAACAATGCCAAATAGTTCCATCCCATAGGACCAATGATTGTAGCAATAGCACTTAGGCTTACATATCGCTTCACAGTACTTTTACAGCCCTCTCTAAGCAGTTTATAGAGTCAGCCTATGGCCCCTAACAATCTGGATCCTCATTTTACCGACCTCAGAAGGATGGAAGGCTGAATCGACCTCAAGCCAGTGAGAATCGAACAGCTAGCAGTCAGCAGAAGTAGCCGCAGTACTGCATTCTAACACTGCCCCACCAACTATAATTTAAAGGATAGTTAAATTTCATTTGAGTGTCCAAACTTGGAAGCTACTGAGGTCAACGATCTGAATAAGAAAAGAAAGCATGAGATTAGGAAACGTCTGAGGGAAAAAAAATGACTGGTTGAAATAAGATTTTCCTCTCCCCTCACCAGACACCAAGACTTATTTAAAAAGGAAGATTTTGGAGATTTCCTACAACAGATTCCACAATGGAAGGACTACCATAAAAAAATCCTTCCTCCTGGTCCCATTCTTCTTAGTTCATCTCAGAATGTGACCTCGAGCCTATTATCTGACAGAAGAAAGAGAATCATGGTGGACAGGGGACAACTGAGCAGAAAGATAAGTCTTCCAAAGCAGTAAAATACTTATAAAAAAAGCTTTGTAGCAAGGAGAAGAGCATTCTGGGAACAGAACTCTCTCAAATTGTCACTCATAATAACTTACAAAATGCTATGCCTTCAAATAAGGTTGCAAGGGAATTATGACAGAAGAGGGGAATATCCTGCCTGGGAGGCCCTCCCAAAGATATCCGGCTAGCCACTATGAGAAACAAGGTGCTGGACTAAAATGAGCTTAGGTCTGATCAGCAGGGCTGGTTTTAAGTTCAGTGAGGTATCCCCAGATGATCAATAGCAATCTTAAGAGCCAATGCTTGTCCTTCTATTGGGGGAAAGACTGTTCATATATAAAAACTTCACAATCCCTGAGGAAGCCCTATATGTTTAAAGCAGCTTTCCTTTTTCGAGACCAGTGAGGGAAGGGCCAGATCCTTCAAAGATGTCTTTGCAAGGTTTAGGATACAGTTCAATTCTTCCCTCATGTAATTAAGATCACAGAAAAGATACTGCCAAACCAGACTTGGCAGTAATCTCCACCCTTGGGTCCTCAGAAGTTACTGCTCTATCAGCATAAGCAATGGCAAAGAATGATGGGAATCATATTCCAAAAGCATCTAGAGCTATTCAAGTTTGGGAATTACTGCCTATACAGATTTCAACAGCTTGGAATTCTCCAGATACAGTATATTAATATCACAACTCCCAATAGTGCAAAGAGCATTGTCAACAGAGTCCATTGTGGGATCCTTGATGCTCTCTGAGCTTGCTTGTTTTCTTGCAGATTTTCATTATCCAAACTATTACCCTATTACCCTAGTTTGGGTAATGAAACATCTGCAAGAAAACAAGCAAGTTCAGAGAGTACCAAGGATCCCTCATTTCTCCTTTATTGAGAGTCCATTGTTTTTGGAGGCTGTGAGGTTGCAGGAAAATGGTGTAAAGACTAGATTACCCAATAAGCTACATTGATCCAGTATAGATCTCCAGATCAACTCTCTCACTCTGCCATGCTGGCTCTTGCAGCAGTGACCAGTAGAAATCATGTTCATGTCAGAACTAGACTATCATCACATAAATTACATGGATAGCAAGAAATTTAAATTACAAATTTCTGTCATCAGACATTTATTGAGCACAGTGGTAGTTTTTGAAGATTGGGGGGAAAGGGAGTCATGCAGGCGAAATATTACTTTTGCTAACATTAAAGAACACAGTCTTATATACTGGCAAGCATGCAAACCAAAATTGCTGAAGCTAGTCAACTTCCCTCTAAGTTGTCTCAATGAATTTTCAGAATGGCATTTACATTCCTTACAGCATCTTACCCAAATGGAACTCAGAAAAGGAATTACATTTCTAGCCACTTGACTCAATGAATGAGCAATGGAGTGAGAACTCAAAAGACAAAGCTAGAGGGGCGAGCGGGACAGTCAATTTCAAGGTCTGGTGAGATAGAGATGGCTCTGTGCTGCAGATGGGCAAGTAGGCCTCTGTTGAGAAGAACAGCCGAGGCTTCTGTTTGTGTTGCTGAGCTGGTAAATCCAGTCAGGGAAGAACTTCTGGGTGCATATGTGTCTACAAAGCTGTACTGTTTCCCTCACCCCCGCCACTAAAAATCATTTCAAAGTAAGGCCGTTACCACAAACGACGGGCACCTTGAGGGAAAAACAAAACAACTGGCTTTCATTTTTTTTATTAAAGGGATTATCAGCCAACCATCATCTCCTCTACAAATGATGCAACAACCTCATATAAGTTGCATCAGCAAAGTAGCAAAACTTAAGAATGCGTCAAGTTTGGCTTTAAGGATGAAATGCTCCAATACTGTTTTTTTCCAGGGGTAAAAATTTTAAATTCCTTTTTTAAAGGAAAGGGATATTTGACAGGTTGCAAGGATAGATTTGCCCACACAACCTTTCATCTTTGTTGTTGTGGTGGTTTTTTTTTTTTTTTTAAAGGAGGATTTCAATGACATTATCTAATCAACAGCCCTGCAAATCAGAGAGGCCAGGTCATTTTATTGATGGTTTCAGGGTCCAACAGAGTTACTGCCAAGGGACCTTTAGCCAGGCCAAAGAATAGCTGCACAAAGTTAGTTTTGTCTCTGATCTGTTCTTTCCTTCCTGCCCGCTGGAGGCCCTAACCAATTCTGCAATTCCTCTCTTCAAAGCTTGCAATGTCAGATAGGACAGTATGTGAAAGAAAAGAGATGTTACAAAAAATTAGCTCATAAAAATCAGCAAAGCCTGACTGCTTGGAGAGGTTTCCGCTGATAATAGCGTCTCAGTCCTGAACGTCAAGATAACTCTTCGCCTTGCTCTGTGCCGCTTCCAAGAGCTATTAGCCAGAATTAAATAATAATTGAGTAGCAGAATGGCAACGATCTGTGCCGCTATCAGATCCCTGCTATAAGCCCCAGGCGGGCATATAAACTCCTCTACCCAAGAAACTCCGATTTCTAAACTTGCACACTTAACAGTCCCATTCAAAACAAAAGAGATAAAATGAAGGGGGGGGGCTCTTTCCTGGAGCAGCGAAACTTATTGCTGTTCAGAGAAGTAGAAGAACTGAACCGAGCGAAGAGAACAGCTTAGGCCTTTTTGAATAACCCATCACCCTCCATGTGATTTGGGGTGGGGGGGGGGGTAGGAAAACGACCATTGAGGTCAGATCCCTGATGCTTTGCAATTCAAGTCATCCGCTCTCCATCCCAAGAGGCCCCAAACATAAAAAACGCTTCTCAGAAGTTACCAATGAAGAAGCTGCCCCTCTGCTCCCACTTCAAGGGGGCAAAGCAACTTGCTCTCTTCCCCTCCACGAGAGCCCCATCTGTCATTAGCACCGCATCTTACCTTGGCAAAGTGTCTAAAAGGGAAAGGCAGCATAACAGCCTAAGACGAGGAAAGTGCAAACTGTTGTACAAGCTGTTGCTCACGTTAAGTGAGTCCAAAGACCAAAGAAAAATCGCTGAGCTGGTGAAAAGGGGGAGAGGAAAAAGAAAAAAAAGAAAAAAAGAAGGGAAACGCGTGGCTCTTCCTTCGCCACTGCCAGCTACTACCGGGTGCAAAAGGCACTATGGGAGATGTAGTTTTTACTCTCGATGCTCCTTCTTGCTTGCCCTTCTTATCTGACGTCTGGCAAGCGGCGGCTTCAGGACGGGCATCTGCGGCGATCGCTGTTATGGAAGAAGGAATGAACTTTCTTTCAGTCTGTCTCGGTGAAAGCGAAAGCAAGTGTCAGTGACGTAACGTCGAAGGATATGTTCTTAATGTAACATTTAAGACCCATAATGGGGGTGGGTTGAATTTGACTCTCATGACTGAATTTGGGTCAAAACACCTCGCGTTTATCCAGACAAGAAAATTAGAAAAGTGGCTGCTTTTTCACAACATTGTGTGATTGCCTGTTTAATTCATTCATTTATTCCCACTCCACCACACAAGCTCTATAGTAGCCTCTTATACTTTGTACACCTGCAAAATAAGTCCAAATTCAAGAGGCAAAATTCCATTGTTGCATCTCTACCAACCTCATGAGCGATCAGGCAACCAAAGAATTAGAATCTGTATTACAACAACTGTAATACAAAAAAAGCATGTGCTCTTGAATTTCCAAGAATTTCTCTGTTAGTGAGAGGATTAAAAAGCCTGGTTAAAAAAAGTGGGAAGTGGTACAATAGTGGTGTTTAAATCACTTATGTACATTTGTAGATGGCATACTGGGAAACCTAGAAGATATAATCAAATATTGCCCATTACCAGCAAAAAATGGTGTAGCCTTCATTTTTGAAAATGAATACAGTAGCTTGCTGTTAAAGATAGATGCAAAAGAGGAGACAACAATCATTCATTCCAGAGTGGAGATATAAGACAAGCTTGAAAAACCATTGTTGTCGTTAAATAACTAAAACTGTCTAACCAATAAAGATCGTCTAATAAAGGGAAAGACCAAACTGTTGGATCTCTCTCTTGCTAAACTCATGTTTTGGGGTATCTATGTGGAATATTGAAAATCAGTTGTGAGCCATGATAATGAGATTCCATAGAATGTGGAAAGGGCTTTCCTGATAAATGCTGATAATCTTGAACTATGGGTGTATCCCCTTGCTACCATCTAGTGGTCCTCTGGGTTTTTGCCACCTAGATCTGGTAGCCCTACCTATAAGGTGGGCAATAGCTGACCCCTTAATACATTACAGAAGCACATAGAATAGAATAGAATAGAATAGAATAGAATAGAATAGAATAGAATAGAATAGAATAGAATAGAATACTTTATTGGCCAAGTGTGATTGGACACACAAGAAATTTGTCTTGATGTAAATACTCTCAGTATATATAAAGAAAAGATACATTCATTAAGAATCAAGAATCATAATGTACAACACTTAATGACAGTCATAGGGTACAATCAAAAATCAAATCATACTAGGAAACAGTCAATATAAATCGTAAGGATACAAGCGACAAAGTTACAGTCCTACAATCACAAGTGGGAGGGGATGAGTGATAAGGACCGATGAGAAGATTAACAGTAATAGTAGTGCAGACTTTGTAATAGTTGAACAGTGTTGAGGGAATTATTTGTTTAGCAGAGTGATGGCTTTCGGGGGAAAAACTGTTCTTGTCTCTAGTTGTTCTGGTGTGCAGAGCTCTATAATGTTGTTTTGAGGGAAGGAGTTGAAACAGTTTATGTCCGGGATGTGAGAGGTCTGTAAATATTTTCACAGCCCTCTTTTTGACTCGTACAGTATACAGGTCCTCGATTGAGGGCAGGTGGGTAGTAATTATTTTTTCTGCATCATAAGGATTTCTTTAGATGTCATTATTTCTGTTTCTCTCTATGTGTGTGCATATACAAAGCAATTAAATGGGGGGGATTCATTAGATGAATAAGCTACTGCCTCCCTCCCATATTATTCATTCCAATTTTCAAAGCGGAATGAATTAATAAGTTTTTCCTACCTAAGAATGTCCAGCCACAATGCACATGTGAACAAAAGGGTTGTAAGTTAGGATACTGCTCATCGTAGCCCCATAAAAGAGAAGAATGTATAAAGGGAATCTGTTCTGTTCAGTGGGGAGAAAAACTCCCTTATTAACCAGCTGGTGTCATTCTACCTGACAAGGAAAAAAATATTCTGCTATAGGAAAAATGAATCCAGAATATTCTCACTTGATATCTGGATAAGAAAAGAGCCAGGAGTACCATGGAACCAAGAGAAAAGAGTCAAGTGAGAGCCATACAACACAAGATTCAACATTGTCTATTTCGTGATGAAGCTGAAACTCTAGATCAGCGCTGTCAAATTCCCGTCCTGCAGGCCAGATGCCTCAAACACTGGCCACGCCCACATGCCTGGTTTAGCAAAGGGGGGGGGAAGTCCCGATACGTCACGTGATGCTACTGTGATAATCTGAATTTGACACCCTTGCTCGAGATGGAGATGGGCAACTCAAAAAGATGAAAAATAAATAAAAATAAGGATAGCAACAATCCAAAATGGAGAGAGTTTTGCTAACTGTACATCAAGAATGGGCAATCTCATTAGCTTCCATGATATTCTAAGTCAGTTTGGCTTTGCTTGAAAGATTATGTGTACTGCAAAATGTACATTTCTGTATGGCCAGATAACTATCTAGATCATTCAAGGATCCACCCAGACATCCTACATCTTACAGTGAACAACCAGATGTTCCTAGAGTAGCCCATAAAAAGAAAGGTAAAAGGAAGAGTGCCCTCATGTTTGCTCCCAGCTCCTGGTGACTGTATCCATGCTTTTCTCCATGTTCCAGAAGTAGCTAGCCATTATCTTCTTTTAGAATGATTTGCTGATTTCCCAATCTAACCAACCACCTGACAGCTTCATGCAGATATTCATTAGTTCCAATCCCACTTAGATTCTGAAATCTATCAAACTCAGTTGCCACTTGCTATGCCTCTACAAGAGGACACTAGGACAACTGCCATTTTGAATTATTGTTTCTGGAGGCAGTAAACAAACAGCCTACAGGAGCATTATTCACTAATTTCTGAGTCATGGTTTTGTGCTACATTTTGGGTCATGGAATAAGCCATAAGCATCTGGATTCATACAATACACCAAACCATAAAACATGCTACAATGATTGGCTTTATATAGCAAGGTAAGCAAAATCAAGCAAAATGGATCACGACAAAGTTCTGTCATGTAAATTTAGTGGGCTCTGAATCTATGTGAATTAGAATTAGAATACTTTTATTGGCCAAGTGTGATTGGACACACAAGGTATACCTTGGAGTACTCATCTCTAATGATCTAAGTGCTAGAGCCCACTGTCACTACATAGCCAAAAAGGCATTAAGAGTTGTTACCCTAATCCTACGTAGCTTTTTCTCTGGTAATATCACACTACTAACTAGAGCATACAAAACATTTGCTAGACCAATACTTGAATATAATTCATCAGTCTGGAACCCATATTATGTATCTGATATTAACACAGTTGAGCAAGTCCAGAAATATTTCACAAAAAGAGTTCTCCACTCCTGTACTCATTGCAAAATACCTTATGCCACCAGACTTGAAATTCTAGACCTAGAAAACCTAGAACTATGCCACCTTCGCTCCAATCTAAGTATAGTATATAAAATCATACATTGCAATATCCTACCTGTCAATGAATACTTCAGCTTCAACCATAACAATACAAGAGCAAACAATAGATACAAACTCAAGGTTAATCGCACCAAACTAGATTGCAGGAAATACGACTTCAGCAACAGAGTGATCAATGTCTGAAATACTCTACCTGACTCTGTGGTTTCTTCCCCAAACCCCAAAAAACTTTAACCTTAAACTTTCTACTATTGACCTCACCCCTTTCCTAAGAGGTCTGTAGGGGGTGTGTATAAGCGCAACAACGTGCCTAGCATCCCTGTCCTATTGTTTCTTTTATTTTCCTTAAATGTATCCATGTATTCATAACTATGTTTTTACTTATACCTATTATCTTGTAAGTGATTGACAAATCAAATAAATAAATAAAATTTGTCTTAGTGCAAATGTTCTCAGTATACATAAAAGAAAAGATACATTTGTCTAGAGTCATAAGGTACAACACTTAATAATAGTCATAGGGTACAATAAGCAATCAAATCATACTAGGAAACAGTCTGCAGTCTGAATTTCTACAATCCCATTTTAAAACCATCTACATTAAAAATTCCCATCATCACACTTTTCCCATAAACATTGCTGGAAGAAGTCCTTCCTTTGCTGCTCTGAATATACAACAGATTTCATTATTATGGCTATGATTCCAATAATCTCATTAGTTTCTGTGATATTCTAGTTTGGCTTTACTTGAAAGATTATGTGTACTGCAAAATGTACACTTCTGTATGGCCAGATAGCTATCTAGATCGTTCAAGGATTCCTAGGACAAACCCTTTTGCTCCACACCTAATGCATTCAAGAAACTTTTCTTTTCAGATAAACAGACTCAAGTCATTTCTCTCTTCCTTCTTGAGAACTTCTTTGATCCTTTGACCATGTTGATTACTCTTTTTGCACCTCCTTCAATCACTAATGAATTCTTTTAAAGGGAGAGCAAATGGGCTTACATGGAAGTCTTTAGAAGAATCCATTACAGGTCGAAGGAGATGCAAATAATGAAACCAACATAGTCAAGGGGTAATGGCTACAGATTTGCATGGTTGTATTCTGATGCTGGCAGTTTTATACCATATTCCAGCTTTAATAGCTCCTAGCATGGATTAAAAAAAGAAAAGGTATTATTGTTTTGTAAATCTGCTGCTAAGTGTTAAATTCACCCTCATTCAAACTCCTCTTTTTTATTGCTGGGTCATTGTATGCGTTTTGGATTTTATCTTGATTCTTAGCACAATCTAGATAAGTGACAGTAAGATCGCACTTTTTGTGTACAACACTTTTACTTGATTCTGTAGCCTCATATGTTCTTTTTGTCTGAAAGACTTTTGTCAGAGCCTTTCACAACGTCACACTGGCTTTCCCTATCCTAAATATCTTGATCATCTCAGTGCTCTGTCCTATTCTACTTTTGCAGGACTTACTACCAAGTTGAGAAGTTCCTCACTAGAATATAAATTCATAAACAGACCTTTGACCTTTGCTGTGACTCTCCTCCTAAAAGAAAGCAGCCACTCCCTCCCCGACTTGTGTCCTTTGCTTAGTCTTTTTGTGTTTTGTCTGAGCCTCAGTGGCACAGTGGCTAGAGTGCAGTACTGCAGGCTACTTCTGCTGACAGCCAGCTGTCTGCAATTTGGCAGATTGAATCCCACCAGGCTCAAGGTTGACTCAGCCTTCCATCCTTCGGAGGTGGGTAAAATGAGGACCCAAATTGTTGGAGGCAATAGGCTGACTCTGTAAACTGCTTAGAAGGGCTGTAAAGCACTATAAAGTTGTATGTAAGTCTAAGTGTTATTGCTATTGTCTATGGACCGGAGCAAGTTTTAAGTCCCCCCACTGAGCAATATCTAAGAAATTTTGCCAAGTCAAAATAATTCTGGAGCACTGCAACATTTATTTCACATGCTAGTTTGTGGCATATTTGAAATCCACTGCCCAATAAAGCATGCCGATTAGTTGCTGAACTGGCTCATTCCTCAGTTTTAATACAGTGCTCTACTGAGCCAAGCCAAACCCAAGCAACAACCCTGGAAACAAATGTTGTATTTTTCCCTTCTCTTACCCTGGTTTTCTTATCACGTGGCAATTTTATTTTATTTTTTTCATTTATGAAGCAAATATATATGGCTCCCCCAAATCACACCAGGTGATTCCTGTTTGAGATAGAGGGTACCAATGCCAATAATGCTGTGGCTCTGATTTCATGAGCCATAATGATTGCCTGCTTCCCTTAGAGAGGTGGGATTTCATTGAATCCGAGCTGTTTCCTTGAATTGTTCAGAGGTTTGTTTTGATTTTGCAGACAATCCAAGGAGGGGAAATGTTATGATAAGATGGATTCAGGTAGCATGTGCCTTATAAATCTATTGCTGTCTGCAGGTAGGTAGCATGCTTTATTCCGTATTTTGACATGATTTCTTCTTCCCTTGAATTTATCCTGGAACTCTCAGCAACTCTCAATGTGGTTTCAAAAATTAATTATAGATGGCTAGATTGATAGGTAAACAAGGATTAAAGAGAGAGAGAAACAAGTGATGAATATAACACGTATTTGATAGAATAAAAGGGATTGTGGAATTTAACTAACATTTGTATACCTGGCTGATATTTATTTTATTTATTTATTTAGGGTATGGTATCTACAGAGATAATGCAATCATTGATATACAAATTTAGTTTAAATAAAGTATATATACAGTTATAGCGACGATTCGGCAGAATCTCATCTGCCATCCTCAGGCTTGTGTATTGGGTTTTTTTCTTCATCATAAATAACTCAATACACAAGCCTGAGGATGGCAGATGAGATTCTGCCGAAATGTCGTTATAACTTTAAAAGCACAACTATTAAGATGTGGGAAAATACCCGAAGAAACCTAAATACCATACATATAAATACCTGCGAAAACATAAGAATATATATATAGAACAAAACATAACATACGATATCATCAAGGGAGTAAAAGAATCGCAATGGAAATGGGCTGGTCCCAGAGCAAGAAGGACTGATGTCAGGTGGACCAAGGCAGTCATAGAATGAAGTTCACTTGGTAAAAAGCATCCACGAAAGAGACCTAAAACAAGACAAATCAACAACATCAGCAAGTATTGCGGGCCCCACTGGCAAATGAAAGTTCAGGACCATATGGGTTGGAAACATGGGGAAGAGGCCTTCATCCTGCAGGGAATTGACAATGGCTAAAATGATGACAAGATATTATATTTTGATATCTAACTATCCTACTGCTTCTGGTGTGGCTGTGGTGAGATCATCCCTGGTTCCTTGAAATTTCCAGAGAGGACATTTTTGAACTATATGTGTTAGAGTTTGTTCCAGTGCACCATAGTCACACTGAAGGCTCCTGGCCATTCCCCACATAAGGAGCTTTGCCTCAATTCTGGCATGTCCTGTCTTGATTCTATTCAGGTGGCTCCATATTTGAGGGGGGGACGACTGCATTCCTGGAACTGGTTTGTTGAATCTGTGTGGTTTCTGTTGAGTTGTGGTATCAAAAGTCGCCCATCTTAAATTGCCATTCTTCATTTAGAGCAAAGCTGGCTGAGGAATTCTGGAAGTTGAAGTCCACAAGTCTTAAAGTTGCCAAGGTTGGACACCCCTGATTTAGATTGTAAGGCTGTGGTATGTTATTCCAAAATGGTTTCCTAGATTTAAGCCTGGTGAGAGATAGAGTGTCTAATATTTTATGTATTGGAAGAACTTTAGGAATTGATAGTGTTGCAGACTTGATATTAAAAAAATCAGACCATCGGACTGTACACTGGGTGCCTTCTACTATGGAAGGGATTTTTTTTGCCTCAGATATCATCTTCATTTCCCTTCAATACTCCTATAAGGCCTCCAAGCAGCCCAGAGGCATTGTGGGTAAACAAAAAAGATGGGCACAACAGCTCAGGGCATCCATTTAACTACATGTTAAAAAAGAAACGCTTTTGCTTCTTTCCACGATGTGCTAAACTGGGGGCAGGTGGGAAGGATCACAGCAATCAAAACATCAAGAGAGAAAATTCAGCAAAACCTAGGTGATATATATTTTGAAAATGATTAGGAGGAAATGCTTCAGACAGCAACTCTACATTACTGTAACCTGTCTTTCTCCTCCACCTCCCTTTTTTTAAAAACAAAACAAAACAAATTTCTGGCTATTGTGAAGAAAAGTATGGTTGCTTGAAGAGTTTGGTGGTTTTAAAGAACTGGCTTTTTGTAGCAGCTGTTTTTTTGTTTTTTTTAAAGGCTTGGGTTGGAGACTTGAACAAAGATGGTTGCCTTGACAAATTACAGAGGTCTGAAGCACTTCTTCCGAATCATTTTTGAAGTATTCATAATCCTAATAATAGTTATGGCTTTCCTTCAGTGCCCTAGTTCACCCAGCACAATAAACCATGATATTTTTTTTTCCTCCTTCCTTTTGTATTGTGTGACTCCAGTGCTCAAGAAACAGGGTTAAAGCTGCTATAGCTTACTGAATGGGTAACCTCTGCCACAAGGGCAGCATAGACCAAGGCGATTTGCAGTGACTACAAGGAACTTCTACAAATACTTCCCTGAGAACAAAAAAAAGGGGTTAAGAATATTCTAGCCAGCCAAGAGTTTTCAACATCTCTTTTTTAAAGCAAATGCTGTGTGTGTGTGTGTGTGTGTGTGTAAGTGGGACTGGATACCTTATAAGCTCTTCCCTTTGTGCTTGCATCTCTGCTATAGAACCATCGTGATGATGGATAGGGTAGACTTATCATTACAGCTGCAAACATTCAGCGAACAAAGCACCACTTGCAGATAAAAACAGACTGAATAAAGCAAATTTATTTGCTCGCAATTAAAATTAAGAACATTATTCCAGGGTTAGCAGCAAGATTCAGCTGCATTTTGGTCATTAACTGATGAATGGCTGGCAGGCTACCTAAAATCAAATGATTTTAATCAACTAAAACCATGGAATCGCAGGGCATCTTAGATGTACATTTATTCTCCTGATATAGCATGCCTCCCAAGCCATTATTTATATGTTTCTGCAGGGCCAAGGCCCATAGGCGAGCAGCGTACCGGAGCATGAGGTTTCCTACTGCCCTGTAACACATCTGCATTATGCATTAATTATTGCTGTTAAGTGACGACTATGTTGCGCGCTTAATCTTGTGGCCAAGTGCACATTAACACTCAGCAGAGAGGTAATTAAATGCCACATGTGGCACTGCTTGCTACTGGGAAGGCCCAATAGGAACTTTGTCATAAAAGAAGGGAATGGGCACTAAAAATGAAGACATATTGAAACCTCTCATGGCTGTGCCTTTAAGAGCACAGCTTGTCCTGCAGATCTTAGGCAGCAATAATATTGTCTTTTGCTGCCAAGGAAAGCTTCAACTGTTGATTTTGCTAGATCAAGCTGCTTTCTTAAAGAAAGGGGAGAGGTAGGTGTTGTTCGCTTCACAATCCTAGGATATTACGGTCACCTGTGATCAATAGATATTTGCCACTCTATTCTTAGACTAGCTGAAAGTCTTCTACTGCCCTCTTCTTCCTGGCCTATATTCCTGCAGTCCTGAAGAAGGTAGAAAAGTATTTGTGTTACCTGATAATCAAATTCTATTTTGCCTCATTGATGGGATTGGTCAGTGGACTGTCTATAAAGTTAATGGATTCCACCTGGCTGCGTTTTTTCTTCCCACCCTGTATTATGCACTGGCAAGGAAGGAAGCATCAGTCCCCAACATGTGATGGTGCTGGTTTCAGTAGATGTGGGCAGATGCCTGGAATAGAAGCTTTAGCTACCTTTCCAATTGCTGAAAGGCTAGCAAGGAAATTATTCCCCAAGCCCAAGCCAGTGGGTAGCCAGTTTGTGAATTGGGGGTGGGTGGGATATCCACAGCAGCCAATAGGAATTGATTGCAGCCTCTGACTGTGTTATTACCGACATCGTCAATGAAGCACCATAGATTATTCATATAGTTAGAGTTGCCTTTGGAAGAAGCTGGAGACTAAACTCTTCAAAGTAATAGCTGGAGCCAGGATGATGGCTAAAACTGATTTTATTTCATTTCCATTAAAATTGAATGAAAATGAAGTATACATAACCTGATTACTTGCACCCATGTATCTAATCATTGTCTCTGTCGTTTGTAAAGTTACAGTTTAGTAAACAAATAATTAGGGGTCTGTGAGAGCCATAGACAGGGATTTCTGCAGTCTGAGGCTGACCTCTCTGGCCTCCAAGCTTGGTACTTTCCCCCTGGCCTGAAGTCCTTTGCAGGTGTACCTGTTACATTTTCAAATGCATTCTGGATTTGGGGTGAAACCAGTGTGGTTGGTCATCTTGCTGCAGCTCAGACCTTTTCTTCCCGGACTCCTTGTTTCACTTTGCAGAGACCAAATGCTTGGCTAGATGGATCATTGGCTTTGCTGTCTGGCAGCTCTTATGTTCCTACACTGGTTGATCCATACTAAGGTGCCCTGGGTCTCTTGTTCAGGATGAAAGGTGTTTTATGATGTAGTTGCTGCACAAACATATCCTAGCCACTGAAGATCACTTCTTGCAAGAATTGTGGCTTTAATTCCAACAGCCCTCTGGCTTAAGCCCAAACTAGGCTTATTGCTTTCTCCTTTGCACTCATCTTCTCTGCTTTCCAATGGACATGCCTACACTTAATGGAGATTATCAATAACTAATTATGCTTACCCTATCCTGAAATGGCTGCATTTCAATCCAAGATCCAGAGCGAGACAAGGCCAACAACAGTTCAGGAAGTTGAAACCTGGGTCAGGGTGAAAAGGAAAGTTTCTATTTATTTCCTTGAACCATCAAAAGCACAACTGAAGTCTGATTCTCCCCTATCTTCAGCTACCCCTACGGGGTAACTATAGCCTCCAAATCCGACTGGATCGGGGGCACTCCAGCAGCGAGTGCAGTAGAAACCGCGCACGATCGCGGATTCCTGCCGCCTCCGAAGCCTTACAAACCGAAAGTCCAAAGTGATTGCAGGAGAAATATTGTATTAATGAGAAATGAAAAATAGATAATTGAAACAGAACGGACAAAAGATATAAGTATAATGATCTAAATTGAGATGAAATAAATAAAATAGAATTAAGAGATTGAAAAGAGGGGAGAAGTCATATAGAAAATATAGAATGGTAAATAAGATAAGAAATGGTATATAAAGTGAGCATGAATTTGATTTATGTCTGTACCAAAAGATGTAACCCGGGACTAAGCCACTTTCCAAAAAGAAGTTTTATGTTTTGTGTTTTGTTTGTGTATGTTTGTTTATTGAAAATTAATAAAATTCTTTTAAAAAAAAAAGTACAACTGCAGTCTGTCCTTTGAGACTGATAGATTGCAGCTATTGGTACTCATTCACGTTTTGCATTTTGGACTTCCTTGGAGCAGTTAGATCTGGCAGCATTGCCCATTCTTGATACTCTTTTTCTGTGCAAAAGTACTCTAGACCAGTGGTCCCCAACCTTTTGGGCACCAGGGACCAGTTCTGTGGAGAAAGGTTTTTCTGCAGAATGGAGCGGGCATGGTTTTGCATGCTGGCTGCATCCTATGGATGGGGCTTCACTTGTTTGTGTAGACCAGTTGCTGGCATGCCATGGATCAGTACTGGTCCATTGACCAGGGCTGGGCACCCCTGCTCTAGATCAGTTAGAAAATTCTAGAAAAAGCAGAATTCACTTTTGTCTTGAGTATAGTGCATTGAGTATAATTCTAGCACTGGATGCTAGAAGGAGAGGTGCTTCTGATGCAATTATCTAACTCAACAGTTGGGTTGAGCCAAGCTTGACATCTCCCAGAATGATGCTTGTCTAGAAACATCATGGACACTTAAACGTTGGCTAGATGTAGCTACTTAGCACAACTCAGAGTGCTGGATAGGAAACATGGATTGCATCCATGACTGGCATTAGGGTTGCTATATACATCTTTCAAGAAAGAGGAAAGGGGCTGTTTCTATGAAACAGTGAAATTGCTTCATTCTGTCTAATGGTAAGAGTTGCCTCATCCAGTAAACCACAATTCTTTTTCCTCTGCCCTTTTTCCCATAGAGCAGTCACCTATCTAGGAAATTGCCAGGAGGAATATGCGGGAAGCCACCATCCCAGCACATCTGGGGGTACCATGTTGAGGCAGGTTGATGTCAATGCCATTGGGAGCCATTCACGAAACAATAAGATCTTGCCTCTCCTGTTTGGCAACACATGGCTCTGGCCACAAGGCTCATTTTATCTCTTCCCCATTTGGCCATTATCAATCACTAAAAACTCTAATTGCCTTCTTTTTCTCCAATATCTTTTTTTTCTATTCGCTAGGACCCTCTTCCCTTTCTCCTGTTAAAGTCTGGCACTCTTTTTACTGTGTTCTTGAAGCAATAATGATACTTTGTGAAAGCAGGAGCCGAACAGAATCTAATTAAAATAACAGAAGAAAAACCAAACATCTGGGCTCGGGAAATAAAGATTTCGCAGTGGGAAGCTGGGAAATAAATTGCACGTGACATGTCATCTGGCAAGAATCACACTATATAGGAGCAGATGAGAGACAGAAAGAGAAAGAGAGAGGGAGGGAGGGTGAGGGAGGGAAGGAGGGAGAAACAGAGACAGAGAGAAGAGGAAAGGGAGTTCACAGGGGTGGGGAATAGTAAATTCTATTTGTCACTAGTGAGAATTTGATTATGAGTGGTTTATTTGTTCCAGGCTGATGGGCATACCAGGAGAGGTTTTCAGCAGTGTCCCCCCCCAATGCATTCCATGTATAGTTAATTTGCTGCACAGTTATGCTTCCTATCAGTAATAGGTTTTGGAAACTCATAATTTGATTTAATGCTGATTCACTGATTTAACAGAGGAAAACAAGAGGATTCGGGTAAGTTTGGGTGGAAAACTGTGGAGGCTGAAGTAACAACAGCAGCAATAGCCTTTTTTTTTTTTTAAGGGAAATCTGGGAAAGATGCTTAGGGCTTACTCACAGAATGAGAGTCAGCATACAGTTTCATGCTATAATGGGCAAGCTGTCCTCAATTAAAGTCAGAATCTGCCCAGCACTCAGGAGCTTTGTCAACACATTTTCAGGAAAATAAATAACAACCCACTTTTGTGTTGCTAGGGTTCTATCTCCCAGCTCAAAATATTGGCACATGCAAGTTAATTTCAGATTGTACACTATGAGCCACAGATGTCTGTAATAAACCCCAAATAATACCACAGGCATTTGAGATGTCCTATGCATTTCAATGTTACTGTCCAAGTGTCATCACAGTGCATATGATGGTATTTCCCAGCCATCTGCTCTTTTGTGGACCTTTATACAACCTGACATTCCCAACATCTTGTGTGGTTATGAACCACTTAGAAACTTAATTCTCCAATTTCAGGAATAAGAGAAGTTGGAAGTTAGGAGATGGCAGCTCTGTGAGTTGTGTGCAAATTTCATCCAAGGAACCCAACCCAAATAATTTTCCAGATAAAATGGTGCTTATCTAGAGCAGTGCTATAATAATATAATTCTTGTGTTTGAATCAGAAAGTACTTTTTTTTTGGGGGGGGGGGGTGTTGGAATATATGGATCCTTCCAGATGTTGCTGATCTATAACTGTCAACAGTTGTTCAGGAACATGTGAAGTTTCACATGTTCTCTTCCCTCTCTCTTCAAAAGACATGGCCAGATATATTTTATGGGCCTCCAACTTTCTGAGGATAGTGGTAGAAACCAAGGACTGCTTTGCATTCATGGAACCAAACAGGTGTTTCCAGGAGTGTGTGTGCCTGCTTTTCAGCACTGCTGTTGTTCATTGCTGTGTTATTGCTAAATGAGCCGAGTCTGTTATTCATCCTCCCACCTTAATTGCAGGGGAGAGAGAAAAAATCTTGTCAAATGGTGGGAGAAGGGAAGCACTTCCCTCCAGTACCAGGAACCTGCTTTTTCAAGGTCACCCCTCCGATCTGAGCTTGCTGTCCCTTCATGCTGAGGAGCTGGGAAGCTCCCCCCGCCCCACAGCATTCCCTCCTGGCTGATCATGAAAGATGATGGCACCTTCCTATAGCTATTAACTTCATCCCTTTTGCTCCCAGAAGCATTTTCACCTCAATCCTCTCACTGGCATCTTCCCTATAACTGATCAACGGGGGAAACACGACTGTCCCTTTCAGGCAGTGCTATTCTCTTCCATTCGCACTATTGTTGCAGTAAGGAAGCAAGCAGTCCACCCGAGGGTGAGATGATGGATGGGTGCTCCCCTTGATTTCAGTAGGGGAGGGAGAACAGCCAATCAGTCAAGAGCTGGGACAAAAGTGAAAGTTCTTGCCAGAGTGTAATTGCTCACCAGGCAGTTCTAAGCATTCATGCTGCAGAAATTGTTCTCACTGGCATTTGTTTTGGATGCAGAAGAACTTTAATTGATTCAATTACGTAGATAGGCATAAGCCAATCCATATTGTAGGAACAGAGGGTGACAGCAATTCTGGATGTGGCAAAATGATTACATAGAGCTATCATATCCTCCTCCTCCTCCTTTTCTAATGACCCCATAATCCCTTGCGGGGGTGGAATCTGGGCAACTGAATGGAGCTAGCAGAGTGTTTTAATGGCCAGATGCCCTTCCTATCACCAATGCGGAATTTTGTTCGGAAGATATATTCTCAGTGTGCCCAGAGAGAGAAATATCTGCCTCTACCTAGGATCAAACTCACAGCCTCCTGATTGTCAGGCGAGAGTTTCACCTCTAGGCCACCGCACCATTTAAACAGAACTATCATATCAGATTGTAAAAATGAAAATGAGCCTTACAGGGAAGTAACCAAAGTCCGCGGTATCTCTGGGCTGCCATCTGGTGATTCTCTGAATTTTTGCAAACCAACTATGGGTAGCCCTACTATAACAATGTAAAAGCAGAATTGTTTAGCACAGGCACAGTCTTGCTTAAGGAAGCCAAGAGCTAGAGAGCAGAAGCCACAGCCTCAAGATCTTAGCAACTGGGTTTTGCCAAATTGGGGTAAGGACTGTAGAAGACTATTTTCTCCCTGCCAGTTTTGTCCTGCCCAGAAGAGGAAAAGCTACCATCCCTCCATCTAGGCTGTTTGGAAGAAATATCCTTCTGGGTTCAGTTCCAAGTGGGAAAAAAAAGACATTGGAGGCTGTTTGGAAAGACAGTTTAATGGTGGATAGGACCACATAGCTTGGAGCTCCAAAATGAAAAAGATGATCACATGCTTCAAGATGTTGGGTGAAGGAAAAGAAGGGGCAAGATGCTGAGAGACCTTTACTTATATACCCTCTGTTGGGCCCTACCTTAGTGTTTCTTGTTCCTGTGTAAGAAATGTATCCTATTGGCTGTCAGAATCCCAGGGGTGGAGGTCTTAGCTAACTGTAGACTTTGCCTGGACCACATGGTTTCACCTGAGTGCTGGCTGATGCAATTTGGGTAGAGGGCTTCGTTATGTAGAATACTCTGGTCCAGGCTTTAATGGCCCACCCATTAACAAAGGTGGGGGTGAGCTTCTGCTTCTGAGTTTCTACTTCTCTTTTTAGGGGAAATATTCTGCCTTTTAAATATTTTCTAGGATATTTCATTTTTCTAGGAGAGGGGTGGGTGCTCACTTCCTACAAGGTCAAGAAAGGAGAATTCATCTCATTGAATCCTGGCAATGTCTGCTTCTTGGGGTCCCTAAGGGATGAGGGATATACTTTTCCAGATCGGACCCACAACAGGAGCAATAGCAACAGCCAATGGTGGCACTGCTACCTCAAGGCCTCTACGGATAAAATAGAAAAGGATTAGCATGTGTGCCTAGCAATGTGATTTTAGGCCATGGTAACTATGAGCCAGGGGATTCAGTGAGCCAGTGGTGCAGAAAGTCAGTCAAATGTTACCTCCTTGTCCTCTCCTCCATTGAATGAACAATTTTTTTCTAGGATTGTGGAGCAGCAGTTGACTCCTCCAACCAGTTCAAGGCTTCAAGAGATGTGGGTGGAATTTTGTTAACATCACAAGAAGGGGCTGGGCATTGTTTTGGCCTGTTGTGAGGGGTTCGAACAGCAGAAATAGATGATAAACTCTAGGCAGTAAACTACTCACAAACCCATCTTTTAAAAGCTGAAATTTTGGTGCCATGGTTTTGTGCTCTTTGGGGCAGCTTGTAAGAGCGTAAAACAGAGTTGATTGGCCTCCTTGAGGTCTCCCACTCCCCATTTCCACCCATAATTTTGAAGAAAACCGAAGAACATTTCAGTAATATAGCCTTGGTTGACTACAGGCCACAGTGCCCATCACTGTGTAACTAATTCCTGGCCACATTGGCCAGTTTGCTATATCAAGAATGGTTTTTTGCTGAGACTGAATGGCAGGTCAAGTCAACAATTAAATCTTCCCTGTGGTTTTGTTACTGATGATGAGGCTGATCTGGCATGTGGAGCTAAACCGTGGTGGGGAAAGGTTAGCCTGACCCTGTTAAATTCTGAGCATGGGTGCTAAGAATGGAGACGAGCCGGTGAAACAGTGAACTTCAAACTCTTTATTAACATAGTGTGACAGCTCGGCTCAATGGCTGAAACGGCCCCCTTTATATAGGCAAGCTCTTAAGTATTTAACCAATGAAACACAGGGAGCGCTAGCTCCATTAACCAATAGGAGAGGCTCGTTAATAGCCAATCAGATTCTCCTGAACGAACCAATCCGATGTCGCTATTATCGGCCAATCAGAAGTGCAGGGCCAGAACCCTGCACTTTACTTCAAGCTCTCAATAATCTTTATTAAACACATTTATTCATTCACAACAGACCCAATAATATCCTTTAGAGAATCAGCTGCGGCATCCATAAAGACTTCATAGGCAGGAAGGAGGAGTCACCGTAACTCACAGAAAACCACAATCCATTTCCCTCTCAATCCCTGCACCAATCAAATATGGTCATATAGTATTTTGTGTTGGGCATTTGGGATTGATAGAGAACTACTCATTACCCTTCTCTACCACCTATAGAGTATAATTATGCCTTAAGTATCCTTTTCTTTCTTGCTGAGTCCCTGTAGTTCCTGGGTATACAGGTAGTCCTTAACTTATGACCACAATTGAGCCCAGCACAAGTGAGACATCTGTTAAGCGACTTTTGCCCCACTTAAACGACTTCCCTTATTACAATTGTTAAGTGAGTCATTGCAGCTGATAAGTTAGTAACCCGGTTGTTAAGTGAATCTGGCTTCCCCCGTGGATTTTGCTTGTCTAAAGGTCGCCAAAGCAGATCACATGACCTTGGGACACAGCAATGGTCATAAATATGAACCTGTTTCCAAGCATCTGAATTTTGATTACATGATCATGAGGATGCTACACGGTCATAAGTCGCTTTTTTCAGTGCCTTTGTAATTTTGAACAGTTACTAAATGAACTGTTGTTAAGTCGAGAACTACCTGTATTCCAAGTTGTGGACAAGAAAGCAAATGGGGTGATATTACAACACTGGATAAAAACATGTGGAATCTGATTCAGTAGAGGTTAAAAACTCATTGGTAAGCTTTTTCTGTGGCTGTGAGGGCAGCAGAGAAGGTTTTTTTTTAATCTACCTCTGTGGTACCCTGTGGAATTTTTCCAAGTGTTAAAGAATATCTTTCAATCTGGCCCAGAGAGATTACATGTATGTTGTGACTGATTTGCTAGGCCTTTCACATATTTCTGTCACCTCGTGAGAGACTCTTTTTCCTCTGATAGCCAAGTGAAGAAGATGTTGTTAGTGGGTTTATCGCGCTGACCTATGGCAATTATGCTATGAGATTCCTCAGTTATATTTCATCCTTCGTACTTTAATAACTTCTACAATTAAATCACTGATTATCCCGATTAGTAGCAGTACAGCCCAAAACTCACCATTGTGCAAATGACATCCAGATGTGTCTGTCTCCCCTTTTGATCTCTGCTCAGATGAGACAGTCTGGGTACTAAATCAGGACACTGGACAGGGTAATGAGCCAAATGAGGGCTAACTGACTGAGATTCAATGCAGAGAAAGATAGAGGAATACTATTTGGGAGTGGTTCAGTTCTCACATTAAATGGTGATTTCTTTTCCATTAAGAAAAAGTGTAAATGATTTGAGGAATTAATGCTTGGAGGTGTGCTGAGCAGAGGTTGGTTCCTTGGTGTGAAGTGTAGCTGGATATCTTTAAGCTGAGAAAGGGACCTCTTGCAATCTCAGCAAGGTATAAGGTTGAGCTAGTTGGCTGTTCAAGGTTACTATTTAAAACACCAGTTAATTCAGTGTCAATGAACAAAAGTAGAGCCCATAGCAATTTTATTTTTATTTATGGATACATAAATTCTTTCAACTGAAACACTTGAGCTAGTAAAAAAGCAAAGGCAAGGCAAGGATATTTTAGGCCCTCTGCTCCTATCAGGAATATTTTAAAGTAATCCCCTTTCTGGGTAGAAAATATCCCTCTTTAATTGCCAATACTCCAAGAGGGAAAGTTTATCTTCCCTTCAATAGGGTCCTCCCAGTTCAGTTATTAGGTGAACATCTACAATGTATTCAGTAAATTTCTCAAATTGTCATTTCTTGTTCTTCCATGGAAAGAGTAAGGAAAAGTTGCACTGATAATGATAAGGACAAGAATAACCATGACCATCGCAATGTGGTTTTGTTTTAATATATGCCTCTATTTAGAGCTACAGAAGATGGACTACATAACCTTTGCTCCTTCAAAAAATAATTCATAAGCCCATAAGACATAGTAAGATTGGTGAAGCTCTAATAATCTAAACTGCATTTTAAAGCAAAATGAAAAGAAGAATCTAATTTGGAAATGATACCCAATTGGCTCCACATTTATGGATAAGAAACACAGAAAATATGCTCGGTGATACTAAGGTGTAATCCAAAAGGTATATTGAAGGCTTTGGGCCAGGTTCATATAGTGATATCTGTCTGACTATGTTGAGTTAAGGAAACTAGCCTAACCCTTCCTAACCATTCATTTATAATGATTTTTCAGCCAACAGAGATGGGAATTGTGAGGACTGAAGTCCAATACATCTAGAGCAGGGGTCTCAAACACAATTTACTTGGGGGCCGCTGGAGGCAGAGGCTGAGTGAGGCTGGGCCGCATAATATTATACTTTATATTATACTTTATATTTATATTATACAGTAATATTATACTTTCATATCATGGTGGGGGCTACAGGATATCGTCCTGCGGGCCACAATTGGCCCGCGGACCACGAGAATGAGACCTCTGATCTAGAGGTTTCCAGGCTGGACCCGAAATGAAGATAACAACAATAACAACAACTACCACAGCAACCATAATGTTGTTGTTATCAGTGTGAATCAATCCACTAGAGAATGAAGGGACTTTCACTGAAGATTATATACGATGATCTATCATGCTAGTGCAATGCATGTTGGTAGGCAGACATTTTTTAACTTCCCAGTCTAGGCCAGAGAGAGAGACCAGTATAGTCAGCTTCCATGTCTAAGAAAGAATTCTCTCTCCCTCCCTCTCCCCTCCCCCTCTGTTTTTTAGCCAGTCTTGGAGTAGCCCCTAGAGATTTCTTGGCATGATTTCAAAACTAGTTTGCCATTGCTTCCTTTCTAGAGCTAAGAGAAAGGGATTTCTCCAGGGTCACCCAGCTAGCTTCATGCTTAAGATAGCACTAGAACTCATGGTCTCCTGATATCTAGCCATAAAGAAACAGAAATCTTGAATCTTAAATCATGGACTCAAAGCAACGTTGCAGATCTGCATACATATTTGTATTCTCTTTTACTTACATCTACATCTACATCAGTGACCTATAACCAGAATGTATGCAAATTCTTTTCTAGCAATATCTGTTTAATATAAAGAGAAGTTATCGTAGATAAAAAACTGGTTTTTTTAAACAAGAGTGGCTTGCTTTGTTCTGTTGCCTGGAGGGGGAACAGAAAATTGGACTAACGAAATTGGTTTGATAGGGGTGTGGTATGGGACAATGGTGTGGTTCTTGGAACAGGCACCAATATTTGAGTTACTATGTGATGACATCCCATGAATGCAAACATTTCATCACACTGAAAGATTTCAGAACATTAGCCAGCAACCTTGCTTATTGGTTTTGCTAGATTCCCTTTGCTCTGACAGGATTCACTCCAATGATTGAAACTTATTCCTTCTCCACAAATATATTTGAGAAATCTCCTCAGTCCATTCTGCCTCTTGTCTCTCCCAGAGCACCCAAAATACATAGCTCGATACTGAAGTAATGTGTCAATTGCTATGTGGATGAATAGGAAACCTATGTCTCTCTGCAGGTCTATGAAATAGGGCAAGAAGCAATATAACACAAACTTCCAGCCATCCTTTTTGTGTGTCTGGGTCTGTGTGTCCCTTGAAATCATGCTTCTGCCAACTGCCTGGGTTAGTCCCTGCAGTTTTCTTGGCAAGATTTTGGAAGTGGGTTAACAGAATTGAAAGGGACCTTGGAGATCTTCTAGTCAAATTGTTGTCCAATCTCTTCTTAGAAACTTCCAGTGTTGAAGCACCCACAACTTCTGGAGCCAAGTCATTCCAAAGAGAGAGAGAGAGAGAGGGAGGGAGGGAGGGAGGGAGGGAGAGAGAAAGAGTAGGATAGATGATACACATGTAGATAGATAGATAGATAGATAGATAGATAGATAGATAGATAGATAGATAGATATAAAGACAGAGATAGAAATATACTACACACACACACACAATATATATATATATATATATATATATATATATATATATATATATATATATATATATATATATATATATATATATATTCTTAAGTTTTCGCGGGTACTTACATGTCTGGCATTCAGCTTTGTTCGGGTATTTTCCCAAGTCATAGTAGTGGTGCTTTTAAAGTTGTAGCAACGTTTCAGCAGAATCTCATCTGCCATCATCAGGTTTCTGTATAGTGTTCGTCTGTGAGTCAGACTTTTACAGTGGTTTCAGATTTAAATTTGGGGCAGCCTATTGCTGTGCCAGAATGGTTTTTTCTTCCTCCTGATTGGTTGAGTGTCTTGGTCTGTATTTATTGGTCTTGGAGTTTGCTGTGTTCTGCTTCTAATATCTTCTGTCTGTTTTTTGGGGGGGGGGCTCTTTTTGTATCTTGATTGGCTGTCAACATTGTGTTACTTTATTGGAGGCCTTTAGTGCAGCTTGGCTTCGGGTAAATGGACGGCTATCATTAGTTAGGAAGCTGGGTTTCATCTGGGTGCCTGGTTGGGGTGTGTTTGAGCTGGAGGTATCAGGGGGGATCTGTTTGTACCCAGGTGTTTGCCTGGCTTGTGGTGTGGAGATTTTTTTGTTTAGTCAGGGTGCATAGTTCAGTCTTCATGTACCCTGACTAAAATATTGACAGCCAACGGCTTCCACAAAAGCAAAATCACCAACTTGATCCACAAAAACACATTGAGACATAATAGAGACCCAGAAGATGAACAGACCCATGGAACAGCTGTCCTGCCCTTCATAAGAGGCACTACAGACAAAATTAGTAAGATACTATATAGACACCACATCAAGACTGCCTTCAAAACAGACAGAAAAATAGCAGCCATCCTCAGAAACCCCAAAATAAAATTGACCTGGAAAACCAAGGCATATACGAAGTCCCCTGTGCATCATGCCCAGCCACATACATTGGACAGACCAACAGAAGAATAAGCACCCGCCTGGATGAACACAAAAATGCAGTCAAAAAGCTGGAACACACTTCCTCACTAGTCCAACACATGGAAGCCACAGGTCATAGCATCAACTTCAATGGCACCAAAACCGTAACCACTATAGAAAATCCCAGCCACAGAATCATCAGAGAAGCCATAGAGATTGAAAAAAGACCAGAAAGCATGAACAGAAGAGATGATTCCACCAGGCTGTCAATCATTTGGAAGCCTGCACTCACAAACAAAAAAATCTCCACACCACAAGCCAGACAAACACCTGGGCACAAACAGATCCCCCCTGATACCTCCAGCTCAAACACACCCCAACCAGGCACCCAGATGAAACCCAGCTTCCTAACTAATGATAGCCATCCATTTACCCGAAGCCAAGCTGCACTAAAGGCCTCTAATAAAGTAACGCAATGTTGCCAGCCAATCAAGATACAAAAAGAGCCCCCCCCCCCAAAAAAAAACAGACAGAAGATATTAGAAGCAGAACACAGCAAACTCCGAGACCAATAAATACAGACCAAGACTCTCAACCAATCAGGAGGAAGAAAAAAACATTCTGGCAAAGCAATAGGCTGCCCCAAATTTAAATCTGAAACCACTGTAAAAGTCTGACTCACAGACGAACACTATACAGAAGCCTGATGATGGCAGATGAGATTCTGCTGAAACGTTGCTACAACTTTAAAAGCACCACTACTATCACGTGGGAAAATACCTGAACAAAGCTGAATGCCATACATGTAAGTACCCGCGAAAACTTAAGAAAACAAACAAATATATATATATATATATATATATATATATATATATATATATATAGAGAGAGAGAGAGAGAGAGAGAGAGAGAGAGAGAGAGAGAGAGAGAGGCAGGCAGGCAGGCAGGCAGGCATGCATACATACATACATACATACATACATACATACATACATACATATAGTGGGACTAAAGTGGGACGAGAACTCCCAATCCCCAGCCCTTTAACCACCACATCAAACTGGCTCTAATGTCCTTTTTCCTCTTAAGATTTGGAATGATTTTTCGCATAAGCTGTGAACCTTGGCTTTATGAAGCTCACTAGCACAGCAGCAATCTGTCCAAAGCTTCACAGGTCCCACTCTGGAGCTCACTGCTTTCATTTTGAAGGCCATGAAGCCTTTGCCCTGTTTTTGGCAGCCAGGTGCTGACAGCTCTTTGAAGAGAGCTGCTTAGAAGCTTTTGCCCATATCTCCCAGCTGAAAATCCTCCCTTCTTTCCTTGAAGAGGGGGATGGAGAGACCTTCTTTGTGCTGTGCCTTGAAGCCAACATCTGAGGGTTTGGATAAAGTCCTGGTTCATAGAAACAGATTGGTTCTCTGTGCTTTCGCCTCCTTTCAAGTGTGTCATTTCAGGCCTGGGTGTGTAAGTGGGCAGAACATGTTGTCATTCTCTGCCTTCTGCCACTGTCTGGACAGTCACCACTGGTTATCTCAGGAAATTGGGGGAGAAGGAAGCATCAGGGTATTTGAGACAGAGATGGAAAAGAACCTTTTCTGAATATGGTGAGTGAAGAAATGGGAATTGGCAGAAGTCCAGTTTGAATTTCTTAGACCAGGGGAATGTCTCAATATACCTTTGACCTTCAAATCTGTTTGATTTACATGCAATTTTCCCTTCAGGAACTCAAGGAAACACTTATCCAATTTTTTTCCCTACACCATAGTTTGGAGTGAGAGAGAGCAATAGACCCAGTCTCTGATATGCTTAAGCCTTGAAGAATATTTGACAGTAGTTAAAAAAGCAATAGCAGTAGCACTTAAGACTTATATAGCACCACATAGCACTTTATAGCACTCTCTGGGTGGTTTATAGTCAGCATTATCTGCATATTTCCCCACAACAATCTGAGTGTTCATTTTACCTACAGCAGAAGGATGGGAAGGCCGAGTCAACCATGACCCTGTCAGGATTGAACCCTGTCAAGCCCTGTCAGGATCAAACTCAGTGGTGGGATTCAAATCATTTAACAACCAGTTCTCTGCCCTCATGATTTCTTCCAACAACCAGTTCACCAAACTGCTCATAAAGTTAATAACCCGTTCTTCCAAACTGGTGAGAACTGGCTGAATCCCACCACTGATTGAACTCCAGGCTAAAGTAGTTTGCCTGAAGCACTGCATTTTAACCACAGCACCATTACTGTTTGAAATCAAGTTTCCCTTCATTCATATCCTGAAGATGGTAATTCATTACCTCATGATCTATGAAAGGATCTCCCCAAGAACAATAAAAAATTTTTTTACTCCATCATTGGAACACAAAACTTATTGGATCCTTGTTATCTACAGCTACATTCTGAAGAGTTAGTTCAAAGAGTTGCATTAGCAATATAATAAAATCTGGTTGATATCTCTTCTTGAAAAAAAAATTAACATATGCAATTAATTGTTGAAGTACAAATGGAAATAAGGACCTATTTAAAGAAATTCGGGACATTTTCGATAAATTATATGAATGGCAAAAAAACTAGAGCTTATGTAAAGGTTTGGGAACCAGTCTCTTGTTCTTCTTGTTCAAAGCATAAGTCACTTTGTAATCCAGTTAATCAGCCCGATAGTTAATTAATTTGTAGGCTTTTTTAAAAAAAATATGCATTTTTTCCTTAGCTAATTTGATCTGAATGCTTTACTGTAATGTTGTAAAGACTGTAACATTTATTATATTTCACAATAATAATAAAAAGGGAGTAAGGATTTCAAGTAAAAGGACTAGTTTTAAGGCTGCAAAACCATTCATAACAGGTAGTCCTCGACTTACACCCACAATTGAGCCCAAAATTTGTTAAGTGAGACATTTGCTAGGTGAGTTTTTCCTCATTTTACAACCTTTCTTGCCTTCAGTTGGTAAGTTAGTAACCCAGTTATTAGGTAAGTCTGACTTCCCTGCATTGACTTTGCTTATCAGAAGGTCCAAAAGATCACATAATCCTGGGGACAAAGCGACGGTCCTAAGGATGAACCAGTTGCCAAGCGTCTGAATTTGGATCACATGATCAATGGGGATGATTCAAAGGTGCCGCTGTAACTTTGAATGATCACTCAATGAACTGTTGTAAGTCAAGGACTACCCTATATAAACACTTCTGATCCGTTAGCTGCATACCTCTGGACTACTAAAAGGTCTTGAATTTCCCCTCTTGTTTTATGCACAAAAACTTGTTATTTTAAAGTGTTTCAAAGTTTCAAATCACAAAAGTCCTAGTGAAAAGCACATGAGAGTAAAGTCAGCTCACTCCTGCCTGAGGCAGTACAGTACGGTATGTTACTATCTGAAATGTGAGCTTTATTAAAGAGTGAAGAACTCGGGGCCAAAGCAAATGCTTGGTCCACAGGAGGGAAGGTCATCTTAAGCTTGAGACGACTCCTCTAAACCAGGGGGTATCAAACTTGATTTCATTGAGGGCCGCATCAGGGTTGTATTTGACCTTGGGGGCTGGTGAGCGTGGCAGGGTGGATGTAGCCAGCTCAATGTCACTCATGTTGGGGGCGCCTGTGGTGGCCAGAGCACTCTGTAAATGAAAACAGTGGAAACGTGGCCCTCCCAAGCTCCGTTTTGACTGGCACAAGGCTGCAGGAGACAGTCACAGCCGAAAACAGAGCTCGGGAATGCTGCGTGTGACCTTCCCAAGCTCCATTTTTGCTAGCAGAGGCACTGCGGGCCGGTCCTTTGCTGCTTCCAGGATGGCCCCTGCAGGCCACATTGAGTTTGATACCCCTGCTCTAAACTGATATGAGGCAGATTTCCGTTTCCAGCTTAGCTTCTGTTGTACACCCATAAAAACAGTACACGTGGCTTCCGTTTATACTCTTTTTATTTAACTTAAATATATAAAAATATGAGGAAGTCCCCCCATCCAAGCAAAGGGCACAATCAAGGCAAGGGAATGGGAGATACTGTGCAGAAGGTCTGACCGTCCTTGGTAAAGCCCAAAATCGGCCCCTTGCTAGCTTTCCCAGTTCAGTAGCTTCCAGCTCTTTTGTGGACTGCAGACACTCTTGCAGATAGAATGACAGTGGAAAATGACTGACAGTCCCAGAAGATGGAATGCGAAGAGAATCCATGAGTCAATGACAGTTCATTCTTGCTTCCCCTAATTTGACCTCATTTGTAGGCAGAGAATTCCTGCTAATCCCAGGCAGAAGAGATTGTGGCTTGTTTCCACAATCAATTCTTGATTTGTCCTCCCAGCAAAAGGACCCATATTCTCCACCCAACAAGCCTCTTGCAACTTCTCTAAAAGGGGTACCAAATCTGTCACGAAGTTTTTTTTTGTTTGAGACATCCTTAACATTCTCTGGTGCACCTCATCCAGCAGTTCCATTTAACTAATCTCGCTCACACACAAATAGACATGTACACGGATCCTTGCCCCGTAGATACCCATCGGTACACACTCACAACAGTCCCACAAATGGAGTGTTGTAGCAATTACACAGATGCAATTGGAATAATCATTTAAGAGGATTTAGACTCACAGCACACCATACAATGCTCGGTATGATCTGAGGCATGAAATGGATGTTAAAGGCAATATAATGGGAGCTCAAGAGCAAAAGCTTATGTAATGATGCTTCTTATGCCATCAGCTGCAGCAAACAGGAAGAGACCAGATGCAGAAATAAGGCAAGGATGGAACAGGCCAATCAAGACAAGGTTTGTTTCTGTATGTTAGGGATAACATTGTTTACCCTAACTGGTTTAGGTAAAATAATAAATATGTTATCATGGTTTGTTAATTAATTAACAATTAATTAAAGTGTCTGTAACTTTAACTGTAAGAATGTAATTAAGGGAGTGGTTGTAAAAGCACCATAAAAGAAGCAAAGCACAGCAGCTTGCTCTCTCTGGCTTGATGATCCCTGATTACTGCATGAATTGAAGACTGCGTTTTTCCCCTACTGGAACGGGAGAGAGAAAGGACTGTTGATCTTATCAACTGTGAGAGGACTGATTTATTGTAAGTGAACTGACATTGGATATTCTACACAGACTTTGCTAATTGAATATCCTTGAATGGACTGACTAAAACGATACATGACTAATGGACTGTTATTTTGACTATGCTATAAAACTCTAAATGGAATAAACTATATTTTTGATAGCACAAGCATATGTTATTTTTACTGTATGTTAACTAACATACAAACTTATCTCACACATTTATCTGTGTGCCTATCTGACTAACGCTGCACATTCTGTTTAACTTGTCTCCTTAACCCTGGTTGGGGACCAGAGGCTTAACACTGTACACGTCCCAGTGCAGACAATATTGCACCGCTTTACAGTTCTGATTTACCCACTGTCAATTTAGCTCTTTCCTCAGCCTTTCATTTCCTTCCTAAAAGTGTTTGCAAGTAGATTTGATTTTATTAGTAGGTCAGTGATGTAGACTGTATTAGCGAGTGCTGGCTTGTTTCCAAGTTTGGCTACCTTGCCAACTCAGGGCCTATGGTTGTTTCAAGGTGAAAGCAGCATTAGGAGCCACTGTTTGTGCCATAGCTCACCAGGAGAATTGTATATGTGGTATCCATGCAGTCCTAGATCCAATTCTTGTATTTCTTTAAAGGGATCACAGCTATATTATTGGTCTACCATCAGCATTCAGCATAACCGAGCATCTTTCTGGATTTAGGAGTCTTAGTAGGGCTCTTTAGAACCAATACCAATCTTGTCTGCTCCCCCTGGTGGGATTATATTATGATATGACATGTTTCAGTGTAACCAGGTGGCTGCTTAACTCCAATCTGTAGTGGAGAGCCCTCATTCATAGTTTTTTTAGTATCCAATATCATGGATTGCCCAATAGCAATAACTATAGCACTTGGACTTATACACCACTTCACAGTGCTTCAATCTTCTCCAAGCGGTTTTCAAAGTCAGCATATTGCCTTCAATAATCTGGGTCCTCATTCTAACCTAACCTAACAGGACTCTTTTAACTTAATTTTAAATTTATGATTGTGCTGTTCCAGCCAGTCTATGGAAGTTGGACAGTTAATTAGGAATTGTGAGCTGTCCCCTTAAGGGAATGCATCATGGTAAATGCAGTCAAAGGTATCCTGGGAAATGTAGTTCATGTCACATGGCTACATCTGTAATCCGAATTGGTCACTAAATTGACCCTTGAGGGGTTGAGGGAGGTTTCCTCCATTCTTGCCTGGACTCGTACTAATAAGCAGCTTACCGCTATGCGATGGGTTTGGAAAAGAACCATCTTTTACCTGCAATGCTTATATAGAAAGGATTGGTCATCATAGAAGAGCTTCATCACAAATGTGAGTTACGAAGATACCTGATGTACCAATAAATGTACTTTGTTATGGATGTTTTGTGGAATTATCTATATGCATCTGCACGGCCACAAATCCACCTCTGTGCATGAGACAGATCAGAAAAATGATTTCTTGTTTTACTGTTTTATAGTACATTTTATTCAGTCTGTAACCCGCCTAGAGTCACCCTTGACGAATTGGGTGGCATACAACTTTGAAAAATAAAAATAACAGGACTATTTTGAATGATTTGTGATTACTCCCCTATAAAGTCTGAAATCTAAAAGATACATGTGCATTCTTGGAATATTTTCCGTGAATGAACTATATCTGCATTTGGAATTCAGATACAGTAAAAGGAAATTGTGTCCTTTATATAAAATGGCTGGGAAATCTTAGGTGGAATTAGACAGATTCATTCATAAAATTGCCTAATTCTGCTTGTTTAATGTCAAAAGTTATTGCAGTCAATGATGGACACAACCATCTGCACGATTCTCTCAGATAAGGGTAGTTGCCTTTCATGGCAGTGTGTATAACATACCAAATATAATAGCTGAGATACAATCTTTCTCAGAGTTTTGGCTGTTTGCAATTTTGTTTTAACTTTGATGTAGTTAGCAGTATAATTTATGCACTATAACTAATGTACCGTTGATGATTCACCATTGGGATAAACATTTGGGTTAAACATTTGATTCCATGATTTCTAACGTATGCATTTTCTTTGCATCTTTTCTTTATTTGTAAACATGCACAAAGCTTTCTGAGATATCAGTCCTAAACGGGAAGTCACAGTGTCTGCAGATTTGATACCTGCCGTTAATATGAGTTTATAATTCCTCATTTCTGAACCTGACATGATAGAACTTGACTAAACAGTGTTGTATCACAAATGCTTCGCTTGTGGAAATAAATATGTGTTTAGGTGAAGGCAAAGTAATTTTTCTAGGCCAAAACTGTCTTTGCTAAAGGTGCAAGTTAAAACTCAAGTCAACCTCCAAGAAACCAGGTCGAGTTCCTAGGTTTGATCTGGACATTTGAACAGTAAATAATTTCTAGTGTTTATACTCCTGTAGACGAACTACACATTTAGGAATATCATGTAGTCCTAGAACTGCACTTATTTTGGAATTTGGGGAAATAATTAAATGTTTGGATATTATTCTACTTCAACAAAACCAAATGAACCAATCCAAAGTCTGCATTCAGATTGGATGTCAGGAAAAGGCTAAGTATGTCTTTTCTCTTTGATGAGCTAGCTTTATAAAGGCAAGAAATGTTTGATGTAGGAGCAGAGTAGGTGAGAAATCAAACATGTGATTTCTCACCTATTCTTCCTGTTCAGAAAACATGTGATATTCCATATTTGTTCTTTAAAAATAGTGGTATGGTTTTTTAGTATAACAGAAGATAATGTCAAAACACAAACATATCCTTTCTCTGTTGATTTGCAAATCTGACCTTTACACAACTCCAGAACTAGTTTTTGTAATCTTAGGAAAGAAAATCAGCTGATAAGCAATAAGAAATCTAAAGAAAATTCAACATCAAAGAACTGGAAGTAGTCAGAATATAATCTAGTCATCCTGCTGCCCGAATACCAGATAATCCAAAAAAGTCTCCCATATATTATTTTAAAGCCTCCATACCATTCTATGCCACAAAGTAACAGAGCAGAAATATAATAAATTGCTTTTAGGATAACTCTTCCAAGAAAAATAAAGCTCCTTTCAGTCGTGTGTTGAGCAAGGGAAGAAATAGAAGGGGAATAATGGTTTTATTTTATTTTATTGGTTTCTTTTGGTCTTTTTTGTCAGCGTTGTGGAGAGCAATCATTTTCTGGTAAGGGCTTGCATTATAAACTAAATCTAAATTAAACCTAAATTAACGAAGCTTAGTCTGTAAATTTACAGAATATGATATGTCCAAACAAAATAAATCATATTCTGGCTTAACCCAATGACCTGCTTTATATAACACAACCCTCCAATCCTGTTGAACGTTTTCTAAGAAAATAGCCTTTTCATTCCTTAAGACGAAGTGAAAACTGTTATCAGGAACATTGGTACTAATGATATAGTCAGCATACAACCTCCATCTTGGGAATTGCTGAATTGCTGACTGAAAGATTGCCCAATTGTAAAAAATATTATTTGCGCCTATTGAAAATTGCTGAAGGGATGGCCTGGATTTCTATTAAACAAGAAGATGGTTGCAATTTAATAAGCAAATGTAACTATGTTGCTCTGAAAAGCCTCTTTATTGACTCCCTAATACAGAACATCTCTAACTAAATAGCAGCACACCAAAGCCAAAATGCTTTGGGTCTGAGTTAGCTCCAATCTCATATGCGACGGAGACTCTACATTTAAAAGACAGCTGTTACTTAAAGATAAGCACTCCCAATCTTATCTGCACTGGACTCTGCCTGCCATAAGGAAAACCCAATTGTTTCACAACAATTTGCCTCCAGAAGTTGATTGAAATGTTATAGTTTCCTGTCTGAGCAGGGGGTTGGACTAGAAGACCTCCAAGGTCCCTTCCAACTCTTTCTCATTCTGTTAAATTAAATCCCAAATCAAGTTCATTTAGGAGGGAAATTGGAGAGAGACAATCAATCCAGTGAAAGAAAAAACTTGCTACGCTTATCCCGGTTACATCATGGGATGCCTTTCAATCTTGGGCCTGGCAATCAACTTTTAATCTGTGATGAAGGATCTACTAATTAAGTGATCTGCTGACTCAGTCATTGCAAATTGCAGATCTAATTCAATGGAACACAAATTTCTATACATACATGCTCTAAGTTTCGCACACATATACTTATTTTTCATTCATTTCAATCACTGTCTTACACATGGCTTGGATGTCATGGTTCTTCTCTCTCTCTCTTCTCTCTCTCTCCCCCCACCTCTCTCTCTCTCTCTTTCTCTCTCTCACACACACACACACAATACTGTCCTGACTGCATTAACATACTATCCTACATACTTCCAATTTTTCCTGCTTTGCTCAGGCATATGCCATATGCTGTGATTTCATTCACATCTCAAGTACCCTCTTTAAATTCCACTTGACACAGATTCCCAGATTTCATATGATGCTACCTCCACATTTTATCTCTTCTTATTGGAGCAGGAAAGTTAATGCAGCTGGATTTCCCACTCTAGACAAGTGTCCCTCAACCCTGCTGACGTTTGCTCTTCTATGTGGTCGAATGAAACCTGAATTAGCACACTTGGGTTAATATCCTAGTCCTCCACCCTCAGTTAGGCCTATGGGAATTCCAAGGAGAACTCAGCTGCATGATGTATGACTTAGGCTGAGAAAGAGAGATATCCATCACTGCTACCTTCACATTCCATCTGGGAGGCGTGATCCTGAGAAATGTGAACAGTGTAAGAACCCTACCAAAGCAGCAGGGGTTGTGTATGCACAAAAGAGATACAGCCACAGCAAGCGATTTCTTCATCTTGCAGGGAATCCCCATGAGATGCTCACAAATGGCATCAGGAGGGGGGATGAATGAGTTGTGAAAACAAATATTGTCCCTCTGTTTGCTCTTCATCTTCCTAATGTCCTGGGAAATTCACTGGCTACTGGAAGTGGAATGTCCGATGGAACAACATCCAGTTCCTAAACCAAACCAGCTATTTTTGTCCTATTGAGCATGATAGGGAGTTTGTATTTTTCTTCCCCGGTCATTCCAAAGTTCTGACTCTCTGCTGGATAAAAACCACAACTTATTTCATCCCCCACATCCCCATCCCTCAAAGGCCCAGTCCACCCATCAGCCAAAGTAGGGATTCTCATTCTGGAAGTTATAGTCCGGACAGACTTTCTGAACCAGCTTGTAATCAATGCTGAAGAATGAGATGAAAATGCAGATGACCTTAAACGGTTTAGCACAGAGCCAGGCTGCGTGGCTCTGTGTATGCTCAGTGAAACAGATCTTGGATGGATCATACAAGCAGGGCTTATTCTTGCGTGCCCGGTTGGTCTTCTCATACTCCACATGACAATTGAAGGTCTTGGATTCCTTCGGCTCAACTAAGGTGGACTGGAGATGTTGGGTGGGGATAGGAGGAACCAAGACATCGAATTCTACAACTTTGGTGGGTGGCACAATGCTCACCGAGACGTTGCCCAGGCTGGAGGAGTTGTGTCGGAAATAGACACTGAAGGTACCATTAATGTGATCCACAATCTTGCCTGTCACAAGGAGGCTAAACTTCAAGGTCTTGATGTTGAAATAAAAGTCCCCCCATCCAAAGATCTTCTTGGTACGACCAGCCTTCATTGAGGGCTTCCTTTTGGCTCGCTGATTGAAGTGCTCCATGGCTGTCTGATTCTTGGTCCAGTCCCATGGACTCAATGCACCACCAAAAGGATCCAGCTTGGCTTTGGATGGCTCATTGGAAAATATCCGGCCAGGGCTGAGTGAGTGAGGTTTGAAAGAGCTACCATATGGTCCAGTCTTCAAGACACTTGAAGGACTCATCTCAAGATAGTTCAGAGTCTTGGTTACATGACCCTCGGTGCATACAACCTATCAAAGAGTAAACAAAGGAAGTTATATTAGATCATGCATACAATGTGATTCATCAGTTATCCATATGATACAGCCTGCCTGAATCATGCTGAGTGCAAGTCATATAGAAATCTATGGAAGAACTGCCTTCCATCATGGCACTTTCCAAAGGCATAGAATAAAATCTCCCATCACCCATAAACTTGTGGCTGACAAGTATGTAGAAGGAGGGCTAAAGGAACTTCAGTCTAATACACTTGAAGGAGCATCAAATTGGGGAAATGAAGGATCAAATTGGGGAAATCTGATTTAAAGTATGTGCCATATTATATTAGTATCTAAATGGGTGGTTGCAATGCTCTGACTCACTCCAGGCTAGCCTTTCCAAACTAATGTTCCTCAGGTATATTGCGATCCAACTTTGACACTTTTCAACCAGTTCAATAGATCTGGAAGGGTATGGATTAGAAAAAAAGAATACACTATCAGAAAATATTGACTCTGAAGCTTGGTAGGAGATTCTAAAACTCCACGAACACCCCCCACAACCGCATATTAAAAACTGGATCAAACTTCACAACAACAAAGGTGTGCATATATTTATCCACACTGCATGCTTTTGGACCATCACAGAAGTGTTGCCAAAACCTTAGTAATGCATAAGGTCCATGAAAAGCCATGTTTTAATTTGACCTCCATAAGATAAAATGCCAATATGCTGAGTAATTTTCATGGCACTCATATCCACCTCAGTATAGCAGTTAATAGCAATAGCAATACCACTTAGACTTATGTATTACTGCAGTGCTTTCCAATCCTTTCTAAGCGGTTTACAGAGTCAGCCTATTGGCCCCAACAATCTGGGTCTTCATTTTACCAACCTTGGAAGGATGGAAGGCGGAGTCAAACCTTGAGCAGGTGAGAATCAAACGGCTGAAAAGCAGCAGAATTAGCCTGCAATACTGCATTCTAACCACTGTGCCAACCATGGCTCCATAAATTCAAAAATAAATTAAGTTAAATTCAAAATAATAACAGAATATCGTCATATATGAGTGGCCATCAGGCTAGAGATGGACACCAACACGTAGGACATTGGGAACAAGGCACTAACGGTAAACAGCTTCTGTTTCTCCATTTCTTAGAAGCACCCAATTCTGTCGTCCAAGCTAAATGAATCAGCAGGCTGGCTCAGCCTAGCAGCTTAGATCTGCTGCAATCAATCCTTATAGTACACAGGCTTTTTGCATTTTCGGGGGCATCTTCTCCTGTTTTTCCAACTTCCCCTGCCCTTTTCATTTGCATTCCAGCTCAGTTTGTTTCATAGAATCTGTCATCTCCTTCTCCCCCCCATCCCCCATTTTTTTTTTTTTGCCAACGTAACAGCTGGCTGACATCCCATGATGGATGAATGGTATTCCTTTGCCCAACAGCAGAATCATTTGATTTGCAGGCCTGCCGCCACCACAACAACAGCAGCTTTTGCTGGCCACACATGGAGAAGCGAATCCTTCCAAGTGGAAAGTCTGCTGGGATGATCCATGAATTGGTGGTGGGGATCTAGACTTTCAAACACAGGCTGCAACCACAGACTCACAGGTAAGGATAGGTAAATACTGCTTTGCTTTACTGGAACCTTGAAGGAAGGTTGAAAGCAGCAGTGAGGGAGATACCACAGGTCCTGAATGATGGTAGAGAGATAAAGTCTTCCTAGGACTAACTATATATCTCAGGTACCCATGATAAAATTTTTTTAAGAGAAACAGAAAGTGATTCAAGTTTGGGACACAGATGTCTATTTCCCAGAACTTGCCTTGAGCGAAGACTCAGGCTATGTACTCAATTGCTCAGTTCAGCTCAGCCTTGGTAGAGAATCCACTCTTGATCTGGCAAAGTTATAGAGGGTAGGACAGCCAACACTTGTCATTCTATGTCTATGTCATTGTCCTCAATGCTTAATGGCTGGGAGGGAGTCAAGGTCGTTCTTGATTGATGACCATAATTGAGCCCAATATTTCTGTTGTTAGGTGAGGCATTTGTTAAGTGAGTTTGGCCCCACTTTATGACCTTCCTTGCCACTGTTGTTAAGTGAACCACCGCGGTTGATAAGTTAGCAACCCAGTTGTTCAGGAAACCTGGCTTCCCCATTGACTTGGCTTGTCAGAGGGTCACGAAAGGAGATCATATGACCTTGGGACACAGCAACGGTCATAAGTATAAGCCAGGTGCCAAGCATCGGAATTTGGGTCACATGATCATGGGGATGCTACAAAGGTCGTAACTGTGAAAAATAGCACTAGCGCTAAGACTTATATACCCCTTCACAGTCCTCACTAAGCAGTTTTACAGAGTCAACATATTGCCCCCAATAATCTGGGTTCTCATTTTACCCACCTCGGAAGAAGGGAAGGCTGAGTCAATCCTGAGCCGGTGAGAATCAAACTGCCAAATTACAGGCAGCCAGCAGTTAGCAGATGTAGCCTGCAATACTGCATTCTAACCACTGCACTACTACAGAAAAACGGTCATAAGTCACTTTTTACAATGCTGTTGCAACTTCAAATGGTCACTAAATGAACTGTTGTAAGTCGAGGACTACCTGTGCTTCACCCAGGGGAGGAAAAGCATGCATGCTGTCACCTGTCTTTTCCTGATAAGGATGAGGACAAAGACAATAGGACAGAACGGCGAGGGGCAGCTCCCCAGGAAAAACCATGACCAATCCACGCACACCCTGCTTTCCTTGATGTGATGGAACAACAATAAATCCATGTTTGTTGGGCCACCAAGTCCACCCTGAGGAAGGAAGCCTCAAGGAGGAGCCATCTCAGTCCTACACCCCTCAGTATGAACAAGGCGGTGTAGCTGTCCTGACTAAGCAGGTGGAGGAGTAACAAGAGGCAGCGCCGTTCACAAGTAGAGGGAGCACATGCTGGGACACTCATTAAGAGAGACAAGGGCAGTGAAAAGCGATGACTGAATCTGCAGGGAAGTTTGCCAGCTTAAGGCCCAAGCAGTGAGGAAAACGGAAGGGCCAAGGTCAGCTCCGGTACAAAACTTGGTTAAATCAGCCCATAATGGCAATACTGGCCACTTCTGAACTGGGAGATAAAATGAGTGACCGTCTAAATCCACCATTTTGTTTACCATCAAATTGTGGTTCATCCCAAAGATCAGAATGACTCGCCTATCCACATACTACAAATATCAATAGCCACCAATTCTATGGTATATATCTGCTTGGCATATAAAGTTTTTAGAAGAATAACTTCCTTCCCCCGACTACTTTTAAAAATGATTCCTTAAAAGCAAATGATGGAGGTGTTCATACAGTAGACATTCACAGCATGTTTTATTTAGGTATGTCTAGATCCGGTCAGTTTCAGTCAGTATTAATTTTCTGAGCATTTGAACATAAAGTACACTCCCTGCAGCTTTTTTTTTAAACTTTAAAAAAATAAGTTGTGTGAAACGTATCATTTAAACGGCGTGCATCTCCCCCTGGACCTTACTTGGCTATCAAGCATCTTCATTGGAGAGTCTCATAAAAATTTGGAGATCCACAAAATTTGTAGGCATTCAAGTGCACATATTAATGAAGGAGACACTAATGAGGTTGAGTTCACTTCCAGAGGGAGCAACAACTTGACAAAGTACTTAATGTCTTCCTTCCATTTTCTTCCCCTGACAGAAATGAGAAAAAAAGAGTCCAATATTCTTAATACGGGAACATCTATGGGCTTGAGTCCTGGATCTACTGCTTACACCCCCCTTCTACACTAACTGTAATGATGCACACAGTAACAAACACATCATATATTCTCTGCAAATCAAGCAACTGGATTCAGCTGAGTTAAAACCCCAGCCTTTGCCCTTGTGTGTATGTGTGTGCATGTATTGTTACTCCCAATTCTGGAGCTGAAGGAGAAAGACAGGACAGTATTTCTGCCGCTCCCATCCAAGGAAGTTTATTCAACCATCACCACATTTTCTCCTACTTGATGCAAGATAAAATTAAAGTCCCATTGCTCTGCCAAACAGAAGAGAAAAGCAATGAATGAATCATTCAGGCATGGGACAAAAGGCATAATATTCCAGAATGATTTGCTACTGTTTCCTTGTAATTAGCAAACCGTTTGGAAGAGATACAGTGGATGTTGCTCCCATTTTAACTGGGGCAACCCAACCTTGGGTGAAAGGTCTCTGAATTAACCCATGACCTAGGGGAGATTTTATTCTCCTCCATGCTGCATCGAGAGCCCAGGATGGGTTGACTCCTTCCTATGACATCATTTAGCTGAGTCTGTACTAAAATATAAAAGCCAGCCCCCGGAAGAGACCCCAGCTTTTGACTCAGCTCCTTTCAGTCAGTAGCTGTGTCTCTGAAAGCTTTTGTTAGATAACACTCAACAGCGATCTTCGTTTTTCCACGTTTCAAGCAAGGTTGGGAGCAGTGTTGCCAGAGCGCTGTTCAGGCAAGTTGGGCAGCGTCTGTAGACCTCCCCCACCTGCGGTTTGAGCGGTTATAAAAAGCGATAGGCAAACCAATAACAGCTTCAGCCAGCTGAGGTTCTGTAGATAGCATTCACCAGCGATCTTTAGGACCTTTTTTCCTCGCTTCAGCAGCTCCCAGGATCTGGGCAGTTGCTCTTCCAGAAGAGCAGAGCTCTCTCTCTCTCCTGCAGCATTGGGAGCAGCATCGCCAGAGTGCTGTTCAGGCAAGTTGGGCAGCGTCTGTAGACCTCCCCCATGCCTGCAGTTTGAGTGGTCGTAAAAAGTGATTGGCAAACCGATACCAGCGTCAGCCAGCTGATCGTGTGGCCAGAGGCTGCCCTTTCTTTTGCTGACTTCACTTGGGGCTCTTTATAGCCTAAGGAGAAATTCTTCGAACTCGGAGCCTGTTTCCCATAGTCAGCGGCCATCTTGGATTGAAGCCTTCCACCAGGAGGTGAGCGGCCATTTTGTAAGCCCAAGGGCCAATTTATAACCTAAGGGACTTATAATACAAAAAATTTACAAAGTTTCTTTCCATCGTAAGAGCCTTTATTCTTCAAATGGAGCAAGATAAAGGGTCAAGCAGAGTCCCCCCCCCCAGTGGAACAGTCTCTTAAGCCAATAAGAGAAAAAGTTGTAGGCAACGCACCCAATCAGTCCAGAGGGAGGTGGCTCCTAAAATCAGAGCTAAGGTTCTAGCCTCTAAGAAGGCAACTCAGGTTGAGTTGAGGGCAGAAAAGCACAGACATGCAGCCCTAGAGAGGCAGTTCAACAGAACTATTCAACAGAAGGGAGTGCAACTACAGCATGTTTCAGGTGATACCTGTGGGCCCCAGCCAAGCCCTCCCAGGGGAGGAGATCTATGAGCCTGTCTCCTGAGGCTTTTGCAGTACAATGATCTTCAGGATCTAAGCAGATCTGGGCCTTATTTTCAACAGACTTCTGGGCCCTATACTCCTTCTCCTCCCTCCAGGCCACAAACCTCTTCTCAATCTAGGCCTGAAGCCACCTTCACTCCCTCAGCAGCGGGCCTTCGGCCTTCTGCCCCTACCTTTGAGCACAGACCAGAGGATATCCAAGAAGTTGTCTCTTTGGCCATTAGGCAGGGATTGGCTGAAGGCTTCAAGCAAATCCTTCAACCTCCGGAAAGGGTTCAGGCCCTTCTCCCTTCTCAATCTATAAGTTGCCTCATCACCCTGATTTACACAGGCCCCAGGACCTCAGGGTCCATTCTTCTCTACCAGAAGAATGGACGGAGGTTGATGAGGAGGGAAGGGCATCATCATCTGAACACAGTTACTCCTTTCCTTCAGAATGTGAAGAGGGCGAGACCTTTGACCAAAATATTTCAGAGGAAGAGGACTCTCGCCCAAAGCATTGGTCTTCAATCCTTCTCTCTTCAGGCCATTATTCAGCATGGCCTTGGTCACTGCCAAGCTGTTGCCAGAGGAAGTGGCTCCCAAGCCACAAGGAATTCCCTCTAGCGAGGGAGACTTATTCTTCTCCAAGCCTGTAGTTCAGGCAGGGGTTTTGCCTTCTCCCACTTTGTTCCTTGACATGGTCAAGGAACAGTGTGCTTCCTCTTCGGCAGGTTCTCGCCCATCTTCTCTGGATAAGCGTTTCTACAATGTCAGTGCAGCCCTGGACAATTCCCTGGCAGTGCCTTCCGTTGACATTCCGGTTTTGGCCTCGTTCCCATTTTCTGGCACTCTCACATGGGCATCCATACGGTGGCTGCACCAATTCCAGATTAGATTGCCTCCATCTGACCTTCAGTCTCACCAAGGCCTTAATAAGATTATTGCAGCGGCGGAATTCACCGTTTCTGTTATCAGAATACCCGTTACCAGTATTGAGCACTTCCCTTCGGCCTCTCATCGGCTTCAAGGGTCTTCACGAAGGTTCTGGCAGCATTAGTGGCATCTCTGCATTCTATTCCAGTGAGGATCCAATGCTACTTGGACAACATTTTGATTCTGTCCTCCTTCATCCATGCAGCCCATCGGGATCTGCAAATTACCCTGTCGTATCTTCAGAGCCATGGATTTTTCCACTCCTGTCCACTCTGGTTCCTGCTTCCCTACCAACGAGCAGGAACTAGCCACTCACCCATCAAGGTCCCGCTCCCGCCACAAATCCGGAGATCTCTCAATTTGTGGTGTTACCCATTAATCTGGAAGGGACTCCTTTTCAGGGTCCCAGACAGGCGAGTGATAACCACCGATGCCAGCCTCCTGGATTGGGATTCCCATATGCAGGGCCAGATAGCTCAGGACCTTGGTCCAGGTCAGAGCAGGCCCTTCCCATAAATTGGCTAGAGCTCAGAGCCATTTTTCTGGCTCTCAAGCATTTCAGGCAATCAGTGACCAGCTCTCATGTTCTAGTCCTTACGGACAACATGGCCACAAAAGCTCATGTCAACCGGCAAGGGGGGACGAGGTCCAAAGCCCTCATGAGAAAGGCTCTACAGCTGGGTATGGGCAGAACAACACCTGTTATCGATCTTGGCGGACCACTTCTCCAGGATCAGCAACTTCCAGGCCGACTGGCTCAGCAGGAGCCTAGTTGACCAGGCAGAATGGTCTATTCCTCCTTCTCTATTCAGGGACTTTTCCCTCAGATTCAGAATGCCGGAGGTGGATCTTTTCCTCTCCTCAAATTACCCAGGTCACCAGATTCTTCACCAAGTTTCCTTGCCAGGGAGCGGAGGGGACCAATGCCCTTCGATGCAGATGGCCCAAAAGTCTCCTCTATGCCTTTTCCCCGCTCCCATCATTCCAGCAGTAATTCGGAAGATGTTGGAGGAACGTGCGGAACTCCTCCTCCTGGCACCCTATTGGCCAAGGATGCCCTGGTTTGCGGACCTAGTCAACCTGTCAGTGGCTTCTCCTTGAAGGATCCCAGCCCATCTAATCTCCCTTCATCAGGGGATTCTGCTCCACCTGGAGCCCCAGTGGCTCAAGTTGACCATGTGGCACTTGAGCGGCAGCGGCTAGAGGTGGCTGATCTTCCTGAAAGGGTCAACATCACTATCCTGGTATCTCACAAACCTCCCACAAGGTGCATCTATGATGCCACCTGGAAGGCCCTTCCCGATGGTGTCTTAGAGAGGGTCTCTCTCTCCCACTTTAGACCAGTTGGCAGAGGTTCTTAGATTCCTTCAGCATGATCTGGAGAAAGGTTTGGTCTCCAACACCTTTACGCAGGCAGGTTGAAGCCCTCTCCTTGGTTCTTTCATGGGGTTCGCTTCCTTCCTTATCCCATCACCCTTCAGTCAGGAGGTTTTCGAAATGCACCCTCCAGTGGTTCACAGGTATCCTTCCTGGGATCTTCATGTGGTCCTTTATGCCCTGACAAAGCCCCCTTTTGAATCCCTTAGAACATTGTCTCTCCGTTCCCTGACTCTGAAGGTAGTGTTCCCCGTTTCCATCACTTCAGCCAGCCGGGTATCCGAGCTTTGTTCCTTTCACAATGATAGGGTTGTGCTCAGTCTGGATCCCTCATTTATTCCAAGGGTTAACACCTGTTTCACAGGTCCCAGGACATTATGTTGCCTGGCTTCTGCCCCCTCCTGCACCATGACTTACAGCAGCAGTGGCACTCGTTAGACGTAGGTAGGGCTCTTAGAATATTCATTAAGCACACTTCCTCCTTCAGAAAGTTGGAAGCCATTTTGTTTCCTTTTCCCTTCTCACTTGGGACTCAAGGCCTCTTCTCCTACTATTAGCAGGTGGGTCAGATCTTGCATTGAGCAGGCCTACAAAGCTGTGGCCCTTCCGGTTCCTCAAGGTCTGACCCTTGGAGGACATCTGTCATGCAGCCATGTGGACATCTCTGTCTCCTTTCATCAGATACTACTGTCTGGATGTCTTTGCCTTGGCAACTGCAGCCTTCGGCAGACGGGTGCTTCAACGAGTGGTTCAACAGTCAGTGTGATGAGCTGGACGAGGACCCACCCATGGACATGCAAGTTTTGGTATGTCCCATACTGGGCTCTTGCTGCAGCATGGAGGAGAATGGGCATTGGTAGAAGTTACCCTGAATGCCCTTTCTGTCTATGCTGCGAGAGAGCCCAGCCTCTCCCTTGATTCGTCCGGAGAGGGTAAGTCATATTTCTGTATTCATTTGTGCTTTCAGAGACACCTTTCAGTCTGTCAAGTATCTTCGCCAAAGCTGGGGTCTCTTCTGGGGGCTGGCTTTTATATCTTAGTACAGACTCAGCTAAATGACATCATAGGAAGGAGTCAACCCATCCTGGACTCTCTTGCAGCATAGATAGAAAGGGCATTCAGGGTAACTTCTACCAACACCCATTTTAACTTACACTGCAGCCTAATGCGCTTAAAATGCCAAGCTAAAATATCCTAGTCTGGAGCTGCCAACAGAGGAAGAGATCCTCATTTTGAACATTGCTTTTTTCACCATTTAATTCTCTTCCAGAGAAAGAGCATGACTGGAGTTTCAAAATTGGTATTTAATTTGCCTTTCTTGCTGTCAACTCTTTGTCTAGAAACAAATACCACACATTCTTGGAAACACAGAAACTTTCTGCCCCTCCAGAGCGTGAGTTTCCCCTGCTTTCAGTGGTGTCCACAGCAAACTCTTATTAACAGTGAAAGGGCAACACACATTGATGATGTCACTATTCCATAGTGGCGCAATGGGTAGAATGGAGTATTACAGGCTAATTTTGCTGGCTGCCTGTTCTGACCCAAACCCTTTTCCAAAACAAACAATAACCAAAGGGAACAGAAATCTTTTAATGAGTCTCATGAATCCCCGGTTGCTGCAAACTAATTAACTTTGATAAGCACAAAGCTTGCCAAAACTGTGCAAGACTGCCAAGAATCACAGGTAAGAAATATTTCACAACACGAGTCTTCAAATACCAACTTAAGATACTATAATGTCCACGAGGCTGAGTTTCAAAACGTCTTTGCTTCCTGAAAAGAACATTCACTTCAAAGCTGGCTTTTATCTTCTTGAAGGAGGGGCAATGGCCTTGCAGCCTTACTCCTGAGTCACCCATGTTGTTGCAGCTGCTCTTTCCTGCGAGCAATCCTGCACACACACACACTTGGCACAGGCTCTTTGGGAACCTCCTCATTGCTGCTGCCAGCCCCCACAATCTCTGAAAGCAGCAGTCCACTCCCTAATGGTCCTGGCCCCTCATCTGAATCTTCGTTCTCCTCAGCCATCCGCACCTGCTGCCAGCTAACCACAACACTGTCAGGAGTTTGATCCTGACCGGATCAAGTTTGATTCAGCCTTCCATCCTTCCATGGTCAGTAAAATGAGGACCCAGATTGTTGGGGGCAATAGGCTGACTCTGTAAACCGGTTAGAGGGGGCTGTAAAGCACTGTGAAGTAGTATACAAGTCTAAATACTATTGCTATTGCAACTCAAATGCCTATGGAGTTTGTCTTGGCATCTGCCAAGTTAGATATGTGGTCACTTCCTCCTCCCCCAAATCCATGTTCAGTTCTCAAGTTCCATGAGCACTACATTTTTAGCCTGTTTTAGTTCTTAAACACTGCGAGTGCTACAAGTAATCCTTGACTTACAACCATTTGTTTAGTGACCATTCAAAGTTACTACAGCAGTGGAAAAAAATGAATTATGACCATTTTTCACATTTACAACCAATGCCAGCACCCCTCCAGTTACATAACCAAAATTCGGACACTTGGCAACTGACTCATATTTATGACAGTTGTGATACCTTTTGGCGAACTTCAAATAAGCCAAGTCAACAGAGAAGCCAGATTCACTTAACAACTATGTTACTAATTTAGCAATTCACTTAACAACTGTGGGAAGTTAAATGGGGCAAAACTCACTTAAATAATGTCTCGCTTAGCAACTAAACCTTTGGGCTCAATTGTGGTCAACAGTCGAAGACCACCTATTATCCAATTCTCTCAATGAGAGCAACCAACATTCTGAGCACCCTTAGTAAATATTGTTGTGGTTATGGGTTTTCAATTTCTTCTTCATCATCACCGGAGAGGGAACACAAAGCAAATGCAGAAGATTTTGCAATAACAGATGAGCTGAGCCAGTGAAGGAAGAAATTCATTGCTTTGTTTCAGTGAAATGAAGGGAAAGAAAGCTCTGAAGAGCAATTGTTCTGCAGGAATTTATCCATGAACGAAAGTCTTGCTCCGACACACTACAGTACAGTCGTGTTCTTACAACAAGACATTTAACTGGGAGGATGGGAGGGGTGGCACTGTTGAAATTATCCCTAGTCTATTATCTCTAAAGATCAAAATTAACTCCAAATAGAGCCATTGGTTCATAATGTTACACTATCTCCACCTAGACGGTTAAGCTTCTGGAACATCTAACTCCAATCAACTGGCATGTCGTATACATGAAAGCACATATATGTGTCCCAGGATTTAGTCTTCCAAGTTTTCAAGCTTGGGCTGGAGCCCATCCTCAGGGACTGACTTGTGATCGACTCAGGTTGGATCCTGGCCTCATCTTGTGCATATAGTCTTCCAAGAAAAAGAGCCAGAGAGAAAAGTAGAGGCTGAAAAGGGAAACCTTCTTTGCAAAATTATGAGTGGCAGCTCATAATTCTCTTCGAAGACAGTGATTGACTTCAACAATCTAGCCATGGTTACAGCTGCCCAGCAATGAGGAAAAAGGGTACATGCCACTTTGTCAGTACTCTCATGCGCAAGAGCTTATGGGATGCCAACCATTTCTGGAGAAAAGAGTAGGATTCAAGTAACACCCAAATAGGTTACTCTGAATGCAGCTAGTATGATTATGTGTGTATGCAGCCACTGGTGAAGAGATACGAGTTACATCCGTAACCAGGACCAAACTAATACTATGCATGCTTACTTTTAAAGAAGGCCCACTTGAAAGTAAAAAGAATGTGTTCCCAGTAGTTGCGTTCATGATTGCAGAATAAAGCTAACAGCCTATAGTAATTTTCTTCAGTCCAGTGCCCTCCATGTGGCCCACAATTCCCATCACTTTCATTCAGCATGGAAGTTGCAGGTTAAGAAATTGGTCATTTTAGCACCATAATCTTCATAGTGATTAGGGAGATGAATGTTCAAATCTGCATTTAACCCTCTTACGGATTGATATGGGGTTAATTTTCAACTTTTAGGAAAACAACAGATTATAAATAAGGAAATTACTATGTCAATTGTTTGTTGTTTGGCAACTTATACCTCAGCTTTCTAGTTTAGCCAGTTATAATCAGTCTAAACAGATGACAGGTTTGGGAAAGAAGATGATAACTTTGTGGAAAGAGGAATACTACTGTTGCACAACAAAACTCACTTGTCAGGCTTTCAAGCTGTTATTTACAAGCACAGGTTTAGTATTAAATCTGAGTTTTAAAAATATCCCACTTAAAAGCTGGATGTGTTGTACCACAAAGTGGGAATTTCCCTCTCACTGTGTAATTCAATTCCTACACATACTACAAGCACACCTATTCTTATAGCACAGGGGTGTCAAATTGGTGGCCCACAGGCCAGATGCATCACACACAGGCCATGCCCACCCCGGCTCTGCAAAGGCAAAAACGGTCACGATACGTCCCACGATGCGATCAAGTTTGACACCCATCTTATAGCACAACACAATATGTCAACATTCCAGCAAAAGCAGATTCCAATAACATCTCTGAGACAGGCATTTTGTCAAAGTTTTTTTTATTGGAAAAGTCATACTGGCACACCTGGGACAACCTGAATCTGAGAGTTCCGGGTTTTCCCTTAGTAAATCAAAAATCAAAACCTGCACCCTGCACCCATCAGTCTATCACATGGTCCAATCACCATCTGTCCCAACTTGAGACATCCCTTCAACTGCTCCTTCTCCAGGTGCAGGGATAACATGACCTTGACCAAAAAGAAGAATGCTATTATTTCTAACTACTAACACTCTAAAAATCCCCCCTCCTAATTTCCCAGGCACAGGAATGTGGCAGCGTGGAAGCTTCTGATGTTAATATGTCTTCCAAAGCTGACATTTTATATCTTCCATGGTAAAGTAGAAGCAACTGGCTACTGGTAAATTTAGTCTGTTTGAATTATGTAATCACCCTGGTTGCTCAGCCAGGAAAACTGTACATTGTTGAACTCTATGGTCCTTACAGTTTAGCATCAGGCTGAGATGGCATAATAGCAATAGCCCTTAGACCAGTGATGGCTAACCTTTTCCACATTGCATGCCAAAAGCGCGTGAGCTCGCATGCCTGCACCCATGATGCAATGCGCACGCAACTCCCCCGCCCTCCTGTGCATGCCTCTTGCACACACACACACACATACAAAACCACATGCCACATGCCTCTGTGCATGCACATGTCTTCCCCCGCGCATGCGAGGCAAATACCCTACAATCAGCTGGCTGGCAGGGGGCGCACGCATGCGCAGTGGGGCTCTTCTGGGCAACCTCTTCTGGCACACATGTCATAGGTTTGTCGTCACAGCCTTAGACTTAATATACTGCTTCACAATGTTTTACAACCCTCTCCAAGCAATTGAGCATATTACCTCCACCCAACAATTTGGGTCCTTATTTTACCAATGGATAAGTTAAGGAGGCTGTCAATCTTCAGCCGGTCAGAATCGAACTGCTGCCAGTCGGCAGAGTTAGCCTGCAATACTGCATTCTAAACACTAAGTCACTATGGCTCATAATTGTGGAATGAACGTGGAGGAGTATGGAAGTCATCATTTGTTGCCTAGATAAAGAAATGAAAGAAAGGGAAACCTTAAGTCAAAGTGCTGCTTGTGATTCAGTTCCTTTAATGACTTTGAACCTTATTTTACTCAGTTGAGGTTACATGAGGATACGTTTAGTAGGAGGGCTACAGGAAAGAACCTAGAGGTGACAGGCAGTATCTTGCAGCCAGATTCATCTCTTTCCTGTTGCAACGCTGTGATTTAATTGCTGGTACTTTTCCCTCTGGCTGATAATGTACAGAAAAGAGAACAGAACCAACCAACATCTTTAGCTATCACACACTGCACACACGTAACCACCATTGCATCATTTGCTGGGGATTTTGAACAGAGGCAAGAGAGGCAGAATAGGGCAGCTTATTTCATACCAGCAGAGTTTTCTCCTCTTCCAAGGCTAGGTGGAGAACACTAACTAAACTCTGGTCAAAAACTCAAGAGACTTCCTAAGCTATCACTGGCAGGCCAGCATCCATCATGGCTTTTCTTTGCTGCTAACAAACAAAATAAATAAATAAATAAATAACAAGAGATATTCAAACTGGTTCTTGACATCAGTAGTACATTTCTGATTTTAGCGCCTAACCTGTTTGCCTTCCCTGGTAGATCAGACAGGCAATGCAACCAGATGAACTATTCCACTTTATAGTAAGACAACATGAACAGAATCTTGCAGGTCTGGAAGGGCAAATCTCCTGCTGTCTCCTTTAAGAAGTTTAAGAAGCTAGGGAAGTCCCTCTTTCTCCACCCAAAACGCAGCTGAAGGTTATGTCCTCTCTTATCTGACCATTCTGTAGGCAGTGTTTCTTTGCCCCATCTCTCAAGGTCTTGGTCATATACATAACCCTTATTCCTTCCCCTCCTCCCTTGTCTCTATAAATGAAATGATTTATAAGCATTATAGGCAGTAAGATACAGAAAGTCTCATTGGAAGAGCATTCTGATTGTCCTCAACATCCTGCTATTTCCCATCCTTCATGATCCACTCATGCCCACTAAAATTGGGATCTGACAGTCCCCACATGGTTGTAATTCCACCCTCCGCAATCTCACGCCTTTCAGATGTGCTGAGAATTCATACTAGCTTGGAATTCTAGGTCCCAAATGTATACGAAGGACTCCAGATGTGAGAAAGATGTTATCATGAATTTGTTGTTAGGACTGGAATGGGGGCAAGCCTGGATTCAGATGCTCACTTGGTTCCAAAATCAATTACAATTCAAGCAAACCAATAAGTCTCAACGCTGTTTATCTCATGGTGATATAATAGTGTGATGTACTGAAATGCTATAACATCTATTTTCAGTCTTATTTCATTTGTGGAAAGAAAAGCAGTAGCTATAATTAGCTGGCAATCCTATCACTTCTAAAAGTTCTTTCAGGTGGCCCAATCCTTTTCCATTAAAAACATGACAAATCTTTCAAAGAGAGATCAAAGAGGCCATCTATGCCAAAATGGAACAGCATAGATGACCTCATATCCCACCCCCAACAGAGGGGGTGGGATATGAGGTCATTTATCTCCAGTCTCTACAACACAGTCTTTTCAACAGTTCCAAGGAGGCTCCACACCCATTTGCTCTACTCAGGTGATCCTGAGGACACAAGATAAACTTCCAAGTGGCCTCAATGACTTTCTAAAAGAATGCAAATGACCAGCTGTCTGCAAGAAGTATAAATCCTTCCATTCCTCACCATCCAGTCAGAGTTCAAGAACCTTCTTGGATGAGAAGCAAAACGCCTTCCAAGAAAAACAAGAAAGTCCAGTTGCCTCTTGAAAAAGGACCCTTGGGATAACCACGACTAAGAATCTCCATAGACATGACAAATCTAAAAAACTCTTTAGTCTATCATATATATTTGCTCACTACAATTGTAGACTGTGGCTTTGCAAAAAACAAACAAACCCCACCCCTTATCAGAAGACAACATTTGTAAGAGGGAGCAACTAAACTCTCTCACACTCTCTCACCCACACCCACTTACAATTTAAAAGAGGCATTTTAATCTAAGACCTGGGGGGGAGGGAGAGTAGTGTTTAAGGATCACTTGATGACAAGCAAAATCTTTGATTGGGTTTTTGCTAGGTAAGTCAGCTGTTGTTAATTCTCACCAACATCAACAAGAGATGCTACATTTTCAGTGTGGAGGGGGGTTACTTTAGTAGTATCTAATTGCAACTAATACTTATGTTTGAGTACATAGATAAATACCTTACCATGCAGTAGATAGAATTTTACTCTGATAATATGGGGTTGGGCTCCCCCATCTCATTGTATAATTATAATGCTTTCCCAGCCTTTCTCAACTTAATGCTTTCCAGAAGAATTGGACCACAACTCTATGATGGGAATTGATACCCATCACATCTGGAAGGTTAGCCCTGTCTTTTTTACAAGAACAAAGAGTACTGAGTATTTGAGTATCAGAGGCAGAGAAAAGATTTCACTAATATGCAAAATAATGGAAGTAGTAGGACTTCGAACAGTAGTCCTATTATAAAACAGCAGTGATGCAAGTACACTCAATTCTTTTTGATAGTGAAATGAAAGCAAATGATTGTGTTTGTTCCATCCTGTAATGTTTTAGAGGTCTTCCAGATGCTACAATATTTAGCAGTCCTTTTCGGGCAACCTTAAAATGCCTCCAAAATTGAATTGTTTTTAACTATTTGCAGACCTATTCAGACGGAGCATGGGCATTCTGATAATCTGTGACTCAAGAGCAGTGTTTCTCAACCTTGGCAACGTTAAGACATGTGGACTTGAACTCCCAGAATCCCCCATCCATCCATCCACACTTTTTAGAGTCCCTACACCTTAAGGTTATCAAGCTTGAGAAAGGCTGCTCTAGAGTTTGCACAAAACTCAGCCTTTTCTTCCCCTGATAAAAAAAAGAGAAAATAAATTGCAAATATTTGCCCCTCTCTCATATTTCACATTTTATAAGAAAAACAAAAACAAAAAACCAGAGGCCATTTGAGTAAAAACTGTAGAAGGGAAATGGCAATGTTAAAAGATGCACATATACAGATTGAAAACTGGGAGAAGTTTCCAATTACCCATAGCCACAAACAATTGTGACTTCTGAGGACATAATTCGTTCAGGCACATTTCCCTAGCCAAGCCAACATTGCTAGGAGAAATGAGGACCTGTGAGACTGGGAGAAGCAAGAATCCCTTCCAGTGGAAACTTCTCTCTGGAGCCCAAGGCAGTGGTACATTGAGGCAGGAACTGCTCCGTAAAAAATAATTTTCCCACTCATGGATACTAAGCCACAAGAATATTGGTGACTGTTGGAACTCAAAACACAGGGGTATTTTAGAAGACATTATAATAGTTGAGAGGCATTGCTACTAAATTGGGAGAAGATTAAAAAGCAATATTACTTAAAAAATTCCACTTTGGTTATCTACTATTGAAGCTTTTTCTTATCCAATAACATATAAAAAGGAACAAACAGTTAGATATGAATGGAAACGGTGGACTTAAATCTATGCAAGAATTGGGAGAGCAAGGTATAAGGATGAATTGGTTTTCATATGTGCAAATACATTCTAGATTTGATAAAGATCTTAAAACAGAAGGTTTCTATGATAAGTTGACTGATTTAGATAAAATTTTGACAGGTACTGATGAAAAGGTAATTAAAAAACTGTATGGATATTTACTAGAGTTTAAATTAGAGGAAGAGCAAGTTAAAGAAACAATGATTGCTGGGGGGGAGGGATTTTGGATATGGGATTGAACTAGAGAAATTGCAAAAAATGTGGTCTCAAAATTATAAAGTGACAATGTCAACTGCATACAAAGAAAATTTGTATAAGATGTTTTATAAGTGGCATCTACCCCCGACGAGAATTGTGAGAATGTTTAAGAATAAATTGGATAAATGTTGGAATGTCATCAGAAACCGGGTTCATATTACCATATGTGGTGGACATGCTCAGATGCAAAAAGATATTGGACTAAAATCCACACATGACTGGAAAAAATGATAAAACACATAAACTTTAAGCCAGAGATATTTTTATTGGGAATTATACTGGAAATATACAATAAAGAACTGAAATATTTGATTGTAAATGTATTATCAGTGGCTAGAATTGTATTTGCTAAAAATTGGAAAATGAAAAAATGCCAATGCAGGAGGAAATCGTTAAGAAAATTATGGAATGTGCTGAAATGAGTAAATTAACATTTGAAATTAGAGAACAAGAAGATAAACAATTTTATAAGATATGAGATTTATTTTATCAATGGTTAGATAAAAACACATGGAACTGAAATACGTTAGAAAACTTTAAAGGTTATAGAATGATACAGAATATATGTATAAAAATGTATAACCATTGGAAGAATGCATAATATAAATTTATAGCAAATATACCGTGTTTCCCCAACAATACGGCCTCCACCAATAGGAAGCCCCACCATGTTTCTTTGGCATAAAATCAAATTAAGCCCCTCCCCCCAAATTTAGGCCTATTTTAAAACATGTAAAATAAGGGGGAAGGGCGGGGGAGTTGCCATTAGGAGCGCCCCCAGGCAGCAATTCCTCGCCACCAGGCGCTCTTAACGGGTGATCATGGCGAAGCGCAGAGCTCCCTACTCCCACCTTTGCTGCAGACACCTTTGGCACCTGCTGCTGTTGCTTTCCCTTCTGCCCATTCTGAGATTGGCCTTGGGAAACTGGCAAGAAATACAGCTTTAAAAGAATAATATTTTCATTTCCTTAGTCCACTCTTCTGAAATAAGGAACTTGCAAACATCCTTTTGAATGGGCCATTGTTTCTTTTGTAGCTAAAAAAATCTAATATACTGGCCTTTCTGTTTCTATAATCAAGTTCTAAATCAGATTATGCCATAATGTGGTTAATTGAACTTTCATCTAGCATTACATTTTAACTTAGTTGTTATGATTCACAAATCATATATGTAAACCCAGGGCATTATACCAGTTAAATAAAAGGTAAAAATACTAGCTATTGTATTTTTGTTGTTGTTTAGTTGCTAAGTCATATCTGACTCTTTGCAACTCCATGGATCATAGCACCAAAGGCCCTCCTGCCCTCCACTGTCTCCCGGAGTTTGCTCAAACCCATGTTTGTTGCATCAGTGACACCATCTAATCATTTTGTCCCCCCTTCTCCTTTTGCCTTCAATCTTTCCCAACATCAGGGTCTTTTCCAATGAATCTTCTTCATTTGCTGGTCAAAGTATTTCAGCTTCCGCTTCTTTATCTGTCCTTTGAAAGAACGATCAGGGATGATTTCCTTTAGGATTGACTGATTTGATCTCCTTGCAGTCTAGGGGACTCTCAAGAGTTTAGCTATTGTATAACACAGAATTAATTTAGGATAATAGTTTCTCCGGATTCCTGATTCAGATTAATGATTTTGCACAGAAGCATTGTCAGAGTATGTTTTTTGCCACTTGTTGCTAACATATTTGCAGTTATCCGAGGTCGCATTGCACTGTTCCTTCCTTCGGTCTCCAACTTCCTTTGCTATCCTTATTGCTTCCATTATTGTTGTTGTTGTTGTTGTTGTTATTATTATTGCTACCACACCTGAGTTCCACTTTACATGGAAACCAGAGAAGTCAGCAACCGCAGCATTTTATTCATTTAAGCAGTTTATATGTCACCTTTCACCAGTGGTTCCAAGGTGAGATGCAAATATTTTGCAAATAAGAAAAGCAACAGTAAATGTAAACAAATCTAACAGCGGGTATAAATGTATTTAAAAACCACAAGAGCTGTAAAGATGCAAAGATTATTTTCAAACACCCCAGTGAATTGTTTTGTGAAAAATTAGCACCAGGCATACCTCCTTCACAAAAACATTGCATAGCTTGGACACAATACCAGGCTCTTCACCCTTTTTACTATTTTTGGAGGAGGAGGAGGAGGAGGAGGAGGAGGAGGAGGAGGAGGAGGAGGAGGAGGAGGAGGAGGAGGAGGAGGAGGTCGGATCACAGAGAAGGGCTAGATGGGATGCTGAAAAAATGGTCCTGGAAGAAAGTAGTGGCACATTACATTCATATCATGGTGAGAAAACCGCATCAATGGATCTGGGTAAACCACTTGCAAATCAATTTCACTCTTTTGGCCTGAACTTCTGGGTGATGGTGTTCCATCACATATTAGAGGCTCCAAACAGACGACCTGTCCAGTGAATCCTGCTCTGTATATCACAAATACTTATACTGACCACTCTTAACACAGAGACGGGAAGCTTCATTCCTCTGGATGTAACTGAATACAACTTCCAGCTTCCGTCATGACAGTGAGACTAGCAAGGTGATCAGTGTATAGGTAGTCCTTGACTTACAACTGTAATTGAGCCTGCTCATTATGGTTGTAAGTTGTGATAATTGCAAAGGAGGTCACCCATGTGACTGACTTGATTTTATGACCTTTTTTTGGCAGTTGTTAAGTGAATGAGGTTGTAGGATAGGGCTGTCAAAACTTGTAGTCCGCGGGCCGGATACATCATGCACCAGCCAATGCCCATGCCCGGTTTAGTGAAGAGGGAAAAAAGACTATGCAAGTTTGACACCCCTGTTGTAGGAGATGACCAGGCTGAGCCTGAGGGAGGAGTCAAATGTGTCATAAGTGTTTTGACCAAGGCTTCCTGAGACCGTAATTAAGCACATGCTTAGTTAAAATAACTTTGTTTTATTTCAACACTGGGAATTATGTTCATTCCCAGGAGCTAATGAGTCCCAAACAGTCCCTCGAGATAAGCACCCACCTTTCTCTCCTTTGAATTGCTGCCAACAATTAAAGTGCAAAATGAACTATTAAAAAACCAACCGAAATACAAAGTCCACACAGAGCTTCAAGGATTAATCTGAACGGACTGAATGACTTTGCTTCCTGCAAAGGTTTCCTTACCTTTGCATTTCCTTTATACCTTATGGGAGGGGCAATCATCTCCAAGCCTTACTTCCAAGTCGCCCCTTTTGTCTTAGTTGCTCTTGCCTTCTAGCAGCTCTGCACACACGCGCACTGGGAACAGGCTTCCCTTGTTCCTCTGCCTCGCTGCTGCTGGATTCTGGAGGCTCCGGAATCAGCACACGACTCCCAGATGGTCCTAGCCCCATCTCTGCATTGGACGCAGGACCCTCGTCCGAGTTCTCCCCAGATTCCTGGACTGGTCCTCATTCTTCTCCACTGTCTGATTCCGTTGCCGTCTGCACAGGCTGCTAGCAAACCACAACAAGTCTTGAGTCTTTTTGTACTTAAGACATCTAAGTCCATCCCACCTTGAATTCCTTTGTCTCTTTTCTACTGCCAATTTACTTTGACCATTAGTAGATCAGATTCTTGTAGAGAGTATAAACTTGCAATTAATTGTTATATTCATTTTAAACAGCTGAGCTTTCTGATTTTCCTATGCTTGACAGAGGCAGTTATAAAGCTGTGATCATAAAGTGAAGGCAGCAGTCATTAAGTGAACCAATTTTTCACTCTAGGCTGATGTTGGCAAAACCCAGAAATAAATGCCGGGTTTTGGCAAAAGCATCATAAAATGCAGTCATGTGACCACAGGATGCTGCAAATGGCCATAAATGCAGGCCGATTACCGAGTACCTGAAATGCAGTCATGTGGTCATAGGGGAAGCTGTCAGAACTTCAGAACTGCTTCGTAAGTAACCCCAGGGAGGACCGCTGTAACTTCAAATGGTCGCTTAGCAATTAGTCCTAAGTCGAGGACTACCGTAGGTCAGTAAAGCATAAATGTTTGCATCCATAATTTTCCAGCATCCCTAGTGGAAAGACCTTGGAGAGAAGCACATAAGGCAATTCCCTACATCAAGATTCAGGAAGCCACTGAGGGGGTCATGGTAGTATATCAGACAAAGCACCTGTTTCCGTGACAATATCCAACAGCTCATTATAGCTCAGCTTTTAAGCTCCGAAGTCTTTAAATCTTTCCACAGAAGGACGCTGCCTACACCTTTCCGTCTTATGCTGGAGGGCACCAGCCCCATCTTCAGAACTGCTCCAAATTTTTTTTTCTCTTCTTCTAAAATAATCTTAAGGAACAGGGCAAAATGTATTCTCCTCACTGATAAGAGTTTAAGACACAAAGAAAGTGGCTGTTAATAGCATATATTCCCAGCTGTAGGGATACAGGTATGGGTGTTTTATCCAATTCAAACAACAGCCTTTTCATTAAAAAAGAAAAGAAACAATAACGTATCAGGAAAAAGGGGAAGGAGAGTCTAATCTATTAAGCTAAGATGCTGGCTTTCCATGTAGAGGGAGCTTTTCATTTGCATTCAATTTCAAACATGCAATCATAATCCCCACTTTGAAGATGCTTAAATAGGCACAGGGCTGCACCAAAGATCCGTTAAAAGGAGCAGACACTTTATAGGCTGTGGACTATAACTGCAGCAACACAGCCAAACCAGCGCTTCAAAAAGCTTCAAGGGATGACTTTTTAGCCTCCAGCAAGGGATAGCTCAGCATACATCTAGGTAGCTAGCTTTGTAGTCAATTGTTCTGACCATCAAGAAGTTTCTCCCATTACTTCAGAACAAATCCTTTCCCCAAGGCAGCAAAATACTCGTTCTTGTCCTTTTCTATTGACAACCCCATTGGTATTTGTTCTCATATCCTCCTCCAGGCCCTTTGGTTCCTCCAAGTTGCATTCAATCCACAGTAGTTTCAGAGAGAGGTAATATCTTTGAATGTGCATTATTTGATTGGCTTAGGTCAGTGATAGTGAACCTTTTTGTTGTGGTGCCGAAAGCGCATGCATGCCAGCACCCACAACGCAATACAACCCCCCTGCACATGCAACACCCTCCACCCCCCTTGCCTGCACTGCGCATGTGCACACTTCCCAGCTGATTTTTGGCCCCTTTGGGGGCGTTTTTGCCCTCCTGGAGGCTCAAGGGAAGCCTCTGCAGGCTTGGTAGGCCGAAAAACAGGCCTTCCGGAAATACCGGAAGTGCCCGTTTTCAGTCTCCAGAGGGCCTCTGGAGCCCGGGTGAGGCCATTTTCGTCATCCCCAAGGCTAAAGGGAAGCCTCTGGGGCCTCAGGAAGCTGAAGACGGGCCCATTTCAGCACTTCTGGTATTTCTGGAAGGCCTGTTTTTCGGCCTCCTGAGGCTGCTGAGTCTTCCCATGAGCTTCCAGGAGAGCAAAAATGGCCTCAAATGGGCCAAAAATCAACTGGGAGGCAAGCGCATGAGCAGTGCAGGTAAGTTTGGCTGGGGCTCACGTGCCCGCACAAATGGCTCTGCGTGCCACCTGTGGCACGTGTGCCATAGGTTCGCCATCACAGGCTTCAGTGGTCATTGCAAGAACTACTAACAGGTGAATTTGCTTCTTTTTCCTCTTCTTTCCTCTCCCCTTTTTCCTTTGATATCATCTAATTCTGACAGGAAGGGTAGTCTTTTTTTTTTTTAAAGTCGTACATACTCCTCTCTTTTCAATAAGGGGAATTAATGCTTCAATCAAACAAACCAATGTATCTTAAAACTGACAATATGATAAAATAATAACTGCTTGCCTGCAGCCCTGGAGGTTTTCAATGAGAGATTGGACAGCCATTTGTCTAGAATAGCATAGTGTCTCCTGCCTGAGCAGGGAGCTGGACTAGAAAACCTCCAAGTTCCCTTCCAACTCTGTTACTCTGTTAATTCTTACATTGCTGAATCTGTAAAATGATAGAATTTCATCCAGGAAAATGTGCACATCAACAGCTTCTATCTGTCGGTCTGTCCCATCCATCCATCCATCCATGCACATACAAGGACACAAACCTTCATACCACTCATGTAAGGTTCTACTTGCCAGGTCTAAATCTGAATGATAACCATCTTTGAATAAAGAATTAATTCTGCGGTTGCTTTTAAGAACATTTCCACAACTCCTGTTAAAAAAAACAATACCTCTGTCTGGCACCCAATTCCCAAATTTAGATTGGTGCTATTGAGAAGCTCTCCAATTAAAAGGAAGAGTTCGTACATATGATGCTTCCTTTTCACAATGTTTTCTTTTACAGTAGAAAACTGTTTCCCAAATTACAAAAAGTGCCAGTCGGAGGTTTTATGAAACCCAGCGATTCAGTCTACCAAGAGCTGTTCCCAGCAGCCAAGAGAAGAGGGATATGCTTACAGTAAATCAAAGTGGCCTATAGAAGCTGAGCAGGTGCCAGTCCCTGACCATATCATTAACCAGACTGTTGATGAAATATGGCAGATTGCATTCACAGCAAAAATATTGGGGGTTTGGTGAAAACAGCTATTGATGAATGGGATGGGATGGGATGGGGTGGGGTGGCACAGAATAGAAGGATGGGATAGGTTAGGTTTATTGGCCACGTGTGATTGGACATACAAGTAATTTGTCTCCCGTGCATAAGCTCTCAGTGTACATGCATATCAAGTCATAAGTCCTACATAATAAATCATAAGATACGATCATAAATCATAAGGTACAACAACAATTGATAAATCATAATATACCAATAGGAGAAAGTAGGAAAGATGAGAGATAGCAATAGCACTTAAACTTATATGCCGCTTTACAGTGCTTTACAGCCTTCTTTAAGTGGTTTACAGAGTCAGCATATTACCCTCAACAATCTGGGTCCTCATTTTACCCATCTCGGAAGGATGGAAGGCTGAGTCAACCTTGAGCCTGGTGAGATTTGAATTGCCAAATTGCAGTCAGCTGGCAGTCAACAGAAGTAGCCTGCAGTACTGCACTCTAATCACTGCACCACCATGGAAAGATGAGAGGATGAAAAGGATGAGAAGATGATAAGGATAATAACAATACAGCCTACTACACAGGTTGATTGGCTAGATGACTTCAAGTCACCTCAACTATGGGCTCAAAGGAGACAAACACAATGGCATTTGTCCACAGGCCATTTCCACCTGCTGCTCTGTGTCCATTAGCCATGCCATCCTAAGCAACAGCAAGGAAATGGAAAAGGAGAGGTGTTTTTGAGAAGCTCAAAAAAAAAAATCTTAGGAAAATTTACAGCCAAGGGAGGGCTTCCCAAGGTTAATCATGAAAGCAATCTAATGGAGGGAAATGAAATTAAAGGAAAATGAAAAGACTATACTCAAAAACTTTCAAAAATGTGATTACCTAATGAAAAAAATAGAAGATGTTTAAGAAGCAACACTATTAAGGGAAGTGAGAAAGATAATAGACTAGGTGTCAAAAGGGATAGCATCAGACATAGGAAATGTTTAAAGTTGTAAGAGAAGAGGCATTTAAGTGCTAACAGCTCCATGTCAACAAACATGGGACTATGTAGCCAAAAGATTGGAAAAAACACACAGAGTTGGGAAGCTCTTCCTTGGATGTAAATTTTCCTAAGATAGTTCCATTCTCCACTATCCTGTCAGAACTGAAGAAGCTTCTCGGATGAGAAGTGAAATGTCTTCAAAAGAAAAAACAAGAAAGTCCAGTTGCCTCCTGAAAAAGCACCTTTGGGACAATCATGACCCGGATGGCTGAGAATCTCTACAGACTTTCACAGAGTAGCTTTATCAAAGAAAGGGGTACAAGTGAGTTTGCAAATTAGCTACCCATGGCATTAACCCATCACACAAGCAGTGCTTTCTTCAGAACGTACAAAGAATACAGTTGTATACATGGAAAGTAATGTCAAATGAACGCGGGTTTTGAAAAAAAAGGCAGAGGGACATGAAATCAGGAAGATAAAGGAAGAAGAAGAATGGAGACAGCAAGTGAATATAAGGAGAAGGAACCTTTACAGTGAGCCAGAAGGTGTTGTAAGAATTGAATTTTAAAAAAAATCAAAGTGGTTCAGTATAGAAAAGGGAGTCAGGCAAGGATGAATATTATCCCCATGTATGTTTAATAATATAGCAAATTTAAGAATAACAGAATTGGGAGAGAGGACAGCTGGAATCAAAACTGGAGGTTTAAACTCTAAGAATGTGAGATATGCAGATGACAGCACTTTGTTAGCTGAAAGTAAAGAACACTTAGAAGAGCTCATTATGAAAGTAAAAATGGAAGGTGAAAAATCTGAGTTACTATTAAATATTATAAAGACAAAGGTAATGTTTCTTACAACTGACAGAAAAGAACTTAAGGCTGACAGTGAAGAAGAGATTAATTTTAAGGAGAAGGAAACAGTAGACAAAATCATGAAGGGATAATTTTATGACAACAAAGATCAGAATGGGCGTTGGTTCTTACCTGACACGCCATTTCTCTTGAGCTGTTCGGATTGTCCAGAAAGTGGGTGGAGCTTCAGTCTCTGCTGTTGTAGGCTGAGCTTAATTTCTGAGGAACGCTCCATCTTCCATCACGTGGCTTGCCATCGCGTTTCCCAGTTTATGCGAAGACGAGAGGAAAAACAGGCATTCGTGCTCTCCTCTTACTAGAGTTAAAGTGCATTGGCCGAAACAAGACCCCGCCAGACGGTGAAAGGAAAAGGGAGGGGCTGGACGATCCTCTCAGCTCAACAGAAATGGCGTGTCAGGTAAGAACCAACGCCCATTCTCCTTAGAGCTGTTTGGATCGTCCAGAGAGTGGGACATACCAAAGCTGGGGCCTGTCCTATGGGAGGGACACCGTCTGGTCTGTTGACTCCTCGGGATCCCTGAGCACCCTCCGAAGGACCCTTCTACCGAAAGAAGCCTCCGCAGCGGCATACCTATCGATTCTGTAGTGCCTAATGAAAGGCGACGAGGAGGCCCATGTTGCTGCCCGGCAAATGTCAAGTATTGGGGCCTGGTTAGCCCAGGCAGCTGATGTTGCCACACTCCTGGTGAAGTGAGCTGTGATACCCCTGGGCACTTGGAGGGCCTGGGCCTGGTATGCCCTTGAAATGGCCGCCCTTATCCAACGGCCTATGATGGTTGAGGATACCTTGAGCCCCTGTGACTTTGGTTGAAAGGAAATAAACAGGGCTTTGGATTTACGGAAGGTCTGAGTATGCTTAATATAGATCTGCAAGGCCCGTCTAAGGTGTGCCATAGACTCTCTCTTTCATGAGTTGGCCTGGGGCAAAAATTGGGGAGGATAAGTTCTTGAGTCCTGTGGAAAACCGAGTTAATTTTAGGTAGAAATGAAGGGTCAAGTCAGAGGACCACCCGGTCAGAATGGAAGATGCACAGGTCTTTCCTGACTGACAGAGCAGCGATCTCTGAAATCCTCCGGGCTGATGTGATCGTCACCAGGAACACTGCTTTGTAGGATAGGAACTGGAGAGAGACTTCTCTTAGGGGTTCAAAGGGTGGCTTAGTAAGAGAAGTCAGGACTCTGTTGAGGTCCCAGGTTGGGTACCGGTGAATGGACGATGGTTGTAAGTTTGAAGCCCCTTTCAGAAATGTTCGGATGTGGGGATGGTGAAAGAGGGAATACCCTCGCAGGAAATTACGGTGGATAGGGCTGCTACCTGACGCCTTAGTGTGTTGGGGGACAGTCCCCTACTGAGACCCTCCTGGAGAAAGTCGAGGATTTGGGCCACAGATGGGTTCATTGGGTCAATGAGGAGATTGGCACACCATTTGCGGAAATTGTCCCAAGTGGCGTCGTAAATTCTTCTGGTGGAGGGACGCCTGGCTGCTAAGATGGTATTGATGACTTCGGTGGAGAAATTCTCCCTCTTCAGATGTTCCCGCTCAACCTCCAGATGGCTAGCTGTAGCCATTGGGGGTCCGGGTGAAGGAGGGGGCCTTGAGACAGAGAAATCCTGTCTTCTGGAATCCTCCGGGGGGGGGGGCTATGGAAAGGCTGCGGAGGTCCGCGAACCAGGAGCGACGGGGCCAATAAGGAGCTACCAGAAGCAATTCCGCCCTCTCGTGGAGTACCTTTTGTAGTACTCTGGGCACCAGTGCCAGAGGGGGGAAGGTGTAAAGAAGGCCCGAGGGCCATGGGAATCGAAGGGCGTTGTGGTTCTCCGCCCCTAGGGACGGGAATCTGGAGATGAACCGTGGAAGTTGGGTATTGAGAGGGGAGGCAAACAGGTCTACCACTGGCAGGCCGAATATTGCTGTCGCCTCCCTGAACAGGGCTAGGTGGAGGCGCCACTCCGCCTGGTCTATGGTGGACCTGCTCAACCAATCTGCCCGGGTGTTTTAGATGCCTGAAATGTGGTCTGCTCTGAGTGAGAGGAGGTGAGACTCTGCCCACCGACAGAGGTGCTCGGTCTCCCTCATTAGGCTTGAGGACTGAATGCCGCCCTGCCTGTTGACATGAGTCTTTGCAGTTATGTTGTCGGTGAGAATGAGGACGTGGCGGCCCTGAAGCTGAGGGAGGAAGCTGCGGAGGGCCAGGTGGATGGCGCAAAGCTCTAACCAGTTTATATTGCACAGCCTCTCTGTCGCTGATCATCTGCCCTGAGCTGTAAGGGAAAGAAGGTGGGTGCCCCATCTGGACAGACTGGCGTCTGTGGTGACGGTGAGTCTTGGTGGCTCCTTGAGGGGGCAACCCTTGTTGATTGACGCCTTGCTCCACCAGAGGAGGGAGGTGAGAATCCTTGGCGAGACCTTGACCTTGCGCCTTGAGTTGCTTGACCCGGCTCTTTGGTATGGAAGCAAGAACCACTGGAGGGATCTAGAGTGGAAACGGGCCCAGGGAATAACGGAAATACAAGAGATCATCTTACCTAACAACTTGGTTAATTCGAGGAGAGAGACCTTCCTAAATCGTCTGATGAGCTTGACTCATTGTTGGATGCTGAGTATTCTTTCCAGAGAGATGAACACCCTCACTTTGACCGTGTCTATTATAGTCCCCAGGTGGGATAACCTAGTGGAAGGAGCCAATTGGCTTTTCTTCCAATTGATGAGGAACCCATGTTCCTGGAGGGCGGTAAGGGTAATTTGGGTATCCCTGACGGCTTGTTCCTTGGAGGAGGGTAGGATGAGAATATCATCCAGGTAACAGTGGAGCCGCACCGGGATGGTTCTGAGGTGGGCAGCCAGAGCGGCCAGGACCTTGGTAAAGGTCCTGGGGGCAGAGGCCAACCCAAATGGGAGGGCCACGTATTGGAAGTGTAGGTTATTATAGCTGAAATGCAGAAACTTGGAGTGGGAGGGTCATATTGGGATGTGTAAATATGCCTCGGAGAGGTCGATGGATGACAACCAGTCTCCCTGTCGAACAAGAGGATAGATTGCAGCGTGTTCATTTTGAATCTGCGGTATACCAGGTGGCGGTTTAACCGCTTTAAGTCCAAAATCGCCATCCATCCCCCCGAGTGTTTGGGAACCACGAATAAGTGTGAGTAGAAGCCCTGTCTCCTCTGGGATGAAGGAACTGGCTGGCTGGCCTGAATGTCCAGTAGGTGCTGAATTGCTGAATCCATGAGGTTGTGTTTGGTGTGGTTCTTGGAGAGGGGACATGTAATATAGAAATCGGGGGGGTAGAGAGGAACTCGAGGGCAAGGCCAAACCTGACGGTATCCCTGACCCAAGCATCCGAAGTGGGTGAGTCCCACTGGCTGGCGAAGGCTTTAAGTCGCCCGCCAATGGGGATGAGGTCAGGTGGCCTATCTGGCGTGCCGGAAGGGCCTGCTGCCGGAGCCACGAAAGGGCCTCTTGAAGTTTCCGCCTCTCCTGTGTCTATCAAAGGGGTTGGACCTGTCCTGGGGCTGTCCCGAGCCAAAGGAGGGGGGCCTTTGGTACCTGGGAGGGAAGGGGGTTGGGGATAGGGATGAAAGGGAGCCCTCCGAAAGGGCTGCAGAGATCTGGGTTCTGACTTACGGGTGAGGGAAGGGAGGAATTTCTTTTTATTCCTTCCATTGACTAGGAGAGGATCCAGGGAAGGTCCGAACAGCTTATTTCCCACGAGGGGGGCGGAAGCTATTCACCTTATTCTTGAGATCCGCCTGCCAGTGTCTTAGCCAGAGCAGGCGGCGGGCCGAGACGTGGGAGGAAATGGCACGGGAGGAGAATTTTACTGAGTGAAAAGTGTTGTCTGCTGAGAACTCCGCTGCAGCTGTAATCTTGGCAATGTGCTGATGGGCGCGGATATTGAAAGTCGGACATGTTGCTTAAGCTGGTGAAGCCAGTGAATGGACGATCTGATGAAGAAGGAAGCGGCCGTGGCCGCCCTGATCGCCCATGTGTCCGAATGGTGAGCTCGCCGCAATGCCAGCTCCGATCGCTTCTCCTCTGGCCTGAGAGCCTCGAAAGGGTCGCTGAGGGCAGAGGAAGAGGCCAGGCCTACGATGGGCTCATCAACCTCCGGGGTGCTCAGCAGGTTGGAGAGCTCCGGGTCAAGGTTGAAGAACCTTTTATCATAGGCCGAAGGGGCTGGGGGGGCAACTGAGGAGGCCAGTTGCTTGGACACCAGGTCCAGGAATATGGGGGGGGTTGGGATGACCTCGGCCTCCACCACCGGCTGTCTAAACATGGAGTCCTCTGGCCCTTCCGGAACCAAGGGGGTGGGATCAGAGGGGTTCTGGGTAGTTAGGCCCAAGATGTTCCTGGCTTTGTAGAGGAGGGATTTGAATAGCTGGGGCTTGAAGAGCCCTACGAAAGTGGGTTTGGTCAGGGGTGAGCCCTTTGTCCTCGGACATTTCCGCCTCTGATGGATCTGAGTCCGGAAGGGGTTCGTTGTATTGTCAGGACCCCCGGTCAAATTGTTCCTCCTCCTCCTCCCTGCACAAATCTAGGTCCCCTTCCACCTCCTCCTTGTCCTCCCTGACTGAAGGGAAAACCTCCCCCTGGAGGGGCACCTGATCATGAAACGGTTGCGGCATGAGAGGGAATGATTTTACAGATTCGGTGGCCTGCGGAGGCAACCCCGGTCTAGCCATCTGCTGCATTCCTTCTGCAATTCCCTGTCGGATAGCCATCTCCATCCAGGCTCTGAGCTGCTCCGGAACCGCCTGAATGAGAGGTTCCTCCTGGAGCAAGCCGGCGGCTGTGGGTGTGAAGGTAGCCTTTGCAGTTCGCCTGGATGGTGTTCCCGGGGCCTGTTGCCCTTGAGAGGGCGAGCTGTGCCTGGATAGGGAGGAAAAGGCTGCAGGAGGGGGGGGAAGAGCGGAGGTGGAAGGAGTGGCTGGTGCTGGAGGCACTGGGCCTGTCTGTCTGGTGCGTTTGTCTATTTCTTTTTCTAGTGCCTTGTGTCGTCTTAAGGCATCCCTTTGTAAGGCTCTGGTGGGGTCCTTAGCCTGACTGCGCAGGTGGTGGGTCTTTGCTTTGGCCTTTAAGGAAGGACCTTTTGAAGGATTGCTTTCTGCCATTTTAGATAATTGAGAAAGGGGATCAAATATGAGGCGGTTGGCGCGCCTAGGGGTCGACCTACCACAAAGGCCGGGAGCCCTGGGAAATTCTTTTACACACACCCCCCGTTTATTATTCGCTTGTAATTAATCTGTTTGTCTTACTTGTTGTTATTCTTTGTATTTTTGCTCTGTATATAAATGATTCCCCCCCGCTTTTTTTGTAAGCTTAAGCCTACTCGAGTCTCTTAATTTTTCTGATTTAATAACTTTTGAAGATCTCTCTCTCTCTTTCTTCTTCTTCTTCTTCTTATTATTATTTTGGAAGGGGGACAACAGATGCCTTAAGGGCGAAGCTGGGCCTGAACCAGACTGCCGTCCCAGGCGGAGCCTGGCGGGAGTGGTGGGAATAAACCGCGGCCGCTACGGCTGGCTGTGGGGTAAGCCAACAAAAGGAGGTGGGAACAGAAGCCTCCAACTGGAACAGCACAATATTATTTTCTCAGCAGGCCTGCCGGTCCTGCTGTTTTAAATAGGCACGCTGCAGAGATCGGAACGATAAGGGTAAAACAAAATGGCGGCCGACCACGAGGCATCGCTCAAAATGGCGGCCGCCACTACTTGGGCTTGCAGGGGCCCTTCTGCAGCGACCAGGAGAATCCCCATGGGCAATCCAAGGACTCCAGGGGAAGGACAAACAGAAAGAGGCTAGCAAACGTTCAAACGATATAAAAAAACGGAGTTCGGTGGGGGGGGGGAAACGGAACGAAACGAAGCGTTTTAAACAAACAGAACTAAAGTGGCAGAAAAGCAATAGGGGAGGGTGGGGGGGCAGCTTGTAATTTTGCTGGCCTACCCCCTGGCACCCTCTGGGGGGAGGACCTCCCAGGGAATTCTACCAAAATAAGGAGGACCAACTGTGCAGGGCTAAGGGAAAAAATACAATGAAGGGATTATATACAACCTGAAATGAAGCAAAAAACAATTCAAATTGGAATTTTCCTGAAACGGCCAAGAGCACATACAAACACTGCCTACTGTGCACGAGGGCTGAGCATAAAACTGGGGAATGCGATGGCAAGCCACGTGATGGAAGGTGGAGCATTCCTCAGAAATTAAGCTCAGCCTACAACAGCAGAGACTGAAGCTCCACCCACTCTCTGGACAATCCGAACAGCTCTAAGGAGAATATCTAAAGCAAGGGTTTTCCAATAACAATCTGGACTTTGAGAAAGAGTCAGGGGGGAGGGGGAAGACAGATGTTTTCAAATGTTGCATCTGGGGACAATTATTGAAGAATACCATGGGCTGAAAACCAGTCAATCAAAAATTCAGGGCCAAATAAAACTGAATGCTACCTTAAATTGAGGATTAGCAAAGCAGAAGGTTAGTATTTTGAACAGGTGATTCAAGTGGATGATGAACTAGAAAAATGGTACTGGGAAGAGTGAGGAAAGCAGAAAGAGATTAGATAAGGTAGATGTATAAAATCCAACAGATAATTTACATGACCTTGGAAGAATGCTTCCAATATTACTATTGGAGAGGCTTGATAGGGCCCAACTCAGTTCTCTAAGTATAGCTGGCATAGACTTATACTTGTTAGATACTTGGGGAGCCCTGAATGCAGCATTGCAGTGCACTCTGCCCACAGCCTGGAGTTTGAGTCTGACTGGCTGTTGATTCAGCTTCCATCCTCCAGAAGGTCAGTAAAATGAGGACCCAGATTGTTGGGGGGGGGGGGGGAATATGCAAATAATGCTCCAATATTGTAAACTGCCCAGAGAGTGCTGTGGATGGTATATATAGGCCTAAATGTTATTGCTATTGCTACACCCAGTTTAAAACCTCCAACTCCATCTTTCACTTACACCTAAAGCAAACATAAATATTTCCAGCTCTTTTCTTTTCCAAGGAGTGCAATGGAGTCATAAAACATATATAAAGGACTAAATCAATCTAGGGTTAAGAAATGTCTAGATAATTCATCAACACCTCACTCTGTAGACTATTTATCAATCTTAATTTATACCACTCACTGCTCTAGCCCGCTACTTCTTCCTGCAAGCCCGCCACAGGCAAGACTTTTTCCATTCTCCACCTCGGCCTCTTACTCTCCCATCCATCACTTGAAGATTGCTGGCTATAGTAACTCTCCATTCACCCTCTCCATCATACAGGCATCTGCTCTGATGCCATATTTCTTCCCCTCCCTCCCTTCACCATAAAACATTATCCTCCCTGCTTCCAGCTGGTTCCTCCTACTTGTTTTTTTGGCTGAGTTCTGATGGCTTTTGATCATCATGTAGGTCTGTGTCAGCTTCGTCAATCAATGTCAAACACTGTCACATCTGACTTGGCAGACTTTTAACTTTTTTTTTCCTTTTAAAAATCCCTCGGCTTGATCATAGGCAGCCCGTCATCTCAGAAACTGATGTGTTGGAGCTTTTTAGAAATAGAAAAGAAGCAGAAGAACTGGATTGTCACTGGAGCAAGACTTGGAAATCAGATAGCTTAGCAGCTGTATCAATTCTAATTTGTTCTCTTGACTAGAATCTGTTTTCCTGCTGGCATGATAAGTTGCCTGCCTCTCAGCCTAATTCCCTATCAACAAAAACTCTGGTGATTTAGGTCTGTAACCCACACCAATTTTAAACACATCTTCTCAATCGAATCACATAACTGGAAAGAATCTTTTAGGATATCAAGCAACTCTGTTCAGTGCAGAAATTCTAATTCAATCATTCTAGCAAGAAGATTTAGCCTCTCCTTGAACATATCTAGTTAAGTCAGCCAGCACCCATCCCATCCCAACCCTAGTCCAGACGACATAACTCAGCCACCAGAGCAATGCCATGAAATTAAACAAAATTCTGAAATCTTAAAAATGGCTGATGTAATAATTCATGAGATTGCAATCATTTTATTTCAGAGATTGGTACTCACCACTTCTACCCTAAAACATCTCTAAGGCCAGCCTTCTTCCATCCACTTACTACTGAGGCTCAGAAAGACTCAACCATGGAGGCTGCACAAATGAGATTGGTGTGCTTTTTGGTTGACATGTAAATAGGAGAAATACTTTTTAATGCAGTGATGAAGGGTTATATTGCCCATACACTTATGGAACTGGAATGATCCATAATTTGTATCTTGAAAGTAAAAAAGAAATTGCTAAGACCCTAGCTGGGAAACACTGAGTATCATTTGATTAGTGTAATTGAGGTATGATATTACAGGAATGTGTAACTGTCAACTAGCATCTTATCAAACAATATGATGTAGCACCAATGCTCTTGGGATTTACTCCACTCACAAACAGCAGGCAATGAAACAGTGTGGCAAGAATTCCAGGTGTGATGCTGGTCCATTGTGTGTTTTCTTTATATCATTGGGTGCGGTATCTGCCATCCCGCATCTGATGGGCGGCTCATGATAGGGAGCGAAGGGAAGAGAAACGACAGGAAGCGAGGTTTCCTCTTGATGAGCGCGCCCCGAATGTCTTGGCACACGTTCTTTTATTGTGCTTTTTTACAAGAAAATGATTTAATCAAAGCTCAAGTCAAACATGATAATCTCATCAGGATGTGCATGTTTACAAAGCTGCATACCGGACAGATCATTTACAGTGTGGATAAGCTTATTAACAACCGTCTAGCTCCTTGTCCCTTGTACGTGCCTTGCAAAGGTCACTGAAGAGACAGAAGTTAATGATTACAGGTGAATGATACAATGTTGCAAACACATGAATGATACATAGTTGCAATGATACATAGTTACAACATCTCCTGTTTTTATTATTTATGACGAGTCTTCTTCCTCGTCCGAGAAGACAGGAACCATTTTTATGAAATGTTCGCCGTCCCCGTCATCTAAACAAGAGTGCGACCCGTCAGCGTCAGGGTTGTCCAAGGAGCGGTAACTCAGCAATGACATTTTTTCGTCCAGTGTTGAGGATATAACATGAGCTTGCAATAGCACATTAACATCAGCAGTTATGGAGGATAATTGATTTTTTTAAAAATTGCAATATTCTATAAAAACAACAAGGTCCTATAATACATATCAATACAATGATTATTAATGATCCTGCCAATGCAGTTAAAAAGGTTGTAAACCATGGCGAAATAGAAAACAAAACCTTGATACCAATTATAATGCTTAACCTTTCTTTTTCTCTATCTTTCAAGCATATTTCTAATTCTTTCATAGAATCCAACACGACCCCCCTGCTATCGGCATAAAAACAACATTCTTCTTTAAGCGCAGCACACAATCCCCCTTGTTTTAAAAAATAACAGATCTAAGCCTCTACAATTTTGCAAGAGGGGGTATTCCATGGGTACCTGTAGGGATATAAAATCATCAGAGTTATACACACAAGCTATACTTGAATGCAAAATGATTTGGATTTAACAATTTCATCCCCATGGACACATGCCATGAAACCGGTGTAACAAGTCCAAACAAAATTATTGCCAGGGATAAAATACATTCCTTTCAGGCGTGATGTTAAAGTTCCTCCTGAAGTGGTGTAGATTGCAGGATATCCCCTGGTTGTGTGGGTGCGTCTGCCGAATCGAATTGAAGTGGTGGGTAGAAGTCTTCTATGCAAGAAAAATTGGTTGTAGAACTTAAACGAACTCCTTGAAAGTCAGTTATAGTCCAAGTAATATTATATCTTCTATGAGGCTTCTGCGGATCGTCATGGACAGTTCTTTTGAAGCGTCGTTTGTTGACAGGATCAGAGTTCGGGTATATAAAGGCATGACAAGTAGGAGAGAGGGCTAAGTTAGTTGTAGAACATTAACAAGATGAGGAGGGAATTCAATTAGTAGAAAAAGGATAATAATTACAATAATGACAATAAAGATTAATTTGGTAATTCATCAAGGATGTTAGTTGGGGTGGGGAAACCCATAATACAATAGAAGGACATCTAGGTCCCCCTAAATGTAGATTGAATAGAGGAAAAGATTTTAAGGTTCCTTTCCATAGGAAGAGTAAAGAAGGAACAAAAGAGCGAGTGGGAGAGTGTTCTTTAAACAAAACAGAAGTGACAGAGTGAAAACTACGGGTAGCATTTTCATGACGTATCCACATGGAGCAAGTATAATAGCCTTCTGTTAATGAAATGGTTTTAACACGAATAGTCTTTTGACAGGAAGCATAGGTTTTGTTGAAGTAAGGTAGAAATTGCAAAGAAGATATAGGCAAGAATATCAGGAAGAGTTTTAAGATACAGATGTTGCGGAGGAATTCCCATGATAGGGTCTAACCGCTCTACCAGGGATCCAGCAAGTGGTTTTGTCTGGCAGTAAGATCGCAGCGTAGCCTCGTCCCCAAGTGAGAAGCTCAGCGGGACCCTGCCAGGCGGGATCTGGCAATCTGCGATAATATACTAGAGGTCTGTTAGGCGGGGGTGAGGGGGAGGAAAAATGACGCGAAGCAGCAGAAGTGGGAGGAATGCCAGTCAGATTAAGAAAGTTTAAAGGGTAAAGACAAATGTTAAGAGAATTTGCAATGCTGGGAGGTTCGGGGTTTTTTCCCGCAACGAATATCGATCAAGAGCACGTTTCAGAGATAAGTTCGCTCGTTCCACAATAGCCTGCCCCTGGCTGTTGTAGGGAATCCCAAACTTGTGGGTTACATCCCATCTGTTACAGAAGTCCTGGAACGCAGAACTTGTATAGGCAGGTCCATTGTCAGTTTTGATTTCTTTTGGACATCCCAGCGAGGCAAAGGTACGAATTGAATGATTGATGACATGTTTTACAGTTTCTCCCCTTTGAGGGGTAGCCAGAATAAACCCTGAATATGTATCTATGGAAACGTGCAAATATTTCCAAGGGGCAAAAGGTGGATACTGAGTTACATCCATTTGCCAAATTTCACAAGCTTTTAATCCTCTAGGATTTACTCCTATGGGAATGGAATGTCCTTGCTTACTACATGTGGAGCATTGTTGAATAATGGCAGCAGCTTCTGCCTGAGTTAGAGCAAATTGAAAAGTTATCATAACTTGGCAGGGGAAATTCAAACACACTCCCTGCTTCTATTTTATAATGGACTTTTAAAGCCTCCATAATTTTCCTCCAAGTGACCAAAATGCCAATAGGTGCACGAGGAGGACTATGGAGATGTTCACCAATTTTTTGCCAAGTGGAAATTTTTAAGGACCCTTCCTCTGAATAATTGGGACAATGTTGCCACACATGCCAATAATGTAGCAATAGGTTTCATTTTTACAGGCAAACCCTTTAAATTAGCAGAATATTTAGAAGAAGAAGCGACTAACTCCCTCAATTCCTTCAGATGCTGCGTCTGTTGTTGAGAAAAGTTTCCACCCATACTTACGAAAGTCGAGACCGTGTTTCAGATCCGATGATGTGCAATTCGCTTCAGGCCTGGCGATGCACAGCTCCCATCGAGCTGATAAGATATGGGCGCGTCGCAACGTATCCCCCTTAGAGAATCACGTTGGGGTCACCAGAATGCGGTATCTGCCATCCCGCATTTGATGGGCGGCTCATGATAGGGAGCGAAGGGAAGAGAAACGACAGGAAGCGAGGTTTCCTCTTAATGAGCGCGCCCCGAATGTCTTGGCACACGTTCTTTTATTGTGCTTTTTTACAAGAAAATGATTTAATCAAAGCTCAAGTCAAACATGATAATCTCATCAGGATGTGCATGTTTACAAAGCTGCATACCGGACAGATCATTTACAGTGTGGATAAGCTTATTAACAACCGTCTAGCTCCTTGTCCCTTGTACGTGCCTTGCAAAGGTCACTGAAGAGACAGAAGTTAATGATTACAGGTGAATGATACAATGTTGCAAACACATGAATGATACATAGTTGCAATGATACATAGTTACAACAATTGGGAAGATGTGGATTAGATCCATGTCCTCTGTATTTTAGCCTGCCACTACGTATGTAACAAAAACAAAAAAGAAATCACCCATACGAACAGATACTACAAGTGAGTCAGAGCCAAGTTACTTTATGCCATTATGTAAAACAACTTTTATATTTAATATAATCAGTCAAGTAGGATTTAGGATGTGCTCAGTGCTGAACTAGCAGATGTGAGAGGAGCTTTAGAGAAGTCATGTTAAGTTAAGTTCTAACTGTGTTATAAAGAAGCGGGATTATAAAATTACCATAACAGATCAAAGCAACTGAGAGGAGGGATCTGGAGGAACAGAGATAGGGATCCATGAACTACAGAGGTGCACCTGCCACAAGAAATACTTGCCAGATCATTTTGAGAAAACTGAGCTACAGGTACCATGAACTATGTGTTCATCTCTATCACTTCCCATTATATTATATTATCATTTAACTTTCCTTGCATTGAGAATCTCCCTCCATATCTCCAGAATAATCATATGAAGTAGGCTAGGTTCAAAGAGGCTGGCCCCAAATCACCTAGGGAGCTTTAGTGGCTGAGGGTAGACAAGAACCTAGATCTCACAGTCCTAGACTAGCACCCTAAGCACTACACTCTATCACCTTCCATTATATTGTGTTATTACAAGCCAATAATGACATAATCCTATCTGCACTTTTGCAATAAAATGGATTGAAAAACCTGATTTCAACAATTGGATGACAGAGTTGCCAGCAGAGGTGCTCAAAATAAAGATTGCTGGCTTGGCTTCCAGCCAGTGACCAGTTGAAGCAATCACTTGCTTTTTGACCTACATCTTCTTAAACAGGGGTGATCTTTCTTGCTCCCAACTCAATTGCGCTCTCCAATCCAAATGCTCCTGCTGCCATTGAGCGCAGCTTGCCTGCCACAGAGAGGTCTGGGTGTAGGCACATTGTGAAAACACACTAACCTTTTGGTGACAAATGCCTTCTCAAGGGGAAGAAGCCAGAGCCCATTCAGCGGCGCTGCATAGTGAGCAAATTCATAAAAGAAATGGGAAATCAACTGTAAGTAATAATTTCACTCAGGATTTCCAAAACAGTATCATTGGTCTTTCTCCAATCTGTGGGGAGCAGAAATTAAATGGTGGTTCCAAATGGCACTTAACAGAAGTATTATGTTCCCTATGGCAGGCACTCAGTGAGGGAAGTCCTCAAGTACATTTTCTCAAATTAAATCCCACTTGATTACTGAACACAAGACTGTTGATGAACTTCTCAAATTTCAGCCTTTCATATCGTAACTCAAGGGGTTATTTTGCGGGGGGGGATTTTCGGAAGCATCTGAACATATGCAAATATTTTTCATTTGTGAATGCTTATTCTAGTCTAGATGGCCATCTCTCTCTAATTTTTGTTACCAGTTGTGGCAATGGACTCCTTGGGGAGTGTAGGCAAAGGACAACATTTATGTAACAACACGCCCTCATACAAATGACATATGACACAAGCGTGTCATTGCAACATTTGTGTAATGACATCGGGAAGCACTATTACTGAAATGTTATCACAGAGCTCCTTATACATGTTGATGTGGGAATTACCATGGGGAAGAGCCAAAGGCCAGAAGACTGGTTGGATAAGAGGCTACTTAGACCACAGAAGAAATGTGGGTACAACAAATATTTCAGAAGGGATGCTTCCTTTAGTTTCTTGAGCTATAAAGGCAACTGGGGAGAAATATACTTCCAGATTTGCAAGATTCTGTCAATGTAGCTTTACAATAAAGTAGAATTAGTTCATCTAGGCATACTTCCTGACTGGACTGGCCTCCAAGGCTAATAGCTGCTGCTGGTAGTGTATTTATTATTATATACACAATAATGTGGAACCACTACTGCCAGTTCTTTAGCTGGGGTTGGCTTTCATATGCAATGAGGTATAGAAACTAGGAGCAATCTGTCAGCCTAGTAGATGCACAAAACGGAACAGTGTGGCCTTTTATAATTGACAAATGGAAATGTTAATTTGCAGATTATATTACTAAGGTTGGAACTTATTTAATTGTTTCCTTTCAGCAACTTATCTCTTGCCACTACCCTAACTAAAAACTGCCCTTAGCTAATTTGCTAGACTGTATGTCAGGGGTCCATGGATTCTGGTCCTGCCTTAGGCACAAAGCCAGCTGGGTGACTTGGGACCAGTTACTCTCTCAGCCCTAGGAAGGAGATAAGGGCCAATCACTTCCAAGATCTTGCCAAGAAAGCTGCAGGGATTTGTCAAGAAGTCAAGACTTACTTGGATGCATGCATACTCATACACAAACACACATACGCCCATGCACACACACAAACACACTGGACTTCACTACTTTAATGATCAATTGTCTTTTTGCCACATCCAGGACAAATAATTCTGCCTTTATTTTACTCTAATTCTACAGCAATAGTAATAGCACTTACATTTACAGCCCTCTCTGAGCAATTTAGTGTCAGCCTATTGTCCCTAACAATCTGAGTCCTCGTTTTACCGACCTTGGAAGGATGGAAGCCTGAGTTAACCTCCAGCCTTGTCAGGATCGAACTCCATGCTGTGGGCACACTGTTTGCCTGCAATGTTACATTCTAACCACTGTGCCACCATAACTCCAACTCTATGTAATTTTTATGTTGTTGAGCTTTAGTGAAAAATAAAATATGTATCTGTTTTATAGTCCTTACGTTTTCTTGCCAATATGAAATTATAGGAAGCTCTCCACTTATGATCAGTCACTTAACAATCACTGGAAGTTACAACACGCTCCTCCAAAAGGTATTACAAGCTGGTTCCAAAGGCTGCTCCCCCCACAATCACGTGGCAGCCATTTTGGGTGCTTGGAAACTGGCCTGCATTTATGGCCATTCGCAGCATCCCACAGCATGTGACTGCAATTTATATTTTTGCCAAAAACCAGTAGTTACTTCTGATTTTCTGTAACAATGCCCCATAGCAAACAATGGGTTTGATTAATGACCGCAGTGTTTGCTTAATGACTGAGGATTCACTTAACCATGGAGATTCACTTAACACCACAAAAGGAAGGTCATAAAAATCAGGTCGATCATGTGACTTTATGACCATCATGACTTACAACTGTGATAGGCAGGCTCCTATTAAAACATCAAGACGACAAAACTTTGAAGGAATGGTCTAGCCAGGGTATAATGAGCATTGCTTGGCAAGGAAGGCTAGAAAAAACAAAGGAGGAGAGAGGCCTGACTGCCCCTTAAGTACATCTGTAGTGTCAGACTAGCTTTTAAAATCTTTTGGAAATCATAAACTGTTTGGTTAGCACTTGTCATAAAAGATAGGATAAAATACATTAAACAAAATTATATGCCCCAAAGTAGTCTTTCAAAAAGATGAGATATCAAGACGGAAAGCACCAAAGAGCACAGAGTCATAAAAATTTATTTTGTTTGCATTTTTATTTTAAACAATACTTATGCCAGCCTGAACAGCCCATTGGAAAATGACAAGGATTTGAAATCACTGCATTAGATCTGCCATACTGAGAATATGGAATAGATATAACTTCAGGTTGTGCCCAAAAACATCTTTATGGATCTCAGTTCAAGAAGCATATCATAGAAAAGAAATGGCAGACAAAGATAAATAGTTGATACTCCTGGAATTATTGGAAAATGGGCGTTGGTTCTTACCTGACACGCCATTTCTATGAGAGCTGTGAAGATCGTCCAGATAGTGGGTGGAGCTTCAGTCTCTGCTGTTGTAGGCTGAGCTTAATTTCTGAGGAATGCTCCACCTTCCATCACGTGGCTCGCCACAGCGTTCCCCAGTTTATGTGAAGACGAGAAGAAAAACAGGCATTCGTGCCCATCTCTTACTAGACTTAAGGTGCATTGGCCGAAACAAGACCCCACCAGACGGTGAAAGACAGAAAAGGGAGGGGCTGGATGATCCTCACAGCTCTCATAGAAATGGCGTGTCAGGTAAGAACCAACGCCCATTCTCCTGAGAGCTGCTTGGATCGTCCAGATAGTGGGACATACCAAAGCTGGGGCCTGTCCTACACCGTCTGGTCTATAGACTCCTCGGGTTCCCTGATTACCCTCTGAAGGACCCTTCTACCAAAGGAAGCCTCCGCTGCAGCATACCTGTCGATTTTGTAATGTCTAATGAAGGGCGACGGGGAGGCCCACGTTGCTGCCCGGCAAATGTCGAGTATTGGGGCCTGGGTAGCCCAGGCGGCTGAAGTTGCCGCACTCCTGGTGGGGTGAGCCATGATACCCCTGGGTACTTGGAGGGCCTGGGCTTGGTAGGCCTTGGAAATAGCCGCCCTTATCCAACAGCCTATGGTGGTTGAGGGTACCTTGAGCCCTTGTGACTTTGGTTGAAAGGATATAAACAGGGCCTCGGATCTGCTGAAGGTTTGAGTACGTTTAATATAGATCCGCAAGGCCCGTCTAACGTCTAAAGTATGCCATAATCTCTCCCTTTCATGAGTTGGCCTGGGACAAAAATTGGGAAGGATAAGTTCCTGAGCCCTGTGGAAAACCAAGTTAATCTTGGGTAGAAAGGAAGGGTCAAGTCAGAGGACCACCCGGTCGGGATGGAAGACACACAGATCCTTCCTGACTGACAGAGCAGCGATCTCTGAAATCCTGCGGGCTGAAGTGATAGCCACCAAGAACACTACCTTGTAGGATAGGAACTGGACAGAGACCTCTCTTAGGGGTTCGAAGGGTGGCTTAGTGAGAAAAGTCAGGACTCTGTTGAGGTCCCAGGTCGGATACCGGTGAAGGGACGGTGGCCATAAGTTTGTGGCCCCTTTCAGAAATGCTCGGATGCGGGGATGATGAGAGAGTGAGCTGACCCCCTCGCAGGCAATGACAGTGGATAAAGCTGCCACCTGACGCCTTAGTGTGTTGGGGGACAGTCCCTTGCTGAGACCCTCTTGAAGAAAGTCGAGAATTTGGGCAATAGATGGGTCGGTTTGGTCAATGAGGAGATTGGCACACCATTTGCTGAAAATGGCCCAAGTGGCGTCATAAATCCTTCTGATGGAGGGACGCCTGGCTGCTAAAATGGTATCAATGACTTCGGTGGATAAATTTTCCCTCTTCAGACGTTCCCGCTCAACTTCCAACTGGTTAGTTGGAGCCATTGGGGGTCCGGGTGAAGGAGGGGGCCCTGCGACAGGGATATCCTGTCTGCTGGGATCCTCCAGGGAGGGGCTACAGATAGGCTGCAGAGATCCGCGAACCAAGGGCGACGGGGCCAATAAGGAGCTATAAGAAGCGAATTCCGCCTTCTCGAGGAGTAGCTTTTGAAGAACTCTGGACACCAGCGCCAGAGGGGGGGAAGGCGTAAAGGAGGCCCGAGGGCCATGGGCATCGGAGGGCGTTGTGGTTCTCTGCCCCTAGAGACAGGAATCTCAAAACGAACCTTGGAAGTTGGGTATTGAGGGGGAGGCAAACAGGTCTACTACTGGCAGACCAAATATTGCTGTTGCCTCCCTGAACAGGGCTAGATGGAGGTGCCACTCCGAAGGGTCTATGGTGGCCCTGCTCAACCAGTCTGCTTGGGAGTTGTTGATACCCGAATATGGTCGGCCCTGAGTGAAAGGAGATGAGACTCTGCCCACCGATATAGGTGCTCGATCTCCCTCATTAGGCTTAATGACTGAGTGCCGCCCTGCCTGTTGACATGAGCTTTGGCTGTTATGTTGTCAGTGAGAATGAGAACGTGGCAGCCCTGTACCTGAGTGAGGAAACTGTGGAGGGCCAGGTGGATGGCGCGAAGCTCTAACCAGTTTATATTGCACAGCCTTTCTGACGCTGGCCATCTGCCCTGAGCTGTAAGGGACTATAGGTGGGCGCCCCATCCGGACAGACTGGCATCTGTGGTGACGGTGAGTCTTGGTGTCTCCTTGAGAAGGCAGCCTTTGTTGATCGATGTCCTGCTCCACCAAAGGAGGGAAGTGAGAACCCTCGGCGAGATCTTGACCTTGCGCCTTGAGTTGCTTGATCCGGTTCTTTGGTACGGGAGCAGGAACCACTGGAGAGATCTGGAGTGGAAACGGGCCCAGGGAATAACTGAGATACAAGAGATCATTTTACCTAGCAAGTTGGATAGTTCGAGGAGGGAAACCCTCTTAAGTCGTCTGATGAGTTTGACTGAGTGTTGGATGCTGAGTATTCTCTCCGGAGAGATGAACACCCTCCCTTTGACCGTGTCTATTATAGTCCCCAGGTGGGATAACCTAGTGGAAGGAGCCAATTGGCTTTTCTTCCAATTGATGAGGAACCCGTGTTCCTGGAGGGTGGTAAGGGTCATTTGGGTATCCCTGACGGCTTGTTCCTTGGAGGAGGATAGGATGAGAATATCATCCAGGTAACAGTGGAGCCACACCGGGATGGTTCTGAGGTGGGCAGCCAGAGCGGCCAGGACCTTGGTAAAGGTCCTGGGGGCAGAGGCCAACCCAAATGGGAGGGCCACGTATTGGAAGTGGCGGTTATTGTAGCTGAAACGCAGAAATTTGGAGTGGGAGGGTTGGATTAGGATGTGTAAGTATGCCTCAGAGAGGTCAATGGATGACAACCAGTCTCCCTGTCTAACTCCTGAGAGGGTGGATTGCAGCGTGTTCATTTTGAATTTGCGGTATACAAGATGGCAGTTTAGCCGCTTCAAGTCCAAAATCGCCCTCCATCCCCCCGAGTGTTTGGGAACCACAAATAAGTGTGAGTAGAATCCCTGTCCCCTTTGGGACGGAGGAACGGGTTGGATGGCCTGTATGTCAAGTAGGTGCTGGATTGCTGAATCCATGAGGTTGCGTTTGGTGTGGTTCTTGGAGATGGGACATGTCATGTAGAAATCAGGGGGGGTGGAGAGGAACTCGAGGGCAAGGCCAAACCTGACGGTGTCCCTAACCCAGGCGTCCGAAGTGGAAGAGTCCCACTGGCTGGCAAAGGTTTTAAGTTGCTTGCCGATGGGAATTGAGTCAGGTGGCTTATCTGGAGCGCCGGAAGGGCCTGCTGCCAGAGCCGCGAAAGGGCCTCTTGAAGTTACCGCCTCTCCTGTGCCTGTCAAAGGGGTCAGACCTGTCCTGGGGCTGTCCCGAGCCAAAGAGGGGGGGCTTTGGTACCTGGGAGGGAAGGGGGTTTGGGGATAGGGACGAAAGGGGGCCCTCCAAAAGGGCTGCAGAGATCTTGGTTCTGACTTACAGGTGAGGGATGGGAGGAATTTCTTTTTGTTACTTCCTTCGACTAGGAGAGGATCTAGGGAAGGTCCGAACAGCTTATTTCCCGCGAGGGGGGCAGAGGCTAGTTTCACCTTATTCTTGAGATCCGCCTGCCAGGTGCCTTAGCCAGAGCAGGCGGCGGGCCGAGACGTGGGAGGAAATGGCACGGGAGGAGAATTTTACCGAGTGAAAGGTGGCGTCTGCTGCGAACTCCGCCCGGCTGTAATCTTGGCTATATCCTGATGGGCGCGGGTATTGGAAGTCGGGACATGTTGCTTAAGCTGGCGAAGCCAGCGAATGGATGACCTGATGAAGAAGGAAGTGGCTGTGGCCGCCCTAATCACCCTGCGTCCGACTGGTGAGCTCGCCGTAAGGCCAGCTCTGACCATTTCTCCTCCGGCCTCAGAGCCTCTAAGGGGTCGCTAAGGGCGGAGGAAGAGGCCAGGCTCACGACGGGTTCATCCACTTCCGGGGTGCTCAGGAGGTTGGAGAGCTCTGGGTCAAGGTTGAAGAACCTTTTGTCATGGGCCGAAGGGGCCGGGGGGGGTGAGGAGGCCAGTTGCTTGGACACCAGATCCAGGAAGATGGGGGTTGGGGTTGGGATGACCTCGGCCTCCACTACAGGCTGTTTAAACATGGAGTCCTCTGGTCCTTCCGGAGCCAGAGGAGTGGGATCAGAGGGGCTCTGAGTAGTTAGACCTGAGATGTTCCTGGCTTTGAAGAAGAGGGATTTGAATAGCTGGGGCTTGAAGAGCCCTACAAAGGCGGGTTGGTTGGGGTGAGCCCTTCATCCTCTGACATCTCCACCTCTGATAGAAAGTTCTGAGTCAGGAAGGGGTTCATTGTATTGTAAGGACCCCAAATCAAATTTTTCCTCCTCCTCCTCCTCCCTGCACAAATCTAGGTCCCCTTTTGCCTCATCCTCATCCTCCCTGACTGAGGGGGAAACCTCCCCTTGAAGAGGTACCTGACCATGAGATGGTTCCGGAATGAGTGGGAATGATCTTATGGATTCAGTGGCCTGAGGAGGCAACCCCGGCCTAGCCATCTGTTGGAGTCCTTCTGCAATTCCTTGGCGGATCGCCATCTCCATCCAGGCTCTGAGTTGCTCTGGAACCGCCTGAATGAGAGGTTCCTCCTGGCGCAGGCCGGCGGCTGTGGGTGTGAAGGTAGCCTCTGGAGTTCGCCTGGCTGGTGTTCCAGGGGCCTGGTGCCCTTGGGAGGGCGAGCTGTGCCTGGATAGGGAGGAAAAAGCTACAGGGGGGGGGGGAAGTGCAGAGGTAGGAGTGGCTGGTGCTGGAGGCACTGAGTCTGCCTGTCTGGTGCGTTTGTCTATTTCTTTTTCTAGCGCCTTGTGTCGTCTTAGGGCGTCCCTTTGGGAGGCTTTAGAGGACTCCCTAGCCTGGCTGCACAGGTGGTGAGTTTTTGCTTTGGCCTTTAAGGAAGGTCCTTTTGAAGGATTGCTTTCGGCCATTTTATATAATTGAGAAAGGGGATCAAATATGAGGCGGTTGGCGCGCATAGGGGTCGACCTACAACAAAGGCTGGGAGCCCTGGGAAAGTCTTTTACACACCCGTTTATTAATCGTTTATGATTAATCTGTTTGTCCTATTTGTTCTTATTTCTTAGTGTTTTTATTTTTATTTATTTGTTTTTATTTATTTATTTATTTATTTATTTATTTATTTTTGTAAACTTATTCAATTAGGCTGTCTTTCTCTGCCTCTTAATTTTCTACAGATCTTGAATTGTTGAAGATCTCCTTTTTTTTTTTTTTTTTAAGAATGACTGATCAGGATGACCAAGGCACGATAGAGGCCTTAAGGGCGAAGCCAGGCCTGTACCAGGCTGCTGACCCAGATGGAACCGGGCGGAAGTGGTGAGTAAGGAACCACGGCCGCTACGGCTGGCTGCGGGGGAAGCCAACAAAGGGAGGTGGTAAATCAAGCCTCCAACAGAACAATTCAATTAGAAAGTAAGATGCTCCTGAGTAGGCCTGTAGGTCCTGCTGCTTTAATTATGCATGCTGCAGCGATCGGAGAGATAAGGAGAGAAACAAAATGGCGCCCAGCCACGAGGCGGCGCTAAAATGGCGGCTGCTTGAATGTGGACTTACAGGGGGCCCTGCTGCAGTGACCAGATGACTCCCCGGGGCAATCCAAGGTCCCCAGGGGAAGGACAAACAGAAAGGAACCAAATGAAGTAAAAAATGGCAGAAAACGGAGTTTGGAGGGGGGGAACGGAGCAGAACGGAGCGTTTTAAAGCTATCGAAAATGAAAAAACGGCAGTAAGGCAATGGGAAGGGGTGGGGGGGCGGCTTGTAAGGTTTGCTAGCCTCCCCCCTTACACCCCTGGGGCCGGGAGAGCCTCCCAGGGGCCTCTAGAAATTAAGAGAACCAACTGCGCAGGGCTAAGAACAGAAAACAATTAAATGAATCAAATTACAACCTGGATAAGAAGAAATACGAATCAAATAGGGCTTTCCTGAAATGGCCAAGAGCACAATCCAAAACTGCCTACTCTGCACGAGGGTTGAGCATAAACTGGGGAACGCTGTGGTGAGCCACGTGATGGAAGGAGGAGCATTCCTCAGAAATTAAGCTCAGCCTACAACAGCAGAGACTGAAGCTCCACCCAATATCTGGACGATCCGAGCAGCTCTCAGGAGATCCATCAAGGGGAATTTGAAACTAAAGCAAGAGAGCAATTAATAGTAGAAGTATATTATTGTCGTTTTTCCCATTTACAGTTATAAGAAAGATTCAAAATGAACAAAAAGACTTACAGCATGGAGAAAATAAGAAAATTTGAAGTACAGTTGTGCACTGATCGTGTAATTGCTAAAATGTATAAACTTTTGCTGAAATTTGAAATAGAGAAAAAACAGATTAAAGAATGTATGATAACATGGGTTAAGAATTCTGGTTATAATATATAGATGGATCCTTGGGAAAATATGTGGTTAAAAATGTTGAAATTTATATTCTATTACAATCTCAAACATTTTTTTTAAATAAAATGTCACGTCGTATCACCAGAGAAATTAAAGAGATTTCAAATATATTTGGTAATGTGAATAACATGAAGGTACATTTTATCATGCATGGTTGATATATAAAAAGGCTAAAAAAATAGATTCAAACTCAGGCATTGATACAGAGGATTTTAAAGTTTAATATTCAAGTGATGCCAGGAATTTTCCTTTTAAGACTGATATATAAAATCAGAAAAAAGTCAGAAAAGGTTTCAATACACGATTATTTCAGTGAGATTGTGATATGCATAGATGGAAAGGTTCAATACTACCTACAATGGAAGAATGTGAAACTGATAGAGATGGGTAAACTAACTTCTTTAAACAGAGAAAAGACATTATCTATATTAGTGCCTAGAAACCTCTTAGGGACTTTTTACATAAAAGTGAAAAAAATATATGCATGATTTATGGCTTTGATGAATAGACAGAATAGATTATAAAAATAAAAGTATCATGATGTAACTTTAGAGAGAGGTTGAAATATACTTGGACTTATAATTGCTGGGAAAAATATTAGTTATTTCTTTGTATTTTTTCTTTTGTTTTTCTTTTAATTTTGCTTTTTCTTTTATTTCTTTTTCTTTTTTTTCTCTTACTTTATATTAATTTGCATTAGTTTTTATCTTCTCTTTTAGGGGGAAGATTTATACAAGAGCTTTCAGACTCGTGCTGAAGTCCAGTGCTGACAAGAGGCCCAAGCTCAGCTTCTGAGATCTGCAAATGCGCATTGCACACTGCCCAAAGCGTACCGTATGAGGACAAATTATGTATTGTAAAGATTATTTGGAGATGTGAAATTTCCAATGTAATCTACTGGTTTCCTTGCATGGATTGCTCCTGTAACTATGTAGGACAAATGGCGTGGAAGCTAATCACCAGATTGCAAGAACGCAAACGAGAAGTCAGACAAGGAGACTCGATCTCATTGGTAGCCTCATGTTGCAACGAGCAAGGACACACATTTAATTTCGTAACAACTAAGATCATTGACCATGCAGGCACACAGATAGCCAGGAAATGATTGAAGCCTGGGAAACAGGCCTCCTGTCAGTTAACAGGAATGCTGAATTACCACCAACTTATCAAATATTTAGGAGCCGAGGGCTTGGCAGCACAAGGAAATGACAGCCAATCACCAGCCATCAACACACCAATCAGCCAATAGGAAGGCACTACATAAACACAACTTACAGAACAGCCCAAAGCACATATTCCAGTAGAAAGAAATTCCCTGAAGCTGGGATACAGCATGAGTCTGAAAGCTCAGACGAGTAAATTTGGTGTAAATTCGGTGGCCGAACCAAATTTGATCTCGCATCATTATCCTGGGACATGTCATATATTTGCCTTCATTCGTGGAATATTTATATACCAAATAGTTAAGCCCCAATAAAACACTATTTTGGAACCTAATGGTGTATTTCAATGGTGGAATTAATGTGGTGGTAGATTTCTACCTTCTGAGTTTGATGAGATGTTCCTGTGGCAAATTTCTTTGCTCCCTCATGACTGAACATCCAAGGACAATATGCAAACCCACCCACCCCCAGCTTTCCTGTAGTGGACAAGTCTCCAAACCAAGTCGCTTTGAATTAAGCACTTTATGAAGGAAGAGAGCAACTAGTTTGTATTAGCCATGTGCAATCTCTCTGCAACAGACCTTCATGTTTTCCAGGTGGTTCTTACATTTACAAATCACTGTAATAGGCAACCCTAAAAGTCAACTAACTTAAGTAAGTAAGTAAGTATTTAAATATAAAATCTCTTTCTTTTGTTCCATTTGGTTCAGCTTTGAGGTACTAACTGGTTATAGCTGTTATAGCCAGCTTTCTTCTACTTTCGTCACTTGTTTTTATCAATTTAGAACATAGTGTTAATGGCACACCAATATTCATTCTAAAGTTTTATATAACTTATAGGCTACTTGGGGAGCATCAGCCGAGAAGTAGTAGAAAAACCTTATAAATGAATGGGTTAAATAAACAGATGGATTTATTTATAAGAATCCTTCCTCCAGTCTGAGGTGGTGATGGCTGGGGATTAAACTGTGAGTTTGCTGAACAGCCTAAGGCCACCCTGTGAAAGACAGAGATCCTTTGCCATTTGCCATTGAATGCAGCTATGCGTACTCTGCTTGTGGCTGTTCATTTGTTACACAAAGGCAACTTTGGCTCTCATGCTTCAAATGTGGCCTCTTGGGGGCCTTAGGATTTCATTCTGAATCGATTGTGGCCTTTCCTTTCCCTGTGTTTCTCTCAGCAACACCCCAATAACGTAAAATAAAACTCCTGATTGAAAACCTGACGAATGGAAGCAAGAATGAATCATTCACAGCCAGGTAAATGTATGCATATATATTTAATCTCTGTGATTTCTTCTGATCACCGAACCTGAGCTTCTTGAAGAGGCCAATTTCTTTAACCTGAGCTTCTTGAAGAGGCCAATTTCTTTAAATACATTAAAATGAGATAGCGGCGCTGAAGTGTAAACTTTTCTGTGCAAGAGCAAACAATTGGTACTTGAAAGAAATAAGTATTACATACAATCAAAAGAGCCATTTTCTTTGGTATTCTTTTAGCTGCAAAATGTCCTTCATTAAAGTAGGTGATGAGGAGGAAAGGCACTATGTTACAAGAGTTTTCAAGGAGGGACATAATATGCTTTGCATGCTCCATGTTTCGATGCCACTATGTCCATGGCAATGGAGGTCAAGCCACAGGAGGAGAGGTTGGATTCTTCTCAGCATCAATCCAGAGGTGGTATTCAGCAGGTTCTGACCAGTTCTGGAGAACCAGTAGTGGAAATTTTGAGTAGTTCGGTGAACCAGCAAATACCGCCTCTGACTGGTCCCGCCCCCACCTATCCTCTGTCTCCAGAGTCCCAGCTGATTGGCTGGGTCTTCTTTTGTTGCCCTGCATGGGAGAACGGAGCTGGAAAGCAGGTTAGTGGGGTGGGGAAGGAATGGGATTTTGCAGTAACCTTCCCTTGGAGTGGGGTGGAAAAGGGGATTTCAAAGTATCCTTCCCCTGCCACATCCACTAAGCCATGCTACACCCACCAAGCCACACCCACAGAACTGGTAGTAAAAAAAAAATTGAATCCCACCATTGCATCGATCCATATGGATATTCTGTCTTCTTCCCATGGAAGAGAAGGCCAGCCTTTCATCATAGGATCTCTATGGATCCTAGAGGAAGAATAGGTGATAAGTACATCCTTCTAGCATCCAGCTTCCTACTCCAAAGGCATACAGAGTTCTTTGGCCACAAGAGAGCAGAGACCCACCATGTTTTTCAGACTAAGGGCAACACTGGACTTTTAAGGATCAGGGAGGGAACATTCCCACAAATGGGCAGATCCAGGGGGAAACATGTGGGTGGGGTTATGACACAATTGAATCATAATGTTAGCACGGTTGCCCTGCATGCAATAATTTTTTTCCATGACCTTAAAAATTAAGACCCACCCACTTCTAAGTAAGACACTCAGCTAGGCAAGATTAAACAGAACGATACAGTCTCCAGGGAAGTGGTTTTAATATAGGTAATTCTCAACCTACAGCAGTTCATTTAGTGGCCATTCAAAGTTACAATGGCAATGAAAAAAGTGACTTATGACTGTTTTTTTACAGTTATAACCTTTCCAGCATCCCCAAGATCATGAGATCAAAATTCAGGTGCTTGGCAACTGGTTCGTATTCATTACCGTTGCTGTGTTCCCAAGGTCACGTGATCCACTCTTGTGACATTCTTACAAGCAAAGTCAATGGGGAAGCCAGATTCAACTTAACAATCAAGTTGCTAACTTAACAAGTGCAGGGACTCACTTAACAATTATGGCAAGGAAGGTTGTACAATGGGGCAAAACTCACTTAACAAAGGTCTCACTTAGAGCAACAGAAATTTTGGGCTCAATTGTGGTGGCAAGTCGAGAACCACCTAGGCTAGGATTATAGATAAATACTGAATCTTGGAAAAGCCAGAGGAATTTCCAGCCTTCGTTTATCACTGAGCTCATTAAGGTGGAGCCTCTTTGGAAGATGCGAACTGCTTCTTCCCAGGTTTATGGCCACCTGGGCTGAGATGCCATTCATGAGATGTCAATTGGCTCACCCTCTATTTCTTAATGATGAGCACGCTTCCTTCCATTCCTTCCCAGCCTCCCCCGTCCCCAAATCTCACACAGTAACGAATGCAACTTTGAAGCAGGAACCTCTGCTTTGACTCTACCAAATTCTTTAGGGACTGGCTATTCTAAGGTGTTTATGAAGGAATGATTGGGGGTCGGGGATTGTGGCACTAAGCAGGCCGACCAAGTACAAAAGAGTCCCCCACTAAGCCTCCTCTGGCCATCTCTTTCCATTTTCTGCTTTTCTGCATGTTCTGCCCCTCTGCTGCCTTATAGATATTTTGGTGCATCTTCAAAGGCAGGTGTCTGAAGAGAGAGAGAGACCGTTTGGAAGATAGAGAGATAAAGGAGTGGGGAGAACAGTGCAGGCGAGGTTAATAACTAATTGAAGAGCTGAGAAAAGAATTTAATTATGCTGAGGGAAAGTGGAAGAGAAAAATATGGGACAGCAAAACTGATCAGGAACAGAGAAAAGAGCCAAATGTAAGAAAAGCATAAGACTGTTGTGGCTGCTATCTTTCCAATACTCGAGGGGGGGAAGGACCAAAATCTCTGGGTTCTGCCAAAAACAGAGCGGGGTGAGCAGGAAACTATCACCCTTACTTCATGTTCCATAAGGATAGGGAGAGATCAAAGAGGAGGGTGAAATCAGACCCACCAACAGAGTCTGGACTAAGAAAAATGGCCCTGATGGAAACACTAGTACTCCTCAACTTACAACCACAACTGAGCCCAACACTTCTGCTGCTAAGTGAGACAGTTGTTAAGTGTCTTTTCTCCCATCTTACATATCCTTCTTGCCACCGTTGTTAAATGAATCACTGCGGTTGTTAAGTTAGCAACACAGCTGTGAAGTGAATCTGGCCTTCCTCACTGACTTCGCTTGTCAGGCGGTTGCGAAAGGGAACCACATGACCCCGGAACACGACAACGGTCATAAATATGAGTCATTTGCCAAGCGTCTGCCTTTGGATCACTTGACCATGGAGACACCACAGCAGTCTTAAGTGTGAAAAATGATCCTCAATTATTTTTTTCACTGCTGTTGTAGTTTTGAAGCGGCACTAAACGAATTGTTGTAGGACGTGGTTTTTCTCTGATTTACCCTCATTCCTGATTGCAACCACACACACACTCACACAGAATAAATTAATCCATATAGGAAGAAGGCCACTCCACTGAAAATTATGGATCATAATCTGATTATGATTATGACTGTTGATTATGATTGGATGATTCAGCGCAGGTTAATACTTTTTTAAAAAACTGGTCCAAAGTGATCCGGCTGGCTTCCATCCCAAAGAAAAGATAAGAACTTGTGTCTCTCTTTTCCTAGTCCAGTACATTAACCACTACATATACACCAGCTTTCATACACACTACAAACACGTAGGCTTAAAGCTGTTTCTTGAACGTAGCCATTTTTAAGATATGTGGACTTCAACTCTCAGAATCGCCGCCTAAACAGTCTAGGGAGCTAAGTAAGTTGGCAAAATAATATTAATATGAGATGTAGATGTATGCTAGAAGACACAAGGAAATAACCGGGGTGCTAGGAATCTAAAAGGCCAAATGGATGTGCAACTTGAATGTAAATATAATTGGGGGAAACAAGATAATTAAATCATGGGATAAGACCAGGTGCTTCTTCATAGACCAAGTGGAGTCAGCATAACAAAAAAACTAATTGGGGACCTTGGGGCGGGGAGAGCATAGAAGAAACAAAACATGTGAAGCAGTGAAATGTGGAAACCCAGACGAAGGAGCAGGAGTCAGACCATTTTACTCTAATTGTGATTGACACTTTTTGACTTGGGGATTGCAGCCCTGGATAGGAGAAAGGAAAGGAAAGGGGCTAGTGTAGAAAAACCTCTTCAGGAGATAAGAGGGCATGAGAATAACAGAGGAAAGAGGCAAAGGGAAAGGTTAGATAGCCTAAAAAGAAAGAAGGGGAGATAAGAGACAAAAAGTGCTTGAATTCAGACTTCAGAGAGTCAGAAGGACAATTTTTGACCAGGAAGAAAAAGGAAAACATTCAAGAGAGATTCCTCCTCACTGTCCTATGGAACCTGGTGGTATGCTAGCAAGCTCATCCTGTGGAGGGAATTGGCTAGTATGTTAACTGGGAGAGAAAAATGGAAGGCTACACGTTTTTTGTGTGATGGCTGGGAGGGCAGTTAGAACTGATAAAACCCAGGAGGAGATGGGCAGGTTTGGACTGGAACCAGCAAGGAGAAATTCCAAGAATTTTCAGATCCCTAAAAGATAGACACTTTTTTTTGCAAAACATGTATGGCTGAGCCATCTCGCTAGGTGAAGAGACAGACTCTTGTGTGGTGGAAAATGTACAGGTACAACGATTCATTTAGTGAGCAAAGTTACACCACTGAAAAAAGTGACTTATTGTTGTTTTTTCACACAACTGTTGCACTATCCCCATAGTCACATGATCAAAGTTCCAGGTGCTCGGTAACCTGACTCATGTTTATGACTATTGCAGTGTTCTGGTGCTATGCATTCATCTTTTGTGACCTTCCGACTAGCCAAGTCAACGGGACAGCCAGATTTACTTAACAATCATGTTACTAACTTAAACAACTGCAGTGATTCACTTATGGCGAGAAAGGTTATAAAATGGGGGTGAAACTCACTGAACAAATGTCACGCTTAGTAAACAGAAACCTTGGGTTCCATTGTGGTCATAAGTCAAGGACTACCTACATTTCCTGTTTCAGAAAATTCTGGGGAGACAGAGACATTGAGCAAATCTCCAGTCACTGAGATTTCAGGTTCTTGAATGACTGTGTGAAATTTTTCTCACATCTGCGCAGTTTTGGTAATAGATTTGTATTATTAATTTTCTAACACAAATAGTAAAGACTTTGGCTTTCAATGCAGGAAAGTTGCTGTTGTTGGTCATGAAGTCGTGTCCAACCCATGACACCCCTATGGACAACATTCCTCCAGGCCTTCCTGTCCTCTATCATCTTCAGGAGTCCATTTAAGCTCATGCCAACTGCTTCAGTGACTCCATTCAGCCACCTCATTCTCTGCCGTCCCCTTCTTCTTTTGCCCTCAATCTTCCTCAGCATTAGGCTCTTCTCCAGTGAGTCCTCATTAAGTGGCCAAAGTATTTGAGTTTCATCTTCAGGATCTGGTCTTCTAAAGAGCAGTCAGGGTTGATCTCCTCTAGGACTGACTGGTTTGATCGCTTTGCGGTCTAAGGGACTGGCAGGAAAGTAACACTGTGTTTTTTCTTCATAACTAAAAATATTCTGGATCTAAGTGGATCCATGAAGGGAGGGACATGCCTCTTAGACCTCCCTTGGTTGGAGAATTGGCAGCAGGGATGAATCACATCTCGGTCAGCACTTCTTCATTCTCCTACCTTCGGGTAGGAGATATAGAAGCATAGCCAACCGCACTAACCGCCTGAAGAACAGTTTCCACCTGTGGGCTGTCAGACTTCTGAACGGAAAATAGCTTCATGTCAACATTGTATGATAGACTTGCAGAGCCGACGCGTTGTGCAACAAGGTCACATAGTGTAATAAGATTAGGACTGGGTTGACTTCTTTCCTCACTGTGAGTTGTGTTTGGGGAGTGCATGAAGGGAGGCTCAGCCAATCTCATTGTGCACATGTTGTACTCTGACAATATAGGGACATTGAAAGTGTTTGGTGTTGTGAATAGGAATTAGGGGGGGAAATTGACAAAGGGCCCTATGGAAAAGGGTGGGAGGAGAATTAAAGGACAGTTTCTTGAGCTCAGGACTGGCTGCTTGGACAAAGCAGGGCTTCCAAAACAGCTGCACAAAATAACTCCTACAATTTGGTTAAATCGAAGAGTGAATGAATGACTTCAAGAAAGGATTGTTGCTGATTTTGCTAACAGGTAGAACTTGGCTTGGGGCTACTATGGTTTACGGTTAGGAGTCACATGTCATCTCAGATTGGGCTTGCAGGACCAACAGCAGCACCAACACCTCAGGGCTTCAGGGTAAGCTGGAAAGTCAAGAAAAACATCAAAGAAGTTGTTTATGGCAACCTCCATCGAGCTGAGCTTGATATCAGAGGTCTTCCCCTTAAGGCTATTGCTTGAACAGAAAACAGGGAGATCTGAACACATGGGCTGAAGCAGAGCTGCTGAGCTTGTTTTAGCTGTGGAGACAGAAAAAAAGAAGCTTGGCCCTGCAAAACTTCAGACATTTTGTATGCAGTGCTCTTGGTGGCTAAATCAATCTACCAGCCTGGCAGTGCAAAACAGAGGGCAGCAAATATTTGACAGGCTGCAATATATGGTGGCAGAGCTGCCTTTCACTTGCTGGGTGACAAATTATATAGACCTGGCCTGGTGAGTTTAAGAAGGCTGGTGGTCACAGATTTTTCTCTCTGCCGAAGGCAACAAGCAGGCGTAACTGCCAGCCGAGAGCTTGAAAACAGCAGACTCACTATGTGAACAAATAATAAAGTGGATGAGCAGAGACTAGAACGATAATCTGCCATAATCTTTCTGCAGTTATTAAACTTCCAGTTTATGCATATTTATGAGGCCTTTTCAATATCTGATGCAGGGGACCCTGCCAACAGCACAGGAAATTACCAGGAAATTAGCATTGGTGCTGATATGCGATCAAGGCTTCCGTGATCCAAGGCCTTTCTCGCTTAAAGTGCATCGTGTTTGTGGAGGCAATAGCTGTGTCTGTGCTGTATCTTCTTAGGAGGTCGAAGAATGGCAGTTCAACAGGACAGATGGCAATGCTGGTCAGCCAGCTTCCCAGCCAGGCCTATCATCCTTTTTTTCTTGGCAGGCACTTCGGCCACCTGTCTATCGTGTGTATTCCTATATCAGTCTTCCCCAACTCAGTGCTCTTGACATACATTGGACCACAGATCCCCTAATTCCAGTACTGTCATGGCCAGCCTAGATTATGTCGTGCAATGCATCTGGACAGCATCAATTTGGGAAGGCTGATTTAACATGGCGGAGGTCTTATCTTGGCTATCGTAATCCAAAAGCCCAGTAATGGTGGGATGGCTCTCGGTTCTTCAGGAAAGATAGCATTTGCTTCATGACATTTTTTTGCCAGATAGTATGAACTGGCCCTTGGTGGATATCATTCAATTTATGGAAACCTAAGACATGGAGGGAAGCCTGGAAAACTCATATCCATATTCACAATCAGAAGCACCAAACCAAGGCAGACATGGGTTCTTCTGCTAATTCCCTCCCCTGCTTTGTGGCAACTGTCCCCCCCTCTCATTAGAAAAAGTTGGGCAAAGGGGATGAATGACGGGAGGAAGAAAGGAGGAACAGGAGAAATCGTGGCTATTTGCTCTCTTAACAGGAAGAGAGATTTTAGCCATAGATTGGGCGTTGATAGAAGTTACTATGAACGCCCTTTCTATCTATTCTGCGAGAGAGCCCAGGATGGGTTGACTCCTTCCTATGACGTTATAACTGAGTCTGTACTAAGATATAAAAGTCAGCCCCCGGGAGAGACCCCAGCTTTGGCGAAGATACTTGACAGACTGAAGGGTGTCTCTGAAAGCGCAAAATAAATACAGAAATATGTTTTACCCTCTCCGGATGAATCAAGGGAGGGGCTTGGCTCTCTCGCAGCATAGATAGAAAAGGCGTTCATGGTAACTTCTACCAACGCCTATTCTCCTCCATGCTGCAGCGAGAGCCCAGGATGGGACATACCAAAGCTTGCATGTCCATGGGTGGGTCCTTGTCCGGCTCATCACACTGACTGTTGAACCACTCATTGAAGCACCCGTCTGCCGAAGGCTGCAGTCGCCGAGGCAAAAGCATCCAGACAGCAGTGTCTGATGAAAGGAGACGGGGATGTCCACGTGGCCACATGACAAATCTCCTCCAAGGATGCTTGGGTCGCCCAGGCAGCAGAAGTGGCCACGCTTCTGGTAGAGTGCGCCGTCAGACCTCGAGGAACTGGAAGGGCCGCAGCTTTGTAGGCCTGCTCAATGCAAGATCTGACCCACCTGCTAATAGTAGGAGAAAAGGCCTTGTGCCCCAAGTGAGAAGGGAAAAGGAAACAAAATGGCTTCCGACTTCCTGAAGGAGGAAGTGCGCTTAATGTATATTCTAAGAGCCCTTCTTACATCTAGTGTGTGCCATTGCCGCTCTAAGTCATGGTGTGGGAGAAGACAGAAGTCAGGCAAAACAATGTCCTGGAACCTGTGAAACCAGGTGTTAACCTTTGGAATAAATGAGGGGTCCAGACGAAGAACAACCCTATCATCGTGAAAGGAACAAAGGTCTTGTCTGATGGAAAGAGCAGCAAGCTCGGAAACCCTCCTGGCAGAAGTGATGGCAACAAGGAACACTACCTTCAGAATCAGGAAATGGAGAGACACTGTTCTAAGGGGTTCAAAGGGGGACTTTGTAAGGGCATAAAGGACCAAAGGAAGGTCCCAGGAACAATACCTGTGAACCACCGGAGGGTGCAGGTTGGAAGCCCCTTTCAAAAACCTCCTGACTGAAGTGTGATGGGATTAGGAAGGAAGTGAACCCCATGAAAGGACTGAGGAGAGGGCCGCAACCTGCCTGCGTAAGGTGTTGGGGGCCAAACCTTTCTCCAGCCCATGCTGAAGGAAGCTAAGAAATTCTGCCAACTGGGCTGAAGCAGGAGAAAGACCCTCCCTGAGGCACCATCGGGAAAAAGCCTTCCAGGTGGCATCATAGATGCGCCTTGTAGAAGGTTTGCGAGAAACCAGGATAGTGAGGATGATCCTTTCTGAAAGATCAGCCTCCTCTAGCCGCTGTCGCTCAAATGCCACACGGTCAGCTTGAACCACTGGGGCTCTGGGTGGATCAGGGCCCCCGGGTGAAGGGAGATTAGATGGGCAGGGATCCTCCAAGGAGAAGCCACCGATAGGTTGACCAGGTCCGCAAACCAGGGCCTCCTTGGCCAATAGGGTGCCAGGAGGAGGAGCTCCGCATGTTCCTCCAACATCTTCCGAATTACTGCTGGAATGATGGGAAGCGGGGGAAAGGCATAGAGGAGACCCTTGGGCCATCTGCACCGAAGAGCATTGGTCCCCTCCGCTCCCTGGCAAGGAAACCTAGTGAAGAATCTGGTGACTTGGGCGTTTCGAGGAGTGGAGAAAAGATCCACCTCCGGTATTCCGAATCTGAGGGAAAGATCCCTGAATGGAGATGGAGGAATGAACCATTTTGCCTGGTTGACTAGGCTCCTGCTGACCCAGTCGACCTGGGAGTTGTCAACCCCGGAGATGTGGTCCGCCAAGATCGATAACAGGTGTTTCTCTGCCCATAACCCCAGCTGTAGAGCCTCTCTCATGAGGGCTTTGGACCTCGTCCCCCCTTGCCGGTTGACATGAGCCTTTGTGGCCACGTTGTCTGTAAGGACTAGAACATGAGAGCTGATCACTGATTGCCTGAAATGCTTGAGAGCCAGAAAAATGGCTCTGAGCTCTAGCCAATTTATGGGAAGATTCTGTTCCGATCTGGGCCAAACATCCTGAGCTATCTGGCCCTGCATATGGGAACCCCAACCCAGGAGTCTGGCATCAGTGGCTATCACTAGACTGTATGGGTCCCTGAACAGGAGTCCCCTCCAGATAGATGGGGAATGCCACCAATTGAGAGATTTCCGGATTTGTGGCGGGAGTGGGACCTTGATAGATGAGTGGCTGGTTACTGCTTGTTGGTAGGGAAGCAGGAACCATTGGAGGGCTCAGGAGTGGAGCCGAGCCCATGGGATGATGCCAATACAGGAAACCACCTTCCCCAGAAGTTTGGGCAGCAGTGACAGGGGGACAATTTGATGTTGCTGGATCTGGCTGATGATCTCTGCAAGGCTCTTTCCACGAGCTGGGGACAGGAAAACCTGGCACGACATGGTATCGATGACTGCTCCCAAGTGTTGCAATTTGGTTGTAGGAGAGAGCTGGCTCTTCTTGGTGTTGATGGAAAATCCGTGGTTCTGGAGACATGACAGAGTAATTTGCAGATCCCGATGGGCCGCAAGGATGGAAGAGGAAAGAATCAAAATATTGTCCAAGTAGCATTGGATCCTCACTGGAATAGAATGCAGAGATGCCACCAACGCTGCCAGAACCTTTGTGAAGACCCTTGGAGCCGATGAGAGGCTGAAGGGAAGTGCTCGATACTGGTAATGGGTATTCTGATAACAGAAATGGAGAAACTGGCGATGATGAGGCCAAATTGGGATGTGGAGGTAAGCCTCAGTTAGATAAATGGAAGAGAGGAGGTCGCCCTCCCAAACGCTCTCTAAAATAGAATGCAGAGTCTGCATTTTAAATCGCCTGCATTTTACAAATTGGTTGAGAAATTTTAGATCAAGGATGGCTTGGCACCCCCAAGGCTTTGGGAACGATGAAAAAGCGAGAGTAAAGCCCACGTCCCCGTTGAGACGGGGGAACAGGTTGAATAGCCCTGATTTCAAGAAGGTGTTGAATGGACTGATTCATGAGGGCTTGCCTGGAAATGTCTCGAGACACAGGACAGATCAAAAATTTTTGGGTGGGGTGGGGTTAGGAAGTCCAATTGTAACCCTGACCTAATAGTGCTGAGCACCCAGGCATCCGTTGTTGACTCCTCCCATTTGGAGGCAAAGAAGGCTAGGGAACCTCCAATGGGTGGGGATAATGAGGGATTACTAAGAGCGACAGAAGGAATGACCCCCTCCCCCCCAAAGGGCCATTTACCAGTAGAAGGTTGTTGCCTGCCAGATGTTTCCACCCGTTGGTCTTGGTGTTGGAGGTATGGCCTGTGAGAGCAGGGGAAGCGAGATGAGGTCTCCGCTCAGAAGGCAGGAGGGTGATAAGGAGCAGGGCAATAGTTGGCTTTCTTCCCAGAGGAAGAGAGAATTTTACGTTTATCTCTGGTTTCGATGAGATAAGGTTCCAGAGCATCGTCAAAAAGCTTATCGCCTGCGAAAGGAACTGAAGCCAGCTTCCATTTTTGGCATGACTCCGCCTGCCAATTTCGAAGCCATAAAAGTCTTCTTGCTGCTACAGAAGATGCCATGGCCTTGGATGCAAATTTGGCGGAACTGAGAGTGGCATCCGCAATGAATTCCACCGTGGCAATAATTTTATTAAGGTCTTGGTGAGACCGAAGGTCAGAAGCAGGCAATCTCTTCTGGAGTTGGCGCAGTCACCGTATGGATGCCCTGGGGAAGAAGGATGTTGCCGTTAAAGCCCGAACAGCCCAAGCAGCAGCCTGGTGATTGTGCCTGAGGGTCTGTTCGAAACGTTTATCATCCGGTTTCAGGATATCTTCTGGCTCCGTGTGAGTGCCAGAAGATGAGAACGAGGCCAGAACCAGAATGTCAACAGAAGGCACTGCCAGGGCATTGTCCAGAGCTGCGCTGACATTATAGAAACGCTTATCTAGAGAAGATGGGCGAGGACCTGCCAAAGAAGAAGTGCACTGTTCCTTGACCATGTCCAGGAATAAAATGGGAGAAGGCAAAACCTCTGCATGCACTACAGGCTTGGAAAAGAGCGAATCCCCTTGGCTAGAGCGATTTCCTTGTGGCTCGGGAGCCACTTCCTCTGGCGACAGCTTGGCAGTGACCAAGGCCTTGCTGAATAATGGTCTGAAGAGAGTAGGTTTGAAGACCAATGCAGAGGATGTCAGCTCTGGGAGAGAAGCCTCTTCCTCTGAAAGAGTTTGGTCAAAAATCTCACTCTCTTCTTTCTCTGAATGAGAGGAGTAACTGTGTTCAGATGGTGAAGGCCTTCCTTCCTCATCAACTTCCTCCCATTCTGGTAGAGAAGAATGGACCCTGAGGTCCTAAGGCCTGTGTAAATCAGGATGATGAGGCAAGGAACTTATAGATTGAGAAAGGCCTGAACCCTTTCCAGAGGTTGAAGAATTTGCTTGAAGCCTTCAGCCAATCCCTGCCTAATGGCTGATGAGACTCCATCTTGGATATCCCTTGGTCTATGCTCAAAAGTAGAGGCAGAAGGCTGAAGGCCTGATGCTGTGGGAGTGAAGGTGGCTTCAGGCCTAGATTGAGGAGAGGTTCAAGGCCCGAAGGGAGGGGGAGGAGCATATGGCACAGAAGCCTGTTGGAAATAAGGCCCAGATCTGCTTAAATCCTGAGGATCTGACTGTACAGCAAGAGCCTCAGGAGACCAGGATGGAGGATGGATAGGCTCATAGATAACTTCTCCTCCCCTGGGAGGGCTTGGTTGGGGCCCACGAGTATCACCTGAAACATGCTGTAGTTGCACTCCCTTCTGTTGAACTGCTTCTCTAGAGCTGCATGTCTGCGCTTCTCTGCCCTCAGTTCAGCCTGAGTTGCCTTCTTAGGGGCGAGAGCCTTAGCTTTGATTTTAGCAGCCACCTCCCTCTGGACTGATTGGGTGCGTTGCCTATGTCTTTTTCTCCTATTGGGCACAGTTCCACGGGGGGGGGGGGGAGAGCTCTGCCAGAGCTTTATCTTGCTCCATTTGTAAAATAAAGGCTCTTGCGTTGGAAAGAAGCTGTTTAGAAATTTTTCTATTAAGCCCCTTAGAGTATAAATGGCCCCCGGGCTTACAAAATGGCCACTCACCTTGTGGTGGAAGGCTTGAATCCAAGATGGCTGCTGATTACAGGAAAACAAGCTCCAAGATTGAAGAATCGCTCCTTAGGCTATACAGAGTCCCGAGCAAAGTCAGCAAGGGAAGAACACAGCAACCAGCTACATGATCAGCTGGCTTGAGCTCTTATCAGTTTGCTGATCGTGTTTATGATCCCTCCAAACTGCAGGTGTGGGGGAGGTCTGCAGATGCTGCCCAGTTTGCCTGCACAGAATTCTGTAAAGCTGCTCCCAATGTGCAGGAGAGAGAGAAAGAGAGAGAGAGAGAGCCCTGCTCTCCTGGAAGAGAAGCTGCCCAGATCCCTGGGAGCTGCTTGAAGACAGGAAAAAAGTACTGAGGATCGCTGGTGATTGCTATCTAACAGAACGCTTTCAGAGACGCAGCTACTGACTGAAAGGAGCTGAGTCAAAAGCTGGGGTCTCTTCCGGGGGCTGGCTTTTATATCTTAGTACAGACTCAGCTATGACGTCATAGGAAGGAGTCAACCCATCCTGGGCTCTCAATGCAGCATGGAGGAGAAAAGCATTCTCTGACTTTTGTGTTGGTAATCCCTCCTCCTACCCTTTTAAACTAAATAAAAGCAGTGCACAGCCCTTTCCTGTGGGACATTTTGTTTATCAGTCCCTTCTTGTTGATGGGAGAGCACAGGTGGGCTGGGACATGAGAAAGACACTTCTTGAAGGTCCCACCGAAATTACAAAATCTCAGCCGGTCTCGCTGTTAAGCCCTCTGGTCCAGTTTTCTACTGAATTTTCCCCCTACAACATAATGATGGCCCAATCAATTTTTTTTACCACTGTACCTATTTCTGTGCTTTTAATCATATGTTATCCTGCTTTATGGTTTTTTAAAAAAATTATTTGATGGTGAGATCAATCAAGATAGCATGCAATGGTGCTGAGAAGAAAGTTAAATTCCATGCCAGGGTTTAAAGGTTGCTACGTGGCAATAATTGAGAATATTCTGCTTAGTCTCCCTGAAAGTATCATAATGCTGGAAAGATCACAAAAAGAATAGAATTATAGCCTCTTCCCTGCAAAGAAAGGCTGACATTTGGGGGCAAACTCTTTTTTAAAAAATTCTGAAGGTTAAAAAAGTAAAGGCAGGTATGAGAGAGATACTACTGAGCTCAGTAAAATTATGAACAGTGTGGATTCAGGACAAGGTTTTCCTCTTTTTAATACTAGCCCATCATGGCATGTAGGAATGACCTAGACCCGTGATGGCGAACATATGGCAAGCGTGCCAGAGGTAGCATGCAGAGCCCTCTCTGTGAACACATAAGCTGTCACCCCAGCTCAGCTCCACCACGCATGCTTGTACGTGCCTCCTGACAGCCAGCTGGTCTTTGGTTTCTGCCATGCATAGTGTATGCACGGGGATGCGAACACATGCATAGGGGCAGGGCACATGCACAGGGGACACACACATATTGCATTTTGCCACTGTGCACACTCGCTTCGGCCACTCGGTGCCAAAAAGGTTAGCTGTCACTGACCTAGACCACATTCTGATAAACAAAATCTGAATCTGAGGGAGAGTGGAGGTTGGAGAGTTAAACTATGATTGTGTTACTGCAACTTTATAATAAAGTAGTATAGGAACCCCCACCCCGTCCCAAAAAATGAAATATTTTGGGGAATATTAAAAGTAGAATAAGGTAGAATATTATATTTCTCCGAAGGAGAAATAGAGAAAAATAACAAAGGCAGAAAACAGCACCAGTCTTTCTTTAACAGCCTCAAGCAGAAACCTCAAATCTTTAATTTGGTACTTATTAAGAACGACTGGGCCAATATATACATACACAAAATGCCTTCAGCCAGGCTGAACTGATGGGATTAAGAATTTATGTCCCCCACCCAAATTCTAAGGACAGGACATGACTTTTAGGATATAATAAGATTAACCCACCACCACTGAAATAGTAAAAGGCACAAGGCTCACTATATTGCACAATCCCCTGGAGCATCTCAATTACCCTATAAAGATTCTTCTACTCACTCAGCCATTTGGTCAGCCACCCCAGAAAAAATGCTTGCTGTCACTGAAGTTTCTGGAAACCAAATAAGCCTTCTTTCCGTGCGGTCAGCCTCCATTTTATTTCCAGCGCCTTTCTTCTGGCTTGGAACCATACCAGAGTTTTTTTCCCCACAATAATGTAAGTACTCATGTTTGATGTTTCTCTTCTGGAGTATCTATAGAATCCTTCAAGTCCGAAAGTACCTCTCCCTGTTCTTGCTTTTACTTTTACTCTCCTGAAAACTAGGGAGAATCCATATGCACCTTTCCTCTGGACTAAGGTTACATTATTAGGCCATTGTCTAGACTGCAGCTGTTCCTCCTGTCTCCCAGGGTGATTTTCACATACAATAGACCTCAAGGGCACTTAATGAAATGAGCTGGCATCAGATTTGAGATGGACAGTGAAAGATACGTTCTTTCAACAATGCTTGATAAACATAGGACCACGGGATGCAACTCCAGATATTAACCTAGCAGATGAAAAAGTTAGGATACCCCACTACCAACCCATGATAATTCAGCAGAATTTTTTATTACCGCTTTGCTTCCACACTAAAATATTTTTGAATAAATAATTTATCTACATACACACACCATTCTTTCATTCCAAAGAAAGCCACTCATAACTATATTTCCCTATTTCCCTTCATGTGTTTTCAGAAAATAGCAGCATAGCAATGCAAGCATATTCTTTGGAAATGCACAAAGTTATCGTCTTTCAAATTTTTTTTCTTCTTAACGTTTATTTATCAGATTTAGATACCACGTATCACAAAAAGTGACTTGGCTGGTATACAACAGTTAAATAAAACAATAAATATATAAAACATTCATTATTAAAAATATATCTCATTATTTATTTTAAATGGAAAACACCAGGCGCAGGAGAAGTAGATATTAATGATGGAGCCATCTTAAAATGTCACCTTTTCTAGTGGCAGACATTTGCCTAACAGCCTTTGAAGTCTGGTAACTACCAGCTTCTCCCATCTGCTTGTGAGTAGATCTGAAAGGAGCAATTTGGCAGTTTGGCACCAAGCCAGACAAAGTGGGGGGAAAAAATCATGCTTGGGCTTTGCATTTGGATGACAAGCAGCAGCCTTGGGGGAAACTGCCAGGCTACAAGCTTGTGGAAAAAACAGATGTGACTGCCTGCTCTACTCAGTCCCCAAATTAGCAAACACTGCAAATTTCCAGCATCTTCCTCAACTCACAACATTGAATCGGATATGCTTTTCACCCATACACTTTTTTCTCTGAGCAAGCCCAGTCCAGAAGGGTCTGTTATGCTCAAAGTCCCTGCATTTAACTCCCACGCCATCTTGATTTTACTAAAGCATTCTAGAGAGTTGTTAAAATTGAGTTAAAACTCTTAAAAACCATGCCTGTGCGCATACACATGTTCACTAGTGACAGGAATCAATGTCAAAGCTCACCAACCTCTACCACGAGACTACAACCCACTGCAATATTTAATCCAGTGACGCTTGCTGCGTGTGCAATGAAGAGCTGTTTTCCTTAAGAGTTATGGTGGATTTGTTTACCCACCACGTTACCGAATGTTACTGAAGAGAACAGGGAAAAGTCTTAAATGCAGAACTGACGAAAAGTTGATGCTGTTGCTTGCACATTTTTAATATATCACTTTTAAAAAAAAAAAAAAAAACCAGAGCTGATCTTTAAATATCTGTTGTGTATGCTTTGGATGAGACTTGCCAGATTAAGTCTTGGTGCTTGAATAGGGCTGTGCTTAGAGGAATCAGGACAATTTAAGAGCCAGTTTGGCCTAGTCCAGTGGCGGCTAACCTTTTTAGGCTCCTGTGCCGAAAATTGCACTTACACATGCATGCCAGCACCCAGAAGGCAATGCACGCCACCTGCCCCAAAGCCTCCTGAGCATGTGAGAGCATCTTCCGGCCCCCCCACACATGGGTGCCAGATACACAACAATCAGCTGGCAGGCGGCGGGCATACACAGTAGACCTGCTCTGGGCGAGGGCTCGCATGCCGGCAATAATGGCTCTGCGTGTCACTTCCAGCATGCCATAGATTTGCTATCATGAGTCTAGTCAACTGGCTAGAAACCAGGAGATTGGGAGTTCTAGTCGCACCTTGGACATGAGAGTCAGCTGGGGGAGTTTGGGCCAGTCAGTCTCTTCTCAGCCCAACTCATCACACAGGATCGTTGCTGTAGACCAGGGGTGTCAAACTCGTGACCCACTGGCCGGATGCGTCATGTGCTGGCCAAGGCCACGCCTGATTTAGTGAAAGGGGGGAAAGTTGTGATACGTCACATGACAATGCCGTGACAACGCGAGTTTGACACTCCTGCTTTAAAGATAGAGAAAACAGGAGGAAGGAGCAGTATTAGATATTCACCTTCATGAGTTATTTATAAAAATAATAAAGGTGATATTTAAAATACAATATTTTTTAAAAAAATAAGTTTCATTTAAGAACCAAAGCTTCTTTTTTTACTTGTCTACTACTAGCCAAGAAACTATCTTATCTCTCACCCACATGTACCTTCCAAACTAGGGAAACCGTCAAGTGCTGCCCCCTTCCATCTTGGAAGAATCACCACCAATTAATTTTGTTGTTCTTCCTGTTAGTTTAACGTTTAGACTCCTCTTTTATCTGAGTGACCTAAAAGTGATCTGCATTTTTAATGAACAGCTGGAAAAGAGGATGGGATCACCACTGTCACCCATTATTGCAAACCTGTTCATGGAAGAATTCGAATCCAGAGCCCTGGCCAATGCCATCTTCAAACCCAAACTATGGTTAAGATACATCGATGACACATTTGTGATTTGGCCCCATGGAAAAAAAACCTAAACAATTTCCTAACACACCTAAATAGCACACTCCCCAAAATCAAGTTCACCATGGAAATGGAAACAAACAAACAACTACCATTCCTAGATGTACTAATCTACAAAAAAACAGATGGCACACTAGGACACACCGTATACCAGAAGAAAACACATACTAACCGCTACCTCAACGCCCAATCCCACCACCACCCAGCACAGATAAACTTTGTGGCTAAAACACTAATTACTAGAAGCAAACGCCTGGCAGACAAGGCATACATTAAGACTGAACTATGCACCCTGACTAAAGTACTGACAGCCAACGGCTTCCACAGAAGCAAAATCACCAGCTTGATCCACAAAAACACACTGAAACATAATAGAGACCCAGAAGATGAACAGACCCATGGAACAGCTGTCCTGCCCTACATAAGAGGCACTACAGACAAAATTAGTAAGATACTACACAGACATCACATCAAGACTGCCTTCAAAACAGACAGAAAAATAGCAGCCATCCTTAGAAACCCCAAAGATAAAATTGACCTGGAAAACCAAGGCATATACGAAATCCCCTGTGCATCATGCCCAGCCACATACATTGGACAGACCAATAGAAGAATAAGTACCCGCCTGGATGAACAACAAAAATGCAGTCAAAAAGGGAGAAGGCGGAGCTTCGTTCCGGCGATACAGCTGCGATCTCAGGGCTCTGAGATCGCAGCCGATATTTTCGCCCCTGGTCGGTCCTAACGGACCTAAACCGTCCCGTAGAGACGGTGATTGTGAAGGGCATTGTTCCAGGATCCCAGAGATATCGCAAAATCTCTGGTTTGATCCGGAAGAAGCCCTTTTGCTGGCGGCGGAGAGGCAGCCTCCATAGCTGCTGAAGTCGGGACAGCTCCGAAAAGAAAGTGATTGGAGTGAAGTGTGTCGGCTGGGTGAGAAAAACTCTTTTGTGCTGTAAATTCGCTAAGGTTGGAAAGTTCATTCGATATAAAGAAGAAAGCTGTGAGATTTTTTTTTTTGACTGAAATTGTTTTTAGCGGCGTTTTTTAAAGTGATGTCAAATTGAGGCTTGGTTTTTTTTTTCTCTTTTCTTTATATTTTTTGGGAAAGATTTTACTGTGCCTTTGTAGGTAACCGGATTGAATTTTTTCTTATATATATTTTTATGCTCCCTTTGATTTTATGCTCCCTTTGATTTTTTAACTTTCTTTAGGATAGAGGCTCCCTTTGGCTATTTTTTCCTTTTTTTCTGTATATATTATTCCTTTTTTCTGGCGGGGGGGGGGGAGAAAGAGCATTAAGAAACTTTGTAACACTGCCAACTAGAGGCTTGAAAGTATATTTGAATTGGAGAGAATTGCAAAAAGACCTCATCTCAAGGACTTTTTAACGTGATAAGATAGAGGGAGAGCACAGCAAAATATTATTGCAGGTGCTTTCCTGGACTGTTATCAACAACACTTGAGGTTTGGCTTTGAAGCTGCTGGAGAAGAGAGTCATAACAAGAGCCTTGGATAAATAACAAAGTGCAGTGTGTCTTCTTATATATACCCCATTCGCTAGCCTTTTTCTAAATTTTAATTTTAGTAATATTTTTATTTTTGCCTTTTATTTTAAAGGGAAAGCCTCAGAGTTTTTTTTCTTTTTTCTTCTTTATTTTTCTTTTCTTTTTTATTGGGACTTTTTTGCTTTTCATATTTATGTTTTTGGACTACTTTGTTGTTGTGGTTGATTTTTTTTTTTCCTTTTTTTGGATTATTGAGATTTTTTAATTGGATTAAGGTGTGAAGAATCTGAAGGAACTTTTTGTTTTTTGTTTTTCTTTTTTCTCTTTTTGCTTTTTCCTTTTTCTTTTGCTCTTAATCAATATTATTACTTTTGGATTTGTTTGCTTTTTCCTTTCTATTTTTTCCTTTTTTATGGTGGACTATCTCGTAATTGGATTAGGGTCTAGAAGAACCTGAAGATCTTTCTTCTTCCTTTTTTTCTGTTTCTTCTTTGGTTTCGTGTTTTTTACTATTGGAGTTCTCCATTTTGGATTATAATTGGCTGCTCTACCAGTTGGATTAAAAGTTAAGAAGAACTTGAAGTTTTGGAAACATTGAAATGAGCAAGAAACCAATACCATCTGGCATTTCTGCTTCTACCTCTGCTTCCCCACCAGCTGGAGGACAATGTTTAATTCAGACAATGTTGAAGCAAGATAAGGAACAAGAAAAAATAACTTTACAGTTACAGATGATTATGCAAGGAATCCAAGAACTCAAGACAAAATCAGATATCATTGAACAAAGAACAGGAAATATTGAACAAAGAACAGAAAATATTGAACAAAGAATAGAAAATATTGAACAAAGAGCAGAAAATATTGAACAAAGAATAGAGAAGACTGATGAAAAAGTGGAAAATATTAAACAAATGATGGTTAAGTATGAGGAGAGATTCCAAAAAATTGAGGAAGAAGGAAAACAAAGAGAGAAGAAGATTGGAAATATTGACAGCAGATTAACAGCGGTGGAACAAGAAAAAGGTGGGATGTTGAGGTGGGAGATGGAAAGGTCAGAATTTTACCTCAGATTTCAAAATATAGAAGAGGAAAAAGGAGAAAATTTGGCAGCGGTAATGATAGAAATTTTGGCAGATGCTTTGGAAATTACAGAGGAAAAGATGATGGATGGAATAGATGAGATATATCGAGTCTATACAAGATATGCGATGAGAAATAAATTACCCAAGGAAGTCCATATTAGATTTACCAAAAAATCCATTAAAACGCAAATATTACAAGTAGCAAGAGAGAAAACACTGAAATACAAGGGTAAAGAGGTTGTGGTTTTAAAACAAATACCTAGAAGAGTGAGAGAGATGAGAAGAGAATATCGATTTCTGACCAAAATACTATTGGAAAACGAAGTGAATTATAGATGGCTGATTCCAGAAGGACTAGTGTTTGGGTGGCAAGAGCAGAGATATAGAATCGATTCAATTGAGAAAGCAGAACTTTTCCATGCAGAATTTTTTGGAGGAAGAAGAGAGGAAGCAGAGAAAGAGGCCTTATCAATTGAGTTTCAAGATGAACAACTGGAGATTGAAAAAGAGAAAGGAGCAGCAGGGGGACAGATGGATAATAAAGAACAGCGTGAAGTGAGATCCACGAGAGCTGTTAGACCTAAATATAAAGCATAATCATGGAGGAAAAAAAACTGATTACAATGAATATAAACGGACTTAATTCAGCTGTTAAAAGAAGGAAAACTTTTCATAAATTGGAGAAATTAAAATTTGATATAATTTGTTTACAAGAAGTTCACATTAAAAAACAACATGAACAATTGTTATTACAGCCAAAATTAGGGAAAATATTTACCTCTTTGACTCAATGTAAGAAAAGAGGTGTGGTTTTATACATTAAAGAGGCTATTCCAGCAAAATTGATTTATACGGATGAAGATGGAAGAGTATTAATGGTAGAAATAATGAACAATAATATAAAAATACTCTTGATTGCAATTTATGCTCCGAATGATAAACAAGAAGAGTTTTATAAAAAGCTGCACATGAAAATAATTGGACTGGACTATGTTAATATAATTATGATGGGAGATTTTAATGGAATTGTGGACAATAAACTGGACTATATAGCAACAACAACAAAGCAAAATAGAAAGGCTCTCCCAAGGTCCTTTTTTAAAATGACAGATGAATTAACTTTAAAAGATATTTGGAGAGAAAGAAACGTTAAAGCTAAACAATATACTTTTTATTCAAATAGACATTTATCATGGTCCAGATTAGATATGATTTGGATCTCAACAGAACTAATATCTAATATTAAAGAAACAAATATTGAAACAAGTACCTGGGCAGATCATAGCCCAATGACAATTAAATGGAAGGGACAAAAAAAAAGATCGAGATGGACATTAAATAATACTATTTTAAAGGAGAAAGATTTTACACAATGGATGGAGAAGGAATTGGCTTTTTTCTTCAGAGAAAATAAAAAAGAAGATACTTCAACGCAAAATGTGTGGGACACTATGAAGGCATACGCTAGAGGTTTGATAATAGATTATACAAGAAAAAAGAATATTAGGAAAAGGCAAGCTTCTAAGGCCTTGGAAAATGAGTATAAAACTCTTGAAAAAGAATTACAGAAAATGCCACAGAAAAAGGATATTAAATTGAAGCTGGATGTAATCAAACATAAAATGGAATTAATAGAGAAAGAAGAACTGGCACAGAAAATTAGAAACTCTAAACAGAATTATTTTGAAGATGCAAATAAACCAGGTAGATGGCTAGCATATAAATTGAGAAAAGAGAAGGAATCAAGAAAAATATTGAAGTTAATAGATGAACAAGGCCAAGTTTGTTATGGGAATAAGGAGAAAAAAGAAATTATTCGAGATTTTTATGGGCAACTATATAAACAAGAGAATATTGATGAAGAAAAAGTCAAACAGTATTTACAGGAAGCTAATTTACCAAAGATACCTAAAGAGACTGAAGAAATGCTAGAAAGCAATATAACAATGATGGAATTAAATGAAGCATTTAAGAGACAAAATAATGGGAAAGCTCCGGGTCCAGATGGGCTTCCAGTAGAATTTTATAAAACATTTCAAGAATTATTGAGCAATCCCATTGTTAGAAGTTATGAATGAAGTTATGTTAAAAAAGATGATACCTAAAACATGGTCAGAGGCTTATATTACACTTATACCAAAGGAAGAGACTGACCCATTGCAAATTAAGAATTATAGACCTATTTCTTTATTGAATGCAGACTATAAAATCTTTGCTTCAATCTTAGCAGAAAGACTTAAAAAATATTTAAATAATTTTATTCACTCAGATCAAAATATATTTCTGCCAAAGAGACAAATTAGAGACAATATGAGAGTAATCTTGGACACTTTGGAATATTATGAGGCTCACCCTGAAAAGCAAATGGCTTTGATATTCCTAGATGCTCAAAAAGCATTTGACAACGTGAACTGGAGATTTATGTTATTATTATTGGAGCAGATGGGTTTTGCTAAAAAATTTATTCAAGCAATAGAAGCTATATATAATAAACAGACAGCAAGGGTAATGATGGAGGGGGAACTTACAGATTTTATTAATATAAGGAAAGGCACAAGACAAGGATGCCCCCTATCTCCTTTGCTATTTGTGTTGACCTTGGAAGTGTTGAATAGAAATATTAGGGATGATAAAAGCATAAAAGGAATGAAAATTAAGAAGGAAGAATTTAAGCTACAAGCTTTTGCTGATGATTTAGCTTTTATTTTGGAAGATCCGATTGAAACAGCTCCAAAGTTACTGGAAAGGATAGAGACATATGGAGAGGTGGCTGGTTTGAAAATAAATAAAGATAAAACAAAGATTTTGACAAAGAATATGTTATTGAGACAGAGAGAAGAATTGGCAGATCTTTTGAAAATTCAAGTTACAAATAAGGTTAAGTATTTGGGGATATATTTGACAACAAGATGTAGCACATTAAAGGAGAATAATTATATTAAACTTAAACAACAGATAACTACAGATTTGAAGAAGTGGGAAAACTTGCAATTGTCATTAATAGGGAGAATTTCAACAATTAAGATGAATATCTTACCTAGAATTTTATTTTTGTTTCAAACAATACCAATTAGGCTTGGAAAAGACTATTTTGAAGATTTAAATAAAATTATGTTGAAGTTTATATGGCAAGGTAAAAAAGCAAGAATAAAGCTAAAGCTTTTGCAAGATGCTAGAATTAGAGGAGGTTTTGGTCTGCCTAATTGGGAATTGTATTATCAAGCTGCAAGTTTGATGTGGGTCAAAGAATGGATAACATTAAGGAAACATAGGTTGTTGACATTAGAAGGGCATGACTTGCTGTTGGGTTGGCATGCTTTTTTATGGTATAAGGGAACTAAAACACAGGGTTATTTTAGAAGACATTATGTACGGGAGTCTTTGTGGTTAAATTGGGAGAAGATAAAAAGACAATGTTATTTGAAAATTCCAGTTTGGTTATCGACCATTGAAGCATTTTCCTATCCTATAATTTACAAGAAGGAACAAACAGTTAGATATGGGGAACTTTTGGATGAAAAGGGTGAACTTAAATCGATCCAAAACTTAGAAGAACAAGGTATAAGGATGAATTGGTTTTCATATGCACAAATACACTCAAGGTATGATGAAGATTCTAAAACGGAGGGATTTTATGATAAACAGACTGATTTAGATAAGATCTTGATGGGTACTGATGAGAAGGTGATTAAAAAATTATATGGTTATTTACTGGGAATTAAATTAGAGGAAGAACAAGTCAAAGAAACTATGATTGTTTGGGGGAAGAATTTTGGATATGGGATTGATTTAGAGAAATGGCAGAAATTGTGGTCTCAAAATTATAAAATGACAATGTCAACAGCATATAAAGAAAACTTGTATAAGATGTTTTACAGGTGGCACTTTCCTCCGACAAGAATAGCAAGAATGTTTAAGAACAAATCTGAAAAATGCTGGAAATGTCATCAGATACCCGGCTCGTATTACCATATGTGGTGGACTTGTGAGGATGCTAGAAAATATTGGACTATAATTCGCATGTGGTTGGAAAAAATGACAAAGAAACATATAGATTTGAAACCAGAGATCTTCTTATTGGGAATTTTACCTGATATATATAGTAAAGATTTGAAATACCTGATTGTAAATGTATTAACAGCGGCCAGGATTGTATTTGCTAAAAATTGGAAGAATGAGAAAATACCATTACAGGAAGAAATTATTAAGAAAATATTGGAATGTGCTGAGATGAGCAGATTGACATTTGAAATTAGAGAGCAAGAGGATAAACAATTTTACGAAATTTGGGATCTTTTTTATAAATGGTTAGATGATAAAATACGATAATAGAATATTTAGAATCCTAGATAGTAAGGAATATCTTTATTTTGCTATTATTTTGCTATTTGCTATTATATTTATAAAGGATTTCTTAGGATTGATTTGATATGATTAGATGATTTGTTATAGAGTAAACTGGTTTAAAGTATTGTTAGCTCATTAAGCATGAATGATTAAAAATATAGTCAAAAACTTCTTTTTTTAGTGATATTAGGATATATAAGTTTGGATTGACAATATGAGTTGTTATATAACATAATTGTAATTGAGACTACAGAATGAATGCACAAAAATGATGAACCAACTGACACACTGGATGTACATATAAGAGTTGATGTTTTTATGTTTTGTTTGTCTTGTTTGTTTGTAGAAAATTAATAAAAACTTTTTCAAAAAAAAAAAATGCAGTCAAAAAGCTGGAACACACTTCCTCACCAGTCCAACACATGGAAGCCACAGGTCATAGTATCAACTTCAATGGCACCCAAACCCTAGCCACTATAGAAAACCCTAGCCACAGAATCATCAGAGAAGCCATTGAGATTGAAAAAAGACCAGAAAGCATGAACAGAAGAGATGATTCCACCAGGCTGTCAATCATTTGGAAGCCTGCACTCACAAACAGAAAAATCTCCACACCACAAGCCAGGCAAACACCTGGGCACAAACAGATCTCCCTTAATACTTCCAGCTCAAACACACCCCAACCAGGCACTCAGATGAAACCCAGCTTCCTAACTAATGATAGCCGTCCATTTACCCGAAGCCAAGCTGCACTAAAGGCCTCTAATAAAGTAACACAATGCTGCCAGCCAATCAAGATACAAAAAGAGCCAAAAAAAACAGACAGAAGATATTAGAAGCAGAACACAGCAAACTCCAAGACCAATAAACACAGACCAAGATTCTCAACCAATCAGGATGAAGAAAAAACAATTCTGTCACAGCAATAGGCTGCCCTAAATTTAAATCTGAAACCAATGTAAAAGTCTAACTCACAGACGAACACTATACAGAAGCCTGATGATGGCAGATGAGATTCTGCTGAAACGTTGCTACAACTTTAAAAGCACCACTACTATGACGTGGGAAAATATCCGAACAAAGCTGAATGCCAGACATGTAAGTACCCGTGAAAACTTAAGAAAATATATATATAAATGTTTTCTGAGGTTCTCGCGGGTATTTGTATGTGGATCTTTGGTTATTCGGGTTTTCTCCCGCATAAGATTGGAAGTATCTAGGCAACGTTTCAATGAAGTCTCATTCATCATCTTCAGGCTTGTGTCTTCGGCTCTGTGCTTCTCAGAGTAAGCACAAATACATATATATATGTATGTATGTATGTATATGTATATATGTATATATATATTAGATTCTTCATATCAGATTGATGTCATTGCGCTGAATTAGCACAGTAATGACCAACCACAAGGTCCTACTTAGTAAAATGGGCTGGAAGCTTAGACACAGAACTTTTCTTATCCTGAACAAACTGCAGGTTTTGCATATGCTTCCTCAGGTATATGGATGCTACTGTTTTGAGGAGGGGCTTATCCCCCCCATTAAAAGGGCAGGGGGCTTCAAAAGCGCAAAATCCCTAGAGATACTAGTAATTTTAAATATTACTTGAAACCAGAAACTCGTTGCTGGGACCAATCGGCAAGCAAATAGAAAAGACTTGCAAAATATTCGTTTTGTACATGATAACTGGAGTGAGATTATTATGTGCACAACAATGGAAAGACTCCAAAATACCCACAACGGCTGCTGAAGGTGACAGAATTTGCAGAGGTGGCAAAACTGACTTGCTTGATTAGGGAAAAGACAACAACTACATTTCTTAGTGATTGGCAATCCTTTGGAGGCTTTTTGCTGAAAAAGGGAGGGGGGGATGAACGTGATTTATGGAACTGATGATTAGAAAGGGGTTCTAGACGGGAAGAAGGGAATCATGGTGTACAGTAACCTTAGAGAGGATAAAATATAAATGCATAAAGAAGATCAGAAGCTGCTTCTTGTATCTTGTATTCTTTTATTTTGTCTTTCCTTTTATCTCTTTATTTATTTTTTTACTTTATTTCCTTTTTAAAAATTTATACTTTTTTTATTCTGAAAAATTCTTTGATCAAAATTAATAAAATAAAAGTGTGTGAAGTCCCTTATTCTATAACAGAATCAAACACATAAGAGCAACATCTTCTTTTTCCTGTCTTAATTGGGCAACCTGGCAAAAGTAAAACTGCTGGCTCCACTCGCTCACCGAATAGGAGTTAATGCCTGTAAGTTCTGCAATAGGCTTTTCAATCAATAATTTGTAACGCTCTGCTTATTACTGTAATGTAGGCATAGCACGCTGTTATACAAACATCCACACTCAATGGGATTGTGTTTCTAAGCATCGGTTACAATGAAGAAAAGACAAGGAATGATGAACATAACCATGGCCTTGGCAATGGCAAATTTAAGTTGTAACATACACACACAAACACACACACACACACAAAACAGATTAGGGCTCTATTCCTTATCTAATATTGATATTTCCTTGACCTAGGTGGTTGTTTGATTGTTGCTTTTTAATTTTTTAAAGTTTGCTTTCATGCCCTGTGGACAAAAGAATGCAGAACGAGGCACTCTCTTAATATGCATTAATTTTCTGAAGAAGTTGGACACCAGGTTGGACATCATTTCTAAACGATGGCCAGGGATGATGGGAGCTATAATTCTCAAGCATCTATAAAGACTTTTGAGGTTTGAGCAGAAAAATCAGTTCCATGGAAACAGATTAAGCATGTACAAGCTCAATTTTAAAGAAAATAATTCAAATATAGAATGGTGTAGCGAAAACAGGGTGATCCAATCGAATGTAGGCAAGAGGTGCATTTTTATGTGACTTGGGAAGAACACAGAGGCCATCTAGATTCTAGAGTGTTGGTGTCAGTTGTGTTGTGTCACTGCTACCAGGACACCAATCAATTGTTTGGCAGATGGCAACACAACCTAGTAGTGACAGGTGTGTGTGTGTGTGTGTGTGTGTGTGTGTAAATTATTAGTTCCAGATGTCAAATATGTATGTCATTGTTTTTTTTCTTTCATCCTTGTCTGCATACAATCTTCTCCCTTATAGAGTTCTTTTTCTTTAAGACAATGGAGGGAACCTACATTTTGTGAGCAACACGCCTCTCTGAGCGATGTATCTTTCGCTGAGATTTTAGGACATCACCGAAATCTCAGAGAGGAAGAAGGTTGCTCACAAAATGTATACGTATGTCCTTCGTTGTATCTTAGGTGGGGGGGATGAGCAAAAAATGCAAAAAGTATTTATGAGGTTCCCAGTGTCTTTTTCAAGATTTCTTGAAAGGCTGTAGCTAAGACAGAATATTTATTTGGTTTATTTGCATATTTAATAAGGCTGTGCAGCAGTTGGAATTTGAAAGGGAAAAGGAGGTTCAGTGCACATATGAAGCATCTGCCAATATTTCCTCAAATCAAAAGTGTGCTTTCCTAGGGTCAAACTGCAAAAAGCAGATGTCTGATCCCAGGTAAAGATGCAGCTGTTTCAAGGCATTGGGGACAGGTGTTAGCTAAGCAGGCATCCCTGCACACTGAAATCTACTTTTTTCTTTCAAATCCACAGTGCCGCCAAGCCCTAATATTTAGTGAACTAAACATTCATCTCTATCCTTTTAAAATTGCTTTGGCCTTGTTTTCAGGAGTAGGAAAAGGAACAAAAGGGTAAGTACAGATAAGCAATCAGGAGACAGAGACCAAGTCAGTTGGCAGCTTATCTCATGTAAAAGCAATTCAGCTCAGGTGGCAAGGAACCTGTGGAGAAGCTTCTCAGAACAATCAAAGAGACTCCGCCTTAATGTACTGCCCTCAAAGGAAGATGGAAAAATTTCTAAGTTTTTCCACTTGCCTCAGACTAGTATTAAAGATGTCTGACTGAAATCAGAGTACAGGTAGTTCTCAAATTATGACCGTTCATTCATCAAACCCCACCCCAAGGCATTCTACGCTCCACATAATGATTGCAGTGGGGATATCCGGGATTGCAGGATGCCTTGCTTAATGACAGCAACAACTTTATGATTCTAAATCTGGGTTCAGTTTTGGTTGTAAGTCAAGGAATTGCTGGAATACAGTGTTCATGTGTTGGAAGTTACAATTCCCCCCTCTTCTAGGAAAACAGCCCCCACCCTTTGTCAAGTAGGGCTATTAAAATAGCTGGAGCCAGCTTACTTTTCACAACAAAGGAAGGAGAAAATTACAGGCATGAGATACAGAGAAAAAACCCTATAAACTAGCTATGATCCTTTCCCATAGAAATCAAGTAGATGGCAAGTTATAAAAACTTGTGAAAAGCAAACCAGAAGGCATGGCAGGAAGGAACCATGATAGCAAACAAGCAACTACAAAGGATCAGGACCATAAAACCAAGATCCTAGGAAAAGATCCCAATTTCAAAGAGATAGGAACTCAACACAACACAAATCAAAGACTTCAAAGAAAATCAAAGAACCTGAAATGTATAACAGAGAGGTTTGCCTATTCACTTATTAGATTAATCCTAGGAAAGCTGTTAGATTTCTTCTTATCTGCCTTCCTATTAATAAACTGATTTTGACTTTCAAGGCAGCTGACCAAATCATTTTGCATTTCTCCCAGCCAGGAAATTTGAATCCACAAAAGGAAAGAACTTTGCCTATTCCTTAAAGGGCAAGGCTTCTTTTTCCCTTCCCTCACATGTATATTGTACAACTACAGCAATATTCTCCAACTAATAGACAGCAGTGTTTATAGGTTGGTAGTTGCATCTATGCTATATACCAGTGCTGGCTAACCTTTTTAGCACCAAGTGCCCAAAGCACACGTGCATATAGCCACAATGCAATGCGTGTGCATCCCTACACATGTGCATGTACCCCCTCGCATGCATGTGCATCCCTGCACGTGTGCCCTGTGCATGCACCCTGCCCCTCACATGCACCCTCCCCCACATGCGCCCCATCCCCCCAACAGCACCCTGCCCTCTGCGTATTCACAGCAGAGACCCAAAGACCAGCTGACCGGTGGAAGGCGTGCACGCATGGACAACAGAGGTGAGCTGGGGCAATGGCTCATGTGCCACCTCTGGCACGTGTGCCATAGGTTCACCATCACGGGTATATACTCTATGCCTTTTCTCTGTATAAAAGTCTCTTCCTGGTGTCCCCAGTTAAGCAGAAAAGCACATGTGGATTGTGCACTGTTTGTTCTGTAGAGCTATATACAGAATTTCTAACAGGACTACCTGTAGCGTTTGCTTCCTTAATTTTACCCAGCTGGGTGGGGCTTAACACCCATTTCCTCCTTTATGTCCCACCCACTTTTGGACTTAGGTCTCAGTACAAAACTTATAAAGATGCAAACATGTTGTAATGTAACCGATGGCTGAATGTCCCACTAAATATACAGGATGGGGTTTTGTTGAGGCATCATGAGATAGATTTGGCCATTTGCTTCCCTTCCCCTCCCCCCCAACCCTAGATAAGTCTTTTGAGTGCAGTTCTAGGCACATTTCACAAGACTGTTTCCCCCAACTCGCTGCATACTCCATTCCAGAGCATTATATAAAAACTCAGACTAGTGTTCCTCCTAAGCCAGCAGAATCTTAATACTTCTCTCTAAATTGGTGTAATAATAAATTAACTGAGTCTTGCAAAGAGCAATCCCTCACGATCCAAGCCCCCTGCTCTGTTTGCCCCTGTCTTCCTACCTCCCCACCCCACTCCCTGTGGCTTCAGGCACAATTCAGAGCCAGACACTGTGGTAGATCCAAAGGTTAGGAGTGAACACACAGCAGTTGACAGATACCATTTATCTTGGCTCAAGCAAGGACGCCAGAGAGTGCTTTAATGCGATTGCCTCAATGAGGCCAGAAGAAATGGCACAACAAGGCACATCTGTCAGGGTCTGACAAGAACAGACCAAGAACAAGCCTTGGTGGGAAATGGAACCAGAGGGGGAGGAAAGGAATAAGACAGAGGGGAGTCCTGTTGTGGGTGCACCAGAGAAAGAACAGAAGTAAGGCTGGCATCTGCTCTCTTGATTGCCCAATGCCCCCACTCAAAGAAGTAAGTAAGGTACAGAAGAGTTCTAGACTGGGGACTGTCCACTGGGGGGAGGGACATCAATGCAAGCCAGGGTAGCCATGTCAATCAAAAGAGAGGGTCTGAGATGGTACACCAGAAACCCCGAGCATAGCTCAGGGAATGTAGATGGTACACTCCTCTAGGAACAGGAAGAGAGATGGAAGGATTTTCAACATGGGCTCAAAGAGATTGAAATCAAGGGTACTCCGAGTTTGAATTATTTCTCCCCCATAAACATTTACTCTATAAAATCTTGATAGAACCCTATGCATTTTCCAAGGAGGTGGAACCCAGGCAAGCTTATCTAAATATCTAGGTACAAAAGTATGTTCACACAAATCACACACACACACACACACCAGCCAGGTTTATACTGGTGTCTCCTGAAATCAGGACACATTCTCCTGCTGGTTGAAATGTGCATCCTAAGATAAGACGTTCTGAGGTTGAAACAGATGTCTCCAGGGACCCAGGGCTAGGAATTCAGGTGTTTGTCATATGTCTCAAAAGCTAGCTGGAAAACTTTGGAGGTGACAGCTTGGGAAGATCCCCTTAAGCCTTTCTGCAAACAAGCACAAACACCGTTCTCCCCTCCTTTAAAAGGTTCCTACCTCAGCAAATATGTCTGAAACTCTTGGTTAGATGGATGGGGATGTAAGAAAATAATTATAATGGGCCCATTCTGCTCTCAGTTCTGCACAGCCTCTTGGGACTGGTAAAGAGATGGGGAATTGAGAAAGCAGGCTGTGGGTATTCTTAAAAAATAGCTTTGATAAGTGTGGGGAGGTGGAAGTGCTAATTTAAAAAAAATGGATGTTATGTCACAAAATGCCCTTTCAACAAATATCTATATCTATATCTATATCTATATCTATATCTATATCTATATCTATATCTATATCTATATCTATATCTATATCTATACTGTAACCTACTCTTTGTCTCTTTGATGTTTGTTTCTGGGCAAGGAGACCCATTTTTAAACAAAGCATGGGGCTACAGCCAATTATCATTTTTTGTTTCCAATCATGCCTAAAGAGGTACATGGGTCCAGGAGACATAAATAATGATGATGCTAAAGACTGGTGCTTTGCTTCAGAAAAATATGGGTTTCCTGGGATATTTTTGAAAAAAAAATATTTAAAAGATTCTAAAATAATTCAAATATTGCCTGGAGCCTGCTAGGCAACAAGAAAGGTGATTGATACGATCTATTCACTTCCATTTTCTCAGAGGTTTCTTGGAGTCTTGAGTTATAACCCAACATCTAATCTGGCTATAAGCTCTGATTTACACTAGCAACATATAAAGAAATAAGCATTAATAAATGCTAAAATGGACTGTCCCACTTCAGGATGCTTCAGAAAAAGAGATTGCAGAAAAAACAAGTGCAATTTACACATCAAAGAGAAAGATTTTCTCCAAGTCTGCCTTTTTTTCTACTTGTGGTTTGTTTAGCTTTTTTCTGGTAACATAGAAAATCATTTAAGCATTTCTTCCTACTCAATATTGTGCCTTTTTCTAATGAGTAAATCAGGTTTAAGCATTGTTTCTTAATCGTTCTCCTGAATGGCATTAGGGCAGATGGCAGTATCTAGTTGGGTGTAACAAGATTTGAAAAGAACTATTGTAAAGAGTCAGTCCTTTTAGTAACGGGAAAGAACACCATCAGGAAATCTTAGGCTTGTAGTAGACTAAGCTAGGAAATTAAAAAGTATCCCGAGAAGACAATGGTAAACCACTTCAATATCGTTATTAGGTAAGGAGTTGATCTGAACACAAAGGCCTTTTCGTATTTACTGAAGACAATACTTATTCAACTGTTAGTACTATATGTGTGAGTTATATTTAATTTCAATATGCCATTTCTTACAGTGGTGGGTTTCAAACCTTTTTCCTACCAGTTTGGTGTCAATGCAGCACTCTGCATGGGCACGTGCAGTGTTTATAACTCACTTTCTGCAAGCCCTGTGTGTAAAACAGATGATGGGCAGCAATCAGCTCTGCCGCACAAAGCAGCGGAGGTTGAAAAGCAGGAAATAAAGGTCAGTATAGAGCAGGGCAGACAGGAGGGCCCAGCAGCTGATCATTGGAATGAACCCATTTGCTCACAGCTGATTGTTGGAGCTACCAGTTTGGCCAAACTGGTAGAATACCAGCACTGATCTCTTAGAAGAAAATGGAATGTTTAGAAGAGAAGTCAGTCCAAAGAAAGAATAAGAACACTGAAAATCAAGTTTGCATCATTTTTTTTCAGTCTGTTAGCCACATTTGGTCCTTTGCAAAAAAAAATCTCCCTCATAGTCTCACAGGACAAGGAGATCAGCCAAGTGTCAGTGTAGCTAGTCCTTGACCTATAACCATCCTTTTAATGACTGTTCAAAGTTTCAACGGCATTGAAAAAAAGTGACACAATTTACAATTCACCACCCCACCTCATCGGCATCCCCAGTCATGTGATCCAAAGTTGGTTGCTTGGCAACCAGCATATATTTACAACAATTGCAGCACCCTCGGGCCACAAATGACCTTGCCAGCTGGATTCCGACAAGCAAAAGTCAGCTGGGTTTGTTTAACGACCATGTGCTTCACTTAAGGACTACGGTGATTCAGTTAACAAATGTGGCAAGAAAAGTCATAAATCAGGTGCGACTCATTTAAGAACTGCCTTGCTTAGCAATGGAAATTCTTTTCCCAACTGTGGTCATAAATCAAGGATTACCTATATAAAGGTATATCTGTCAAGTAATTAAAACTAAGTGCATTAAATTTAATAGAGTACTCCCAACATATTTATTACAAAGAATAAAAACAAGACCTTGGAAGAAGGCAAAGGCCCACAAAAAACTAGATCTCCTACATACTAGTTCTTCAGATGTTATTACTATCAAAGAACAAGTATTCTTGTCACCCATTTCTGCCATCATAAAAATGTGTAGTGTCCATTCATGTTGTTCTCCAAAGTGTTGGTATGAAATTCAAAAGGCATACATGCAAACCAGTGAGTCTTCCCAGAATTTTTGACATATTCCTTGCATTTGGAACCTACCAATGGACACAGATTTTATTCGGGGGTGATGGAGCTGGCTGAAAGAATTATTGTAAAAGTGATTGACATTTGATGTACATCAGTGAATTGCTGAGATGCACTGTTTGCTCACATCTGAATACTGTAATTTGTTTTTCAACAATGGACCAAGGGCAGCAGTACGGCCAAATGTTTTGCAATTGTTCTGATTGTCATACATGCAATTTTCCAGAACTTTACTTTACTTTTCTTTCTTTTTCTTCTTCTTTCTCTCTTTTTTCTTTCTTTCCTCCTTCCTCTTTTCCTTTCTCCCTTCCCTTCCGTTTCCCTTTCTCCTTTCCTTTCCTCATTCTGATTTGTTTTGAAACCACAGTATACAGTATTGCTAATACTACTGTATATATCTATCCCATTTTTTTCTAAACATCTTCAGTTCAGTAAGTCTTCCCAAAGAAAATGAATGTAAAATGGGCGTTGGTAAATTTACCTGTGAATGCCTTTTCTATCTATGCTGCGAGAGAGCCCAGGATGGATAGACTCCTTCTTATGACATCATTAAAGTGAGTCTGTACTTGTATATATAAAAAGCCAGCCCCCGGGAGAATCCCCAGCTTTGGCAAAGATACTTGACAGACTGAAGAAGTGTCTCTGAAAGCAAACAATCCAATACATTAACATGCCTTACCATCTCCGGATGAACCAAGGGAGGGGCTGGGCTCTCTCGCAGCATAGATAGAAAGGGAAAGGGCGTTCACAGGTAAATTTACCAACACCCATTCTCCTCCATGCTGCAGCGAGAGCCCAGGATGGGACATACCAAAGCTTGCATGTCCACGGGCCAATCCTCACCTGACCAATCACTCCAACGGTGGAATCACTCGCTGAAGAACCCATCTGCCAAAGGCCGCCATTGCTGAGGCAAAGGAATCCAGACAGTAGTGTCTGATGAAGGGAGATGGGGATGTCCATGTGGCCGCTCTGCAAATCTCTTCCAAGGATGCCTGGGTGACCCAGGCGGCTGAAGTGGCCGCACTTCTGATAGAGTGCGTTATTAGACCACAGGGTACCTGAAGAGGCACCACTTTGTAGGCTTGTGCAATGCACATCCTGATCCACCTGCTAATAGTAGGGGAAGAGGCCTTGCTCCCCAAATGAGAAGGTGAAAAGGAGACAAACATGGTTTCTGTCTTTCTAAAAGGGGAAGTGCCCTTGATGTAAATTCTAATCCTTCTGACATCTAGAGTATGCCACTTGCGTTCTAAGTCATGGTGTGGAAGGGGACAGAAGTCAGGTAACACAATGTCTTGGGACCGGTGGAACCAAGTGTTAACCTTTGGGATAAAGGAGGGGTCCAGAGAGAGAACAACCCTATCATTGTGAAAGATGCAAAGATCCTGCCAGATAGAAAAGGCGGCCAGTTCTGATACCCTTCGGGCCGAAGTGATAGAAACAAGGAAAACTACCTTTAGAGTTAGGAATTGGAGAGACACTATTCTAAGGGGTTTAAAAGGGGGCTTTATAAGGGCATTATGAACCAAGTGAAGGTCCCATGAAGGATACCTGTGCACCACAGGAGGGTGTAGGTTGGAAGCACCTTTCAAAAATCTCCTGACCAAGGGGTGATAGGATAAGGAAGGAAGCAAACCCCATGAAAGAACTGAGGAGAGAGCTACTACCTGGTGAAGTAAGGTATTGGGGGCTAAACCTTTCTCCAAGCCATCCTGAAGGAATCTAAGAACCTCTGCCAACTGGGCTAAGGAAGAAGAGAGACCCTCCTTGAGGCACCATTGGGAGAAAACCCTCCAGGTGGCATCATAGAGGTGCCTCATAGAAGGCTTGTGAGATGCCTGGATGGTGAAGATAACCCCCACTGGGAGATTAGCCTCCCTTAGCCACTGCTGCTCAAGCAACACATGGTCAGCTTGAGCCACTGGGGCTCCAGATGAATCAGGGCCCCTTGGTGCAGGGAGATGAGATGGGCCGGGATCCTCCAAGGGGAAGCCACAGACAGGTTGAGCAGGCCTCCTTAGCCAATAGGGTGCCAGGAGAATTAGCTCCGCTCGTTCCACCAACAGCTTCCATATGACTGCTGGAATGATGGGAAGAGGGGGAAAGGTGTAGAGGAAACCCTCGGGCCGTTTGCAACAAAGAGCAGTGGTCCCTGGCAAGGAAACCTGGTGAAGAATCTGTTGACTTGGGCATTTTGAGGAGTGGAGAAGAGCCCCACCTCCAGAGTTCTGAATCTGAGGGAAATATCCCTGAATAGGGACGGAGGAATGGACCATTCTGCCTGGTCGACTAAACTCCTGCTCAATCAGTTGGCTTGGGAATTGTCGACTCCGGAAATGCGATCCACTGAGATTGATAGCAGGTGTTTCTCTGCCCATAACCCCAAACGTTCTGCCTCCCTCATAAGTGCCTTGGATCTCGTTCCCCTGTTGATATGTGCCTTTGCAGCCATATTGTCCGTCAAAACGAGAACATGGGAGCCAGTCACCGAGGCTCTGAAATGCTTGAGAGCCAGAGAGATAGCTCTGAGCTCTAACCAATTTATGGGATGGGTGCTGTCTGATCTGGACCAAACCCCTTGAGCTATCTAACCCTCCATATGAGAGCCCCAACCTAGAAGGCTGGCATCTGTGGTGATTACTAGCCTGTCTGGTTCTTTGAATTGGAGCCCCTTCCAGAGGGACGGGGAGAGCCACCAATTGAGGCAAAGAGAGCACAACCTTGATTGATGAGTGGCTGGTTCCTGTCCATTGAAAGGGGAGCAGGAACCACTGGAGCAATTGGGAATGAAGCCATGCCCAAGGGGTGATGCCAATATAGGAGACCATCTTCCCCAGTAATTTGGACAACAGCAACAGTGGAACAGTCTGTTGTTGTTGAATCTGGCTGATGATCTCTGCAAGGCTTTTTCCATGATCTGGAGACAGGAAAACCTGGCACAAAGTTGTGTCAATGACTGTTCCCAAGTGTAGTAGTTTGGTTGTGGGTGAGAGATGGCTCTTCTTGGTGTTGATGGAAAGCCCGTGGCTTTGGAGGCAAGACAGTGTAATTTGTAAGTCCCGATGGGCCGAGTGGATGGAGGACAATATCAACATGTCGTCCAAGTAGCATTGGATCCTCACTGGTACAGAACGGAGTGAAGCCACCAATGCTGCTAGAATTTTGTGAAGACCCTTGGAACCGATGAGAGGCCGAAGGGAAGGGCTCGATACTGGAAGTGGGCATTCTGGTAACAGAAACGGAGAAACTGGTGATAATGAGGCCAGATGCAGATGTGAAGGTAAGCCTCTGTGAGATCAATGGAAGATAGGAGGTTGTCCTCCGAAACGCTAAGATAGAATGCAGTGTCTGCATTTTAAATCGCCTGTATCTGACAAATTGATTGAGAAATTTTAGGTCAAGGATGGCTCGCCACCCCCCTGAGGCTTTGGGAACAACAAAAAGATGAGAGTAAAATCCACGTCCCCATTGTAAGGTGGGAACTGGTTGAATAGCCCTTATGTCAAGTAGGTGTTAAATGGCCAAATTCATAAGGGTTCTCTTTGAAGTGTCCCGTGAAACGGGACAAATCAAAAAAATTTCTGGGGGTGACGATAGAAATTCCAATTGTAGCCCTGACCTAACAGTGTTGAGCACCCAGGCATCCGTCGTTGACTCCTCCCATTTGGAGACAAAGAAGGCTAGGCGACCTCTGATGGGTGTGGAGAACGAGGTATTACTTAGAGCATCGGGAGGCACGACCCCCCCCCGCAAAGGGGCCGTTTACCAGCAGAAAGTTGTTGTCTGCCATGTGGTTCTTGATGTTGGTCTTGATGATGAAAATACGCCCTCTGTGGCCAAGGAAAGTGGGAGGTGGACTCCGTCCAAAAGGCAGGTGGGCGATAAGGAGCTGGGCGATAGTCAGCTTTTTTCCCCGAGCAGGAAAGAATTGTATGCTTATCTCTGGTCTCAATGAGATACAGCTCTAGAGCCTCACTGAAAAGCTTGTCTCCTGCGCAGGGGGCAGAAGCCAGCTTCCATTTGCGGCATTACTCCGCTTGCCAATTTTGAAGCCACAGAAGCCTTCTTGCCGCCACCAAAGATGCACCTTTGGCGGAATTGAGGGTGGCATCCACAGTGAATTCCGCCACTGCTATAATTTTATTCAGGTCCTGATGAGACCTGAGGTCAGAGGCAAGCAATCGGTCCTGCAATTGGTGCAGCCATCGTAGAGATGCCCTCGTGAAAAATGATGCAGTGGTTGAAGCCCGAATAGCCCATGCAGCTGCTTGGTGGTTGCCCTTCAGGATCTGTTCGAAACACTTGTCCTCTGGTTTAAGGACATCCTCTGGCTCAGTGGGATGCCAGAAGAGGAGAATGATGCCACAACCGGAGTGTCTACTGAGGGCACTGCAAGGACATTGGCAAGAGATGTGTTGACATTGTAGAACTGCTTATCCAAAGATGATGGAAGAGGACCTGCCGAAGGGGAAGCGCACTGTTCCTTGACCATGTCGAGAAACAAAAGGGGAGGTGGCAAAACCTCCGTGTGAACTACTGGCTTGGAGAAGAGCGAGTCTCCTTACCGGAGGGTTCCCCTTGTGGTTCAAGTGCTGCTTCCTCAGGTGACAGCTTGGCAGTGACCAGGGCCTTGCTAAGTAGGGGTTTAAAGAGGGCTGATTTAAAGACTAATGCAAAGGAGGGCTGATCTGGATGAGAGTCTTCTTCCTCTGAAAGATTGCGATAACAGATTTCGCCCTCTTTGCGCTCTGAATGAGAGGAGCAACTGCATTCAGAAGGGGAGGCACCCTCTTCCCCTTCATACTCCTCCCATTCTGCCTGTGAAGAATGGACCCTGAGGTCTTGGGGTCTGTGGAAATCTCGTTGCGGAGGTAAGGAAGCCATCGACTGAGAAGGAAGAAGGGCCTGAACCCTTTCCAGAGGCCAAAGAATCTATTGAAAACCTTCAACCAATCCCTGTCTAATGGCGAAGGAAAAAACATCTTGGATCTCCCTGGGCCTGTTATCAAAGGGCCAAAGGTCAGCTACAGTCAGCTACAGTAAAGGTGGCTTCTGGCCTGATCTGGGAGGCCTGAACTCTGGAGGGAAGAGAGGGGCATAGGACCCAGACATTTGCTGCAAATATGGCCCAGACCTGCTGAAATCCTGAGGTTGTTCCTCAAATGCCTCAGGGGACCAGACAGGGGAGGGGGGTCCAAAGGCTCCATGAACAACTTCCCCTCCCCTGGGGGAGCCTTCTCTGGAAACCCTGATGTTCGGCTGGCTGGGAAGCCTGTTGCAATTGCCCTCTCATTTGTTGAATAGTCTTGTTAAACTGTCTCTCTAGAGCCGCATGTCTGCGTTTCTCTGCCTTCAACTCAGCCTGAGTTGTCTTCTTCGGGGATAGAGCCTTAGCTCTGATTTTTGTAGCCACTTCCCTCTGAGCAGTGTTGAGAATGGCTCTCAAAAGTCCTTAAGGATGGCAGAGAGTGGAATTGGGTCTTTGAAGCCCTGAAAATGGCCGCCAGGCCATTTAAAATGGCTGCTCACCTCGTGAAGAGACTGCACTTAAAGATGGCCGCTGCTCATTGATGGCTCCGAGAAGTAAATTTCACTCCTTAGGCTATTGCAAGCCCCGAGTGATCAGATCAGCCAGAGAAGGAAGAGATTGCCTCCCACGCGATCAGCTGACTGGCTCTGTTATCAGTTAGCAGATTAGTTTTACAATCAGACAAACTGCGGCTATGGGGAAGGTCTCAGACACTTCCCTGCTTGCCTAGCAGTGCTTGGGAAAAAGTTTATCCCAACATTGCAGGAGAACGGAGCCCCGCTCTCCTGAAGTTGCAGCTGCCCAGATCCCCGGGAGCTGATTGAAGCAAGCATTAGCGTTTTATTCAGTGATTTTCTACAGAAACGCCAATGCTTTCAGAGACACAGCTTGTGACTTAAAGAAGCTGAGTCAAAGCTGGGGATTCTCCCGGGGGCTGGCTTTTTATATATAAGTACAGACTCAGCTTAATTACATCATAAGAAGGAGTCTACCCATCCTGGGCTCTCACTGCAGCATGGAAAATTGCTGTAATCCCAAAGGGAACACAACCGCAAATCACTCCTTTTGGGTATATAGCAATTTGTGTACCATTACTGCATTTTAATAGATTTCCTACAATTAACACCCATCCATTTCTTCCTAAAAGATGTACGTGTGTGCGTGTATTTTCAAGCACTGAAATAATCATTCAGTTCCACATATGTATCAAATAATTTTCCCTTTCATCACATAGAAAATTCTTACTGCCAAGTTGGAAGCTGCCCTCAAGGCTGTTCAGATCTACAAATGAGGGCCATCAGTCAGGCAACCAACTTTCCTGAGAGAAAAAAGCCCTCCACCAGGCAACCGCTGTCTCTTACTTAATGCTGGGTATCATAGAAACCCAAGATAAGATCTGGTTCTTTACATCTGTGATTTCTCTATATTTAATTCTTAGGGCAGCTGTCTCCCTATGCTAAAAGATAGACCAAGTCTTCTAAGAGGGAGAATTCTAGTAAATAAAATATTGCAAATTTTAAATGGGAGGTTCTTTGAACTCTTAGGAAAAAGACATTATGGATTGATTATGTTATTTCCCTCTCTCTTTTGGGATGAAAATAAAACAGAAGAGCAAAACAGGAAGAATACAATGCATAACAATCACAGAATAAAAGCTACAAGTACCCATAATCACCCTTTGTGGTAAATTATAGGTTAAACCAACCCAGTCCATTACCAGCGCCAAATATTTATTTTATCCTTGCAACATCCATGTTTGATTGCCATTCAGCAGAGGCTGTGGGTAAAGCTGCCCTGACAAGATTATCAGGTTTAGAACTGAAAATTGTGAAGGAGTCAGGGAAAGAAGCAGGAGATATCCATATCCCCAAAATTAGGAATGTCCTATATTGTGATCTATGGGAAAGATGACACTAAAGGAAAGAACATTCCCAAGCAAAGAGCAAGGAAATGGAGGTGTAGTAGTAGTAGTGGTAGTAGCAGCAGCAGCAACAGCAGTAGTAATAGTAGTAAGAGAACTTTGGCTGGATGGGGCCATAATCTGAGATAGGACAATCTGAGAAGGTTTTCAGCAGCTGGTGCTTGGTTTATTACCAATTTTTAATTAACCTTCCAAAGTCGTTCCAGTTAGAACAATGATAAAAAAAAGTTTATTCAAACATACTGGTAATACTTGTTAAGAGAAGAGTTGATTTAAGTATTTGCTGTGGCTAGGGCCAAGCTTATGGGTATACTAATGAAGTGTTACAGAGTGCCTCTGAGTTTACACAGTTTTTTTTTCTTTAACATCCACTTTTAGACAGGCATGAGGCCCAGAAACCAGAGTGCATAAAGAGAAGCTGCCTTAGTCAGGGCATTCACTTTCAGTGAATTGGAACTGTGGAGCAACAAAGCTGTGATACCCAAGCAAATGGAAGAAAAACCTAAAAGCTCAGCCCTTTCAAACAGGAATGAGCAAAAGAGAGATTGGGATCTATTGCTAGATTTTAGATAGCTTAACGGTGAATAAGTTTCTTTGTGAATAAATGAACAGTAAACACAGCTCCAGTAAGTAAAAGTAAATTCTTTTCTTGGAATATGTTCAAAGGGAAGGGCTGGGTCAAAAACAGCTTACAATTACTAGAGGGAAGCAAAGAAGCTAAATAGTTTTCTCTGTCTTCTTGCTGCCTTCTTGTGTTGACCCACGCTCTGAAGAGTGGATTAAAGGCTTCTTGTAGATTCAGCAATTCTGAAGCCTACTTCTTGAAGGCTTCCCTCATCTTGCTGTGTGTACAGCACTTTGTATGACCACAACAAAGGCAAGCAAGCAAGCCAAACCCAGATAATTATTTGTAAACTTCACACACTTATTCTTTGGGAAAACCTCTTCATCTGTTCTTAGATCTTAAACTCTTTGGTGTTAACAGCAATAGCTACAGATTTCCCACACTTCAGCCCATTCCCAAAGTTTTCCACCAATCAGCTTCCCCTGTACAAACCTTTCAGTTCTCCATCCCCTCATCCCAAAGTTCCTCATGGATTATCCCCTCCTTTCTTGCCCCCCTTCCCAAAATCCCTTTTTAAGGCAGACTATTGGCATGTCAACTCAGAGGAGAGCACTTGTGGCAAAAGGCACACCAAAAATTCTCAGCTCAGGGGAGCTGGTTTACTGGGTTTTGCAGGAAGTGAGGAAAAGCTTACGATCTAAAAAAAAAAAAAAAAAGTGGGAGAGGCAGGTGCAACACAATTAAATTGGCGGGGAGACACAAAAATACGGACACAGAGCTAATTCCTAGTAAAGTACATCTATAATCAAAGACATATGAAAGGTAGCCAGCCTCTGGCTATGGGTGGAACCAGCCAGCTACTTCAACTCCCTTCCTCATCTCAATATTTTAATCACTTCTTGCCACTGTGGGGCCTCGCCACTGTGTGCTGGGTGGGTCTGCTTATTCACAACCTTGGCAGACCCCAACTTCAAAGACTTTGAAAGACTGCCCCCCATAGTGTTTTACAGCAGCAGTCCCCAACCTTTTTGCCACCAGGGTTTCATGGAAGACAGTTTTTCCACAGACTGGGGGGAAGGGAGGAGATGCATGCAACCTAGATCCCTCAGACGGGCAGTTTATAGTAGGGCTCGCGCTCCTATGCGAATCTAATGCCTGATGATCTGAGGTGCAGCTGAGGCAATGATGCTAGGGCTAGGGAGCTGCTGCAAATATAGACAAAGCTTTGCTCGCTCTCTCACCCGTCATTCACTTCCAGCTGTGCAGCCCATTCCTAACAGGCCATGGACCATGAGACCAGCAACAGTCCGTGGCCTGGGGGGGGGTTTGAAGACCCCTGTTTACAGCATTCGCTGGCCAGTTTACAATGTCAGCATATTGGCCCCAACAATCTGGATCTTCATTTTACTGACCTCAGAAAGATGGAAGGCTGAGTCAAATTCAAGCCCCATGAGGATCGAATTCCAGGCTCTGGGCAACGTTAGCCTGCAATACTTCATTCTAACCATTGCATCAGTAGGGCTCTTATATTCATTGTTTTATAATACAGTTGTTATTACATTGTAAACTGCCTGGAGTTGCGTGACAGTGAGATGGGCAGCATGCACGTTTAATTAATCAACAGGATTCCTGGGTTCAATGAAGAGCCTCTGTGGCACAGTGGTTAGAGTGCTGTACTACAAGCTACTTCTGCCGCCAGCTGCCTATGTTTTGGCAGTTCAAATCCCACCAGGCTCAAGGTTGACTCAGCCTTCCATCTTTCCAAGGTGGGTAAAGTGAAGACCCAGATTGTTGGGGGCAATAGGCTAACTTTGTAAACTGCTTAGAGAGGGCTGTAAAGCACTATAAAGCAGTATATAAGTCTAAGTGCTATTGCTATATGTGCACAGAATGGGAATAGTCTCCACTCTGCTCAAAACACAAAATGACAGTTGGGGTCCCAATTGGCTGATTGCAAGACTACCCCCTCCTACTGGGGCGCTTTGTCCCCCTAGAGTGGTTATTTTGGCTTTGGCTGTTTTTGAATCTGTTTTGGAGGGTGGGGGGAGAACTTTTAGGAATATGGAGAACAAGTTTGTGGAGAACAACTTTGTAACCCTTCTGAAACCTTGGCAAATTTTAGGTCCAAATATATTAAATATGGATCTTCATGTTCCAACTTGAAAGCTGCCAGATGCAGTTGGTTATTAATGGGTAAGGTGTTAAAATTTGGTCCAGATCACATGAGAAACTGATGTTGTGAAATAAATTTGAAAGAAGTGCGGAAGGGGTTTTATTGGAATGTTTGGGACAAACAAGAGATCAATACTTTGAACTATTTGATTTATTATGGTTGCTTTAAAGATTTTGAGAGGCTGTGCTATGAATATGATTTACCTGTAATATCTGCTTTTCAATACATAATACTGAAATATGGACTGACTAACAGCATGGCTTGGATGCTTAATAGCCTCAGAGGCCCCTCCAATCTTCAGATCTTTAAGAGATGCAGTACTTGAAATGAAAACAACAATCTAATTTTATAAGAAACTATAAAGCAGAACAAAAGTTAGTATTAATTCTATAATTAATTCTATGACTGAATTGTAGAATGACTTGGAGTATCAAATTTCAGAAAATCAAATGAGTCCAGGTTTTAAAAAATGTGAAACATACCTGTTTCATTTTAAAATGAAATTAATTCATCAAAATGTTATTTCAAATGGGTCCAAGTTTTCAAAAACGTGAAACATATCTGTTTCATTTTAAAATGAAATTAATTCATCATAATGTTATTTCATATCGATTGAACTCCTCATCAAAATGTGTTTAAAAATTGTTGGACATTAGATTTTTTTTGTATGTGTGCTGGCATTGGAAGAACGTAGAATAAAAGTCTGTCTAACTCAAATTGATATTGTCTTGTTCAGCTATAGATTTGGTGTTGTTGTTTTTTAAATCATACCATACAGCAATATCATTTGGGAAATGTAAGTTTTGGAATATAATTTTGAGAGATAATAAATTGTCATGATGCTGAACAACAATCCTAAAATATGGAGATTTTCATTTCCAAAATTGGTGCAAGAATGGTACAAGTTTCAGAAATGCATTTTTAATGCTAGTTGGGGTCAAAACATAATCTTTAAACCTTTAAGAGTAAATTCCCAGACAGACTTTATACTAAGTTAATTAAGGCAGACTCTTTTGAAACATGTTGTCTCTTGTTGTGTAAACTTGCTGTGAGCCAGCCAGAGATTTGTTTTTAAAGGGATGGCCATACAAATGTTTTAAAGTTGCCAAGATTAGACAGCCCTGGTTTAAACAAACAAACAAACAAACAAACAAACTCATGTCCTTGTCCCCACCTCCTCCCCACACTCGTGTTTCAGTGTGTATGGGGAGAGGAGGGGAGGGTTGTCCTGTGGCAACTCCTGCCAGAGATCAGATGCTGAAACAGGCCCCCTTGGAGGGGCTGATATTTCAGGTGTTCTATCTTATTGGTCACCATTTTACTGGTTCATTTCTTTGGCATGCCAGTTTTATGGGACTTGACTCCTAATAATCTCTGGCCTTTCCTTTACCTAGGAAACGGGTCAAATTTGACAAAGCTTTTTCAACTACATGGTGGGCACCTCAAGGACCCAGCATGCTTTGAATTAGCCATGAAATCTATGCTCTAAGGCCCATGAATGATAAAAGCGCATGAACTCTTCCAGCAGAACATTTCAGAAAGCAAAGGACCATTTCGGAAAGAATTTCCAACTCTCCTGTTTGCTTATAGTCTCCCTTCCCTTCTCCATGCCCTGCAGACAGGAAGTCTTCCAAGAACGCTCCAGACAGACTGGTGGTGTCACATTTAAAGGCACTCAAATTGGGTAGATGTGGTGTTAGCCCTGTGAAATAGTCCAGACAAGAAGCACAACCAACAATACTAACTCTACCTGTATTGTAAGGTAATATTAACCTAATCTTGCAAGACCAAAAGTATTTCTCCCCTTCTTTCTTTTTAATGCCTGGAAAATTAGGGAGGGTCCCTTCTGAAAAGTTTCCCACACTCCTTCTTCCTTCTTTAGGCTACCATTTACATGCTGGTTGTCCAGTCTCATGGCTCTCCCATCAGCTGAAGATATTCTCACATACCATTACAAGTGATTAAGGCGCCAGGCTAGAGACAGGGAGACAGGGAGTGCTAGTCCTACCTGAGGCACAAAGCCAGCTAGATGATCTTGGGCCAATCCCTGTCTCTCAGACCTAAGAACCACATGTGAAAAAGCTTGCCAAAAAAACCGCAGTGATGGATCCAGGCAGTTGCCAGGAGTCAACAGTGACCTGAAGGCACCCCTCCCCCCAAAAGCTACACAACTCTGCTTCAGAACCAAGCCCCCATACACACACACCCATTATAAGATATAATGAATCACACACAAAACTGGCCTAACCTAGAACCTGTTTCCCCAGGTCTCTCGGTCATATGCTGTCCCTCCGCACCTCGTATTAAATGGCTTACTGAAACTCCAGCTTCCACAAAGCCTGTAGGCTGGAGGGCCATCCATCCACCAGCCTGCTGCAATGTTGGCAAAGCAATTTTCCTATCCACTCCAGTGCAGGAGTGGCCTCTCCCCCTCCCAGACTCCATTTGAATGTATTCCCATTCTCCCCCTGCCCTGCATCCTATATATACACAGCAGCATCCCGGACAGGAGCCCCAAAGTGGCACTGTTATTAATGTACCCGGCACGCATGCCAGCTAATAAATATTTCATCTCATCTACTCCCACCCCGCTCCCCAATTTCTCCAGCGCTTTATTTCTGCCTTTCGTTGGCTGCCTCTTTCCTTTCCCTTTATTTTTCTCTTTCTTTCTGTTTGAACATCATGGCTGGGAGGTAACTCAGGGAGGAGGAGGAGGGAGCTGCGCTTGATTTAACTCCCCCCCCTCAACATTATCAAGCACCAAAGTCTGGAAATGGAAAATTGGGGTGGGCAAGCGGGGGAAATGCAGTCGCAGAGAGGACAATGAATCTGGGCTGGGGGCTGGGTGACTCATTGGGTGCTTTTTTAAAGAAAAAAATGAAGAAATAAAAGGAGAAAAATATGAGAACGGAATAAATGTAGAGTCAACAGCGGTAAAAGAAAGGCAGGGATGTCATACGCCAAAGCTGGCAAGAACGAGCAGGCAACAGGTCAAAAGAAATGGAATATATTTGGCCACAGGCACGCCTCCTCCCATAGAAACAGCAGAACTGGAGCCCAGATTTAAGCTGCTGAAGAAAACACAATTTCTTCGTTTTTTTTTTTTAATCTAAAGCTCCATTTTGACTCATCAGGGGAGCTTTGCAGCTTCAGGTTGTCAAATTAAGAGGGGACATCCCTGTTGGGGAAGTGGGCTTGGCTGACTGAAACGAAGGCCCCCTGGCTCAAAAGTAAACCGGATCATGGTCAAAAACAGTCTAGGCGGATACTGGGCAGGTATTATGGAAACGCTGCACATAAAAACAGGCCAGGCTTTGGTCAGATAGCCACAGCCATCATCTTGATATTTTCAACTACACCCTACAGATACTCCTGGGATCTGTTTTATCATGAGTCAAAGTGAAACAAGGTCCAGAGCCAAATAAAGTTAAGACTTTGCTTGAGTTAACTTCAGCTCTGGATAAATACCTGGGCACATTCATGGGTTGTTGTTTTTTTTTCTGCAGTATTAATGGGATTCTTTTAATTTTTTTAAATGTCCGAGTCCAGCCTTTACAGTAGCCCTTAGATATCCTTGTGGTGCCCATTCACACAGCTTAACTTGACCCAATCTTGCCTAGCCTCTTCAAAGTCAGTGAAGTGCTATGCAATCCATCCTGTATGTCCTAAGCAACTTTGCTGAACCTGTTTCGAAGGTAGTTTTCTAGACAAACAGACAGAAGGAGCCCCAACCTTCTAGAACGAAGTCTTTTGTAAGGAATTTGCACAGCAAAGAGGATATGTACAAATTTGGGGACTATAAGAGGGCAGCTGGTTGCCTGGCAGAACCGAGGGAAACAAATAACTGTAAGAAAACAATGCCACTTTTGTCTCCTATATGAAAGAAGGACCATCTGGTGAGTCTTGATCAATGTATAAGAAAACTGCTGAAGTCCCATATTGGACGATGACCATAGAAAGCCTGGTCCAAATCCCTCTTTAGCCACTGATCCTTATTGGTTAAATTTAGACCAGCCATACTAGCCAAGCTACTTCTTAGGGTTGTTGTGGGGGGGAGGGGAGGAGAACCTAGCATGCTAATTATGCCAATTTAAATTCCTGAAAGAAAGGCAGGTTATACATCTAAAGTAAATAAATATTAGGTGGCTCATTAATCTTTGAATTCATGTTCGCACACATTAGAGGGACAAAGAATTAGGTGAGCTATTACTAGCTGTCTCTGAATATTCATGCACAGCCCAACATGCATATGCATGCAGGCAACACCTCCCAGCTAATCTCGTGCCGTATTATGTTGGGGGAAAACATATTGGTGGGTTGCAAAATAATTATTTTATGTTCTTTAGATAGTGGGGAAAATGTGCCTAGTATTTGGGGGTAAGTGATGTACTTCACATGAATCAGACAAATCAAAAAAGTATATTTTGAAATATAATTGAAAAGGATTCTTTGAGGGGAAAACTCATGGTCAATGATGGCTCCCTCTTTGTATGGAAAAGCTCCATATACAGATGTGGTAGGTGTCTACAGCTCATCTCTGTTAAGTTTATTTATTCGGTAAATTTATATAGCAAACAGTGACAGATACATGAAACTCCAGGAGGTTGTCCAAAGCCTAATTAACAGACCAGACTAGTAAAGAATGTTGAAATATAAAAAATAGCTTAATAGAAATAAATAAGAAAGAGTTAAAGAGAAAGAAATATTAAGTATATTAAGGTAGGATTTGAGAATAATATTAATGTAATGAATAAGATTGTAATTGCCAATTGTATTGCGCAAGGTATTTGTATCCAGACGACATGTCGTCAAATGGAAGATGTTTGTAATAAAAATGAAAAACGTTAATAAAAAAAGTAAAGCCTAGAGAACAAGAAAGGAAGGGTAGTACAGATAGTCTTTGACTTCCGACTATAATTGAGCCTAAATTTTCTGTTATGTGAGACATTTGTTAAATGAGTCTTGCCCCATTTTACGAACTTCCTTGCCTCAGTTGTTCAGTGAATCACTGTGGTTGTAAGCTGGTAACCTGGTTGTGAAGTGAACCTGGCTTTCCCCATTGACTTTGCTTATCAGGAAGTCGCAAAAGGGGATTGCATGACTTTGGGACCCTGCAACGGTCATAAATATGAACCAGTGGCCAAGCACTTGAACTTTGATCACATGGTCATGGGGATGCTGGAAAGATTCGTAACTGGGGGAAAATGGTCCTACGTCACTTTTTTCAGTGCTTTTGTTGTGATTCGCTGGCAGCCTGTGCAGACGGCAGTGGAATCGGACAGTGGGGCCAGTCCGGGGTCTGGAGAGAACTCGGACGAGGGTCCTGTGTCTGATGCAGACATGGGGCCAGGACCATCTGGGAGTGGTGTACTGACTCTGGAGCCTCAGGAGTCTGGCAGCAGCGAGGCAGAGGATCCAGGGGAGCCTGTTCCCAGTGCGCATGTGCGCAGAGCTGCCAGTAGGCAAGAGCAGCTGAGACAAAGGGGCGACTCGGGAATAAGGCTTGGAGGTGATTACCCCTCCCATAAGATATAAAGGAAATGCAAAGGTAGAGAAACCTTTGCAGGAAGCAAAGTCGTTCGCTCTGTTCAGATTAATCCTTGAAGCTCTGTGTGGACTTTGTACTTTGTACTTTGGTTGGTTTTTTTATAGTTCATTTTGCACTTCAATTGTTGGCAGCAATTCAAAGGAGAGAAAGGTGGGTGCTTATCTTGAGTGACTGTTTGGGACTCATTACAGGCTGGGAATGAACATAATTCCCAGCATTTAAATAAAATAAGAGTTGTTTTAATGAAGTGTGTGCTTAATTACAGTCTCAGGAAGCCTTGGTCAGCACAGCTTTTGTAACTTTGAACAGTCACTAAGTGAACTGTTGTTAAGTCGAGGAATACTTGCACCTCCCACATGTAGAAAGAACAACCCAATGCAAACTCCTCGTGGACACTTTCAAGATAAGAGGGGTTGCTATGAATCTGCTTAACATCCAGTCGGAAATAGCACAGCGGCTGCAGAATAAGGGACTGTGAGGGAGATGGAAAAATTTGTCATATTTCTACGAGACAGCGTGATAGACACTAAAAAGCAATACCACAGATTAAGGTTTGGTTCCAGACAGCCATTTGCATAAGTAGGGAAAGAAGCCTATATCCAGCCAGGCCAGAGGTATTTTCTAAGTTTTTATGTTAGTTGATTACCTGTAGGAAGAGACAATCCCATTCCTTATGCAAAATCAATTTCTCCAATCTCTGATCGGTCACAGTTAAAATTTCTGAAATGCCTCTAGTGATTGATATGCTTCCCACCCCCATGACCAAAATTCAAACGAATATAGATTAAACCTATATTATGAGGTACTTACACCAGTAAAGAAACACTCATTGAGCTGGTGTGATAGAAAGGGATGAACTTAAAACATTTCAACTATTCATGGGCTAAGATGAAAGAAAGGGAAAACTGAGCAGGGAAATGAGATAAAGTAGCAATAAAAGTCTTATGTCTGTAATAATATAAAAAGAGCATCTGATGATGTGGCTTCTGCTGTCACTGCAGATAGAGAGCTAGAAATCCAATATTAAAAAGGCAGCAAGAATCGGGTACCAAATCTCACTTAACTAATTTGAACTATCTTATCGAAACTATGGCCACAGGATTCTAATATCCTCTTCTCTTTTTCTTTGTTCTGTTCAGGATTTCTTATTTGCAGGGTTGGCCAGCTGAGTCCTTCTTTGAGAACTACTACAAAGGCCTAAACTGGGGTATATACACTATATATAGTGTTAGAATTTAGTATTCTTCAAATTAAAGAAGAGGGAAGAATATTGTTTGCAGTCCTTTGCACTTTTATTAAGTGTTAGGGGACTATGAAATCTTGAAATTGAATTAAAAATTAAAGGCCTGCGCTTTTGCTAACACGATGCCACACTTTTGTCATGTATCTCCTAACAATAGTAGTGTATCAGTCTTGGTTAGGAGCATGCTTCCATATCTATGAGACCATATACACATCATCATCAGTGACTTGACCATGTAAGAAATACCACAACTATTAACATGGATTCAGAGATAACGTAATGAAACAAGAAAAGCAGGCCAAAGGGACTGATTGCAAAGCAAATGAACTGCAACGTGCTGTATTGTACAACCTGGGAGAATAAAATAGACATAACTAATTGAAAAGAGGCACCTGTAAATCAATATCAAAATGTTAAGCACCATGGACATATTAATTGGCTAATCTAACTTAACTCCATGGATTGGTAGAATTGGTAAATCAGAAATCCAAGGGGGCTCAAGAGCTCCACTGGTCCCAAAACAAGAACTGTCCCATTAGCATCCCAGAGCTGAAGAAGCTTCTTGGATGAGAAGCGAAATGTCTTCAAAGAAAAACAAGAAAGTCCAGTTGCCTTTCGAAAAAAGCACCTTTGGAACAACTATGTCTTGGATGACTGAGAATCTCCATTTCCTTTTAGCAGGTTTTGAGAATGTAGGGACTAAATGGGGAATGGAGACACACAATAACCATTAGTTACAAAGGTTAAAATGTCTGTCCGGTACATTTTAACATCCTCAGGTGGTTCTTAGCAGGTTTTGAATCCTGATCTTAATTCCTAAAACATTAGAGAAGCAAAAAATAGGGAGCCAACCTTTTTTCCCATGGTTCAAATTGTGTGATTGGAAGAGCAAATTTCTTAGAACCGTTTTGCTTTAAGCAAAGTTTAGTAATAGGCAGAGAATTAATCCTTGAATTGCAAGGCAATTCAAGACAAGATGCACGTGCCTTAAAGCAGCAAATTCCTGCTTTAACGTGGGAGATGTTGTTCCACTCCAGGTTTCTTTGGTCTGTCGAGTGTACGCGGACCTAGTGGAATGGAGGAATCAAGGCATCCATTTCTACAATGTTCTACTTGGAGATGGGAGAAAGGATATCAAAGTTGGAAATGACAGGAAACATGAGAAAGCATCCGAGCTGAAAGAGGCTGTGTGAATCCAGAGCCAGTGGCTGGGACTGAAAAAGGAGGAAGCCAGGTCTCCTGTCTAACAGCTGTAGGTAGGTTCCAGAAAACAGGCCTTTTCCGTCCCTTTATCCTCAGTAGTAATATGATCAATAGAGTCTCATCACTTAGAGATCCACCCTCTCCTCTAAGCGTACACCTTGGAAGCTTCTTAAGACTTTTGCTTATCCTTGTGAGAAGGCAAGGAGACAATGGCCAGGTTCATCCCAGCTTGATTCTGGAATTGCCAAAGTGGGGCCTTAATCTTCTTCAGGCAAGTTTCCCTGCTGTGAATTGAATGTCCAGGAGTCAGATGATTTGAGAAGCAATCATGACCGTGTGCTTCAATAGAGCCAACTCTCTCATCAACAGCCCAGCCATGTACTTGCGTTGGAAAGCTAATGAAAAAAAAATGGTACCTGGAAACCAGCATAATCATAACAGGCTGCAATCTTGCACAAATTTTCCTGGGAATAAATCCCTTTGGAATCAAGGGGACTTAATGCTAAATAGGTAAGAGATGGGCTTGCAATCTTCGCCAAATTTAGCAGAATGTTTGCCTGAGCCGACGCACCCCCACCTGAAATATTCTTAGAAATGAAGCCAAAATATAACAAGTGCCAGGATAATGTTGCATTAATCCAATCTGGGCCAGCCAGTGGGACTGAAAATTTAGTCAATCGTGCTTTCAGACTTGTGCTGGAGCCCATCTTCAGGGAACTTACCCTGAAAAGATGGGCTCCCACATAAATCTGAACGCTTGGTTGACTAAACCTTTGGTCCTGAAGACCAACCCAGATTGGATGCTGAAATATTCTTGCTTGTGGAATGCTTACATATAGGAGTGGGATTCCGCTGGAATAACCACCGGTTCAATGATCACACGCGCTTTGCAATTGAAAAAGGTTTCATACTTACCTTCTTCTATAACCCCTCTGACTAAAACAGTTGAGGCGTGGCAAAGCGCTCTGCTGCACAAATCAGCTGTGCTCTCAACAAAAGGGAATAAAACACAGGAAAGAGCCAGGGCAGGCAGGAGAGCCCACATGCTCGTCGTAGTGAACTGGTTCGCTGCCAGCTGACCTTCGGAACAAGGGATTCCCCCGAAACGGTTGAATCCCAGCCCTGCTTACATACACAAGGAATGTGAGGATATGATGTTTAATCCAGCAAACTCAAATACGGAGAAGGAATGCTGACCACAAGGAAAGGACCACCAAGATAATGCCACTCAAGAAGCCAGAACATTCTAAACTTTCTGACAGCCTATGTAAAGGTTGAACTTCATTTCCCAATGATTTTCAAGCCTAAATTAAAAAGAGAGTGGGGAACATAAAGCAGGGTGGAACAGAAAGATCTCTAGGCTGAATGCTAACAGGGAACATCTTTTATTTCTAAAATGGAAGACTGATCGTGAGGCAGTGGGGTGAGGGGCCACTCTGAATAGAAGGGATAATTGACTGAACTGGCGCAAAATGGAAAGGAAAAAGAAACAGAAATAAAACAGATAGACTGAAGCACCTTATTATCCGGATAGCTAATTTCCTGTCTTGCACTAATATCTCAGAGACCGGTGCTTACAGTGCGTCTGATAACAGGGAAGAAATCAATGACTCCACTCGCCCCTCAATGGTAGCATTGAAGAACATGTTCTTTTTGTTAAGCCTGGTTCCCCAACAAGGGTTCAGGAGACAAGCTAAACAGAATGTGCAGCGTTAGTCAGATAGGCACACAGATAAATGAGTGAGATAAGTTTGTATGTTTGTTAACATACAGTAAAAATAACAGATACGCTTGTGCTATCAAAAATATAGTTTATTCCATTATTAGTTCATAGCATAGTCAAAATAACAGTCCATTAGTCATGTATCGTTTAGTCAGTCCATTCAAGGATATTCAATTAGCAAAGTCCGTGTAGAATATCCAATGTCAGTTCACTTACAATAAATCAGTCCTTTCTCTCTCCCATTCCAGTAGGGAAAAACGCAGTCTTGAATCCATCCAGTAATTAGGGATCATAAAGCCAGAGAGAGCAAGCTGCCGTTGTCTTGCTTCTTTTATGGTGCTATTGCAACCACTCCCTTAATTACATTCCTACAGTTAAAGCTGCAGACACTTTAACTAACAAACCATGATAACATATTTATTATTTTACCTAAACCAGTTAGGGTAAACAATGTTATCCCTAACATTCTCCCCTTTTAGGTTAATAATAATAATATAACTATTTACACTTTTAAATTATAGTAGTTACAACTTTCTTTAAACTTGACTACTCCTTGAGCTTTTGTAAATTGGTCTGCAATGTTTTCTTCTGTCATGCAGTATTCCAATTTAATTAGCCAATTCTTTACAGATTCTCTAACATTTAAGTATCTTAAATCAGTATGCTTTGATCTAGTTTTTACAGCTATATTAGTAGCCAACTTTATGGCTGCCTGGTTGTCCTCGTACACAATAATGGAATCTTTAACAGTTACACCCATGTCTAATAATAACTGTTTGCACAGAATTAAGTCAGTGCATAGTAATAACAGACATGAAAATTCTGCTTCCATCGTGGACAAGCTAATATGCTGTTGTCTGATTGACCTCCACCCTATTAGTGTCTTACCAAATAATATAGCCATCCCAGATGTTGATTTTCTAGTGTTTATGTCAATTGCAAAACTTGCATCTGCATAGGCACTAAGACTCAAATCACCCTTTGGTTCTATATACAATGCATGGTTCATTGTTCCTTTAAGATATCTTAAAATTCTCTTTAATGATTGCCAATGACATTGATGTGGATCTGAATTAAAATGTGCCAGCTGATTAACACTATAAGCTATATCTGGCCTAGACCAATTGCTTATATATGATAAGCTACCAATCAAAGATTGATACATAGACTTATCAAATTTGGGACTTTGATCATCAGTTTGGCATACTTCCTGACTCATTGGAGTCTTTGCCATTTTACAAAGTTCCATTTTATACGTTTTAATTAATTGGCAAATTTTATCTTCTTGAGATATCTTAAATCCATTTTTTGTTTTGTTAATTGTCAATCCTAGATACCTTTTAATTTCACCTAAATGTTTTAATTTTATCTTTTTGGCTAATAATGATATAATCTCATTAGCTTCATTATTAGTCTTAGTTATCAAAGCAATATCATCTGTAAATAATAACAATAATGACACCGTTGCATTATTTTCTCTTTTAAACACACATGGATCTGCTAAACCAGATTTAAAATCTATATTGTTTAACTCTTTCACAATATATTGGTTCCACTCAAAGCCAGATTGTTTCAACCCGTAAAGACTCTTTTTGAGTTTCCAACAATCATTACTATTTACTTTATTGTCTTTTATAATAACTGGCTTTTGTAAATATATAGTGTACTGCAATGGTGCATGCAAATAAGCAGTTTCTACATCAAAATAGTTAATGGTATAGTTTTTCTTAGCTGCCCACACTAAAGCTGCTCTCAAAGATGTTGCTTTAAGACTTGGTACAAAAACTTCATCGTAATCAGATGCAGTTTGATTAAATCCTTGAACTACCAACCTAGCCTTGTGGGTAACAGTCCCATCATTTCCAGTTTTTACTTTAAATATCCATTTGCACCCAATGGATTTTTCTCCTGGAGGTAATTTAGCATCTTCATATACTTTCATTACCTTTAATGAATTTAGTTCTTTTTCCATTACCTTTTGCCAATTCTCCTGATCCTTAGCAGGATACATCTTAAGTTCATCTACACTAGTTGGAACTTTAGTTACTTGGCAAACTATACTTGCTTGATACCTATCAGGTGGTGTAGTTGCACGTGTAATACGTCTAGGTATTACAGGACTTACAGGTGGACTTTCATTAACTAACTCTTCCTGATCAACAGTTTCCTCTAGTTCTGATCCTATTTGTTCTTCGTGGACTTCTTCTTTAATTGGACTCTTCTTATAACTAGTCTGTTCTTTTTGCCTTTTGTAGGGTTCAATAATTACTTCGTTATTTAAATCTTGCTTTAATCTATTCCATCCTACATGTTCTAGGAATTTTGCACTAGCACTGGTGTAAACTCTAGATGTACCTGGTTCCCAGAATCTATAAGATCTATGATTAGATTCGAGATTCCGGTTTTTGCGTGGCTTCGGGGCAGCAGGAATTCGCGACCGCTTGCGATTCCTGCTGTGCTAGCTGCCGAGGTACCCCCGATCCAAATGGGTCAGGGGGATATGGCTGCCCTGTAGGGACAGCTGAAGAGAGAGGGGAGCTGGACAGGGGGTTGGGGGTATCGCAGACCCCCTCCTCGTCCTGAAAAACCCCTTTTTCCCAAGGCGGTGGAGTGGCGGTCAGCAATGGCCGCCACGAAGAAGCCAGCAACCAGGTAAGATTGCGCTGGAGGAAGTAAGAAGAGTGAAAGTGCTGGCTGAGCCGGGTCAATCAACATCCTTTAAATTTGCTGGAACTGAGCTGTCTGAATTGCTGGAGATGAAGATCGAAAGTGGTGGAGAAACTGTTAAAGGGAACTTTTTTTTTCTTCACTCTCCCACCCCATGAAAAAAGCAGAAGAAGATTTGAAATTTGTTTGGGCACTGAAGGTGAAATATTTTGAAAGTTGCTTGGACATTGGACTTAAAAATTTAAGAAATTGGAAAACCTTTATTAGAGGTATGGATTTCTGATCATTTAAAAATTGATGTTGCAAGTGGGAAGGGAGCGGAAAAATATTGGAGCAGAAGTGGAAAAAGGAGATTGCCAAGAATACTAAAAAAAGAAATATGGTAATTGGACCTCTTTGATTAAACAGTAACCCCAGAAAGAGAAATAGAAGAAGGAAGAAAAGTATTAACTTTTGGAACTTTCTTTTTGAATTACTTTTGACTAAAAATACTTGGGTGGTTGTTTTGGGGAAAGTTTTTCTTTTCAGGATGGCATCGCTTGTGGATGAACTAAAGATTGAACATCAAAAATATAAAAAGGAAGAACAAGATGGAAAAGATACTTTGAGCACTTCATTTCAATTTTTAGAAATGGCGTTATGTACTTTGTTCTGTCCTTCATTAACATACTTGAAATCCCCGCACTTTGATTGGCCAAAGCGCGGGGCTTTCCGATTGGTCAGGCGAGCCGCGCCGATTGGCTCGTTAAGAATCTCCCGCGATTGGTCCGTTCAGAACGCGGGAGATTCAAAGCGCTGCCATTGGCCGCGGCCGCCGCAGCGAAAGGAATAAAAGCCACAGGCTTTTTTCCTTTCGCCAGTTCGGTTCCCGCAGATCAATAAAGAGCTTTGCACTAAGTCACCGACTCCTGGCATCATTTCGCGGACTCAACACTGGCGACGAGGATGGGATCCAGACCCTGAACCGAACCACGTGTCCGACGGAAGCCAGATGAAGCACAGAGATGGCGAAAATCGCACCGCCCACCCCCTTCAACCCCGCCACCGAGGACTGGGAATCGTTCTCCGACCGATTCCGCATGTACCTCGAGTGCACCGGCATGAAGGATGCCTCGGGCCCGCTGAAACGCGCCGTCTTCCTCACCCACTGCGGGACCGAGGTCTTCCAGATGGCCAAAGCGTTGGCCAAGCCCGCCGATGCGACCGCCATGGACTGGGACGTCCTCGAACCCATCCTTCAGCGACACTACGCTCCAGAGGTACCCATCCTGATCCGGCGCAATGAGTTCTACCGGCGGGACCAGAGATCGGGTGAGAGAGTCAGCGACTTCGTCGCCGAGCTGCGGCGCCTAGGGGGGCTCTGCGAATTTGATAACCTAAACAAAGCTCTGAGAGACCGAATCGTGCTCGGTCTGTGGGACCCCGCCCTCCAGAGCCGGCTGATGGCTAAGGGCGACATCAGCTTAGCAGACACCCTCACCGCAGCCGCAGCCGCAGAAGCAACCCGAACTTCCGCCGATAGCATGCGCAGACCGGACACGAGGGACCGCGGCGGAAACAACAACCCGGCGAGGTCGACCGAACCAAAAACCGAGACAACAACACACCAGGGCGATTTCCACTCGGCATCCAGCACGTCCGATGACGAGGAAGACATCCATCGACTCCAGACAGGGCGCCACCAACGGAACCGGAGAGGTCGTAAGTCGAGGACCAACTGTGCCGGTTGCGGCGGCGACCACCCCAGGTCGGAATGCCGGTTTTTCGATTCCATCTGCCGGCATTGCGACAAAAAGGGGCACATCGCCCGGGTTTGCCGCCTGAAGAAAAACCGCAGTCCGGCTCGATGGGACCAGAGCGACCGGAGGAGGGAGAGCACACCACCCCGGACCAGAGATCGCCACTCAGACAGCCGATGGGACCGGAACGGACGATCCTCGCGAGGCGGCGACAACCGGCAGAGAGAGGAGACCCACCAGACGGTCACCATCGGCCACGCCATCACCAACGACGCCCGGAAGGTCCACGTCGAGGTACGCATTGAGGGCCAGCCGTGAAAAATGGAGGTGGACTCCGGGTCCTACCTCTCCATGATTGCATGGCACGAGATAAAGCGGTTGGTGCCTACCCTCCAAAGGAGGAACGTAGACAACCAGAGACTCATTGTAAAGGACTACCAGGGAAACCGCATCCCGGTAGTCGGCACCAAAAGTTTTGACATAACGTATAAGGGGCGCACCGAACGACTCCCCCTAACGATCGTCGACCGCGACCGCCCAAGCCTACTGGGACTGCAATGGTTTGCCCCGCTCGACATCGCCCTCACGGGAGTCAACCACGTCACCGACGACGGCTGGGAACAGCAACTAGCCCAGCAGTTCCAAGAGGTCTTCGACGGAAACCTGGGCAAGTACCGAGGGCCCCTTATCTCGTTCGACCTAGACCCTAACGTCCCCCCCAAACACCTGAAACCAAGGCGGGTGCCATTCGCACTGAAACCCAAAATAGACAAGCAAATTGATAAGCTCGTCAAACAAGAGGTACTGCAGCCCATAGACCACGCCCGGTGGGAGACCCCCATAGTCACCCCGATCAAGCTCGACGGGTCGGTGAGAATCTGTGGGGACTATAAGGCCACCCTAAATGGTGCGCTGCAACAAAGTGCCTACCCCGTCCCAGTAGTGCAACACCTCTTACTTTGGGCACTTCATTTCAATTTTTAGAAATGGCGTTATGTACTTTGTTCTGTCCTTCATTAACATATTTGAAATCCCCGCGCTTTGATTGGCCAAAGCGCGGGGCTTTCCGATTGGTCAGGTGAGCCGCGCCAATTGGCTCGTTAAGAATCTCCCGCGATTGGTCCGTTCAGAACGCGGGAGATTCAAAGCGCTGCCATTGGCCGCGGCCGCCGCAGCGAAAGGAATAAAAGCCGCGGGCTTTTTTCCTTTCGCCAGTTCGGTTCCCGCAGATCAATAAAGAGCTTTGCACTAAGTCACCGACTCCTGGCATCATTTCGCGGACTCAACACACTTATGAAAAGTTGATTATGCAGCAGAATGACTGGGACAAAGAAGAAGAGGAACAAGAAGCCATCTTTGATGAACAATGGGTTTTTTCCGGGGAGGAGGAAAAAGAGGATAAGAAAAAGGGGATTTTAAGGTTTGAAAAAACAACCCAAAAAAAGAAAAATGAGAGGAAAGGTGGATGCAAGGTTAGAAAGCAAAGGAAAGGGAGTAAGAAAAGGGAAGAGGAGAGACAAAGGGGTAAAAAGGGCAAGGAAAAGAATAAGCAAGAGAGAAAGGGGGGGAAGGAGAAGCCTCAATGGTGGGAAGCAAGATCTAAAGAAAAAAAGCTTATTTAGAGACAATGGGTGAATCTAATTAAGGTTAAAAGGGGGATTCTGGAAGGTATATAAGATTGTGTTTTTATATGTGTATTTAGAGTATAAAATTTATTGTGTAAATTTAGAATTTATTAAACAGAATCCCAAGATAAATTAAGTGTTATATGAAGTACTTTTAAGTTAGGGTAAAGGCGTCACTCCAAATAGTGTATAGGAGAAGTATAGTAAAAGAAAAAAGATGGATAGTTGGAAATAGAACAGACAAAGAATGTTATTGAAAATGGTTATAAGCTGTTGTGCTTTGATTGTTTGTGCACTATTTTTGTAAAATTAATAAAATTGGTTTATAAAAAAGAAAAGAAAAGAAAATGATAACAAGATATGGAAGGATATATAAAATGAATATGATGTTTGAATTTGTGTCTGTGTGAAGAGTTTTAACCCGGGATCAGGCAGCCTTCAGAAAAGATGTTTTAGTTTATGTCTTGTGTATTGTGCTTGTAAAATTAATAATATTTGTTTAAAAAAAAAAAAGATCTATGATTAGATTCATATCCTACAAAAAATAATCTTTTAGCTCTATGCTGTCCTTTTTGTCTGAGTTGTGAAGGGATATGCACCCATGCTGGTACTCCAAATGTGTGCATGTAATTTAAATCAGGTTTTGTACCATGCCACAGTGTGAATGGTAATTCACCTGTTGTTGAATTAACAACATTATTTAATATATGATTACCACACATTATTGCTTCTCCCCACAAGTTGTCAGGTAATCCTGAATCAAACAACATAGTACGTGCCATTGATTGTAGTGTTTGACCTCGTTTCTCTATAAAGGCATTATGTTATGGTCTATATGGTGCAGACTTTTTATGTTGAATACCTAACATTCTAAGTCTATTCTGGAATTTATTATTTGTAAATTCCGCACCATTATCTGTTGTAAGAGTTACTAATTTCTTTTTAGTTTTCCTTTCTGCAAATTTTATCCAATTAAAGAGATTTTGATACGTTTCAGTTTTGCTCTTCATTAAATAGCAAAACCCATATCTAGAATAGTGGTCCATTATACTTAATATGTATCGAGCACCTCCTGCACTTGGTTTTTTCGGATCTATTAAATCGGCAAATACTACTTCTAAAGGCTCTTTGGTAGTAAATCCATCAACTCTATTTGTCGGTATGACCTTGCTTTGATTGCAAGCATAACATTGCAAATACTTATTACAAGGTTTCAAACTTATTCCTTTAGATAATTGAACAGTTCTCTTAAGGATTTTAAAATTTAAATGCTCTAGCCGTCGGTGTAACAAGTGAATACATTCATCATGAGGTTTCTTATTATCATAAACCGTGTTAGCCACCTCTAAACCATTATCATTTAACACATATAATTCACCTCTTAAAGATGCAGTGATTTTCTTATCTTCTTTTTCAATTATGCAGTTATCTCCCCTAAAGGTAACTACATATCCTAGTTTAACCAAAATTCTAACTGAAATTAAATTAAACTTAAGTTGTGATACATATAACATTTTTACATTCTCTTTTATGCAAGAACAATATGCTATACCTTGACCTTTAGCTTTCAATTTCCAGCCATTGGCTAATGATATCTGCTGTGTACTCTTGGACATTTTAATAAAATTTTTGTTATCATTGTTATACAGTGGGATGCTCCATTGTCAACCACCCATAAATTATTTTTTACAGCTCCGTTAATATACATGGCTAACTCTAAATTTTTATTTTTATTTTGATGACTTTTAGTATTCTGGCCAGCATTCTGGCGCTTTGCTTTTTTACAAAATCTTGCCAAATGTCCTCTTACTCCACAATTAAAACACTTTTTAATTGCGTATGCAGTTGGAGATTCATTATCTTCTTTTTGAGGTTGCTCCCTCCTTAACTGATCTCTTTCAAGTCTTCTTCTTGCCTCTTCAATCAATCTGCCAGTTATATCAGTTAAAGTTAAACTTTCCTTCGGCAAAATTTCAAGGGAAGTGACGTAGTTATCATCACTTACATCAGGTAAAGATAGAATTATGTAGACTTGGTGTAGTTCAGAGAAAATAAGCTCTTTCTCGTGCAGTTCTTGAAAAATGCTTTTTATAGAATTCAAATGACTAAGCATATCACCATTCTTCTGGAGATGCGTCCTGAAAAGCTTCCGTGTTAGATTTATGTGAGCACCAACGTTATCTTGGACATAAATCCTCTTCAGTTTCTGCCAATACCCAACAGCCGTTTGCTCTCCACGGATATGAACAAGTTGCTGGTCAGTTAATGTTAATCCTATTATGCAAATAGCTTGTTCATTCTTCTTTTTAAAGTCTTCTATTTTTTGTCTATCTTCCTCAATCTCTGGATCCCATTCCTCTACGTTTGGTGGGTTTTCAATTATGTTCCACAGACGTTCTCTTCGTAGAAGTAGACTACATTTTATAGACCATGATACGTAGTTTGTTCCATCCAGCTTGGATATAAGGGACAAACTTTGTAGATTGACTTGTGCCATGTTTTCTTATATGGATATAAAACTATAATTAATAAAACACAGCTGCCTGTTTACTGTAACGTGTAACAACACAAACTCTCACTTTTTACATAAATCTGTTTTATCCTAGTTAAACTGACTTTGCAGCCTCTGGGCCCATAACCAGTGTTAAGCCTGTGTTCCCCAACCAGGGTTAAGGAGACAAGCTAAACAGAATGTGCAGCGTTAGTCAGATAGGCACACATATAAATGAGTGAGATAAGTTTGTATGTTTGTTAACATACAGTAAAAATAACAGATACGCTTGTGCTATCAAAATATAGTTTATTCCATTTAGAGTTTATAGCATAGTTAAAATAACAGTCCATTAGTCATGTATCATTTAGTCAGTCCATTCAAGGATATTCAATTAGCAAAGTCCATGTAGAATATCCAATGTCAGTTCACTTACAAATAAATCAGTCCTTTCTCTCTCCCGTTCCAGCAGGGGAAAAACGCAGTCTTGAATCCATCCAGTAATTAGGGATCATAAAGCCAGAGAGAGCAAGCTGCCGTTGTCTTGCTTCTTTTATGGTGCTATTACAACCACTCCCTTAATTACATTCCTACAGTTAAAGTTGCAGACACTTTAATTAACAAACCAAGATAACATATTTATTATTTTACCTAAACCAGTTAGGGTAAACAATATTATCCCTAACACTTTTTCACTCCATTCATTAAGGCAAAAAAGAATCTTAACAAAAGGCCAGTGCATGTTCTAAAAAGAAAATTCAAGGCATTCTTGATACTGAAGATTGGAAAGGACCATAGTAGAGAAATTAGAGTAGGTGCAGTGATAAGCAACTACCAGATCTGGGATACAAAACAAGTTGGTTTCATATATCCCCTTTGCTGCCACTTACTGATTGCCTGGGTTTTTGTAACCATAATAACTTCTGGTTGATACCAAACATAGCAGATGAGTCTCCAACTTCTTTTCCATAACTCTAGAGCAGGGCTGTCAAACTCAAGGGCCGGGATCTGGATCCGGCCCATGGAGTGCTTAGCCCGCAGGCCTGCCCTGGAAACAATGAAGGAACAGCCCGCAGTACCAGCGCAAAGGGAGATTGGGATGGCTGCAGGAGGCCCTCATGGCCGAAAACAGAACCCGGGAGGGCTGACATGGGCAAAAACGGAGCCTCTATGAGTGACATTGAGCTGGCCACTCCCACCCTGGCCAAGCCCCTCCCCGCCCCCCCTTGAGGTCAACCACAACCCTGACGTGGCTCTCAATGAGGCTGAGACTGGTACGGTCTAGCAAAGCCGGACTACAAGTACTTCTCAGTTTACGACCAACATTTGGAATCAGAATTTCCATTGCTAAGCAAGGTGGTTGTTAAGTGAGTTGCACTCAATTTTACAATCTTTTTTTTAAACACCGTTAAGTGAATCACTGCAATTGTTCAGTGAATCACGTAATCGCTAAACAAATCTAACTCTCCCATCACCACCACTGACTTTGATTGTTGGAAGCTGCCTGGGAAGGTTGCAAATGGCAATCACGTGACTCCAGGATGCTGCAACTATTGTAGATTGCCAAATGCTCCAATTTTGATCATGTGACTGTGGAAGGTTGTGATCGTCGTAAGTGCAAGGACCAGTCAAACATCACTTTTTTTTCAGTGCCACTCTGAATGGTTGCAACTAAAGAACCAACCGTACTTCAGTTTGTTCCCAAAGCCCAATTCCTAACCAAAATCAAGCATTCTGCAATCTCAGTATGCATCATCTTAAATGTAGATGGGCTGCCTCTTCCAATATTCAAAACAAAAGTTGGCATATGATCTAAGACCAAATTATGAATCGGGAACTTCCTTTTGGATGAGCCCGGGTGGCGCAATGGTTAGAATGCAGTATTGCATTCTGCTGACTTCCAGCAGTTCAATCTCAAGGTTATTTAGCCTTCGATCCTTCCGAGGTCGGTAAAATAAGGACCCAGATTGTTGGGGCAATGACTCTGTAAACTACTTAGAGAGGGCTGTAAAGCCTCTGTGAAGCGGTATCTGAGTCTAAGTCACAGATGTCAAACTCGATCATGTCACATGACATATCGTGACTTTTTTGCCTTTGCGGAGCCAGGGTGGGTGTGGCCTGCGCGTGATGATCTGGCCCGTGGGCCGCCAGTTTGACAGGCCTGTTCTACGTGCTATTGTTATTGGATGACAGACTTTGTATTCAACCTAATTTATAAGTTTTAGTTATCGTGATGCACACGGATATCAGAAATACACAACAACCCTTCACTGAAGGAGCCCAGTAGCTATTGCTAATCCCAGGTTCTAGCTGTCAAATGCTGGTCACTTGACAATGGGAGACGAGCTCTGCATGTACTAAAGAGCACTTTCTTTCACTACTGTATTGCATCACATGTTGGCAGACCAAGTGCAAGCTTAATAAGTAGACAATAATGAATAGCCCCTAGCACCAATTTACAGCAAGACTGAACAGAAACTGCCCATGCTCTTGGTTCTCTGCAATTGGCTCACAACTAAAGGCTCAGGGAAAAACCCAGGAAAATAAAAGCAGCAACTTCCCCTCTTTATGTCACCTTCATTTTTGCAAACCATTAAACAAAAACTATGATAGGGAACAGCAAGTGCCTTGGAATACAAAAGCATTTTTCTCCAATATAAGGCACCCCATGCCTGGCAGTTGGGTCATTCTTGTCAAGGAAAAGCAAAAACTTTTGCCTGGCGCTAAAAGGGAGGAGGAGAAACAAACACTCCGGTGTTTCTGGTTTTCTCTGCTGTGCCACCAAGCTCACCATTTCATTTTATTATTGCAATAAATGTAGCCATAAAAATGGCATGTATCATCTGCTCAAGGAGATCAGTGCGCACAAGAGCTATGGAAATATAATTTCAACTGTGCCCAGGAAATTTTATAAGATCTTATCAGGAAGGATCATAAATTGCATTTCTGAGTTGCCTTTCCTTGCATCATGCTGCACATCCCTTGATTTGTCAGAGAGCCGACTGTGGATGGTATATATAAGCTTAGATGTGGGAATGAAACAGTGGGGAAGCAAAGGGGCATCAGCTGCCTGCTATTCCCCAAAAAATTTCAAGATGGGGAACAAATTAAATACTGTAATTGCAGCGCCTTTATCCCAAATAATCCTGGCAATCTAGCCAGATTAACTTCTCCCACATTCTTTTTGGTGGGTTACTCATAAATTTTCAACATCACCAGTCTCTTAATGACCATTTAAAGTTACGACTGATTCCCCAAAGGCTATTTACGACCTGGTTTCAAAAATCCAACATGCCCCCTGCCAATGGCCACGTGACTGCATTTTGGGCCCTTGGCAATCAGCTCACATTTACAGCAATTTTCAGCCCTCGTGATCATCGTGACTGGTTTTGCTGGAAACCAGCATTTTTCTGATTTCTGATAAGCATTTTCTGATTTCTGATAAGCATTTTTCTAGTTTCTGATAAGGAATGCCCCATTGGGAACAAGTGGTTTGCTTAACAACTGCAATGTTCACTTAATGGCTGTGACATTCGCTTTAAAGCCACCACAAAAAAGGTTGTAAAATCAAGTCCGATCACAGGGTGACCCACTTTTATCCCTGTCACAACATACAATTGTTGTTGTTTTTTCCAAATAATTTTTATTGTTTTTCCACCAGTACACATTTTAATTACATTTTCAACAGTATTTGCATCAACATTCAGAATTAATCCATATTTCCATCATCTATTTGAACTCTTAATGGTTTTTGTCTCTCTTTGTATTTCTTATTTATTATCTATTTTATCTTGCTACATATTTATCTATTACTTTCTTGAGGTTTCTTCTATACAATCATCTTTATCCATTCTTATGTCTCTTTTCTAACCATATGTATCATCTATGCCAAACTGAGTAATAGTTAGATTCTTCTTTTTCCTTTATTTTTAGTGTGAGCATATCCATTTCTGCAGAGTCTGCTATTTTTAATTATTAATTGGGGGGAGCTCAAGTAAAGTCATAACTCAAGGATTATCTGGTATTCCACTGTATTTACCCTCCATTCTGCTACACCTTTCATTCCGCTAAGGACAGAATATCAGTACTAGAGAACACACTTTACTTGCAAAAGATCAGACCCTTGCATTTCCTACTCCACATAGTAGGGGCAGGGCTGGGAAAAACCTATACGCAAAATACAAGACAACCAGTAGTGGGATTCAATTTTTTTTTACTACCGGTTCTGTGGGCGTGGCTTGGTGGGTGTGGCAGGGGAAAGATACTGTAAAATCTCCAGTTCTCTGAACTACTCAAAATTTCTGCAACCAGTTCTCCAGAACTGGTCAGAACCTGCTGAATGCCACCTCTAAAGAGAGCCATTGCTAGTAGCTAAAGTACATTTGATGCCCTCTAGATCAGGGGTGTCAAACTCGATTTCATTGAGGGCCGTATCATGGTTGTGTTTGACCTTGGGGGACCCGAGTGGGCGTGGCCAGCTCAATGTCACTCGTGTTGGGGCGCCTGTGGTGGCCCGAATGCTCTGCTAGTGAAAATGGACTCCCGAGCTCCATTTTCAGCTGCTATAGCCTCCTGCAACCCTCTGCCAGTGAAAACAGAGCTTGGAAGGACCGCATGCTCTGTTTTCATTGGCAGAGGCAATGTGTGCCGGTCTTTTGTTGTTTCCAGGTGGCCCTGTGGGCCAAATCTAAGCACCCCACGGGCTGGGTCCTGTCCTCGGGCCTTGAGTTTGACACCCTTGCTCTAGATGTATTGGGTTGGCAAAAGCCAAGCTGGCTGGTCTTTCTGAAGGATGCAATCAGGATTGGGAAAAGCTAATGCAGACAATATGGGATAAAGATCTGAATCTGTATAATACAGCTCTTGGTGCTGAAACCTTATCCAACCATGTTCATCTACTGTGATGAAAGGTTTCTGTCCCAGCAGCTTAGAAGGGTGGAGGAATGATCGTTCTGAGCCCGTTGCATTGTAAAGGCCTGCTAGGGAACATAAATTTGCTTGCATAGGTGGACTGAAATATTTGCACACCTTCTGTCTATATAACCCACTCTTCCCTTGGGGCAGGAGGAAGGAAAATAGGAAAACAGATTAAAATCACCATGGGAGAAGTCTTGCTAAAAAGACAATCAAAGCGGAGGAGCCAGAGGGAGAATTGGTTTTGCTGACAAATATAGTCAAATAAAAATGGCTGAGTTTGGAAGAATAGGGAGGGGTAGAACCTGAAGCATTTGGGAAAATGAGGCAGGAGACAGTGCTGTTACTCTGTCTTCCTTTGTTTATTTCTTTTTGTCTCCCTGATTTGCTCCTTTGGAATGAAATGAGAGTTTTAGAAAGATGTTGAAAAGACAGTGAGGAAATAAAAAGAACTTTCTTACTCTCATGGCAAGGACCAAATATTATGATGGAACAGAGTCCTAAGATGAAAGGTGGAAGGAAAAGGTTACTGTCTGCATGTATCTGTGATTTGTTTCTGATTTTCCAAACCACTCAGAGTTGCTCTGTGAGGGAGACGGGTGATTTCTAAATTAGGTAAGTAGGTAGGTAGGTAGAGATAGATGATGAATTGAGATAGATAGATAGATAGATATGAGATATAGATAGATTGATAGATCAATCAATGATAGTTAGGTTTAGATACATTATAGCTAGAATTGCTTATTTAAATTTTTGCATGCTCTCATGTCAGAAACAAATAACAGCAGCAATCCATCCCAAGTCTCTATATATCTTAGGACCAACTTCCACTAATTAATCCCTCAGCCAAAGAAGGACTCTCCTTGAGCAAACACCTTCAGAACATAATACGTCTAACTAAGGGTTATCTAAGGAAAAATCTCTTGCCAGTCACATCCACCCGACCCATTAGAGTGAGGAGGCAGGGAATGTTGCGGGTCCCACCCTTGAGGGAGATACACCTGGTGAGATCCAGAAGAAGGGCCTTCTACGTGGTGGCTCCCTCTCTCTGGAACATCAATCCCCCAGAGATTAGAATGGCCCCCTCACTAATACTCTTCCGAAAGGCACTGAAGACCTGGTTTTGCCAGCAGGCCTGGGGAACCCAGAGAGGGATGGAGCCAATCAGGTGGCTAGTGTGATCTGCTGTCATCAGGGAGGAGAGTGGGAGTTGGTTTTTGATTTTTTTGTTTTGTTTTGTTTTTTTCTTTTCCCAAATTTTGTTCTATTATACTTTACTAACTTATTTGATTCTTTTTGTTAGTTTTTATTGTTTTTATTTTTTTGATTTAAATATGGTTTTACATTGCGTAAGCCACCTAGAGTCGCATGGGCGAATAGGTGGCAATATTAAATCAATCAATAAATAAAAAATAAAAATAAAAAAACAAAACAAAACAGGGGAATGTTGTGAAAGGGGCTGTTCTGATTCTTTCCCCCTGAAACTCACTGATGGTGTCACAGAGTTGCATTCCCTTTCAGTGCGCGTACGCTATAGATGCCCGAAGGGATCTTCGACAGAAATAGCAAATTCCATCCAGAAGCCCCACCAAATTCAATAGACGTTTTGAGCTCACGATAGTGTAAGCAAAGTTATATGAATTGACTTTATTTCATTAGCCTTGCCAGAAAAAGTTCAAGAATTACTACAAGTGAAAAACTGGAAGGTACTCTGATGCCGACACTTTGTATTAAATAAGATGTTACAGGAATGATGCCTGTCCCCCTCTCTCAGGGTTCCTTCCCGTGACACTGCAGAATTAGAGAGAAAGGGGACTATGAAATGACAAGGCTGACATAATTAGCCCCTACATCAGCCAGAAGCCTGCCTCAGGGATCCAGTCACAGTCTGTAATACAATCAGCCTGGAAGCATTATGTTCAAAACTCAAAAGTGGTGGTAGAGACCCAAAGCCTCTATTTTGCTGTCTGAGAAATGGAACCTTTGCTAGATAACATTGCGACTAATGACTCTGGGGACATAAGGCTCTCTGTTTGGCAAACATATTCGAAGTAGACATGTGAGCTGTATTTTAGACTAGGTAGGTCCCATTATTCCAACAAAACAGACCCAGAGTTTTTTGGGACACAGGCCCATACTGGCACAAAACCTTCTCCTTTTTCCTATTCAGGCTAAGTACAAGGTGTAAGACAGTCGCTTCAAACTTTCTTGCCCCTGATCTGATACAACCAGGTTTCAGTCTCAAGCCCAAAAGAAAGAAGCATCTACAGAAAGGTTATCAAATGGATGTATAGAAGGATGACCATTGTGGTTGCTAGGTTACTGGAGCCTAACATAGGCCAGGATCCATCTGGGGTTAAAAGAAGATCACTCTGTTGGCCGGGGCTGAAGGTAGGCTGCTTGTATGGTGCAAATAAGCAATCCTGGACAGAATACATACCAGAATGCATTTGCTCCAAGTAGTATCCTTTAGCAGGGGATTACTTAGTAGTTCAAAGTTCTCTTTCTTTGCAGAATAGGATGATCTCCGTGCCACATTTTAGGCAGGATAAGCAGAGAAAATAACCTAGAAATAAGGAGAAACAACAAACAACCAATGGAACAGCTTGCCCTTGGAAGTTGTGGGAGCGCCATCAGTTGAGACCTTCAAGAAGAGATTGGACTGCCATTTGTCAAAAATGGTGTAGGGTCTCCCGCTTTTGGGGGGGGAGTTGGACCAGATGACTTATAAGGTCCCTTCCAACTCTGATTATCTGTTATCAGAGGGCCAGATTCTGCAATTGTCCAGCTGCATTGTGAACCTTTAATGTTTATCCTGGTTCCTTGGGAAAAGGTTCAATAAGGAGGCTGAACACCTGGGCACTTCTACACAGGTCCAAACCTTTCAAAGGGTGCTGGTGGTAGTTCAGCTCATGGTTTCCCCATCTATTCAGACTGAATTCAGTCCCAAAAGTTTGTTCAGCCAAAGCAATCCAATCTGCAGGGAATAGATGGGGGTGGGAGGTGATTTCTGGCTGCTGCTTTTGTATCTAGGAACATTCCCTTCCTGTCCTGGAAAACAAGCCATGGATTATTCTAATCCCCGACAAAGTCTCAAAGATCTATACCTTCCATGAAGGGTAAGTGATGATGGATAAGAGAGGAATCAAGCAAGGAAAATGAGGTACTCAAAATATCACGGGATCCAAATTCTTCTTAAACCAGGTCAGGCTCTTGTCTACTTAGCTCAATATTGTTCATTCTTATTTGCAAAGGCTTCTGGGGTTTCTTACCATTATCTCAAGTGTGGGATTCTACCGGTTCGGGCCGGTTCAGGTGAACCAGTAGCTGAGAGGATCAGCTGGGAGCAAACCCAATTCGGTTTGGCCCACCCACCTGCTTGGGCTATAGGCTGTGCTTTTTATCCTGTTTTTCAAGCTCAGCTGATTCGTGCACCACAGTGGATTGCAGCGCGTCAGCTGTTTAACACACAGGGATTGCTGGAGAAGGTCAGTAGCACATGCTCTGCAAGCGTGCAAGTGCACGCTCACCGAACTGGTTGTTATACTGTTTGAATCACACACCTGCATCCCCTCCTGCTTCATTTGGAGAAACCAGAGATGATCCTGATTCTTATGTTTCCCATTGTGCTGCACCGGTATTTTTAAATTTAGCAACTTTAAGATGGACTTCAACTCCCAGAACACCCCAGTGAACCTACTTGCTGAGGAATTCTGGGAGTTGAAGTCCATACACCTTAAAAGTTGCCAAGTTTGAAAAATGCTGAGCTTCATGAACTCTCTGCCAAGAAGTCCATACCTTTGCGTTCCTTTCTTTCTTTCCCTCAGCTTGTACCGTATCAATACTTGCATTATCATCCAAACCAAAATTGTAAGTATGTGCGTGGCTTAGCATACAAGGAGACACCAGCATGCCAATTGGCCAGTTTCAATAGTTCTACCTTTGTCAGATAGCTTGAAAGACCCTCTTCACAATAATACTAATGCAGAGGTCAGGCTTGGGAAAACATTAACCAGCAAGTATATTACTACAATATTAGTAATTATGACCATAAGACATGTTCTTTTGTGTGCTTATCAAATAGAGAAAAGACATCCTGTGCATTTGCTGCTAAGCTCAAGGCAATAGGCCTTATGTCTTGTGGACTTACATAAAGCATGAAATGGTATAGTAATCTCATAGCTACAGGCCAGGAAGGAGGGTCTGAGCACAGAGTTGTATGCTCAGTGTGAGCTAAGCCAGCTCAGAACACCGAATAGCCTTGAAATATGAAAGGCAAAGGATTACGGGAAACAAATCCAAATCCATATATCTTAACTATTGATTGTGTGATTACGTGCCGTCAAGTTATTCTCAATTCAATGCAATCACAGAGCTTTTCTCCATTAGAGACTGCCAAACATTTGGTGGGTCGAGCACAGCATTTGCGAAATGTCTCGTTTTCAAGTGTGATACCAACCATTTCAAGAATATTGAAAGCGTTTCAGATCACAAGCTGGAGCATTCCAAGAGCTTGCTTTTGAACTCGAGATCATTCCAAAAAGCTTCGGGCAATCCATTTCCCAAAAAAAAAATTTGACCTCAAAACATTTTGAAATGAAATGGGCGTTGGTTCTTACCTGATACGCCTCTTCTCGTGGAACTGCGTAGAGCATCCAGAGAGTGGGAGGTGCTCCAGTCTTCACTTCTCACAGGCTGAGCTGAAATTGAGGAACGCCCTCCTCCTCCACGTGACTCCTCCATGTGTTCCCCCAGTTTTATCGAAGATGAGAGGACAAGAACAACCCTCTAATCTTAAGTATTAAACAACGTGAACTACAACACTAGAAATCATTGGCCGAAACAGGTTTTCCCCTTTACAGATGGACCAATTAGGGTGGGGCTGGATGCTCTACGCAGTTCCACGAGAAGAGGCGTATCAGGTAAGAACCAACGCCCATTCTCCGTAGAACTGCTGTGAGCATCCAGAGAGTGGGACATACCAAAGCAAGTGTGTCCTACGGGTGAGAGTCCGTCTGGATTGGAACTTCCCCAGGATCTCTCACCACTTGCTGCAAAACTCGCCTGCCAAAAGATGCTGAGGCGTAAACATCAATCTTATAACGTCTTATAAAGGGAGATGGGGAAGCCCAGGTGGCCGCCCAGCAAATATCAAGAATAGACACCTGAGTAGTCCAGGCTGCCGAGGTAGCTGCACTTCTGGTGGAGTAAGCGGTAACCCCACTGGGAACTGGAATAGCTTGAACTAAATAGGCCTTGGATATGGTAGTCCTAATCCATCTGCCTACCGTGGACGGAGAAACTTTACAGCCTAGTGTCTTTGGCTGAAAGGACAAAAATAGAGACTCTGCCTTTCTGATGGACTGCGTACGAGAAATGTAAATACGCAAAGCCCTTCGAACATCAAGGGTGTGCCATTGCCTCTCTTGCTCACGCAGAGGCTTCGGACAGAAATTAGGCAGGACCAACTCCTGTGCCCTGTGGAACGGTGAATTGATCTTTGGCATAAATGCTGGGTCTGGTCTCAGAACCACCCGATTTGAATGAAAAATACACAGGTCTTTTCTCACGGATAGAGCTGCAATTTCAGATATCCTTCTAGCCAAAGTAATAGCCACCAGAAATACTGTTTTAAATGTAAGAAATTGAAGTGACGCCTCTCTGAGAGGCTCAAAGGGAGATCTAGTCAAGGCCAGGAGAACTTTATTAAGGTCCCATGTCGGGTACCTGTGCACTACTGACGGGCGCAAATTAGAAGCCCCTTTAAGAAAGGTCTTGATTCGAGGATGGTGGGAAAGGGGACCGAAAGGACCACCAGCAACCACCGTTGAGAGCGCCGTTACCTGCCTCCTTAAGGTGTTAGGTGATAGACCTCCATCTAGGCCATCTTGTAAAAAGGCCAGGATCTGTGCAACTGAAGGAGAGCAAGGATCGACGAATGATTTGTGGCACCAGTTACAGAAACTTTTCCAGGTCGCATCATAAATGCGAGTGGTAGAAGGCTACTCATAAATGCGAGTGGTAGTTGGCCGTTTGGAGGTTGAGCGGGAAAGGAGGATTGAGGAAGGCTTATCAGCCCACTCATAAATGTGAGTGGTAGTTGGCCGTTTGGAGGTTGAGCAGGAAAGGAGGATTGAGGAAGGCTTATCAGCCCAGGTCATTAACACCATTTTGGCAGAAATGGTGTTAATGACCTGGGCTGATAAGCCTTCCTCAATCCTCCTTTCCCGCTCAACCTCCAAACAGCCAACTGTAGCCACTGCGGCTCTGGATGAAGCAGCGGGCCTTGCGACAGCGAAATCTGATCCAACGGGATCCTCCATGGTGGAGATACCAACAGATTGTGGAGGTCCGCAAACCACGGCCTCCTGGGCCAATAAGGTGCCACCATGAGGATTTCTGCTTTCTCGGCTATCAATTTTTGAATCACCCTGGGGATTAATGGAAGCGGAGGGAAGATGTACAGTAGCCCGGGAGGCCACGGGCAACGCAAGGCATCATGATTCTCTGTCCGCTGGAGGGATAACGGGAGAAGAACCTTGGTATTTGTGCGTTGAGCGGAGATGCAAAAAGGTCTACTAGGGGCTGACTGAACTTGGCTGCTGCTTCTCTGAACAGATGTGGGTGCAGGTGCCACTCTGCCTGATTCAGTATTGCCCTGCTGAGCCAGTCCGCTTGGACGTTGGAGGGCCCGGAGATGTGCTCCACTCTGATGGACAAAAGGTGCGCTTCTGCCCATCGACACAGATGCTCGGCCTCTCTCATGAGAAGGATGGAATGGGTGCCCCCTTGCCGATTGATGTGGGCCTTGGTTGTAGTATTGTCCGTTAGGACCAGGACATGGCGCCCCCTTAGCCGATGAAGGAATGTTCGCAGAGCCAGGTACACTGCGCGAAGCTCCAACCAGTTGATGCTCCGACTTCGCTCCGCATGAGTCCAAACTCCCTGTGCCTAGAGAGATTGCAGGTGGGCCCCCCATCCAGAAAGACTTGCATCTTTCGTGAGAACAACCGTTTGAGGTTCCTGGAATAGCTGACCTCTGTTGACCGATGGTCGCGTCCACCACAGGAGGGAGGCGAGAACTTTCGGCGGGACATTCACTATAAACCTTGACGTGCTCCTTCCTGAACGCTGATACAGCAGGAGGAACCATTGCAAAGATCTGGAATGCAAGCGAGCCCATGGAATAATGGAAATACAGGAAACTAGTTTCCCTAGCAGTTTGGATAAATCGAGCAACGATGCTTTCCCGATCCGCCAGATATCCCTGATAGTGGTGCGGATACTAATAAGTCTCTCCTGAGAGAGAAAGACCCGTCCTTCAACAGAGTCAATCACAGCCCCTAGATGGGATATACGAGTGGAGGGGGTAAGCTGACTCTTCTCCCAGTTCACGAAGAACCCGTGGGACTGAAGTACTGAGAGGGTAACGCTAGTATCGCTCTCGGCTTGATGTCGGGAAGGGGATACAACCAGGATATCGTCAAGGTAACAGTGGATCCGGATGGGAACTTGTCTAAGGTGAGCTGCAAGAGCCGCCAACACCTTAGTGAAAGATCTCGGAGCTGAGGCTAAACCAAAGGGGAGGGCTACATACTGGAAATGCTGATTATTGTAACAAAATCTGAGATATTTAGAACACGAGGAATGAATGGGAATATGGAGATAAGCCTCGGAAAGGTCAATTGACGTAAGCCAGTCCCCTTCTCTGATGCCCTGTAAAATCGACTGCAGAGTCTGCATTTTGAATTTATGGCGTACAATAAAACTATTTAACCTCTTAAGATCTAAAATGGGTCTCCAACCCCTGGAATGTTTAGGCACCAAGAATAAAAGTGAATAGAAATCTCTTCCCTGTTGGGAGCAGGGTACAGGTTGAATAGCCCTAATATCAGATAGATGTTTGATGGCAGAGGTCATAAGAGCCCGTTTAGCAGGATTCCTAGAGATGGGTGAAACCCTGAAATGTTCGGGGTGGGGGGAGTGAGAAACTGCAGGGTCAAGCCAAAGCGCACTGAATTTGTAACCCAAGTATCTGAGGTGGATTCCTCCCACTTGTCGACAAAATGCCTGAGGCGGCCGCCTATGGTAAGAAAACCTGCAACGCAACCTGGCCCGGCAGGCTGCCCTACTCCCGGAACCCCTGAAGGGCCTTCTGTAGCTGCCCCCTCTCCTGCTTCTGTCTCCCGAGTCACCCCGGTCCTGGTAAGACGGCCGGAATGAGGGGGAGCCCTGAAATCTAGGAGAGAATGACGACTGGAAAGAGGGATGAAAGGAGCCCCTCCGAAAAGACTGGGAACTCTCGGCCTCCTGCCTCTGAAAAAGTGAAGGTAAAAACTTTTTCTTATTTCGAGTTTCCAGGAGCAATGGCTCCAGAGCGGGCCCGAATAATTTCCCTTTTACTATGGGGGCTGAAGCCAACTTAGATTTATTTTTAATATCAGCTTGCCAGTGTCGAAGCCAAAGCAATCGTCTGGCAGATACATGGGAAGATATAGCTCGGGATGAGAACTTAACTGAATGAAAGGTAGCGTCGGCTGCAAATTCCGCCGCTGCCGTGATCTTTGCGATATCTTGATGGGCTCTGGTGTCAGATGGGGAAATGTGTTGCTTAAGCTGTCTGAGCCACCTGATGGAGGACCGGGTGAAGAAGGAAGCGGCCGTGGCCGACCGGATAGCCCAAGCATCAGCGGTGTGAGCCCGCCGGAGCGCCATCTCCGCTCGCCTATCCTCCGGCTTCAGTGCCTCCAGTGCATCAGTAGGATTGGAAGAGGAAGCAAGTCTTACAATTGGATCATCTACTTCCAGGGTGTCTAACATAGCTGAGAAATCCGGGTCCAGGGTAAACAACCTCTTGTCCTGACTAGAAGGGGCTGGAGAAGGACCCACCGAGGCCAACTGCTTTGCCACCAGATCTGAGAAGACTGGGGGGGCCGGAATAATGTCTGCTGCCACCGTCGGCTATCTGAACATAAGGTCATCAGGACCTTCTGGACTCGATGGAGGGGGTTGAGAAGGAGGCTGAGAGGCCAGACCTGAAATGTTCTTTGCCTTAAATAACAAGGACTTTAATAAATGGGGTTTAAAAAGACCCACAACAGCAGGTTGTTCAGGAGAAAGACCCTCATCTTCCGACATTTCTCCCTCCATTAGGTCCCCCTCCAGAAAGGGTTCCGAATACTGTAAGGAACCTCTATCAGAACCTTCGTACTCTCTGAACGGTTCAAGGCCCACTCCCTCTTCTTCTTGGGTATCCTCCCCCTCTGGGAATGGGGCATCCATGTGAGGAGGTACCTGACCATGCTGTGACGCTGGTGCAGAAGGAGATCTCCCGGATAAAGATTCAGCCTCGGGAGTCCTCCCTTGGGAATCCGATCTAGCCAGTTGCTGCATTCCTTCAGCTATGCCTTGATGGATGGCAGACTGCATCCATTCCCTGATGTTCTCAGGTACAATGTTTAGAGTAGGATCTTCAGAACGTAGGCCTGCAGCGGTCGGCGTAAAGGTCGCCTCTGGTACACGGCGGCCTCGGGTGGAAGTATCGCCCCTAGAGGAAGAGGATTGGCTCAGCGGGGGGGGGGATAGAAGGAAAGGCAGGTGTTATAGAGTGTGACTCTCTAGCCCACTTGCTAAACTCCCTTTCTAGGACCTTATGATGCCGAAAGGCATCTCTTTGAGAAGCGCTGGAAGAATCCTTGTCCCTTTTGCAAAGGTAGTGCGTCTTAGATTTGGCCTTCAAAGAAGAGCCAGTAGGATTAGCCTCTGCCATAGTATTGAAAAGAAAATGGCGGTTGGCACGCCTAGGAGTTCGGCCTACTAACGTCAACCGGTTTTCCTAAAATTGGGTCACATCCCCCTTTTTGAAAGAAATTTTATTCTAGAACAATGATTAAATGAACTAACTACTTATCTGTTCAAAAAAATCTCCTTTCTCTTTTTTTTTTGAACTCTATACAATAAAAAACAGAAAAAAATTCTAGTAGGCCAAAATAAAAGCCTGAATATATAAACTAGCAATTATATACAAATGAGGGTCAGGTTCAAGTAAGGAAAACCAAGTAGACCCAAGAAAGTATAGCAAAAAAACCTTAACTTCCAAATAGACCAAATGAACGCTGAGGCCAAGCAAATCTGTAAAAAAGGCAAGACAAAAAAAGAGGGCCTCTGTAGGCAGCCCCCCAACAACAATAGGGAGTACGTGCCTGCACCTCTGAACTAGCTGCGGGCCAAGGAAGAAAAGCCAACAATCTCACATATAAGAGAGACAACAGGGCACGGGGCCACAGTGCTCTCCCAGTAAATCAGAGGCTCCACGCGGCCTGACGGTCCCGCCAAAGGGCCTATAAAGGCCTCGCAGCTCACTCTCAATTCAAAAAAGAAAGAAGGCCTTACTTGCTCAGAAAAACAAAATGGCGCCGGCCACGAGGCGCCGGCCAAAATGGCCGCCCGGCTCAGAGCGCACAGCTCAGAAGTGCACCAGCCCACCGCAACTTCAAACGGGCGAAGGAAGGAGCTGGGAGAGGAAGCGCTGCCTCCTCTGAGGCGTTCTAGGGGGGAAGATGCAATTGCGCTTTTAAAAGTACAGCGCAGGGTCAAGTGGCTGAGCCCAGCGCGCTTGGAATGGCAGAGGATAGATTAGAAGGGGTGGGGGGGGCGAAAGGCTCCAAACCCCTTACTCCCCTCCTGGGAGCGAAATCGCTCCACAAACTAAATTTGGGACCGCACTAGCCTTGCAGGGAGAGGAAAAAAACGAAATCAAACCTGATCAATTATCAACGATCACCTGAAACAGCCAAGGAACGAGAAAAGCTGTCTGTCTTCTCGAAGGCTGAGCTAAAACTGGGGGAACGCATGGAGGAGTCACGTGGAGGAGGAGGGAGTTCCTCAATTTCAGCTCAGCCTGTGAGAAGTGAAGACTGGAGCACCTCCCACTCTCTGGATGCTCGCAGCAGTTCTACAGAGAATATTGTGATCTGCTTATTTATTTTGCTTGCCCTCCACTGACAAAAAAAAGTGTATTCATTGCATACATATGTTTGCCTATCCTAATTCTAACTTGTACATTATCCTGGCCACACCTTGTATGTTTTACTCCAGGCTATGTGATTCCAGGGGAGAAAGAGGGAAGGAAAGAATGATTCTGCATATTTGAATCTGGAATTCATGTGATTGGTTGTGATTTTTTTTTAAATAATAATGATAATAAAAAGTCAAATTCTGAAATATAACTGATTCTGAATGACAATGTCTATCTCTAACGTGTAATAATGAAGGAAAGAAGAGAAGGCAAAGGAACGCACAGATGCATACATAAATGTTCATGCAGCTCTTTTAAAAATAAGATGGATCACCCGCCTGAAGCACCGAAATATTGGAAGACTAATATGCAATTCCTTGGTATCTTCGTTGGTATTTATTTTTAGAGTTGGGATCAACAAAAAAGTTTATTCCCTTATTTTTTCCCCCATCCCAATATTTCTATAAGATAGCACTTAAAAGTACACTTTCCTGTTTTATCTACAAAACACAAGCATGAAGTGAATTGGGCTGAGCGATGATAACTGGTCCAGATTCATCGACTCTAGATTCATAGAAACACAAGAAAATGAATGGGGGCTTTTGGAGATTGCATTCCCTCCACCCATTTTGTTTTTCTAAATGGGTAGGAAAATTGCCTGCGCAAATCTCAAATCCTTACAGTTTAATCTTCCTAAATACTATCAGGCATGGTCTCAAAACAATGTAGGCCAATTCTTTCCAAGCACAAAGTAGCAAACTTTTAATAATGTCTTAGCTGATCTTGACAAGTTCATAAAGTTCCAAGGGAGAAATTGTTCCTTCGGCTTTTTATGTCTTGTGGGCCAGATCAACCTCCCAGCTCTACTCTTTCCTTGAAATGCTCTAAAGCAGGATCTCCAACCGTGGCAACTTTAAGACTTGTGGACTTCAACTCCCAGAGTTCCTCAGCCAGCAAAGTTGAAGTCCACAAGTCTTAAAGTTGCCAAGGTTGGAGACCCCTGCTCTAAAGGGGAACTTCTCAAAACAAGCTTCTCTTGCTTGGTACTTACTAATGGCCTTCTCTAACAACACGTCCCTTTATTCTTTGATAGCACTGATGGACTGAAATGAGGAAATTGCTATGTTCTGTGGCAGAGATGCTAGTGGACATAATAGGATTTGACACAACAGACCAGTCTGGACTTTGTCACCTCAGTCAGGTTGGGTATCCTGACAACTTCCCTTTACAAGTCACCCTTAGCAAATAGTCCAGTGCGCGGGTATCAAACTCATGGCATCACATTGCCATCACATGACATATCGCAATGCTTTTTCCCTTCGCAGAGCTGGGGTGGGCATGCCCTGCGTGACACTTCTGGCCCACGGGCCGCCAGTTTGACACTCGTGGTCTAGTGCAGGGGTGTCAAACTCAAGGCCTGGGGCCCAGATCCAGCCCATAGGGTACTTAAATCTGGCCCGTAGGGCTGTCCTGGAAACAGTGAAGAACCAGCCCACGGTGCCTCTGTCAATGAAAATGGGCTCCTGGTTTCCGGTTTCGTGTGGCTTTGGGGCAGCAGGAATTCGCGACAGCTCGCGATTCCTGCTGTGCTAGCTGCCAAGGTACCCCCAATCCAGATGGGTCAGGGGGATATGGCTGCCCTGTAGGGACAGCTGAAGAGAGAGGGGAGTCGGACAGGGGGTTGGGGGTGTCGCAGACCTCCTCCTCCTCCGGAAAACCCCCTTTTTCCCAAGGCGGTAGAGCGGTGGTCAGCAATGGCCGCCACGAAGAAGCCAGCAACCGGGTAAGATTGCGCTGGAGGAAGTAAGAAGAGTGAAAGTGCTGTCTGAGCCGGGTCAAGTAACATCTTTCAAATTTGTTGGAACTGAGCTGTTTGAATTGCTGGAGGATACAATGTATCCCTAAGAAGATCAAAAGCGGCGGAGAAGCTGTTAAAGGGATTTTTTTTTTTTCTTCACTCTCCCACCCCATGGAAACAGCAGATATGTTTGGACATATTGGACATTGAAAGTGAATTATTGTGAAAGTTGAAGCTAAGGGACAAAAGGGTTTCTGGACATTGAAAAACTTAAGAAATTGGAAAACCCTTATTAGAGGTATGGATTTCTGATTATTTAAAATTGATATTGCAAGTGGGAAGGGAGAGGAAAAAAAATTGGAGCAGAAGCTGAAAAAGGAGATTGCCTAGAATCCCAAAGAAAGGTAATTGGACCTCTTTGATTAAACATTAACCCCAGAAAGAGAAAGAGAAGAAGGAAGAAAAGTATTAATTTTTGGAATTTTTTTTTGAATTATTTTTGATTAAAAATATTTGTGGTTGTTTTGGGAAAAGTTTCTTTTTTCATAATGGCATCGTTTGTGGATGAACTAAAGACTGAATATCAAAAATATAAAAAAGAAGATACTTTGGGCACTTTGTTTCAATTCTTAGAAATGGCATTATGTACTTATGAAAAGTTGACTACGCAGCAGAAGGACTGGGACAAAGAAGAAGAGGAAGAAGAAGCCATCTTTGATGAACAATAGGTTCTTTTCGGGGAGGAGGAGAAAAAGGATAAGAAAAAGGGGATTTTAAGAATTATAAAAACAACCAAAGAAGAGAAAAATGAGCGGAAAGATGGAGGCAAGGTTAGAAAGCAAAGGAAAGGGAGTAAGAAAAGGGAGGAGGAAAGACAAAGGGGTAAAAAGGGCAAGGAGAAGAATAAGCAAGAGAGAAATGGGGGGAAGGAGAAGCCTCAATGGGGGGAAGCAAGATCTAAAGAAAAAAAGTTTATTCAGAGACAATGGGTGAATTTAATTTAGGATAAAAGAGGGATTCTGGAGGGTACATAAGATTGTGTTTTTTATATGTGTATTTAGAGTATAAAATTCATTGTGTAATTTTAGAATCTATTAAACAGAATCCCAAGAAAAATTGTTATATGAAGTACTTTTAAGTTAGGGTAATGAATTATAGACGTTACTCCAATTGGTGTATAGGAGAAGTATAATAAAAGAAAAAAGATGAATGGATAGTTGGAAATAGAACAGACAAAGAATATTATTGAAAATGGTAATAAGATATGAAAGGATATATAAAGGTTTTGTTATGTTTTTTTTTTTTTTGGATTTTGTATATTGAAAAAAGGCAAAAAAAAATTAATTAATAAGAAATAATTTGGATGAAAAGGAGAAGTTGGGATAAGATATGAAGTTAAATAGATAAAGTATTGATACTATAATTTGGAATTGTTATGTTCTATTGGTTTTCTTCTTTTATTATTTTTTCTTAGAAAAGAACTTATAAGCTGTTATGCCTTGTGCATTGTTTATATAAAATTGATAAAAATGGTTTATATATATATATATATATAAAAGAAAATGATAATAAGATATGGAAGGATATATAAAGTGAATATGATGTTTGAATTTGTGTCTGTGTGAAGAGTTTCAATCCGGGATCAGACAACCTTCAGAAAAGATCTTTTAGTTTTGTTTATGTTTTATTGTGTTTTCTGTAAAATTAATAAAATTTGTTTAAAAAAAAAGAAAATGGGCTCCTGAGCTCCGTTTTTGGCTGCAACAGCCTTCTGCAACCCTCTTTGCCAGCAAAAACAGAGCGTTGCAGGAGGCCGTCACAGCCAAAAACGAGCTCAGGAGCCCACTTTTGCTGGCAGAGTGCTTGGGTCACCACAGGCACCGACATGAGTGATGTTGAACTGGCCACACCCACCCCAACCAAGTCCCCCAAAGTCAAACACAACTCTGATGTGGCCCTTTATGAAATTGAGTTTGACACCCCTGGTCTAGTGCAACTCAGATTTGACTTTGTTGAGTCGAAATCTTTATAGAAGGTAAATCAGTACCTTGAGAATCCCCTAGTTAAGAGTGTGCTTGTGGTACCTTTAAAAAGCAAAACATGTAACCTTATATTATTCCAAAATATACACACAAAGAATTTTCCTCCTTACCCCATCACATTCCTTACCCTATTAAGAAATTAAGAAATTGCCTTCTATAGGGCTACCAAATCAGGCCTGCAAAACTGCAGAGGTACACTAGCTAGCACTAAAATGGTAAGAGATTCTTGCCGCCATCTGAATTTTGAGCAACCAGATAGAAGCTTAGGAGTATGAAAGAGAAAATATGCTTTGTTTCTAATCTGAAACAATCTTGAAGTCCCGAGGGATCATTTTAGTTGGCAGAAATAAAATCTGGAAAGGTTTACAGGAATCCTTGGTGCTTTCAGAGCTTGGTTGTTTTCTGGCAGTCATTTCATTACCCAAACTAGGTAACATCATCAGTGCTAGGAAAAGTTTTGTTCCCGGTCCTGACTGAAACAAAAGTCTAAAAGGATCCTGGGGATAATTTTAGAGGGGGAGTAGGATAAAACCAGCGGGTCTTGACCTATCTTGCAATACTTCTTCATGACCTGTTCAATTCACCCACCCTAAATTTCAATGCTCTTTCTTTACTTTTTTCTCTTTGAGTCACTGCCAGTGTCGCTTTTCCCGGTCTTCTCCCACACCATTATTTCCTTCCGGAATCCAATATCTGGAACAGAACCAACTTATTTTATTCCATATGTATGCCAAACTGTCCAAAATACAGACATTTCAGTTCAGGCACAAGCCAGCTGTTCCAGGCATGGAATGGTCTGTGCACAGAAAAATTTGTGCATCCCTATGGTAGCCTGAAGCTTTCAAAATGTAGTCTGCTCAACATTTATGAGGCGTGGGAGCGGGCACATGTTTTTCTCCTCTTCCACTGAGCAAAAGCAAGCAGGATTTGTCCACTGTGAAGGACAAATGTGAACCCAGCTGCCTCCAGCTGTTACCTGGGATACGTTTAGCAAGAGACAGCAGGCTGCAACAGGATAGTCCCTACTGCATCATCCCGCCAACCCTTCAAGAGAGAAAGCAGCAATTTTTATGGCATCCCCACCATGAGAGGAAGAAGAGGAAAATTAATTCCAATCCAAGAATAAGGCTTGGCAGTTCTTTATAGCCAGGACTGCAGTCTTGGTGCTCCTTTTGCCGAATGGCTTTTCTCCCAGCGATCTGGGGGTTGATTATTTCTTTAGCATCAATCCAGCTGGGCACAGAGAAAAGTTTTCATCTTCTCAGGGAGGGAGAGGGAGAAAGAAAGAGGGAAGGAGAGGGAGGGAGAGAGAGAAAGAGAGAGTGAAAGAAAGAGAAAGAGAAAAAGAGAGAGAAAGAGTGAAAGAGAAAGAGGGAGAGAAAGAGAAAGAGAAAGAGGGAGGGAGAGAGAGAAAGAGGGAGAGAAAGAGTGAAAGAAAGAGAAAGAGAGAGTGAAAGAAAGAGAAAGAGAGAGAGAGAGAGAAGGAACAGCTTTCCAATAACTACACAGGAAAGGAGACATTGGTCATTTGTTCTAAGAGCCTCTCACACTGATGTGGTTGACCTTTAAAAACTAGTGTCACCAATACACAAGATTTTGCGAAAAAGAGATAATAATTTTGCCTTCAACATTCATTTGTGGCTGATTATCACACTGCTAAGAAGGAGCCTGGCAAGGCAGCATTGTAAATGTTGGCAGGACCGAAAAGCCACCGAACTGAGTCTCCTAGATGGACTGTCAGCCTCAGATTTCATCCTATGCATCTACCTGTTCCATGGTTGTACACTCTAGGTGTTCAGAAATTATCTTTCCCAAACCATACAAATTAAAGAAGGCTGGAGTATCTTCACAGAAGAAATAGATCTAAGAGTCACTGCAGTACAGAGAAAATGGCACTTGCCTTTCCAGAGGGGACTTTTGCCTATCTCCTGTTCTGTGCTCACAATTATAATGTAGTTTGGCCTGTTACCTAGAACGTGCAGAGCAGTTAGCTGTTCACTGCAGGGCTGGTTGTGTGTCGTAAATTAAATGCTCTTACTACGGTCCAGCATTGTCTCAAATCTCTCCTTGCCTTTTTATACATTCACTTGACATGCAAAAGGTCTTGGGTTCAAGCCCTGATGTCTGCAGTTTGTCTTGCTTGCAACCCTGATGCTGCTACTAGCCAGTGTTCCTTAAATAAAAAGTGAGACAATTAGGTTTGATATATTAAACTGATCATATCCATGAAGATCTTCAATCATCCAGGTCATGGTTGTCTCAAAGGTGATTTTTCGAAAGACAATTGGACTTTCTTCGTTTTTATTTCTTTGAAAACATTTCCCTTCTCATCCAAAAAGCTTCTTCAGTTCTAACTAGAGAAAGTCCAGTTGCCTTTTAGAAAAGCACATTTGGGACAATCATGATATGGATGATTGAGAATCTACATAATGATTTATGTAATATACCAAATTTAAGTGTCTCATTTCTTATTTAAGAAACTGGAGAGCTCTTAGGTGAATATGCTTAGAGAGAGAAAAAGCATCACTATACTATGAAATATCTAGCACATATACTTTAAGTAATGACTATATATGAGAGCCATGATGGTGCAGTGGTTAGAATGCAGTATTGCAGGCTGACTCTGCTCACTGTCAGGAGTTCAATCCTGACAAGCTCAAGGTTGACTTAGTCTTCCATCCTTAAAAGAAAGACCCAGATTGTTGGTGGCAATATGCCGACTATATGTATATCTTAACCTAAAGCACAGCAAATAGACAGATCGATGGAATGGCACAATGACACCAGTCCCCACTCGTTTTTCCCAAATTCTTCCATTCTTTAAACCTCTCTGCCTGCCTGAATGTTTGGCTTTTCTCACCACCCCTACCCCTGTGTTGCTGAAAATCATGACTATGTTGCCACATTACGGAGTAAACCAAACAGCCACTGTGGACTGTACTGCCTGATGGCCTGCCTCACCAAGAAACTGTGTTCTGCTTCCCACCACATCCTCCGTGCTGTCAATCTCTTGTTGCAACTTTTCATAACCTCCTTCAGATGGGTCTCCTCAGCTCTGACCTCCAGCCTCCCTGCTGATTCCAATTCCTGAATTGCTTTCAAATATAATCAGCTGCAGAAGGGAGGGGGAATGAGGGAGAGTAGCAGCGAAGGGAGTATATGTCCTTCTTATTAAAAAACCCGCCATGTTTTTCATGGCAGAGAGGACTTCTGCCCCGGCGTAGGCAGCCCACTCCCTCCCTTAGCTAGCAGTTCATTTCCATTCTCAATGAATATAGCAGACGGGGTCCTGTGCCTCTTTATTGAATTGCTTGCAGCCAAGGGTTTAAAGGCCACAGCAGGAAGGGTATTATTAAAGGAGGGAAATGAGTCATATTGGAAAGCTTCAATCTGAATTAAAGCGTGTTTGTTCAGCAATATATTAGCTCTGGAGACGACCTGAAAAGAGATTCAGCACTTGAGTCTCTTGGAGACAACTTTTCAATCAAGAGTGGTCCTTCGCATCAGCACCTTGGCTAGCACCCACAGAGGCAGAAATCAAGGCAACATGCACTGCTTAGAAAAATAATTATTCTTTACTGTATATGTATCAAGGCCCAGGGCCCATTGTATTCCCCTCTGCTTGGAAGCATAGTTGGTCCACTCCAAAAAAATCCCACCAACAAAACAAAGATTCTATGCTCAGAATAAATTTATACCAATGTAAGTAGTTTTGCCTATTTGACCTTATTTGCATAACGCATTCAAGTCTTGTGTGTATTGTTCTGTTTGTTGTTGTTGTTGTTTAATGATGGAAAGGAACAATGAGATAGCTGGTGACCAGAAAACTTGACTAGGAGGAAATTTATTTAAACTGCTATCCTTTAACCCAGGGGGGTCCCCAAACCCCAGTCTGTTGACCAGCATTGGTTCACAACATGTCAGAACTGGTCCATGCAAACCAGCGATGCCCTGTCTACAGGATGCAGGCAGCACACAAAGAGACATCCCCTCTGGTCCATGGAAAACCCTCTCTCCACGGAACCAGTTCCCGGTGCCCCAAAGGTTAGGGACTACTGCTTTAACCTATGAGATTTTACCTAGTACTAATCATGCGCTATCAGCCCTGAGGTCTAGAAACATGCTTTAAACTTTTTATTTTTCCTAAAAAAAGAGAATAGTAAATTCTGCACAAATTTGTGCTTTTGTGAGATGTCTTGTAAGCCGCCTTGAATCACCATGTGTGAGTAGGCAGCAATATACATTTTCTAAATAAATATTCATGGAACTTCTACCCAACTTCCTATGCCCATCGATAAGGGTAGAAGCCTTTTTCATACATCTTGCATTATCACAAGAAATCCCCCACTTAAACCAGAAGGATTGCAGGGTTTTGTTTTTTTTACAGTATAGGCATTTTTCCAATAGAGTAAATACATTTGTTCTGTGTCCTTTGTCTGCAATGTCAGTATTAAGCTAATATGGCTTAGAATGTAAGTAAGCTTTCAACACTGTATTCTCAATTTTTTTTTTTTTTACTGAGTACTAACCAAATCCACATCTATTTGAATATGGATGATGACTCAAATACTTGTTGAATCATTTGCAAAAATGCCTCAGGGGACAGTGACCTCACTAAAACCAGCAGGGAATTCATGGCAGTCAGCAACTATGGATTCCCAAACATTATACCCTTTCACTGCTGAACTTAGAAGTACCCTCAGAATTTTCTGTGTAAATAAGTCTCCAGTACTCAGCTGTTTTAAAGGTAATAATTGAAGTCCGGCCCTCCGTTATATAACTTCATTATTAAAATATTCCTCTATGAATGTTGTTCCTCATGCCATTCCTTTTAGCTAGCAATGGCGAGTCTATGACATGCATGTCACAGGTGACATGCCATGTCATCTTTGGTGACATGCCAGGCCTCCAGACCCTCTGGAAGTTACATGAGAGGGCCCTGTTCTGGTGCTGCCTTGGGAATGTCTGAAAATCAAACATGAATGGCTCACATTTTCCCGCTCTTTTTGGAGGCTGCAAGACCACACAAGACCATTCATCGAAGTGTCCAGGCCTTGTGCAACCTAGAGCTGCCTCGAGTAGACATTTCTCTTTTTTTGAGAAACAGGTAAATTGAAAATAATTTACAGTGATGTAAATAAACAGATTTAAGTAATTTATTACTCTTTGTTATGAATTGTTTCTCTTTTGTCAGGGAGAGAGAAAACACACCAGTTGAGTCAAGGTAGGTATTTTCTGCTCCAAGAAATGGGTAGGGGTTTACCAAGAGACCCACTTAAAATGGAGAAGACAACAACATCCTCTCTCTTTTAGGAACACAATCTAGGGAAAGTAGTGGGATAAGAAAGCAATGGCTACATAAAATGAAATGGGTATGTCCTCTGGAACCAACTATTTTGCTTGCCCTGCAAACAGATTTCTCTTTAGAAATTTAGTTATGTGCAAGATGCAGAGAAAAAAACTAAAACCGGAAAGGCAAGAAGTTGCAAGAGTCGGTAAAGATTTGGCAACATTCAACTGCTGTTTGTCGTTATTACCCAGGATACCATTGTGTTAAGGGCACCCCCCCCAACAGATTACCCTATAGCTTGGGTTGAGAGAGCCAATATCGTCTAGGGCAGCGGTCACCAACTGGTGGGCCATGAGAAAATTTTGGTGAGCCGCAGAGAAATCTCACCTCCAGAGCACCCCCCCAAAGCAATTAATCCAGGCTGTGCAGCCCACATGGCCTGCAGGAACCCTCACTCCTTACCCAGTAAATTTGCCTACTAAATTACTATTTTTCCTTTTTCTGACCATCATCTGTTCTGCTGTGCCAGGAGATTTAGATTAGCTAGGAAGCAGGAAATGGTTAGATTTCTTGCTTTCTAGATAGTCTTTAGATCTTTAGCTCAGCACAGCCGAACCTCCCTTAGTACCAAAGGTTTGCTTGCAAGCAAATTCAGTGCAAACTCATGGCAAACAAATTTGAGAGACTGAGCTAGCCGATGGCAGATAGATCACTGAATGATTCTGTGAGCAACTCAATCTGCCTGCTTTGCCTGATTTTGGGTAAAAGTTGCTCTTGTTTATAAAAAAAATATATCAATATTTATATGCATGGTGTGTTGTGAGCAAATGTTATGAGTTTGCTTGCAAGCAAATTTTATGTGACAGACTGAGCTAGCCAATGGCAGATAGATAGATTTCTGAATGAATCTGTGATTCTGTGAGCAATTCAATCTGCTTGCCTGCTTTGCCTGATTTTGGGTAAAAGTTGCTCTTTTTTAATAAAAAAATTCAGTATTTATATAAATATTTATAATATTTACATACAAGCCAGTCACATGACCACCAAGCCACACCCACAAATTAGGCCATGCCCACAGAACCGGTTAGTGGTCCCTGGGATCTAAAATTATGAGTTTGATGGTCCCTGAGGTCCAAAAGTTTGGCGACCCCTGGTCTAGGGGTTAAGGCACTAGGCGAGAAAGTAGAAGATCAGGAGTTCAGGTCTTGCCTCTTGGGCCAGTCATTCTCTCTCAGCTCAGTCTACCTCACAAAATTGTTGTTGTAGAAAAAGAGGAGTGTTGAATATGTTCATCACACATACACCTATTTGTAAAACTAATAAAGGGTTATTTTAAAAAAAGCAAACAAATGAAATCAGATCTACAAAAGAATACTCTCCTTAAATGAGACAATATTATTTATTGAGATAAATGTATACCCCACCCATTGTATATACCTGACATATTTGACAATCCTAGATAGGCACTGAGGTAATGTGGGACTAGGCAATGGAGAAGGGACCAATTCCAGTTATTCAGTCAACTGGATAACTTTTAAACTCAGCCTTTTAAACTTTTAAACTTTTGCCTTTTATTGCCAAAAGTTGGTAGTAATCTTGCACACAACAGAAATTCGAGATTTGTTCAGTTCGGAATCAATTATAAAACTTCACTGCAGGACAGGGGCAAGAGAAGAGCCAAGGCCAATTAAAAATACGTGCACAGGAAATGGGGGAGAGGTTGCTTTCCTTCTAAAGTCCAGTATGCTTTGAGGCATTTCTTTCACGGGGGCTAGACATTTATTTTTAAACGTGTTACATAACAATTTTATGCTAGAATCAACTCTCTTTATATTCCTTTCAGAATATACGTATATTCTATTTAGAATCCATGTATCTATATTCCATATTAATAAAAAATATGGAGAATTATTCTCAAGAAACTTCCTGGGAAAAAGTTAAAAGGTGGTGGGGAGAGGCTGGAATGAAGATTGAAAGGAATGGAAATCAAGAGCTCCCCCTAATGGACAGACATGGAGTATTCAGGGAACAGTGCCGATCTAAAAGAAACTCAAGAAGAACCTCCTTAGTTACTAGAGACAATGGCTTAAATCCTTGCTAATCTAAAGAACAGGGGGTGCCAGGAGGATGCTTGGGTTAGCAATCCCAGGGTTTCAAGGGTGAATAAACCATTTTACAGAGTTATCCCCTAACTCATCCTAGACACATACTGTATTTTTATTTTCTTCAGTATATTTGCAAGAATTCAGGTCAAGTGCAGGTTGATCAAATTACAAATATACAGGTCCCGGGTTTTTGGTGGTGTTTTTTTTTACCTGGACTGCAAGATGCCCCAAGGCGAGCTTGGCTCAAGAAACACACTTATAAATAAAGAATTGCAAAGCCCAAGACTGTATTTTGAATATTAAATGAATTGCAAGTAAAAAAATACACTTCTGGATAATAACTGTGCCTTTAAAAATATATTTCAACAGCACAATTTGTGAGTTAGCATTTGCAGGGTTCTCTTTGTTGCTGTTGTAAGGGCTCATGGAAACTAGGGAATCAGAAAAACCTGCTTAAGAATTGCAAATCCCTCCCAAGACTATTATTATGGTAAACCTCAATCTACCTTCTGCTCACTGATGATCTAACAGAGAGACTAAGATGAGAAATGAACTCCAAGATCGGGCTGGTAAGAGGGTGGACTAAATTTGGCTGAAAGCTTATTATGCTTCCTAAATGCGCTCATTGTATTTACCTGAAAGGAAGGCAAGCTGTTTTGTTCTAAATACTTTATCATTAAAATGGGAGGATTGTCTTAAATTCACCAAAAATACAGCAAGGGAGGAAAGGAGGCTATTTAAAAAAAAATCTTCCTCTGGCAGGGGGTCATCTTAAATTCAGGACTATCTCCTTTTCTAGTAATTATTTTACAATGCAGTGTTTATTTCAAATACGAAGCTGTCTCTGTCTTTATTCCAGTCCTCTCAATAACCCTTCAGAATAAAGTATCACTAATGGTTGTTTGGAATGGATCCTGAGGCTGGAAAAAGAAGCTAGCATCAAAACCTCACCAGTAATTTTCCACAATTAACCTGGATTTTAACTCAGCCTCTGTATCCTGCAAACCTCTATTTCCTCTACAGGTGCTTCTCAACTACAGCGACTTTGAGATATGCAGACTTCAGTTCCCAGAATTCCCTAGCCGCCATGGAATTCTGGGAGTTGAAGTCCATATATCTTAAAGTAGCCACGGTTGAGAAGCATTGATTTACAGCACGGGTGTAAAATTTGCCGTTTCACGTTGCCATCACGTGACATTTTACAATGTTTTTTCCATTCGCGGAGCTGGGGTGGGTGTGGCATGCACGTGATGCATCCTGTGGGCCTCTCCAGTTTGACATTTGCTCAAGGTGAAGAATTTGAAGAAACAAAACAAACATTAGGAGAGTAAAAATTGATTTGCACAACAAGTGCCCTCTGAACAGAATGTCCAATGTGCAGAGATTGATCCTAGGCTATTCATATACAGCCAGCCTGCCCAATATGGGGCACTAGTCACATATATCTCATTTTATTCAACCATTTTGTCTAAAATTAGACAACAAATGCTCAACTGTACATCTCCCCCCCCCCCAGCCCTTCTGTATCCTGGCTTAAATCTAAACTTACCCCTTACTCTTCTCCTTTTCCTCATCATCCAAGCAGGCTTGAAACCACTTGGTTAACAAGGTTGCTTTTTATGGGATATAAGTGCCCCTCTCTCCGGCTAAGAGCTGTTTGCTGGATGCTATTTTCTTGTCAGCCATCATTCTCAGGCGGTTGTGTCAACAGTGTGTTCCCTTCCAAGCAGGGGTGTGTGAACTCGGAGCTTGCAGACAAGAGAGCCACACAATTCGGCTAGTAGTCCAGTTCAGAAAGATACGAGGGCCCCTGCATTTAGGGGCAGAATACAATTTTAACTGATCTAATACTGCTGGGAATAGGCACAGCAATGGACGTTTCAATACTACCACCGTCACCATATTACATACATAAAGGCCCAGATACCGTGTCTTATGGCGCCCCTGCCAACTTCAGTGCCTCAATTCATTCGGTAAAAACCAACCCTGTTTCTCTATGGGATCCTTTTTTCAAAAAAAAAAGTCCCTCTGGCTCTCCAGGACCCATTACAGCATGGTAGTGTGTATATGGTTGCAATCATGCTCTTCTATAGCCATGGCTGAGTGCAGAAAGAGGCAGGAAGTAGTTAAAAGCTAAAGAGGGGGGAATTTATTATTTTATCAAAATGAGGCTATGACAGCTGTTTAAATGCAGGAACATCTGGCAGTCGCCTGACCCTGTGAAGCAGCCGGGCCAGAAGGGGCTCCAGGCACCCATCAGCTACTTTAAGTGGCAATTGAGCATAATAAATGGAAAAGAAGAAAAGAGCCAGTTCTTTCCCCTCAGAACAGGGCAGTGCTGAATGCAGCAAGTGAGCAGATCCAGGGAGAGGACAAGCTGAATTATCTGGGAGGGAGGACATATGCCCTTGTCCAAGGGTCAGAAGTAGACAAAGATGGCTCTACGCCATGATTTTAGGAAGTTACTTCATGGCCAGTAAGTGAATAACCCTGAAGTAGAGCAGACTGGCCCATTTTCATAGGGGGAGAACCTGCTTTCCGAAATAGGTCTTGGTGAGATAAACAGCCAAGTTCGCAAGCCTCAATACAGGTAGTCCTCGACTTACAACAGTTCACTTAAGTGTCCATTCATACTTACCACGGCACTGACAAAAACTGCCACTATAGGACCGTTTTTCCAAGTTAGGACCTTTGCAGCATCCCCATGGTCAAAAATGATCAAAATTCAGTCACTTGGCCACTGTCTCATATTTATGACGGTCACAGTGTCCCGAGATCCACTTCCGCGACCTTCTGACAAGCAAAGTCAATGGGGAAGCCAGATTCACTCAACAGCCATGTTACTAATTGAACAACTGCAGTGATTCACTTAACAACTGTGACAAGAAATGGGGCAAAACTCATTTAATAAATGTCTCACTTAGCAACAGAAATGATGGGCTCCATTGTGGTCGTAAGTCAAGGCCTACCTGTAGAGACTCCCCCAGGCTGGAATCTGATATGTTCACTGGAACCAGGAATAAGAAATCCCAAGAAACTCAAGATCAGTTACAGCCCTTCCACACCCTTGAGAACCAAAGATAAAATTGACCTTTCCCTCTAAGTTGTGCTGTGCCTGATGAATTGGGGTATCAATGTATCTAAAGCCCTCAACACTCACCAAGGAGACACAGGGAAAAGTGAGAAATGCAATCAGGCAATAGCATCAAAAATTCCCCCTGCAGAGCAAAATTGGAAGTGTGCCAGTCTGCTTTGATGCAAATTCAAATTGCAACACGAAGGCGCTCCGATGCAATTGAAACAAGAGCTTACTCATTCTTCCCAGCCATGCCAGAGTGTCTCAGTCCATCACACCTTCTACACTTAAATGTGATTACAGGAGGAAGAGGGTCACAGGAAGCGAAGCTGGACTCAAGGAGGAGGAAGAAAAAAAGACCAGTGTATCAGACTCAAAGTAATGTACCAGTTGCAAATGTCTCTGTTTTAACTTGGCTTGGGTTTTTTTTCTTAACACGGTTCTCTTATAACATTCTCAAAATGTTGAGTTAATATACACGAGGACAGATGTTCAGAAAATGGCTTCGCTACAGGTGTAGAACTCAGTTTTCTAGAGTGTGTCTTCTTTTTAAAATTTCTTTTTATCCTACCTTTATTATTTTTAGAAACAGCTCAAGGTGGCAAACATACCTAATACCTTTCTTCCTCTGTTTTCCACACAACAACCCTGTGAAGCTTGACTGAGAGAGAATAACTGACCCAGAGACACCCAGGTGGTTTTCATGCCTAAGAAAGGCCTAGAATTTACAGTCTCCTGGTTTCTAGACTGGGCCCTTAACTAGACCAAACTGGCTTGGCTTTTAGTTCAACCATGCCTTTATTTTGCAAAATAAAAACAACATTCCTCCAAACACAGATAACTTTTCCCCATTATGCAAAAACAAATGCGTTTTTCTAAAAGCTCAAAATCAGTTGGTTACACATGGCTCATGGTAGTCCAAATTTTGCCCTATGCTCAGATGCATCTTCAACCACACTTCTTCTAATCATGTCCTTTCCAAGGCCTTTACTTACTCAGTTATTATTATCCCCTCCCCACAGCATTGCCGGGCTAAATAATTTAAAATTAGGTAATCTCCAATACACATACAAAATATGTGTTCTAGGCAAAACTGCATGCTTCTTTCTCTTTGCAGTGTTTGGGGTGTTTTAAATTGATTTTATTAGCCATAAGCTCTGGATCTGTCTCTCATAATCTGCAAACATCTGCTGACAGTATCTGCTCAAAATCATGGTAATTTTAAAAAAGAAACCTGAAGATGCAGAACCACAAGAGAACTAAGGCAGCCACAAACTTTCTTTTAATTACCAGCTGACATAAGTACAGCCAGAAACTTTTCAAAAGTTGGTTCCCTGGTTAAGTACCATAAGCAAAAAGCTGGGTATAAGGTAAACCTCACCTGAACAACTTGTAAAACAGCACCCAATCCTACAGCAGAATATGCCTGTTTTAGTTTTTATTCATTTCATACTTCTAAACCGCCCAACTCCCTATAGTCGGTGTATGATTGCTAGTTGGTCTACCAATTTCATCTAAGCTTGAAGGCAGATCATGGTGGCAATGGGACACTGGGCTCAGAGTCAAAAGGCTTCAGCAGAATTGCCTTTCAGTGCCTATATGCCAGGATGCTGCCCCCTTTGGAAAGTAGCACCCCTCTGCCCTTCTATAAAAGACAGCCTCTCAGCAAATACACTTTTATGCCAGGTAAAGAACAGGAAGCTTGTAATAAGGCACTGTTATGGGGCTTATTTGAGACAGAGGATAAATCCTAGAGAGTCACCTGGAGTTTTGCAAACGATCTCTTTTGGGCAACATCACTAATGAAATTTAGCCTTTGTTCATCACTGGAATAAAAAGTAAGTTCTATCTTTTATATTAGTCAACAGATGTAGTTAGCAGAGTGACTACTGATCAACAGAAGATAACATACTTTACATGCCAAAGATTCTACGCTGGTGTCTCTTGTTTTTGTTTTTAAAAATTGTAGCAATGATATGGAAAAAGCTGACATTCTGGTACTCCATGGTGGCCATATAGTCCAATGTGATACAAGGTTAGACTCCTAGATTTATAATGTACGAAACTGATTCTGACTCATTCATAGGTAATCTAAACAAAACAAAATCCACATCAAACTCTACATAAAAGTAATTGGAAATTTCGAACTGAATAGGAAGGGAGCACTCCAGAACCCAAATTCTGAATTCACTGAACTGAATTCAGTTAACATCTCATGTGCCTTAAGAGACATCTCCTCCCATAAATGTTTTTCTAGACATTTTGTAAAAAAAAAAAAAAGTGGTTATTGAAAATTCTGTGCTTAATAAAAATTAATAACAATGACAAACTAAGAGGAAATATGTAGATGGTAATATACTGTTTTAAGAATGGATTCCACTTCCCGAAGACTAAAAAGTTGCTCTTTTTCTTACATGGAGTGAAAGGAAAGGTCAATATAGATTGTCAGCATAGTGCGGGAACTACTGGATTTCACATATCATATGGTATTTTAGATTCTACAATAAGAGACTGAGGCTTTACAAATTTCCTTCATTGTTGTTAGATGGGGTTCCAATGGGTCTGAACAACTGTATTCTCAGACAAAAACCATTTCCTTTTTCTTATGTCTGGACCATCATGAAATACTTGTGTGTAGGGAACACTTATTTGTTCCCCCCAAAAGTATGGAAGACAGGAAAAATACAAAGAATTCGAACACAGGGGATTGGCAGCTAGAAAGGAAATAAACAATGTCTGAATAAAAGAACAAAATATAAAAGCCCCAGAACTTCATAGAGCACCTTCGTAAAAACCAGATTGAGGATTGCAACTAAGAAAGGTCATGCAGACCAAGCGTATTCACTAATGTTTCAATATCTAGCAGGGCTGTCTCATTCCTTATAACTTGGTTTAAAATAAAAAAAAAAACCAGTTGCCAGCCATTTTCCAATTTAATTAGATGTACGTGGGGAGGGTGGATCCCCTTCCCAGAAAAAGGGGAGGGTGTCAGAGCTGACAGTTTGTGTTTTTGCACCTACACACACAAAGCTGGTTTGAAAAGCAGGAAAACCATCTCGTTTACACTTTCCCTGGGTGCTCTTTTTTAATGCAAGGTTTAAATAAAGAAATAAATCCTAAAACAACTGAGTAATAAACATCTGCATTAGCAGCCACATCTCTTTTTGAAACCCAGCCTAGATCTTGTTCCTTTGATCTCTTTCCTTTCAGACCACCCCCCCTCCCTCCAAAATAAATAAATAAATAAAAATAACATTATCTGTTTAAAACAAAGGTTTTTATCAACAGCAATTTATTTTGCTGATGAAAAAGGCTGGACGAAGCCTCCGAAGAATTTTCTCTTCTTTTTCCTGCCTTAGAGAACAGGATCAGTCAAAGAACCCCAGCCTAGTGAGATCTTAATCCTTTTGGAAGTCTGAATGGGGAGGGGGAAATAGATCAGCCTTCCTGAAATTGTTGAAAAATAAAAATTGATTGTTATGAAATCCGATTCTCACCAGCCAATGCTTAATGAGCCCATTCCTTATTTCTCCCTGCATTATAATGCCGTAAAAAGAAAAATAAGACACACAGAGAGAAAAATTAAAAATGAAGCTGAGGCGCTTCAACTCCTGATTTGCAAGCACTAAAAATGGCAGTGCCATTTACCTGTGAAAGAATTATTTTGCACACAGGCGGCTGTGGATGCAAGTAGGCAGGGAAGAATCAAAATTTTATGATCCTTTCTGAGTGCTATTGTTTGTTCCTTCTAACAAGAAATGGGGAAGTTAGAAAGTTCCAAGCCAGCAGAAAAGGAGTGTGAGATAGTGTTTGCTTTTTTTAAAAAAAGACTTTTTAAAAACATGGCAGCTGATTTGATAGAAGGAAGAAAAACATTCAAAGCCTAAGGGGATCCTAGCAGAAAAAGGCAAAAGGTCTGGGTAAAAGGGCCTCTGCAATTATTTAATATCACTTCCATTAAGTGCTTCTTTATTCAACTTAACTGGATAAATTGGAGGCACAAGGCCTTCAGGTAAACAGTGAGGAAACTATAGCCTCGGTTTAACAACAACAAAAAAACATTATTTCCAGGCTAACCTATTTATAATAAACTTGGTGTGCAAACTAACCTGGAAGCATATTGTCTTCAGCAACACAATCACCTCTCTTTTGTGTGTGTGTAATAGAGGAAATGATTTGTTTGGGGCTGGAGTATCATTCCCTTTTTCAACCCTATTGCTTCAGAAGATGAGTTCAAGTGGCTCATAAGATCAGGAGGAAGGCAACCAGGTTTTGTGCCAGCAAGAGGCTTGCATACAAAGGCAGCTCCTAAACCCACTGGTTTGTTTATCTCTGCCTAGCCAAAATTCTTCCCTGAGGAAATCTAGGAGCTGGCCTGGAAAAATCTCCTGGGGAGACTAAACAATGGATCAAAGGCTTCACCACACTTGAGACTGGTAGAACTAAATTCACAATGAGTAAAAAGAGGTTAAGGAAAGGTCAATGCTTTGCTTAAAATTACTCCTTTTAATTCGGATGCCAGGAATAAATAATCATTAGGTTGAGGAAAGGCCAGGAACGGCACCAGAAAAAGCTTGTACCCCTCTTCTAACCCCTGACTGGAGCTGTGCTCTGGAAAAAAAAAAAATAGTGATGATGTGAGAAATCACGAATTGGAATTTAAAAAAAACAATCTCTTGGATGGCGGTGGGAATTTGGCGAGCTGACCCATTCCATACTCCTAGGAAATCCTGCTACATATATAAATGTGGAGTGCGTGGTACTTCCACGCAACCCTTCCCAAGAATACAATCGATTGGAATTTCGGTGGGCGGGCTCACACATACAAGTATGTAACACACCGGCCGTCCACTATTTGCACCGGCCGTCCACTATCTCCGCTGCATGGTATATTCACGCAAAACGAGCCACGGTACCTCTAAAAACTGTCATTCCCACGTATCAACACCGCATTTATCTTTACAACTAGGCACAGATCAACCCCTGCCCGCACAACAGCCCGCGGGAAGCGCACGGCCACGTGCCCAGCGTTTGTACACACAATCAGTAGTATGTGACGGCGCAGCTGAGCTTCAACAGTTGCACCCGCGGGGCTCGAAAAGTAACGCTCGTCCTATTCCGAGCCGAGCGTAACCCGACAGCCGCTTCCACGAAGCGTCCAGGGCACACGAACGCGTGCAAAAGTTACGTTGTTGCCCGGCGGGCGGGCTGGCTGGCTGGCTGGCTGGCTGCTCGAAGGGGATGCGCGGGTGCCCTCCTCCTCCTCCTCCTCCTGCTCGTAACGCTCGCCGCCCCGTTCGGATCGCGGCGGAGGAGCTGGCTGCCTCGACGGTTTTCCGCCAGGCGCTAAGAAAACGGAACTCCCCTCCCCCCACAAGCTTCTCCCACCCAAACGCGGTTCGTCCCGCCACGCCGGTCCTCCCCGGTTCCCCAGACCTCAGCGTCACGCGCGAACTTTGGAAACACGCGTCAGTCTCCTCCGCTCGCTTCTTAGCAAACGCAGCCCAGAGTCGAGTCAAAGTTAGGAAAAAGAGCAGCGTCGTCGTCGTCGGGGGGGGGGGGGAGGTGGAAGCTGCCGGCAAACGCCCCCCTCCCGAGCCACCCCGCGGTTGCTAGTTCCCGGTCGAACCGGGCGCTCTCGGCTTCTCGACGTCCCCGCTCCCTCTTCCTCTCGCCTCCGGGACCAAGTTTTGCTCCCAGTGCGAGGTTGCCGTCCCCGGGCCACGCCAACTTCGCCCCTCCGCCCGGTGCTTCCCCGAGTCCGCCAGTCGGCTCCCGCCCGCGGTCGTCCTCCGACGCGCCTTACCTCTCGCACAAGCCACTGGCTGAGGACGAGCCGTACCCAGCTGAGGACCTTCATGTTTCAAGGGAGCGATCTTTTCACCAGCATTGAGAGCGGGAAGGAGAGGAGGGCAAAACTGGAGAGCCAGAAGGAGGAAGAAAAAGAGAGAAGGAGAGCTTGGAGGGAAAGAGGTGGGGAGGCCGAGAGCTGCGGATTAAGAAAGACCCCCCTCCCTCCTCCTCCTCCTCCTCCCAAAAAAAAGAAAAGAAAAAAAAAAGACAGGCAATCCTCGGGGTGGGGAGCGGAGCGCGAAAGAGCGGAGCGGGAGGAGAAGGATGAGCAGCAGGTTCTCGGAGCAGCAACCCAAGATGCACCGAGCCCTGACAGGAAGGGAGGGGGGGACAAATGCAGAAAGTTGACTGCACTTGAGTGGGGGGGGGGGCGCTCCAGCACAGGCGGGCGTGAGTTGCACGTGCCCTGCCCGGGGACAGAGAGGGGCGGGGGGCGGACCTTAAAATTCCGTGTTTCACCAATCCCAACCCTTAGTACCACAACCCTGGTGGCGTTGCCCTCTTCTGTCTGAAGGCCACGGCCGACCTGGAAGGGGGTGGGATTAAGGAAAGGACCCTATCTTACCATGTTAATAAGAGGCACGGGTGGGCCATAGCAAGAAAACGGGGGAGGGGGACGTTCTTAAGATAAGGGGGGGCAGCTTAAGGGATTTTGCAAAGGAAGATCTGTGGGTAGCTGGGTTGGTTCTGAATATGTGATCTCAAAGAAAAGGATAAAGTTTACCACAAAATGACTATCTATCTATCTATCTATCTATCTATCTATCTATCTATCTATCTATCTATCTATCTATCTTTGGTCTATATGACTATATATATATATATATATGAGATCTATATATAGGATATATATATGTATGTATGTATGCATGCATGTATGTATGTTATTCAGCTTTGTTCTGGTATTTTCCCACCTCATTATAGTTGTGCTTGTAAAGTTGTAGCAACATTTCGGCATATAGATGGATCAATAGATAGGTAGGTAGGTAGGTAGGTAGATAGATAGATAGATAGATAGATAGATAGATAGATAGATAGATAGATAGATAGATAGATAGATATTTCGCATAACCCTTGCCTGAGGTGGGAAGACTGCTTGGTGTTAAACCCTTTATTCCATCTTGGCAGAAGAAATGTTGGAGAGAGTCAGAAGGAGCCACAAATAGAAAGAGTAGGCTCTGAGCTTTGGCATCTGTTTTCAGCCTAAGGTCGTATCAAAGAAGGAAACACATAAAAGTACATTTTCATCTCTTTATTTTCTTTTCATGGTGAGAAAGCGATGGATGGGTTCCTCCGATGGCTTCTATCCTGACTCAGAAGTGTGTGTGAGAGAAAGAAAGAAGAGTGCATCTTATATTTTAAGGAGACTTTACCTCAGTAACAACACTCAGTCGAAGCATCTTTGACACACACCCCTCGCTTTCTATAATGTCTAACATATTTGAGATTTCAGAAGAGTTACAATTAAGAAAACAAGGACCAGAAGGGCATTATGATAAACTTGTTCATCCAACACCAAACTCTTGGTTAACAAATAGTATTCTCCAGCTCATGCAGAGCTTCCTTCTTTCGCCCTTGAGATAGATATAGATATATAGATATAATATATATATATATATAATGGGAATGCAGTTTCTCCAGCAGAAAACATGTATATCTAGGCTTAAAGCCCGGTGTTATACTCCACCTGGATGGACCGCAGGTCACATAAAGAATGTGGCATCCCTCTAGATCTTCAAATGCAGGCAGACACACGTACTACAGAGAGGTATTTAGATACCAGTCCTCCTAATTCAGGGTATAATTATTGCAGACTCTTAGTCTGCCCATTCGTATCCTCCAAGCGGCATGAAAAGGTTGCCTCTTGTATATGCGGAAGGTGCTGTCTCATTGGCAGGCAGTAATTCTTTCATTTCAGCCCAAATAGATATTCAAGGGTTATTTTTCTTTTCCCTCCCCTTGAAGGCTGACATGGCTCTTCGGAGTGCTTAAGCAGCCAAGGCAGAGGGTGACTGGGAGAAAAAAAAAGAAGAGGAAATAGAGATGCGGGGGGGACAGAAAGACCGAGGAAGCCCCTGCCCCCCAAAACCGAGGTCTTTTAGCTGCTGGCACCAGCAGTTGCTTAGCCTTTAATTGGCCATCTGGCTGGTTGGCAGCTGGTGCAGCAGGCGCGCTGTTACCCCAATGGTGGCTGTCCGACCTGCTTGGCGTTTGGAAATGGTGGTTGGGAAGCTCATGCCCAAACTGAACAAACAGATCTCCCATTCAGCTGCTATTTTCCAGGCAGGGAAGCCATGGAGCTTGAGAAAATGCTCAGGTGCAGCTCGAGGTGGCAATTCACTTTCTCAATGCTGTGTATATTTTGTGGCAAAGCTCTAGCTTTTAGCCCAGGGGATTATGGACCATCTTCTAGATTGAAAGAGACTGGATGTTCTATCTGGTTGCAGTCAATGAATGAATGAATGAATGAATGAATGAATGAATGAATGAATGAAAATATGTTCCCATTGGCAAAACTGGATGCTTTTTTGAGCTGGGAACTTGATTAGCCAGTTCCAAGTATCATGAAACTTTCCTCATTTGCTAGTATTCTTACTGAATTGTCCAATATGTCAGGCTTCTTATTGTGTTTGTCGGTGAGTCAGACGTTTACAGTTGTTTCAGTTTTAAATTTGGGGCTAGCCTACTGCTGTGCCAGAATGGTTTTTTCTTCATCCTGATTGGTTGAGAGTCTTGGTCTGTGTTTATTGGTCTTGGAGTTTGCTGTGTTCTGCTTGATTGGTGTTTCTAATATCTTCTGTCTGTTTTTTGGCTTTTTTTGTGTTTTGATTGGCTGGCAACATTGTGTTCCTGTATTGGAGGCTTTTAGTGCGGCTTGGCTCCGAGTAAATGGACGGCTATCATTTGTTAGGAAGCTAGGTTTCATCTGGGTGCCTGGTTGGGGTGTGTTTGAGCTGGAGGTATCAGGGTAGAATCTGTTTGTGCCCAGGTGTTTATATATATGTCTATATACAATGACGTGGGAAAATACCCAAAGAAAGCTGAATACCATACGTGTAAGTACCCATGAAAACTTAAGAAAACAAACAAATGTGTGTGTGTGTGTGTGTGTGTGTGTGTGTGTGTGTGTGTGCATCCTAATGAGGCACATTAGCAGCAGTGTGGCAAATGGAAGGATTTAACATCCACATCTGGGTGGGTGAGATCTCCATGTTACAATACGGCCAAGGTGAATCCCTACATTCTTCAGTATGTGTTTCTTTTTAAAATCTCAGTTGTTTCCCTCAGAAAGGCTTGGTTGTAAGGGTCACACATCTTGAAAATTACCACAAGAGCAGTGTTAGTGGCATCTTTCCAGGGGCACAACTGGAGGAAAGACTCTTTTTAACAGATTGCCAAGTGCCCTTTTTGCTGGTGGAATTATCTCCTCTTAAAGAGGTTTTCCTGGTGCTGTGGCATTTACCAACAAATGCTTCTTGTTTTGATTGTCATCCTCTTCATTTCTTCTAAAACTTCTAAAATTCACCCAAATAAATAATTATTACTTGGGAGTTCATTTTATTGACTTCATTCTCACTGTCTAAAGCAGAGGTCTCCAAACTTGGCAACTTTAAGATTGGTGGATTTCAACTCCCAGAATTCTGGGAATTTGAAGTCCACAAGTCTTAAAATTGCCAAGTTTGGGAACCCCTGATCTAAAGCAATGGTGTCCAACCTTGGCAACTTTAGGACCTGTGCTCTAAGTTGCCAAGCTTGGACACAGCTGCTCTAAAGAGTCTCGTTATCAGGAGGGATATAAAAATTGTAAATGAAACAAATTTTCTGATACTGATCTCACATTGAAATCTCATTATATTCCAGGCCTGTCTCAGGTATGGTCCTACTCATGCATTGCTTTTTTCAACTTATTGATCATATCTAATGAAATTTAAATATGCTGGGAAAATATAAGCCGTCTATAAAGTCTGGTGCATTTCAAGATACAGTATATCTTGAAAAAGACTGAATTCTTCTCTTGGATATTGTCTAGATAAGTGCCTGTAGGTCAGGATAGCATTCTAGCAACCATCCCAAACTGGATGCCTTCTAGATACCTTGAAATTACAGCTCCCAGAATTTCCAAGCAGGAATGTATTTCAGTTTACAGCCACTGGATACATATCAAAGGGTTTTGTATTTTTTTTTAACATTCTGCATTTGCCAGGGGTATATTTATTCCTTTCAGAGTGAAAAACATAACATTAAATTGATGTTTTACTCGCTTGGGGTTCAGCTTTCTGAATAGATGAGCTAATTGCCATGCGTCAATCTTACAAATGCAGGCCTGAGAATATAAATACAACAAAAATCGTGAGAGACCTATGTCCAAAGATACATATGAATAGTCAGAATATGAAATATTGAGCTGAGGCAGGGCTAGGGCTTGGATACAGCACATGTCTTGCATTCAGAAGGACTCTAACATGACTATGTTAAAAAAGCAGCAGTGCTCAAAAGTACCTCAGCCTAACCCTAGAGCCATTGTTCATCACAGTCATTGGATGCCATCAAGTCAGGCCTGAGTCTTGATCTCCATCTTGGTCTCTCTGACAACAAGCCACAGCTCTTCCAAGGATTTTCCAGATATCTCCTTGACTCCAGCTAGCCTGTTGCATTTGTGTTCTCCTGTTTCTTAACCATGCCAAGTGGAGACATGTGTTCTAGTCCACCACAGAATTACAGTACAAACAGTTCGTTTTGGGACCATTTGAAGTTACAATGGCACTGAAAACTTATCACACCATTTTTCACACTTAATGACCATTGTGGCATCCCCCATGGTCATACGGTTTACATTTGGATGCTTGACAAGCGGTTCATATTTATGATGGTTGTATTGTCCCTCTTCGCAACCTTCTGACAAGCCAAGTCTGTCAGAATATTCATGAACTGGCATAGATATGGTTAACATGGTCAGCCAATGTGAGCTGAATTAGAAACTGAAACGTAAAAGAGAATCTGGGCCTGGCTTCTCTTTACTACTATGCTCTGAACTCTGAAGCTGTTGCTTGTGTTTTGCTAGTGTTTACTATTGGTATTGTACATTTTCTCATGTTATTATGAATATAAAGAAATTAATGAATCCTGCTGAATCAGTCATCTGTGTGTGCTTTACGGATCTGAATTTCTGCTGCAAAATCTAATAAAGTCAATGGGGAAGCCAGATTCACTTAACAACTGTGTTACTCATTTAACGACTTGCAGTGATTCACTTAAATGTGGTAGGAAAATTCATAAATCGGGGCAAAACTCTCTTAATACATTTCTCACTTAGCAACATAAACTTGGGCTCCATTGTGGTCATAAGCCGAGAACTAGCTATACATGAGCTGAGTGTTTTAATCCTTAAGAGGGCAGCATCAGGGTGCATTTGATCTAGGACCATGGTGGATTCCTTCTTTATAGCACTTCTGAAACCTGTTTTGTGAGGGGAGGGGGAGAAAGAGCTATATTCTCCTGGCAAGCAATCCAAATTAGGACCTTTTCATTTTTCTTTGGCATAAAAGGAAGTGACAGGACTTCAAAAATGCAATCAGAACTTTCCTGAATTTGCGAACCAGGTAGTAAGACAACTTGGCCAATCGGATTAAGGCTGCAGGCTAAAACTTCTCCATTCTTAGTCACACAACATGAATCGTAGGTCTATGAAAGAACAAGCAGATATGAAGAATTCAAGGAGAGATGAGGACAGGTATAACGTTAAACTATAGGCAGGCCTCAATTTACGACCCATAATCAAGCCCAAAATTTCTGTTGTTCAGTGAGATTTGTGAAGTGAATTCTGCCCCATTTTATGATCTTTCTTGCCCCAGTGGTTAAGTGAGTCACTGCGGTTGCTAAATGAGTTAACACCATTTGTTCAGTGACTCTGGCTTCCTCATGGCCTTTGCTGATCAGAAGGTTGAAAAAGGGAATCACATGACCCTGGGACATTGCAACCCTCATAAATAGGAAACAATGGTCAAGTGCTTGAATTTTTGACTACGAGGGAGGCTGCAAAGATCGTATGAAAAACGGTCCTAAGTCCAGAGATGATCTTCAGCAGGTTCTAGTTCTGGAGAAGCGGTAGTGGAAATTTTAAGTAGTTCGGAGAATCAGGAAATACTCCCTCTGATTGGCCTCACCCCCATCTATTCTCTGCCTCCCGAGTCCCAGCAGATCTTCTTTTGGCTGGGTCTTCTTTTGTTGCCTTGCACAGGAGAATGGAGCTGGAAAGCAGGTTAGTGGGGTGGGGAGGGAATGGAGATTTTGCAATATCCTGCCACGCCCACCAAGCCACGCCCGCAGAACTGGCAGTAAAAAAATTTGAATCCCACCATTGCCTAAGTCCCTTTTTTCAGTGCCATAGTAACTTTGAGCGGTCATTAAACAAACAATTGTAAGTGGAGGGCTACCTCTATCGAAGGGCAATTGTAAACTAGTCTCGCCCACCAGTAGGATTATGCAAACCTTCAGTTAACTTTGACCTGTCCACTCCTTGTCCTATTACTCCTCTGAGAAAATTAAAGGTTTAGAGCAGCAGAAAATACAAGAAAAAAGAAACAAAAGGGCAGTGACACTCACAGGGCAGTAATGAAGCCCATGGAGACTCCAGTTTTCCAAACAGCTCTTTTTTCAATGAGAATGATTATGCACTGTCAGATATAAAAAGGCAGGAATTCTGTCTGGGTCGACACCTGTATTGCAAGCATAGGCGGAATATGCATTTCCAGAGTCATGCAGTTGAGATGGCCAGTTATGCAAAGTGAAATAATCAACAAATAAATAAATATACGTCTACCTGTTCTGAGATCTTACCCAAGGTTAAAGCATTTCGTCAGGTTAGCACCTTTTGAAAATAATGCAGTGTTATTTTTTTTTAATTGTGTCACTTTGGGATTACTGTTATTTCATAATGAAAAGGGGAAGTACAAATGGTAGAAATACAAGTCTATGGAGATTCTCAGTCATCCATGTCATTGTTGTCCCAAAGGTGCTTTTTTCAAGAGGCAGCTGTACTTTCTAGAAAACATCCAGAAAGTCCAAGTTGCCTCTTGGAAAAAAATACCTTTGGGTAGAAATACATACATACAAAATAAAGTATTGACTAAATTAATACTGTTGAGAGCTCAAATGCATCTCTACTTAGTAAATCTTCTCATAACCTCTTAGGAAGAGCGCTGTTAACTGTAACTTTGAAAGACTAGGTAGTAAGTCAAGCCAATAAAAATGCAGCTGAAAGAATCACTGAGGAACAAGCATTTTATTGGCATTTTATTAAAGCAGTAAGAGCCGCAGTAGCATAGTGGTTAGAATGCAGCATTTCAGGCTAACTCTGCTGACTGCCAGCACTTCGATCTTGACCCATTCAAGGTTGAATCAGCCATCCTTTCAAGGTCGGTAAAATGAGGACCCAGATTGTTGCTGGCAATATGCTAACTTTGTAAACCACTTAGAGATGGCTGTAAAGTACTGTGAAGCGGTATAATATATAAGCCTAAGTGCTATTATTATTTCATTGGGTTTGCACCTTTTGAAAATAATGCATTGTTGTTTTAATTATGTTACTTTGGGATTATTGCATTTAATAATGAAAAAGTGCAGTAGAAATGGTAGAAATACCTACAGTACATAACATACATTACAAAATAAAGACATTAAATTAATCAATACTATTAAGAGGTCAAATACATTCCTACTTAGCAAATCTTCTCATAACCTACTAGGAAAAGCCAGTGTTAGCTGTATACTTGCAATGTCAGGTAGTACCAAGTCAAGCCAGTAAGAATGCAGCCTGAAGAATAAGCGAGAAACGAGGGAACCAGTGTGATTGGGAAACATTTGAGGTCTGCAAAATTGCAGAACAAAATAAAGACCTGAAAGGAGAGCCCGGGTGGGAATCCTCTTAAACCCCAGGACATTCCAATGAAGGCTGAACCATGGTTATTAGTCACAAATAGCATAAAATGTAGGAAGGCACAGAAAAATCTGGGGAAATTAGGGGTGGCATAGTCTGAAAAGAGTGAGCAAAAATCCCAGAGAGCATTGACTGTTGCCAAAAGTGTCTATGGAAATTCTCAGTCATCCAGGTCATGGTTGTCCCAATGGTGCTTTTTTCAAAAGGAGATTTGTTTTTTCTTTAAAGACGTTTCACTCAGGAGTGGGATTCAAAATTTTTAACAACCGGTTCTGTGGATGTGGCTTAGATGGTGGACATGGCTTGGTGGTCATGTTATTGGCTGGGTGTGGCCAACTCAATATCATTCACATTGAGGCATGCATCTCCTCACCTGGCCTCTCATGACTGTGGGGATGCTGCAACAGTTGTGTGAAAAATGGCCATAAGTCACTTTTTTCATGCCATTGTAACTTTGAATGATCACTCCACACAAGCAAAGTACCAGCAAAGGAGGGGGAAAGAACTCCAGAGACATTCCTGAGACAGGAAGTCTATTCCTGCCAAGAATGTAATAAGGGTTAATGGATAGGTAGTTTCTGTAAGCAACACCTGCCTTCCTTACAGGTTTAGGCCAGTAATTTCTTCTAACAACCGGTTATAGCGAATAGGTGCGAACTGGTAGAATCCCACCCCTGGTTTCACTTCACATCCAAGAAGCTTCTTCAGAACTGAAGAAGCTTCTTGGATGAGAAGCGAAATGTCATCCAAAAAACCAAAGTCCAGTTGGCTTTTGGGACTGAATATTACCTCATTTTTTTAGAGGTTCCATTTTCACATTCTAAATACATTTTGTGGATGGAATAGAAAATGTTTCTTCAAAGCCAGCTGGTGGGGTCACAGGTAAGGCTCAGGGATTTCCAAACGATGTTAAGTTGCATTTCTCTGGCATAGGTAATTATGGCCGGCTTTTGCTCAGCATATTCTATTTCTCATCTAGAAGTCTATTAATTTTGCTCCCAGGCTACATATTTTCCAGAGCAACTGAGCTTCTCTTAGTTTGTGTCTTCTAAGCTTTCTCTAACTCCACCTTCCTCACAATGTGCAGCAGATGCTGCTCCATCTTTGTTGTCAAAGGAAGGAGTTACAGAAGTAATACGCTGGCTAACTCAATGAAGTTATTCACTTTTTGCAAATGAAATGACTGCCTCCTTATTATTGTGCCTGTTGCATGAAACAGATTTACCTTGTCAAAACATTGATATTTATTTAAACTGGTTCTTCCTTGTTTCCTACAAATGTAAACATGCTTGTTGAAACAATTCTGTCCTTGTAATTCGTGTGTCTTGCGTGTAAAATTGAGTAAATTTCCCCAAAGTAATAAATCAGAGGTAATAAAAAGTAATAAATCTCCCCAAATATCAAATGCACTCCTTTTCAACAGTTCCATAGACTGATTCCTGATCAGACATATGATGCATTGTACATCCAAACATGTCGGAAGATGTGTTACTTTCAGCAACTGAGATGACATGTTCAAAAATCACACGGCGAGTTTTCAGCTGAAGTAACTGTTGAATCCGAGACATCTGTCTCCTTTTATTCAATCATTTGTTCATCTGATGGGCACATTGTAATGACTGAAACAAATCTACAGAGCCCAGTAAAAGGACAGGTTCAGAATTCCCAAGCTTAAAATCCAAGGATTTTATCTTTGACCCTTTGGCTTCTGACTCAAAAGTAGAGGAAGGGGGGGAAAAAAATCAATGATTTTGGCTGTGAAAGGAGATAAAGGTCTTAAAGGAGAATCTTAAAATCATGAAAAGGGGCTGATCACAGAGTGGCCATTGTTGAGAAATAATATATTAAGGTTCTTGTTCTGAAGGAGTTTCAACCTTTAAGATCTGCTGACAGGTAGGTAGGTGTAGTTTTCGTTCCAGCTTAATCTATTTTTGGAGTTGGACAGTCAATGTTGCTCTTTCAACGGTGATTATTGATGTTGTTATTTTAATTTCCCTTCTCTGCATCCAGACAGATTTTTGCAGGCTGCCTTGTCTCGTGTAAAATTGGCATAAAAATATGCAGTGAATATTGCAGATCCACCTCTGGATTTCGTTCCCATTTCTATTGAATGAGTTGATCTCCAGAAGTGTGCAATGGGTCACAGAAGCCTTTAGGAAATGGAAAAGACAGTTTGGGTGGGCGGGGGGGGGGAGTGTCCTTACACAGGGACCTTTGGCCCTGCACTGCTCAGGAATAGATGCAGCCCTCTGAGCATCTTAATATTTTTGTCTACAGTTTATGATTTCTGCTACTATTTCTGCTATCCCTGCTGAATTATTTGTGATGCAGTTGCAGTGTGACAGAAATTACAAGAAGGAGTAGGGGCATTGCTGGAATTCCTCAGAGCTTGGCAGAAAGGATGGGCTAACACCAGACCTACACCTCCTACACACACACACACAAAGACTTCACTGGTCTTTTGAATGGATGTCCTGTACAAAGCAGAGAGATAGTGCCACTCACTTTGTACACTCTTCCCTCCTGCCAAGAACATCTGCATTTAATGTTTTCAAAATCACCAATAAAACCAATGCAATGTGGAGAGGATAAGAAAGGGGATAAGAAAGGCTGAGTGCCAAAGAATTGAGGCCTTTGAACTATGGTGCTGGAGAAGACTCCTGCGAGTCCCTCGGACTGCAAGGCGATCAAACCGGTCATTCCTAGAGGAGATCAACCCTGACTGCTCTTTAGGAGGCCATATCCTGAAGATGAAACTCAAAATACTTTGGCCACCTAATGAGAAGGAAGGACTCACTGGAGAAGAGCCTAATGCTGGGAACGATTGAGGGCAAAAGAAGAAGGGGAAGGCAGAGAATGAGGTGGCTGGATGGAGTCACTGAAGCAGTTGGCATGAGCTTAAATGGACTCCTGAAGATGGTAGAGGACAGGGAGGCCTGGAGGAACGTTGTCCATAGGGTTGCCGTGGGTCACACACGACTTTGCAACTAACAACAACAATGTGGAGGGAGGCAGGATGATCAAAAGGCAATATACAGATAGTCTTCGACTTATAACAGTTCATTTAGTGGCCATTCAAAGTTAGAACGGTGTTAGAAAAAGTGACTTACGGCCATTTTTTCACACGTACAACTGTTGCAGCATCCTCACGGCCACGCAATCAAAATTCAGGTGTTTGGTGACTGACTCACATTTCTGATGGCTGTCCTGTGATCCCCTCTTACGACCTTCTGACAAGCAAAGTCAAAGGGGAAGCCAGATTCCCTTAACCACCGTGTTATTAACTTAAGGACTGCAGGGATTCCCTTAACAATTGTGGCAAGAAAGGTCGTAAAGATGGGGGCAAAAACTCAGTTTAGTTTAGTTTACTTTATTGTCATTGCACCTGGTACAACGAAATCAAACACCATCTTCAGTGCACATCATGACCACGACCATGAAAATAAACACAAACACACATCCTTCACCCTTCACACATTGAACTGGAAACCCCCGACACCACACCAACACTGCACTATACAGCTGAATTCAAAAGAGCTACTGCCCTGGGATAGAAGCTGTTAGCCACTTAACAACAGAAATTGTGGGCTTAATTATGGTCACAGGTCGAGGACTACCTGTAATTTTCCCTCCCTGTGATCGGTTGGCTGGAGGGACAGCAGCTCTCTGGCTTTTAAGATTTCAACAATGGAGACACCACAAGAACATTCCAGTGAACCTTAGACTATTCCACAGGTTTACAGAGTGAAATGTAGTGGCAACATACAGATGACCTTAGATGTGTTTTACAATGAGTGGAATAATTACCTGAGGAAGAGAGGTGTGGATTATATCTGAATTTTAAAAAACCCTTAACATCTGTATGCCTCCAGCGATTTAGATAGCGATGGTGTTCCAAGGATTGCAGCAGGCATTGCAGGAACTACTCAGACCTTTTGTGGTATTCTCTACCCATAAAACTGCACATCTGCTAAATCCAGTGAAATTATTCTAGCTCCGAAGCCATCTTGCTTTTCCTCCCTGCTGGTAAAAATGCAATAGTGATAAATAATATAGTTAACAATGTCCTGCCATCTCATAACTTTCCAAACCAACTCTTTACGATTCATTTGTATATGGCGCCCTTTCAAATTATATCCTTGATGTCTTGTGAGGTGAGTATATCAGAGTTCTGAATGTGCCAAGGTAAAGGAAATGCCTGAGAAATAATTCTAACACATGGAATCATGAATAATGAGATATCTGAATTTTGCTTCCAAGCACATACATGCATAAAAGTTGTATGACATTGTCAACTATAGCTTTCCAAAGGAACTCTGGAGTTTGGGGTTTGGGTGAGAAACTTAGGAGAGTTTTTGTTTGTTTGGCTCTTCCTCGCCTTCTCTGGCCCCCACCTTTGAAACTGTCAGAAGTTTCTTTGGAAAAGAAAAAAAAAAAGAAAAAATACTGACATCCATCTAAAGCAGTGTTTTTCGAATTTGCCAGCTTTAAGGTTGTGGACATAACTTAAAACTACTTCAAGTCACCAAGTTTGAAAAACACTGATCTAGATCAGGGGTCTCCAAACTTGGCAACTTTAAGACTTGTGGACTTCAATTCCCAGAATTCCTCAGTTGCCAAGGTTGGAGACCCCTGATCTAGAGCATACGTGGATCTAGATATTCAAGGTGGACCAGTGAAGTGCATTATACCATAAATACTTTAGAAAAGTTCGGGTTTTTGTTTCTTAATTATAACAGATACCTATTAAGGATCATTGACTTAAAAACAGGTTGCATTAAGTAAACGTTGACTTCAATATGTTTCTTATTTTATGCAACTGAAAAAATATAAATAATAAATATCAATGTAGGAGATAGTAAGGCCAGCCCAGCTATTAGAATTCAGAATTCCTAGCTAGCACTGGTTGCAATGCTGGATGTTGAGATGTCAACATAGCAATAGCAATAGCACTTAAGACTTATATACTACTTTACAATGCTTTACAGCCCTCTCTAAGTGATTTACAGAGTCAGCCTGTTACCCTCAACAATTTAGGTCCTCATTTTACCCACCTCAGAAGGATGGAAAGCTGAGTCAACCTTGAGCCAGTGAGAATCGAACTGCCAAACTGCAGACAGACAGCAGTCAGCAGAAGTAGCCTGCAGTACTGCATTCTAACCACTGTCCCACCACAGTTCATATATATAGTTGGTTTCAGAGACAGGGGTATGTTTATGTGTGTTTTGGGCATCCCATGAATATTCTCAATTGGCTTCAGGTGGCCTCAGGTGGAGTGAAATAAGCACCACTGAATGGAAGAAAGTGTCAACTGACTGTTTGATCAACTTCTGTCCATGCACAATTTGTCCTCGGTCTTGGCCAACCGAATGTTGTGGCTTCACCATGGTGAGGGATAAGATTGTTGTTGACCTCTCTTCTGAACTGAGTTCCTGACTGGGATGGGAAGTGGAGTTCAGCCTGACAGCTGCAGCCTCTGTTGGTGGGTGATGATGAATCTGTTTGGGGACAAGTTGCTGATGGAACTGCAGACAAAAATCATAGTAGACATCTCTCCCCTGGAAGCAGCAATGTCAAATTGGGCATGACAGATGGGAAAGGAGCGAGCAGCATGAAATTGCTATATAGAATGGCCTGTGTGGGTGGAGAAAAACAGAGGACGAAAGTCTATCCACACCACCAATAAGAGGAAGTCACCAAATGTTTGTTAGGTTGGGTACATTGGGGGCAAGAGATTTCAAGAATAATTAGACCGGCTTTCATCGCTTTAGCAAGGCCTCAGGTTCTCCAGCATTTCACACATAACAGAAAAAAGTTCAAGCCAGTTGTGTGATATGCTCCTTAAGGTCTATCAGATGAGATTAGAATTACAAGCAAACTTTTATCATAAATAGAATCCACTGATTATAGATACACTCTTGAAAACATCTGAACCATTTCTGTGTTAGATTTCAACCAGGAGGCTGAGGTGGCATAGAATAGATAACACTCCCTCCTCTAATTTTATCCCAAGATGACAATGTATGAGTTAAAGTATGTCGAGAAAATGTTGCCAGAATCTGTCAATGAATTTTTATGACTACAAGTGCATTTGACCTTGGTCTCCTTAGAGTCCAGGCCAGCATCCTACACTTTACAAGTTCCTGACTCTCAATTGATCCAAGTCCTTATAATCTAGGTACCCCCAGGCAAAAGTACAAGATGCCATAAAAGCATAATATTTTATTAGATGAGATGGCATGAAAGAAGAGATGGCATTCTCTGTGTTCCTTAAAATATCTATATTGTACACCTGTGAGCCATGGTGGTACAGTGGTTAGAATGCAATATTGCAGGCTAACTCTGCTCACATTGCCAGTTCAATTCTTTTGATCAAAGTCATGTGGTAAGTCAAGCCAATAAGAATGCAGCTGAAAGAATCTCCGAGGAACCAGTTTTTTTAATTGGCATTTTATTAAAGCAGTAAAAGCCGTAGTGTAGCATTGGTTAGACTGCAGTATTGCAGGCTAATTCTGCTGACTGCCAAGGCAACTGCCAGCAGTTCAAACCTGACCAGCTCAAGGTTGATTCAGCCTACCATCTTTCCAAGCTCAGTAAAATGAGGGCCCAGATTATTGGGGATAATATGCTGACCCTGTAAACCGCTTAGAGAGGGCTGTAAAGCACTATGAAGCGGTATATAAATCTAAGTGCAATTGCTATAATATATAAGAAGGGCTGGACTCACAAGTTGTGCAAAAGCATGGGTAACCATTTTTGATTAAGCTCTCACTGGCTGATGGGTGCTTTTGCCAAGGCCTGTGACCTGGTTTGCAATGATGGCTGAGTTCATCCAGGGGCTTGCCTGTTTGGTGAACCAGATCAGCGTCAAATATTAGGCTAAGCGCATCTAAGCTGCAGTGCTGTTTGTGAGCATTTGTGAGATGCCTGGGCAGCAAAGGAGATGCCAAGTTTTGTTCTTGTCTCTTCCACAGGTATGACCTTGCCACAGTGGTGGGATTCAAAAATTTTTTACTACCAGTTCTGTGGGCGTGGCTTGGTGGGCGTGGCAGGGGAAGGATATACTGCAAAATCTCCAGTCAGAGGTGGTATTTGCTGGTTCTCCGAACTACTCGAAATTTCCACTACCAGTTCTCCAGAACTGGTCAGAATCTGCTGAATACCACCTCTGCCATGCCAGCTTCCCTGAATTAACCAGCAAATAACAGAAATCCCTCCCGCTCCCCCAAAAACAACCCAGAGAGAGGGACAGAGGAAGAAAATATTTGCAATGTCCATTCTTATAGCATTTCCCACCCCAATCATTTGATCTCCAGCGAACTGAAAATGCTGCCTGGCATTTCAGCAAGTGCCTCAATCACATCGCTTGGCACCTCTTCATTTTTTGGGGGGGGGGGGGTTCCCCTCACCTGATTTTTTTCTGGGTTGCCTGGGTACCCCATTGATACATTGCTGAAGCCTTCCCTGTTGTCTTTGAAAAGTAACAAATACCTATATTAAATGGATCGACAGCAGCCCTGAGCCTCAGATCTATTTTCATCTCAGCTCTTTGTTCAGATATATCGGCTCTGTAAATCTCTTCTAAAGGGTTTATTTTAGGGCGGGGAAAGAGGACGGGAAGAGACTGCATATTTTTCCTCCTCATTTATTTCCTTCCCTTTTTAAATCTTCAGATGTTTTCTTATAATCCTTTTAATTCCACAATTTCCAGCCTCTTTGGAATATTAAGCTACGAGGACATGAAAACCTCATTGCATATTCCAGGGTTTCAGGCGGCAAGGAATGGCAGTAGCAGACAAATGTTTAATTTTCACCACCTTCAGCTCAGGAATCACTGTGGTTAGGGAGGCAGAAGTGGGAACCAAGGCGCTAGACTGGAGACGAGCTGCATGCTGCATTTAGCCTCCCTTGTGCTGGTGCTTTCTTCTGTTTAACAAATGTGACACAGGGTCCTTGCTTTGTCCTCATTTGGGGAGCCCCAGATAGACAAGATTTCCCAGAGAAAGAGAAGACACACAATGGGGCTTAAATTCTCAATTCTGTCAGGGACAGTTTCACACACCAAGAATCTGAGATAAAAGGAACCTGGTGAAAAGCCCCTGATGTTTTACTTCTCATGGTCCTTCAAGTAGTTCTCCTCAGTCAGAACTTCCAAATTCACCTCAGCAGCTTTCTCAAGTCAGGGGGTTGCAGTTGCCTACATAATAGGTATAATTTCCCAATTACCCACAGGCAGGATCATTCAGGGGCAAGGGGAATATAAACCAGCTTCATTTCCAACAGTGTCATTATTTACCTGAAGGGATTGCCTGTCACCATTTGCTTTTCCCCAGCCATGCCAGCCCTCTGTTCTCTGAGAAACTCATTTTGGGAGGAGATTTAAGGGGCTGGCGCTGGGGAGGGGTGTATGAATTCAGGAGTGCTCCTTGCCCAAGGAGACATCACACAGGGCTGTGTGAGCTAGCCCAGTGTTATCTACCTCACATTTCTTCAACCAATGGCCAGGCTGCCGTTGTGAGGGGGATAGTCCAGCCCATCCAGAAACCAGCCACTTCAAGAAAAGTGGCTTAACTGGTCTCTGTTCAAATTAAGGCGGGTTAGAAAAGAGTGCTGGGGAGAAGCCTTTGAGGCAGTTTACTGTAGAAATTTTGGGTGTGTTTGTGGCAGAGGAGATAAAAGCTTTCTCCAGAAATGGCTATATCCTGTCAGCTATGGGATGATGCCCGATAACTTCCTGGCTGTGTCAGATCAGGCCGAACAATCTGATCCAAGGCTGGTATTTTAGAGCAAATACTCTATTTCTCACAAAATAAGGCCGGGCCTTATTATTTTTTTTTTTTTTTGAGCCTTGAAAAAATGGCTAGGACGTCTTTTTTGGGGTGAATTAATCCCCCCCCCCGGTGCACCAGTGCCATCTCCAGCAACAGCATCTGAGTCTCCCCTGCTTTTCCCCCATCCCCGTACAACAGGAAAAAAAAGATTTTGAGGTACTTGGGAGTGCCGCACACTGCGTTTTGGTTTAATTCTGAGCGGCTGGGAGGGCATGAGAAGAGCCGAGTGAGCGTTTCTGCTGCTGCTACCCTTAGTGCTTCAGCCTCGGGCTCTGCAAATTGGCAAAAGTCCCGGTGTGCAGCCCGTTCCTGCATTCCAAGCATCCAGGCTGAGCTGCAGCTGTCCCTCTCTTGTCGGTGCCATCTCCAATAACAGCTGCTACAGTGGCGGGAACCGTGGAAGTTACGGAGGTGGCTCCCCCACCCAAGAAGCGGCTAAAATGCTTCCACAGTTCCCGCCGCTGCTGCTGCTGTTATTGGAGACGGTGCTGGCAAGAGAGGGACAGCTGCAGCTCAGCCTGGGCACTTGGAATGCAGGAACGGGCTGCGCACCGGACTTTTGCAAACTTGCAGAGCCCGAGGCTGGAGCACCAAGGGTAGCAGCAGCAGAGATGCTCGCTCAGCTCTTCTCACACTCACCCAGCCGCTCGGGATTAAACCAAAACGCAGCATGCGGCACTCCCAGGTACCTCAAAATGTTTCTTTTTTCTTGTTGTTATGGGGACGGGGGAAAAGAGGGAACGACTCAGACACTGTTGTTGGAGACGGCACTGGCGAGAGAGGTGCCAGCACTGGTGGGAACCATGGAAGCTACAGAGACCTGAGAAGTGGCTGAAACGCTGCCGGACATCCATGCCGATGCTGCCCACCTGCTGACCTGGGTAAGGGAGGAGTAAGGGAACCCTCCGTGCTCCACCATGGTGTTAGGAGCAGCTGATGGTGAGGTGTAGCTGCCCGCAGGGCACTCCTAATGGCAAGTTCCCCCCCACCTTCCCCCCCCAATTTCACATGTTTTAAACTAGGCCTAAATTTGGGGGAAGGGGCTTAATTTCATTTTATGCCTAGAAAACATGCTGGGTCTTCCTATTGGGGGGGCGTATTGTTGGAGAAACACAGTAGGAACAGGACTCAGATTGATATACTACTTCACAGTGCTTTATAACCCTCTCTAAGCTGCTTACAGAATCAACATATTGCGCCCATCTGGGTCCTCATTTTATATGAAATCTTCAAGTCTGAATTCTATCTAAGGTGCCTGTGCATCTATCAGTCTGTCTGTCTATCCATCCATCTATCCATCCGTGTCTGTTTATCTGTCTGTCATCTATCTATCTATCTATCTATCTATCTATCTATCTATCTATCTATCTATCTATCTATCTATCATCTATATCTATCAATCATCTATCTATCATCTATCTATCTATTTTCTCTCTCCTTTTTTCCATTCAACTTCCTTTTGTCTTAAATTATATTCACCTCAGGAGGAAAGAATAATTCCCTAATAATGGAATTGTTCCTTCCAGCTATTGCATAATTTTTGTTCTATACCAATATCTGATAGAATTAGCTTTTACTCACAATATCAATAGAACTGATAGCTTTCTTCTTGAACACATATAGAAAATCATTGCATTCTGAACAAAATCAATTTCCTTTGTTATGATTTTTAATCACATATTTAATGCCTTCTGTGGGCTAGGTGTTGTTGACCCTTCCCCTTTCATTTAATCTACCCACACTGGGAAAAAAGAGTGAATATTAGAACAGTCTTTCCATGTTTACCTTATATGGAGACGGGAAGAATTTCATAGGCTTTGCATTCAGAAGCTAGGAGATTGACCACCGACTGTCACTTATTTTATCCTGTGCTTTTAACTGGAAAATTTTAATGGTAAAGTCTTTTCTGCAAGTATCAAGTATGTCTTGCCAAAATCTACACATTGCATAAAGGTTAACATCTGAAGTGTCTGTGTTGCTGTAGTTATATGGATTGTATTGGAGAGAAAAGCAAGGTTTTACACTTAGGCAGGAGAAACCAAAGGTACAAGTACAGATTAGGTGAGACATGGCTCAAAAACAGTTAACTGTGAGAGGGATCTTGGAGTCCTAATGGACGATTGCTAAAATATGAGGAAGTAGTGTGCAGCGGCAGCCAAAAACGTTAATACAATCCTTGGTTATATAAATAGAGACATAGGATAAAAATCACGTGAAGTATTAGTACAGCTTTATAAAGCCTTAGTAAAGCCACTCTGGGAATACTGCATCCATTTTTGATCACTTTACAAAAATATATTGAGACTTTGGGAAAATTGCAGAGAACAGCAACTAAGATGATTAAAGGCTTGGAGACTAAAACCTATGAAGAAAGAGTTGCAGGATGTGGGTTTGGCTAGTCTAGAGAAAAAGGACTAGGGGAGGACATGATAGCAATATTCCAGTATTTGAGAGGCTACAAAGAGAAGAAGATCAGCTTATCTTCCAAAGTACCAGAGGGCAGGACAAGAAACAATGGATGGAAACTAATCAAGGAGGAGTGAAGACAATTAATCAGTGGAATGGTTTGCCTTCAGAAATTGTTGGTGCTTCATCACTGGAGGTTTTTAAGAAGAGACTGGACAATCACTTGTGTGAAATAGTAGGGTCTCCTGCTTGACAACAGGGTTGGCTAGAAGACCTCCAAGCTCCCTTCTCACTGTGTACTGATTATTGATTGAGAATGTGGGAAACTATAGTCTAACTTGTTTGCTGTGGCATATGGAAGCTAGATAGGCACTAAATATGGGGGCAATAAAGAAATATGTTTTTAAAAAGCCTTCATGGAGATACAATCTTGGATTGGCATGTATTCCTCAGAATAAGATTACACCGTCTGACAATACAGTACGTGCCAAAATCAGGCAGCTTTTGAAACTGTTTTGCGTGTTTCAGATTGATTTGTCTTTTTTTTTCCTGCTGTGCAAGTGAAGAAATTAAAACTTTGTAGCTGGATTCAGGATGACACACATTTCTCATGCTTGCTTCCAGTCACGCTCTATTCCTTATTTCACACCCCCACCTGTTGTGCCTTTAGCAATTCCGTGACAGACTGATTTTTTGGGGGGTGGCACGCTTGTCATTTGTCACACCATTAACTAAGAAAGAAAACAGCTGTTGAACTTCTGTCTGTTAAAGGCAACAGGTGCCTGTCAGCTGCTGTGAGAGAGTGGAGAAATTGTAGAGAGGAAGTCAAGATACATAAAGGTATAAACTGCAAATGCAATGTTGATAAAGATCCAGGCTGAATTCTGGGTTTTGCTGGAGGCAGAAGTACAGAGGTGAAGACTGCAGGGAAAGAAAAATAGCAAGAAGATAGAGAGGTTTTGTTTAGAACACACAAGATTCTTATTGTACCTGTTAATTGCAGTATTCTGACATTTTCATTTTGTTCTGTTCTCCTTCCTTCCTTCCTTCCTTCCTTCCTTCCTTCCTTCCTTCCTTCCTTCCTTCCTTCCTTCCTTCCTTCTTCCCTTCCCTTCCCTTCCCTTCCCTTCCCTTCCCTTCCCTTCCCTTCCTCCCTGATTTTACAGAGTTAATATTTGGTTCACTGCTCATTTTCCATCTGGGCTGCCCACTGTGCTAGCAGGAGATACATTTCTTCCATCCAGATTTTTTCCATCCCTCCCTTTTGGACCATTAACATCAGGGTTCTTTTGGCCTTCCTGATTCCTTTGCTTTGCTGGACTTATATTGGGGGTCACCTTAACAGGAGTGACAAGACACCATTCCATATTAATATATGGCACTACCCAATCCATCATGTATTGATTTTTAACTTCCAGTGGGAAACAATTTGCTAATGTGAGTTGCAGAGTCATGTGAGAGCAAGATGTATACCGGGATGCACAACCTCTTCAAGGAGGATGGAGCAGAAACTAGATAAATGACCTGTAGGGTGGAGCACACCCCTCTGGGCCTTTGTGAGCTATCCATCCACCCCACTGACAAAGCCAGATTCCCTTTGTCCTTGTCCTTCATGTTCTCAAGCAAGGCAGCTATAAAAGCAAAGCCAGGAAAGTTGACTTGTTTGCTTACCTCAGACATAGGTGGACCCAGATGGAAAAGAAGGTAAGGATGAAAAAAAACTGCCGGAGCCCACAGACATCATATTATCTGCCTTGATGCATCCTGTGGCTATTCACCATCTATTCAGTTACTTGGCATATTTATATCTTGCTTTTCCTCCAGGAGCTCAAGGCTACCTAGGTAGCAGAGGTGGTATTCAGCAGGCTCTGACCAGTTCTGGAGAACCAGTTGTGGAAATTTTGAGTAGTTTGGAATCTCTGACTGGCCCCGCCCACATTTATTTTCTTCCTCCTGAGTCTCAGCTGATTGGCTGGGTCTTTTGTTGCCCTGCACAGGAGAACGGAGCTGGAAAGCAGGTTAGTGAGGTGGGGAGAGGTGGGGATTTACAGTATCCTTCCCCTGGAATGGGGTGGTAATGGAGATTTTACAGTATCCTTCTCCTGCCACGTCCACCAAGCCATGCCCCAAAGAACTGGTAATAAAAAAAATTGAATCCCACCACTGCTAGGTAGCATTCTCTTCTCCCATTTTCCCCACAATCGCCATCTTGCAAAGGGATCAGGACTAAGTGACTGTGTGTGGCCCAAAGTCACCAGGAAGTTCTGTGGCTGAGGGTGAGTTTGAACCAGTTTCCCTGGTGCCAGATCAACATCTTGACCGTTGCACCACACTGGTGCAATGATCATAGCCATGATAGCATCCTAGGCATTCAGATTAGGCCAGGATTTGTATGACACAACAGAATTGGGGGGGGGGGGGGGGTGAAGGGAAAAGTAAGTTTCCCATCTCCCATTTCCACATACCATTTTAAAAATATAGGGGAGGAATGTTATTTGCAGTTCTCTGAAGCTGGCATCTTCCAGCACAATCTTAAGCACCTTTTTCCACCACAGTCACCTTGAAAGAGTGAATCTTTTTTCCCCCGTCAGAAAGCAGAACGTTTCTTATGTTTACATCTATCAACCAGATTGTGAAAGGCAATTATAGCTTACACTTTTATATACATACTTCCTAAAAATAAATCCTACTGAAATAAGTGAAGAGAACTTCTAATTACACTATCACGGAATGTCTCTCTGAACTACATAGCCATCCATATTTCAGGCAAGGCAATCTAACTATTGTTACTCCCCAAACTTCTTTCCAGCTAGGTCTGATCCAGGCATAGACAACTTAGTGCTCTGTGTTCTGGACTTTAGTATTCCTCAGCCCCAGATTTCATAAGACTTTAGGAATTGCAGTCCAAAACATCTGGAAAACACTAATGCCACCTCTTGGCCTGATCTGCATTGGCCTGTCCATATTCCAGATTTGGGCTGCTCCTGTGGGGGCTTTTTGGTCGAGGAAATTTACTCTCTGCCAAGCACAATAACCAAACATATAAAACATTAACTTAAGAGGGAATCGTAGAAACGGCAACTTACGCAAGCTGAAGAAGAGCAACCTTGCACGTGCCTTGGGATATGTAAGGAAGTTACAGAAGGGTATAAAACATTTGACAATATTGGGGATGAAGCATTCATCACAGGACAACATTTCAGTTGAAAAAGGTCAACTGAATGTGTCCAGGATGATAAATTGGCAGCAGCTGAGGTGGGATTAGCACCAATATTACATTCTAGATATTGCCTTGAAGGTGTTTCAAGCAACGATTGTTGCTATGAATAAGCTCACACGATATGTCCTCCATGACATAACATACAAGTTAAGGATAGAGAGCCTTCTTACTGATAATGATTGCATATTTTAAATTTAAAAACATTGGCACTGTGTCTGGGCACAGCATGTTATCACTGGAATTGGGAATGTGGGAAAGACCTAAAATACCCTTTTTGCTTCTAAAACCCCTCTAACCAGAGGTGGTATCCAGCAGGTTCTGAGCAGTTCTGGAGAACCGGTAGTGGAAATTTTGAGTAGTTCGGAGAACCGGCAAATCCCACCTCTGACTGGTCCCGTCCCTGTCTATTCTGTGCCTCCCGAACCCCAGCTGATCGGCTGGGTCTTCTTTTGTTGCCCTGCACGGGTTACCATGTCATTTTGCTTTATCTCTACCTGTGGTTTCTCATGTGCAATTAGCATATTCTGTGATACTAGTCCTAATTTTTCAACAAACCATTAATGCAACAATGAAAAGCATCTAGTGAGTTTTCTTCCCACCCCATCAAACATGCAAATGTATGTGGTCAACCGAATTTCAAACCTTTTTGATAGAATCATAGGTTGTCAGTGAACCCAATATTCTATTATTTAACACTGTCAGCCAAAACTGAGGGCACAGTAAGAAGTAATCAGATCATACAAAGGCAGCTCTGCTATTCTAGTCTGAGAATTTGTGAACAATAATCTTGAGATTTGTTGTAGATGTTGAGGGAATAAAAACAGGGTTGTCTTTGGGGAATTTTTAGGTTCAGAAAAGATAAAACAAATCTCTAAATATACATATTAAGCATGGGATCACTGCCAGAGATGGTATGAGGAATGTTGGGATTCATATGCTAAGTGTCAGCCTCAAGATACCTTCCCCTTCTACCTTTCTGCTAAGATACCTTCCCCTTCCTGACTATCTGCTATTATTTCATTATTTCTCCTTAACTTTGTCCTTAACTTTCTGTTTCCTGGCTATCTTTCCCTCTTTTGCGCAACTGCGAACTTTTATCAAAATATGTCAAGGTCATTTGACAAGACTTCTCATCACCATCTGAAGATGACCACATGAGCCGTTTCAAAAGTTTTAATTGGAAGAATCATTTGAACTTTGGGGGGTGGGGGCAAACCTATTTCTTTGTATATGCATTCTACCCGCCAATTTCTCAGTTTCGGAATTGCTTTGTAGCTACCACTTTATTTCCCAGTAAAAGGATAACTTTGCTCTACCCCATGGAGTCTGAGTATTTCTTTCTTGGGATCTAAAAGGAGCGCAGCCTGACACTAAGGAAAGGTCTGGGTAAGGATATATTAGACATTTACACCATATATAGTGAGAGAGAGAAGAAAAATTGAAGGATAAAAAATTTGTTACATGGATGGACTTGTAGTCTAGAGGTGTGCTTCTGATGATTTAGAAGCATTTGGGAGAACATTCTTGGTGGACCAGAGTAGCCTGCAAAAGGCAGATTGTAACCTGGCTTGTGCTTGGATTAGATGGTTAAAGGCTTAGGATGTTAGTCAACTGCACAGATGAGAGATGCTACTATTTGACAATTAAAAATCCAACACTCCTTTGGGTGTTGAGAAGAGATTATTTTAGCCTCATTTTTCACTGACATCATTTTGTCCATTCCTTAATTTGGCTCCAACTTGCAGGTCAAATTCTCCGCATGGAGAACAACTGAATCCCCAAGATGGCAATGGGTACAATGCCAGGTAATAAGGCATGGCAAAATTACCAACTTTGACAACTTCTGGACCAGGGAAGTCCTAGTTTTTACTGCTGAAGTCAAGCTCATCTGGAAATGTCTACCTGAGATCTTCCTCATTCCCTAAGACTGGAAGTGGATTGTGTGTATGTGACAATCTTACCTTTAATAGGGAAACCCTCACAGAAAATACTTTGCTCAAACCCTTCTTATTTTGGATGTCACCACTGCAAAATTGAAAATTAGAGTGCCATATAGATTCATTGTGGTTGTTTTGGGTGGAGATTTCCCCCTCAAAGAAACCAAAACCAACCACTCAGAATGTGAAAAGATTTGGCACAGATTTAAGAAAGCTGACTCTACTGGAAAGTTCTTTGTTGTAGGGATAGTGTGCATAAGGCACACAATATTTTTTTAACAAGGCAACTTTAATTTCCTATTAGGCTCAGCTTTGGTCTGCACAATCTTTATCTGAAGTTGTTGGTGCCACCTGGTGACCAATATGGAGATTCAAATCATGTTGATCCTCCATAAAGCTCATGCAAAATAGAGGAAACATGGGGAGGGGTGTGGATCAAAAACATGGGACAATATTGATCAAGATTTAGTTCAAAAATAGCAAACGCTAGAATGAATTTAGAAATGGAGGAATGCACCATGATCATAATCATGTAATCATTGGGCTGGAAGGGACCCTAGAGGTTTTTTTTTTTTTAAAAGACCTCATTTTAAGGCAGGGGTCCTCAAACTTGGGAACTTGTGGACTTCAACTCCCAGAATTCTCCAGCCAGCTATACTTAAAGTTGCCAAGTTTGGAGGTCTCTGTTTTAAGGAGTCCAACAGGAATATGGCTTGGAACCTACATTTTGTAATAAAATTTTCTTTTGTGATCTTCACACCATCAGTTTCATCCAAGTGAGCTGTGGTAGTCAATGGCAGAATTTTTCCCTCAACTTTGTCCTTCCTAACTACCCTTTTCCTTACAATAGGAATCTAAAGCAAGTGATGGGTTGTTAAGAGAGATGAAGGGGGGGAAATACAACGCCTATTAAAATGAATATTACTAGACTAGCAGGACAGAGATTTCAGACAAAGCTGGTGAGATGCAGAAGGAAGTCCTGCATTTCATAGAGCTACAGTAGGAATTTCAGCCACTATTGCTTGAATGGTTTTTTTGCACCTGGCTCCTTATCCTCACAATCACTCCTAAGATTTGATGTTAAAAAAGGTTATTGACAGTTTACTGGGATACTCCACCCATACTTAAGATGAGGTAATATGAAGTTTCATAAAGGCTGTTTTGAACATTCCACAGTCTTTGGGGATACCATCTTTAGAAGAAATCAAAATTCTGTAAAACAGCCCTCATCAATCTACAAGTTTGTTATACTAGACAGGGGATTCTGAGAACACGCAAGGCATCAAGTTGAGGAAGAATGCTATTAATCAAACAAAAGTTAGACTCCTGCTTGATTCTTGGTAACTGTGTGTGTGTGTGTGTGTGTGTGTGCGCGCGCGTGCATTTTGGCCAACAGTGCAGAAGGGGCATGTCATTTTCTGGAATATTTTCTGACTTCTCAGTCTAGATTCCATCCCCTATTACCTCCACAAAGCAACCTGACAACTTAAAAAGCTTCTTTAAATAGTCTTGGAGAGGGAGAAAAGATTTACATCAAGTAGGGAGGTGATTTCTCTGTCTGCCTGGTATCAAATTGAAGCAGAGCAAAACTTCGCCAAGGTCTTTTCATAGGCTGAGGCTGCCCAGACCACTCGCTTTGCTAGATAGGTGTATCTGCTATTTAGTTGGATTTGTTTTTTGTTTTGGTGCCTTCTCAGTGGCTGCCTGAACAAGTCACTGAAGTTTTCTTAGCAAGTTTTTCTTAAGTGGTTTGCCCTTGCCTACTTCCTAGGGCTAAGAGTGAGTGACTGGCCCAAGGTATCTGGCTTTGTGCCTAAAGTGGGTCTAGAACTCACCATCTCCTAGTCTCTACCCTGGTTCTTTAACTACCAAACCAAGTTGGCTCTCCTGTTGTTTAGGTTACACACGACCAAACTGTTCAGAATTTGCAATTTCCCACGGAATAAAACAGCCCCAAATGAAATAAAGAAGAAATATTTAAAAGCGTTAGTTTTTAAAAATTTTATTTATAACAATATCTGTTTTTTATTTTTTATGTTTTGTTTTTAGTTGTAAAGTAATCTGGCAAAAATTATTAAAACATTTGGGCCCTCTTCCCAGGGAAAAAAAATGCTGAGGAGACCTCCTTCCCTCCCCCCTACATGCGTGTAATTTCTACTATAAAAGCTAATTCATCTTATTTACTTCTGATCTGATTTCATCTTTAAAAAACAAACAAACCAAAAACAGGTTGGAAAGAAATGAAAGTTGAAATAACATTTGCACCTCTTTCCAGAAATAGGAATGATGGAAATTGTGGTGATGGAGGGAGGAGGGAGGGAGGGAAGGTCAGAAAAGAGGGGAAGAAATGGGACCTTTGTTGCAATTCACAATTTGTAAACTCTGCTTAGTCTTAAGACACGGACACTAAAATAAAGTGAGATACAGTCAAAGTAATAATTCTCCCCCCAAAATATGATTTCTGGAAATAAAATGCTTTCGAGGGGAAAAAAAATTAGTGGAAAGGTGAAAAGATACGAGAAAACCAGTTTGGGTGGTGGCTGATGGGATAAGAGTAGATTAAAATCATACTGGTGGAAAAAAAATGATTAAGGCGTTGCAAAGAGAAGATTAGACTGGCTGGGTGCTGTGAGAGAAAAGGCCATTGTTGGAAATACACAGGAAAAACTATTGGGGGAAAAAAAGAATAAGAATGCACTTGATGAGAAGAACATTTGCACCAGTGGTTCTTTAATTCAATTCTACGGTAGCCAAAGGGCCTTTTGTGGACTCTCGGGTGATCTGAGAGGACCTGATGGAACACTGAAAAGAAACGTTGAAGGGTTGGTTTGGGGTTCTTTTTTTTTTTTTAATGACAAATGGTCAAATCAAGAGTCAGCTCCTTTTGCTCCCTGAGCAAATGGAACTGTTGCACAAAGGGGAAGGAGAAACAGGCCAGGATAAGGTATTGCCATGTCTGTGCACTGCAGAGAAATCTGCTCCTTAAGACATCCTGATATAAGGCTTTGTTTTTTGTTTTATTTGGAAAGAGGAATCACAAAACAGAACAAGGTTTTTGAGGGTTCCTTGGGGAAAACACCTTACATTTTCATAAGGGATGAGTTCACATACAGTAGCACATCCACAGGTTACTCTGGGGTTTTCTCCAACCCACGTTTGTGATGGATGTGCAGCTACTGACCCACTCCCCATTTTCTTCCCAAATGGATCAGTCTGTGGAGGGAGGGGAAAAAGGGGCAAATGGAAATAAGCAAACTAAAATCATGGTGTGTGTCCCCCCCCCCCCAGTGCCCCAGAATTAAAGGATCACTGGTGTGTCTGTCGTGGGTATCTCTTCTCCGAAAAACCTACATTGAGTTGTCAACATTGACATCATATTGTGATCCACGTTCAGCGAAACCAATTTTCAGTGTGCACGAGAAGGAAGGAAGATGTCCCCCTTCCCTACAAGTTTCAGACATGCACTTTTCAATATGGTTCATCTCCAACTTCTGGCAAGAGAAAGTCCCCCTTGATTCATCAATGGCATCCTGAGAAGGGTGGGAAACTACTGCAAAACTTTAAAAGGCTAGCAACCTAAAGCTGCCTGCAGAAGAAGCAGAAGTGGATTGTTTTGTGCAGCAAGCAAAAAGATCCAGCCCTTTAGCCTAAAGTGGGGTCTTCTTACAGTTCTTCCCCTATTCCCTACATTGCCTTAACTTCAATCACCCCTGAGTCCAGTGACAAGAGATTCAGCGGCTGGTAGATGAAAGGGAATATACAGGTAATAATACTGCTCACATATAAAAGTAATAATCCTTCATTTGTACATTTATACAGTATCTCTTGCTCCCTCCCCATCTGGTCTCTTTCCATCTGGTCTCTGTCTTGGGCTGATGGCCCATTATTCCCATTCCTTATGCCAGGGGGTTGCCTAGGTCATCATCTGCCCCTCTTGACAGCAGCTCCCGCTTTTCATCTGTGCTGGCTAGTGAATTGCGGCTGTTGTGGGCACCCATGTAGAGTGTGGCGTACACTGGGTTTGTGAAGTTTGTGGGCTATAGGAGAGAAAGGGGAAAAAAAAGAGAGTAAGAAAATGGCCAGGAAAAGGACAAAGCCAGCTTCTCTTGATACTTCATCTTTATATTATCCCCAACATCATCACCATCTCAGAGACTGTTGTTCCCTTCCTTCCCACCACAATATGGCAACAACTAGCGTGGCTTTAAAAAGGTTTGGACCTCATGTCAGTGCAACACTTTTCATGAAGGGAACATTATTTCTTCCAGGCTTCTCCATAATACTTGTTTTTTTTTTAAAAAAAAGCTTCTTCTGACTGGTGACACTTTTAACATCAAGAAGTCTGACAAAAATGGCACTGCTTCCATGAATAGTGGAGAGGTGCTGTGCTTATGAGCATTCAGAAGCACTTATTCCAAATAATTTTCGGAAATCTGTGCATCCTTTTTATTTATCACTTAGTTTAGCTGCCCCCTCACTGAAAAGAGTGATTCTGAGTGGCGTTACAACCCTCAGTGAAAAGGAAAACCAATCACACAGCAATAATGCCTGGAGAGATAGCATGGATCATTTCAAATGAAGGGGAGACCTCAAAACCCAAAATTCAGGCTTTAGCCAAAGTTAACGAATGTTCCACACTACATCCAGTTGCCTCCCTTCCCCTGTTTTAATTTGGTTATCTAACAGAAAAATGCATTGCTCAAATTGTTGGTTTGGGGGATAACAAAGCACATTAGTAGTTCTTGTTGTTTTTGAAGTTACTATAAATACACATCCCAATACTAAATCATATTGTATGGTTAAGCATGAAAATGTAGGATAATGCCACCAAAGTTTCTCCAATTCCCTGGTGCAAATAAAACCATGGCTGGGGAGTTTAAGGCTAGTATTTGTGCCCAAACATCTGGAAAACTGCGAACAATCCAGTATTGATAGGCTACAGGCAAATTGGATATTTTAAACCCAGAGCCAGTAGAAGGCAAGGCTCCCAGTTTTTCCAGATATGGTCCACAGAAACACTAAATGAAACCTTTTTAAATTGCACATTTAAAATTTAACAGATTAGAAGTAGGTAAGGTGAAATGATTGAAGATTTGCAAGTTTATGGTCGTTTGAAAAGGGTTCTCTATTTTCCAACAAGCACATCATTGTGCGAAAATCACACAATGGCATTTGATCTCTGTCCTCAAGGGTGGCTCTTTTAATCCATGAAGACCTTGCGATAGGAAGGGAACTGTTGTGTTCATGTCACAAAATGTTCAATTGCAGCTATTCATTCGGGTACAAATGCTACTTACAGATAGTTCTCGACTTATGACCAAGTCATTTTTTCCAGTGCTGTTGTAACTTTGAATGGTCACTAAATGAACTGTTGTAAGTCGAGGACTACCTGTTTAAATTATCATCAACATGTGTAACTAAAGATTGGGTAATGTGGCTTTTCCTCATATAATAATTATGGTGCACAATATCTTCGTGCAGTCTAGGGCTCCCATTTTCCTCTTCCAAACCTTATCAGGGTCCAGAGCGAAGTCGGCATCTAGCAGCTCCCCTACATCATCTGCATCAGGGTCCCCCTCGTACATCTTGTAGGTGGGATTGCCAATCTCCACATTCATGGCTCCATTGGTCATGCGCTGGTGCTGAAAACCTTTAGCCCTGGAAGAGAGACACAGCAGGAATGAATGGGAGGGGGTATCAAACACCCATGGTTGGGCATTGATGCAAGCATCCAGCAATGCAGCATTACTGAGTAGGACTTGAACTGCAAATTCTTGGGAGGGGGAGGAAGAATTATGCACTAACTCAGTGCTTGTGCTTGTTGTCTTTGTTGAGATGGTTTAAATGCCTTGAAGGAACGTGTGTAAAAGGATCCTTAATCTCTTCCGCATGCATTGATTTTGCACAGCAAATACCCTCCCCAGGGGAAAAATGTTTTGAGTTTGGTGGTAATTGTTGAATTTGGTGGTAAGGACATGGAAATATCTCTACCTACCCAATTTTATAAACATAGGAGACTGGAATCCAGGGTGTTATTTGTAAAATGTAATTTGGCTCTCAGAATAACTTTTATGCATATAATGGGGGAGGGGGGGATATAATGTCTGTCAATACAGAAAAGTTTAGTCAAGTAATCTGGATATAGGGGACGTGATGGCTCAGAGGTTAAAGGCATTGAGTTTGTCAAGATGGAAAGCTGACAGCCCGGTTCGAGACCTGAGCGCAACGCAAGGGAGAGAGCTCCTGTTCCTTGCCCCAGCTCCTGCCCACCTAGCAGTTTGAAAGCATGCAAATGTGAGTAGATTAATAGGTGCCACTTAGGTGGAAAGGTAATTGTCAGGGTTCCAGAGTTCATCGCTGTCAATAATAGTGTTCCATTCGCCTTTGGCATATAACCATGCTGGCCACATGACCATGGAACATGTCTTTGGAAATGCTGTTTCTCTCTGTCAAGAAATGGAGATGAGCACTGTGTCCTAGTCAGACATAACTGGACAGGTAAACCTTTACCTTTATATGTGTGCGAGTGTGCATGTGTATATGATGGATGTATGGATGTCTCTGCCTGTCTTCCTCTGTCTATCTGCCTATGTCTGTCTGTCTTCTGTCTGTCTGTCTATCTATCTATCTATCTATCATTATGTAAAAATATAAATATTTCAGTGACATTTCCTCTCTTAAGGTACTTGCTTGAAGTCAAAGATCCATGCATTTTGGCAGCAGATTAAGATCTAAGTATGCAAAAGAGACACTTTCTCCATCCATTTCCTCCTGAGACAATCCAGATACTACCGTATATTATGAATCTACCATATACCGTAGTACAAGATGCTTCAATCCAATTTGGCACTTGAAAGGACTTATTGACCCAAGGCAAATGGTGTCATAGGTGAGAACAGAAGTGCAACAGACTGGCTCATAGACATAATCAAAGCTGAACCTTTGCTGAGAAGAGTTTGCATCTGTCTAACAGCTGGCTTTTATAAATAAATAATCCCGTATTTAAGGATAGAAACCCAGTTTACTATGGTAGTTATATAGGACTTCTTAGACCATCTGCATTCATTGTTTTGGAATGCCCAAGCTTACCCTTTAATCCGTTTTTTGTACCAAACCACAGCACCAGCCACTAGCATTAGGAGCAGCAGCAGCAGAATTGGAATGACAATAGACACAGTTCCTAGAAAAAATAGGGACACATTGGTTGCCTCTGAAACATAGAAAACATTCACTTCTGCTCTGGACATGTGTGCCGCATTACCTTCTCTTTATACATGTCTCTTGATATCGCTTCTTTTTTCTGCCAAATGATGATAGCAATAGATAACAATCTGAGAGAGTATATTCCCAAATGGGAGATAAGTGGGTGTAGTGGGTAACATTGTGGGGACCCCAATTCTTCCTTCAGAAGCAAAAGGCCTTCTAAGCATGAATTTGAGCCAAGCACCTTCAATACAACTTATGCTACAGTGTTATTATGTGGATAATAATAATAAAGTTGGAGAAGAGGAGGAACAAGTCAACCGCCTTGCTTCAAATAGACAGAACGCCTTCTCCTTATAACGAAGAGAAGGGGTTGCAATTTGGCAATGGGTGGGGTGGCAATATTGCTCTGCCTGTCCACCAGACTCTTTGTTGCAATATACCTTTAATTTTCACAATCTTCTGTACTGAACTTCTGTCTTCTACAGAACTTATAGCAGCTCCAAGAACGAGGACAGTAAAAATATTATCTGTTCTGCCTTGAATATAGTTATCTTCCTAATCATTTCAAAGGCAACTTTTGCAGGGGAACCATTCTTTGCTAATGCCCCCAAAACCAATTGATGATATTCCTACCATCTCATCAGATCTGGAAAGATAATCTTAGTGGATTGTTCCACCTGTAAATATAGTGGGAGGCAGGCTCCCAGACACTGAAACATCATGAGTCACATTGTCTGTTTGATTTGGAACCATATCATTTTTTTTCTACAAATAAATGACCTCCAACCTCCCAATATACCTGTCCAACACACACCCCAGTCCCTACGACAGCCATGTGCCCACTCCACTTACGGTTGCTTTGTTGTATGCTGTTCACAGATTCCTCACAATGCTCCCCAGTCATTTCCAAGATACACCTGTAGAACGAGAAGCAAAACACAATATAAACCCAACAGGGCAGTTCCTCTGAGCAGGAAAGATTCTGGCAGGAGCACTGGGCAATTTTGGGGTGAAACTAACTGAGAGAAGAATAAATCAAGGCTGGATTACATGAATTATGATTATGAAAAATGAGTCACCATGGGCGAATAGGCAGCAAAATAAAATAAATAAATAAGTAAGTAAGTGAGTGAGTGAGTGAGTAAGTAAGTAAGTAAGTAAATAGTAGTTTACATAAGTTATGTAGAGCCATGGTGGTGCAGTGGATAGAATGCAGCATTGCAGACTGACTCTGCTCACTGTCAGGAGTTTGATCCTGACTGGTTCAAGCTTGACTCAGCCTTCCCTCCTTCCGAGGTTGGTAAAGTGAGGACCCAGATTGTTGGGGGCAATAGGCTGACTCTGTAAACTGCTTAGAGAGGGCTGTAATGCACTATGAAGCAGTATATAAGTTTAAGTGCTATTGCTATTAACAACTACTGTAGATCACCTAAGGCAATAGGGCAATAGGCAATATTCTAAGAATATCCTTAAAGAAGAAGAACTGGGGAATAGGATGACATGGAAAATCAACACCCATTATCCTTCTGGAAAGTGGCGGGTAGTCATCTCTTCTTTTAACTCGAGCACGTGGGCATGTCCCTCCCTTCATTCCAAGTTTCCTCCCTACTCACTGGCACACTGGCATGGAAGTTTCAGCATTCATGGTGCATGTCCCTCCATTCATGCAGTAGTTGTTGCAAGTCAAACAGCTGGGGGCCATCTTGCCATCAGGGCAGCTGCAAAGGTCAAAGGGAAGCATGGTCAATGGAGCCCGGATTTCTTACCCTGATTCTCAGTCTTTCAAGATTTTGCAAGATGTTACCTATTGACAGACTTTTGCCCTCTGCCCTAGCCATTTCTCCCTCCCGCCCCCGCCCCCTGCACTTGGTTCAGCTTGTTCCCTCTACAGCCCTGAATCACTTGGACTCGCCTTGTTCCACACCCATCGGCACTTCTCGCAACAAATCCCACCTACTTACATGCAGGTGACATTGCCGGTCTGCTTGTTGATGGAGCATTTGCCCTTGAGGCAGCGATCACACTTGTCATGCTGGCAGCGGTCACCGTAATAATTTGTTGTGCAGCGACACTGCTGAATCCCAGAGGCTGTCAAATGGCACACGCCATTATTTTCACAGTAGTTGGAACAAAGGCCTGAAACAGCAAGAGAGATGTTGGCGTAAGTGGAAAGGATTCATTCCAGATTCACGGCAGAGATTCTGCCTGAGCCTGAGATTCACAAACAACTGACTGCCGGCTCATTTGGAATATTTTTATCTCTTATACCCCACTGATTGGTTATTATTAAATAATGGTGTTTTATTTTTTTTAAAGTGCTAGCACATTAAGGATGTGCATAGTGGTTCACTCATTTGCAAAAAGAATGCTCCAGGCAGCTTTAGCAGGTCCTAGTCTTTCCACCCACCCACAAAAAAGGAACGTGGTAAATCTCTTCCAAAACATGCCATTCTCTGAATGGTTCAGTGGTTTCCAGAAATAATTCCCCTGAACTGGAAGCTGTTCCAAAAAGGTAATCCAATCCCAAAACAGGACTGCCTCATCTGGAATGCCACTTAAGATCTTCCCAATTCAGAGGAATTACTTCTAGAAACCCTGGCATGGTCCAAAGGGGAAAGGGAACACTCTAAAGTTCTCTGGCATCTTCAGCTCCCATATTGTGCAATGGCGTGCCTAGAGCAGGGGGGGCCCAAACTCACGGCCTGTGGGCTGGATGCATCACATGCCGTGCCCACCTGGTTTAGTGAAGGGGAAAACAGTCCCGATGTCAAGCCCGAAATTGACATAGGCATAGCCATTTTATTTAGCCTTATGATAGATTCCTTTTCTTTCTTTCTCTTTGCTGGTTATGGGGGGAAGGTTTTTGGGCTTGCCACATTCCTAAGGGGGGAGGAGTGGAGATAGAAAGAGTTGTTTAGGCTAGGTGGTTTTTCTTCCCGTGGGAACAAAAGCTGACAATGCTGAGACCTGGAGGTGCGGATTGATGATACCAGGAAACGTTGGTTTACTTCCATTGGGGAATGTGACTTTTAGGGGCTGTATCTAACTTCCGATATTATGTGGTGTAATTCCGGGTTGCATCAGATCCGGAATTACAACAGATGTTTTCCTAAATAAAAGAAATTGTTTCTTTTCTTTTAAAATGGATTTCATCACTTGGAAACCTGACACCCAACCCGTCATGTGATGCCACTGTGACAATGCGAATTTGACACCCCTGGCCTAGTGATTGTGAATGCGTCCCAAGATTGCAAGCACACTCCAAATGTGCCTATTTACATTAGTGATAGGTTAAGCAAAATGACTCTGTATTGAATGGAAAGATTACAGCAATCCTTGGCAAGAAACGCATATATTCTCCATCCAATTTCACCTTCACTGTTGCTACCGACCCCAAGAAAATCCAAGGAGGCAAGGCAGAGATTTCAGCTCCAACTTCCTGGAAGTCAGGGGAAAGACTGCTTGGCTAGACTAATTGGTTTCTCTGTACTTCCTCCCTTTGGTTAGAATTGATGGGCAGACTCTGCCTTTCAAAACCCTCAGGACATCTTTTAAGGCTTGCCTGGGAATACTTACGAAACTGGCACTTGTCACCAACGTAACTGTCCGGGCAACGGCAGTTTGGCTGGTTACCCTGGTTGACTGTACAACTGCCATTGTTCAGGCAATAATCCATGCACACCGGCTTGTTACACTGAGACCCAGTGAAGCCATTGGGGCAGCGGCATGTTGGCATCCCTGGGTGGGTGGGAAGAAAGAGATTGTCGATTAAGTGGGGTCTTGATTTTGGCAGGGGGCTTCCCAGCAAACAACAAAAAGCTTTGCGAGGCTGTATCCTGAATTCCTGAGGTAAACCTTGCATTTCACTGAATGCCCATCTTGGCTGTCAAATGTTTTCCCTGGCTCTGAGTCTCCATCCACTTTCAACTAGTTTCAACTTTCAAAGTAGCCAATCAATGAAGATTTGACTCCACAGAGAAACTACGGACAAAGAATATATGTAACTTATAAGGCCTTCCGGGGGGAAAACGCAGGTACTCCTCGATTTACACCAGTTCATGTAGTGACTGTTCAAAGTTATAACAGCACTGAAAAAAAAGACTTATGATCAGGGGTGGGATTTTACCGGTTCAGACTGGTTCGGGTGAACTGGTAGTTCTGGTGAGCATGCGGAGTGTGTGCGTGCACCCTCACCAAACTGGTGTTACACTGGTTGAATTGCACCACTGCTTATGATCGTTTTTCACATTTACAACCACTGTAGCATCGCCAATGTCATGTGATCAAAATTCGGATGCTTGACAATTGACTCATATGTATGACGTTTGCAGTGTCCTGGGGTCATGTGATCCCCCGTTGCGACTTTCTGACAAACAAAGTCAATGGGGAAGCCAGATTCACTTAACAACCGACTTTCTAACTTCACAACTGCAGTGATACGCTTAACAACTGTGGCAAGAAAGGTCATGAATTGGGGCAAAACTCACTTCAGAAATGTTTCACTTAGCAAACAGAAATTTGGGGCTCACTTGTGGTCATAACGTTGAGGACTACTGTAGTTTAAAATATAGGGAAACGATAGTAGAAAAAAATAAGCAGCCAAGTGAGGGATATGTTGGTGTCCAATCACATTTGTATCCAACAGAGCAGTACTGTATTATTATTATTTTTTGGTATTGTTAGCCAGGACTCTCCACTTTTCTTCTCCCTATATTGATAAATTCTGGGCACCCAACTCTTATTTTTACAACAACTTACCAGATAAAGAAGCAGCACAAGTGCCTCCATTCTGGCAATAGCTGGCACACTGGTCATACTGGCACTTGTCACCGATGTAACGTGGCTGGCACCGGCACTTGGGCTGCTTGCGTGCATTGAGGAAACAGCTGCCCCCATTGAGGCAAACGAGATCGCAAGTGTCAGTGGTTGGACCTGAAGAATAAAGCATGCAAAGACATGAAAAAGCAGTCCTCCTTACTTTTTATTATTATGAGCTGCGGTGACGCAGTAGTTAGAATGCATTACTGCGACTACTTCTGCTGACTGCCAGCTCTCTGCAATTTGGCAATTCAAATCTCACCAGGCTCAGGATTGACTCAGCCTTCCCTCCTTCCGAGGTGGGTAATATGAGGACCCAGATTGTTGGTGGCGATATGCTGACTCTTGTAAATTGCTTAGAGAGGGCTGTAAAGCACTGTGAAGTGCTTTATAAGTCTAAATGCTATTGCTATTATGCACCGTTTTAATAACTTCCTCCTCTGAAAAGCTCACTATCCAAATTGACTTGTGGAAAAGTAAGAGAGGAAGAGGAGGGAAAGTGGCAGCAGGGAGCTAATGTTTCCACACTGCAGATATTTGTGTTGAGGTATATGGTTTCACGGAGCAAAGGGAATTGCCTAGGCCTTCAGAGCTAAAGGTGGATTTAGAACCCATGTTACAGCAGGATTATTTCCCAGAGTTCTGTACATACAGAGAGAAGGCATGATTAAGCAACCACGGGTTCTAGGAACCAAGATCTGAAGAAGTTTCTCTTCATCCATATTAAAGAAAGCCCAGGATTTGAATAGACATAGACAGTCGCTTCACTGAGAGCAAGTTAAAATATAAAGATGTTCCTGTGCCAGGGACTGGGCTTCAATTTCAAAATAAATAACTCCAGCCCACATATACATTTTATACTGCACAGATCCTCAATAGAAATTACTACTTTCATTTTTAATGATACAACTACTCTGTGGCCAGCTACTGATCAACGGAAGTATGCAAGAGTCCACAAGGAATTCTCAGCAGCATCCCTCTACATGCTACAGGGTAAGTGGTGGCCAATGTTCAGGATCCACGGCACAGTGGCAAGTACCAAGTTCAATGCCTGGAATATATGAGGAAACAGGAAATATGAAAGACCTTATCTGCTGGAAGCCTTTGGAAAACTGGACAGAGCAGAAGACTGAAGCATCTCCCTATGGTTATATGGTCAAACCTGGAAGAATTCATTCTAAATATTCTCTTAGTTTTATGAATTCTTACAAGAAACTTCTCAGTAAAGGTTCTTATTCCATGAGATACATGCCATATGTAGAACTGTCTTTATCTTCATACTTTTAAGTGGAAGCACAAAGGTACTGATTCTTCTATCAAGTGACTTGCAACTAATAAGTTGGTTGTAAAATTGTAAAGTACCCTAAACAATGTATCTTGCTTATGTATGAGAATGTCGTACTGCTCTTCCTGATCAGACTGAAAACACAACATTACTCACTCCACAAGAGATAAAAGAATGCAAGGGGAAGTCAGAAACAGAGAAGAGGCTCACTGTTCTCCTGGGACCTGAAATAGCTTTCTATACACTTGTAGCACGTAGATTTGCTTTGAGGCTTACTTTTCATAAGAAGCATCAGCCCACCAGGCAAGAAAGCTATAGGACAGCTTAGTTCATAGTGTTGTGTTTGCTATTAACTTCAGAAGTCGTGAAAAGAACATTAAGGCAGGAGGATGTAACTGCCTGTAAACCTCAACTGCAGTTTTATATTTTTAACAAAGTCACGGAAATTTGTTGATTTCCTACCTAAAGACACTTGTGTGCAATGTTCTACTGCATTTATGTAAAAAGGCAGAACAAAATTGCCGTTAAGCATTAAACAGGTTTAAACTATTTTGGGCTCTCCGTCCTCTCCAACTCCTCCCATTTGCATGGTGCATCCTTTTCTCTTTTCATCATGAAACTGAGCTCTCCTTTCGAAAAGAAGAGAAAGGTATATGGTTCCTGAGCTATCCATCTTGGGTTAGGTCAAGCGCAACGTTTTCTTGATTATCTTTCTGAAAAAGAACCCTAAACTGGAAAAAGCCACTGAGTCTGGATCGTCTCCATACAAAGCGTTATGATTAAAATGCAAACTCAGCATATTTCCACACTGCTGTTATTTTCACACCTTCGACCCTATGAAGAAACCACACAAAATCCATCTAGGTGGGTTCTCACAGCCATCACCTTCAATTGGTGAAGGAATACTTGATCTGATTTCCATTGTCCAATAAAGAAATCCAAACGATGGTACTCACCATGTTAAAGTATTCGTCTCACATGTCTTACCAGGGGATGACTGGGAAGGATCAAAGCATTAAAGGGCAATGAAGTTCAAGCCTAAAGGACCCGGTTTACAGAGAGCTCGGAAGGAAGATGGACTTACCAACAGGTGAGACAGTAGGTGAAGGAACAAGCACACATATGCCGTTGTCCAACCTCCTGCCATTGGGGCAGGTACACACAGGACCACTGGGGCTCAGGAGGCAGAGCCATTCGCACTTCTTCCTGTCACATGGGTTGGTCACTGGAGAGAAAAGACAGAAAATATAAGAGTTCAGCAGAGGTCTCAAGTAAAACTTTCTCTATCCTTTGGCATCCAAAGAGGGTTGAAAAAAGAACCTCAGGAAGCAGACTTGATTTTCTAGTTTCAGAAGAGTTTTTTTTTACAATCCAGATTGTGTTTACCTGGCTCAGAGTCTATGCTAATCATTTCTCCCCACACACATACACTCTATTTCTTGATGATCCATTACACCAGGGGTGGCAAACTCAATTTCATTGAAGGCTACATCACCGTTGTGTTTGACCTTGGGGGGGGGGCAGGGGGGCATGGCCAAGGTGGGCATGGCCAGCTTGACATCACTCATGTCGGGGGTGCCTATGGTAGTCTGAGTGCTTTGCCAGTGAAAATGGCCACCCGAGCTCTGTTTTCGGCCTTGACAACCTCCTGCAACCCTCTGCCAGTGAAAATGGAGTTCTGTTTCCAGGGTGGTCCTACGGGCCAGATCTAGCCACCCCATCAACCGGATCCGCCCCCCAGGCCTTGAGTGTGACACCCCTGCATTAGACTAACATATCTGCTTATTATCACCCTGAAAAAGCACATCTTCTCCAGTTTAGCCAATAATCTGTCTGGATTAATGTAAAAATTCAGAGCGAGCAAATTCCACAAAGGTGAAATCATCCGAGTGGAAAATGAAAATAGAAATGAATGCACATAACATATCTAGCCAACAACTCTGATGTTTCAGGGATTCTATATAGAACCTTTCCCATTCCAACTAATGTACTTCCAGAATTTTATAAACAATCCTGGAATGCACGAATAGCTGCATTCCAAAGACCGACAGAATCTTTTAGGAGAAAAACTGAATGTTCCCCTGCCTCATTTTGCACAACTCTTATTTTACTCTTATGAATCTCTTCCAAAGAAACAGGAAAGTAATGCATCTAAATCCCTGAGGGCTTCCTTAACATATCTGTGGTAAATCTATCTGCTGAAAGCATTTTAAATATCTGAAAAAGTTCAGTAACTCCACTGTCCAACAAACTAAGCCTTAATGATGGACAGGCTGTAATTTAGCATTCAAACTATAGTTTGAGCCTCCAATATGCAGGCAAAAATCTCTCTGCTTTGTTACAGTTTCTTGCCTCTCATCAGCTTTTTTTCTATGCTGCAGGGACCTCTAGAGGTAAATCTATAACAGTAATCAACTCTGTCCATATAGATATTGAATCCAAGCTAGTTATCATGGTCTTGGCATCTATTTTGCAGATGGTCAAATTATGAAATCATGGCAACCCTATCCTCACACCTATAGCCTTACCCATAATTGTTAGTATTTTCTTTTTTTTCCTAGCCATTCCTTTCTGATGAAATATCTAAAATACCTCACTGGGGCTTTTTTTATGCCTTTTTCGAAACTGGACTTAACTCGTCAGTTTTGTTCTTAAAAATGAATGTAGTATTCTAACTAATGTTCCAACTTTCCCCAATCTGGCGCCTTCCATACATAGCACATTAAAACTCTGAAACAGCTTTTTTCTTTTTTTGGGTATTTGTGTGTGTGTGTGGGAGTCACAGGTCCTGTACTTGGTTGCCCATGATATAATATCAAAAGCCACGTGTGGTACTCCATGAAGTGAAACTGACCATCTGGCTGTTTATACTGGTGGTAGAGTACCACATCGGTGGCATGGTTTAGTCCAGCGGTAAGATTGGTGACAGTGCCGTGGCCAAACTTGTGGATCTTGAAGATGCGATTGTTGATGTAAGTGACACCATAAATGTAGTCTTCAAAAATGTCTATGCTGAAGGGATGGCTGAGTCCTAGAGGAAAAAAAGCATGAAAGAAGAGTAAGAGATTGTTTGGGCAATTCTATTTGTTGTAGTATGGGGGAGGCAATATTTGAATTTGGCCAGGTGAGCTAAATATCTGTCCATAAAACAAAGACAGGGAAAAAAACCCGATGATCTATTGATTGCTACCATGAAGAGGAAAAAAAATGTCCTATCCTGTATTAATTGCAGTGAAAAATACTCTTAGATTCTCTAAAAGAAGAAAACATTTAACTGATGACAACTTCTAAGACTGCAAGTAGAAGGCAATTTTCTATAATTCAAATTTCATTTCTGAAACAAAAATACTTCTCTAAAAAAGAGAGAGGGATGTAGCATTGCTGGTTTGGATTGCTTTAGTTGACTTATCTTGCCCATTTGATTTAAAAACAATAATTGCATTATCATTGTTAACTAAAAAGAAGAGATAATACAGACATTGCCTAGAAGAGAGAAGGTGGTCTTATGGTGCCTCCAGAAGTATATTTTCTCCTCTGTTTCACATATACGCACATAGATATGCATAGATATGCAAACAAAAGCACAGACACGCATGGTTTGTTTACTTCTTTTTTCTTTTACCTTTCTTGCTATCGATGGCCACCACTGGGTCAGTGCCATTGAGCCTGATGCTGCCAATGACCGACAGCTTGGCATCTGCCCAGTACAGACGCTCATTGTGATAATCAACAGCCAGACCTGCAAGTAAACCACAAATGTCGATTATCATACTAAACTTTTCAAAAGTCCTGAAAGTCAAGCATTATGTCCCCCCGTACTCAGCTTTGATGATTGTCATGCCCCCATCGGAGCCTGACTCTGCCGAGGAAGACTAGCTGGAACTGGAGCCAACAGGGGTGGTGTCATTAGCTTCGAAGGAAGGTGGGGAAGAGCAGGGCCAGTCAGACCAAGGCCCTTCAAGATTTGGACAGCTTGTAGGCAAGGTGGAAGTGGGGGTGGGCAGGATGACCAAGAAAGGCTAAGCAGCGAACATGACAGATGGCGCTTAGGCAACGAGCAAGGACTGCCCCCTCCTGATCCTCGAGCATGCAGAGTGGATAGAAGGCGAGAACAGCACAGACTGAGCTGACTACTCAAGAGGAAAGCGCTCTGCCCCTCTTCACAAGGCACACCTGGGAACTTAAGGAGATGATGGGGGGGGGCATTTTTTGGGAACAAATGCCAACATTTAAACTTTCCTGGGTTCCTTGCATTCTTTCTGAATTTCTGGACTAATTACCGTGATCCTTTGCTTCCTGAACTCCTTGATTTGCCCTGCTGGAATTCTTGCTTTGCAGCTGTGCTGGATTACTTGCAGCCAGAGGCTGCTGGAGGTGTGTGTGTCATCACTTTGCTCTGGGACTTGCCAGATACATGGGAGCGTTTGAGGGAATTTGGAGCAATAAAGGGGCGGTTTGAACTGCCAGCTGCCTGTGTTACCTCTGTGCCATACTCCGGCTCATCACAATTAGAAAACTGGGCTCCTAAAGCACAGATTATTCACTTAACTCACCAGTAGGCCACTGGATATTGTCCTGGACAAGCGTCTCTCTCAGAGTCCCATCCATTGCAGCTGTTTCAATTTTAGGGTGGTTCCCCCAGTCTGACCAGTACATGACGCTATAAAGAGAAAGGCCTTCTGTGAGATCATTCTACAGGGACAGGGCAAGTTGGAAGGAGAACTGGGGCCTCTCTTACCCTCGAAGTGGGTCCACTACAATCGCATGTGGCTCGTCAATCATGCCCGAGATCAGAGTCTTGCGATTCTCCCCTTTCATTTGTGCTACTTCAATGACGTCACGCCCCGAGTCCGTCCAATAAATGTTCCCGGCCACCCAATCCACAGCAATGCCCCGTGGCATCTTTAACCCTGAGATCTGAATGAGAAAAAGCAAGGAAGCAAAATGAGCTTCAAGGCCTTTTTGAAGTCCCAGTTCTGATGGCTCCTCAGACATTGAATTTCTGCCACTTACATTTAGATGGGTGACACCACCGTCAATTTGCCGCCGGTTACGATTGGGGGCACTGGAACCGGCTGAGGAGGGGAGATCACGGCAGGATATGCGTCCCGTGTGCCAGTTAGTCCAGTATATCTTGTTACCCTTCACATACACATCCATGGCAGCAATTCGGACAGTCTCGTCGCCTTGGAAGGCGGGTTCATAGGCCGAGTTCGGGTTGAAGGGATACATGCTGCGGATCTTGTTGTCATCAGCAATGTAAAGTATCTGATACTCAGAGCCTGAAAAAAAGAATAGAACCATTACACTGATTTTTTTAAAAAAGTTTTTTATTTTTATAACAAAAACAACAAATAAAACCATCTTTCAATTATACAGTGTGTCGGTTGGGTACATATATCTTGTGCACGTAATAATATTGGTATATATTTCTTATTGAGTTTACATTCCTATTATATTACAGTCAACATTATATATCATCTTATATCATTATTAAATTGTCATTAAGTTTTTATTTCAGTTTCAAACTATCCTTAAAAGCAAATCCCAAGTCTCACTAACTTATATTCATATTATAGCTTATTCAAAAATAAATTTTAGTATATCATTATTGTTACAATATCCTTTAATTTCTACTTTCTAACCATCCATAAAATAACTCCCAAATCTTATAATACATTGATTTTTATGAGCCCGACATGAAAATGAGTGAATCTTCCCACAGAGAGATGAACAAGACAGAAGAGGGGAAGGCACCATTTTCAGGAAAAAGAGAACAAATTATCATGATGAACTTTAACCTGATGTGTAATTATATATGTTTGCACACCTCAGGGAAGCAGTTTAAATGCTTGCCGGCTTATAGTTTTCCCTGCCATCTAAAAAAGCATATTTTTGTAGGCTTTCCAGAATTATTTGCTCACGTGTATCTCTTTGATGCTGGTCTACAGCCAAAATGTGAAAATATACCTGTGCCTTATAGTACATCCAATATGACAAGATGAAATTCCTTGGCAATTCTAACCCCTCCCCCCAAAGCACAGCAGGAAGTTAACATGGGCTCTTTGTTCCCTCACAGAGGGCAAATGTACAAAACTTTCTTCAGGACTGCCAAGGAGTCCACTAGGCCCCTTGGCCCCATGATGAGAAAATGGAGTTCTGTAATCAGCCAAGTGTTTTAATGCCGTAATCACCTTACTTTAGTTTCATCCTCAGCTCTTCTTCAGCTTTATCACTCATTTTGCTCAGATCAGATATAAGGCAGACTGTAATTTGTTTTTCTTCTTCTTCTTAGAAGCAGCTAAAGAGAATTGGCTGCAAAGGCCAGAACTCTCTACTCTTGAATGGTAATGCTCCAAAGTATGTGTCATGGCACCCAGTGCATTATCATACATGTCAATTAAAAATGGGGATTAAATAGTATTCTGCCATTGATCCTGCTAAGAGCAAATCTGAGTGTTTTGTTCCCAATAGAACAAAAGTTAATAGAAACAAAGTCCAGCTAGCTTATGTTCTTCCAGAAAGAAATTCAGGGAAGCAACTTCTAGAATATCAGGACCAACATACCTCAGGGAAAAATATCAAGCTGAGAAGAAAGGTTTAAAATGTTTTTGCCAAGGATTTTCTCTTTGATCCTCCTTTAATTTTTACAACAGCCACTGTGATTACAGCAGCACCAGGTTCTTTCCACACAAACAGCTTTTACCTAGGATGTTTTCTACCGCACAGCACAACTGAGCTTTGCGGTGATTCTAGAAAATGGCAGAAACCTCTGTGAAAAGAATCTTGCACTGCTCTAAGTATGCTGGCTTTTAAAACATTACATTAAACTGGAAAAGATCCTTTGTCATCTCTTTTTTAAAGAGCTCAACCAGTTTCATTATGTCAGGCCTGATAAATATTTCTGATTTTTTTTTAACCTTTAGAAAAACATGCAGAAATGGATAGGCGAATGAAATAATCCTATCTGTTCAAATCTCATTAAGCCCCACCATCAGCTGATCTCTCTGATACACACAGGGACGCTGCATTGAATATTAAGTAAAGCTCCCAGCCTAACGTCCTTTCCAGTACCTTCAGCCTTGCACATATGATGGGTTTTCTGGAAGTTCTTGGCACAAGTGCACATGTAGGAGCCCTTGGTGTTGTTGCAGAGATGACTGCAAACCCTGAAGTTCAGGCACTCGTTGATGTCTGTGCAGAACAAGGAAGACATGAAAACAAAATCAATGGATGCAAATGACTGAAGGGTGGAATAAATCAGACTTTTTTTCTGCTTTAAGACTCAGGAGTAACAGAACAATAAGTAGAGGACCCGCCCAATGTCCCTTCCAACTCAGTTTACTCTGTATTCCATAAGTGGGAACCTCTGCAGGGTACATTAGAACTTGGTTCTATCAAAATTATTTATAGCTCATATGGTCCCCTATTGATGAGGGAGTTCATTGGTGGAAAGTAATAATTCCCTCAGGGTTCCCCTTGCTACTTTTTATCATTATTATTTCAACTGTAATGGATGGTGTAAATCTAATGCCATCATATAACTCATTAGACTGGAGGAATGTTCTATGAATAATGGTGCTTATACCAAATGGGAATGTGATGGCGATCTACTCTATGTGTGTATAAAAATCAAAGGGAACAATCTTGGGCTTTGTGTGTACAATGAAAACTTGGGAAGAAGAGTGTAAAATACTCATGAAACAGATTTGGGGATCTGTGTTCAAAACTCACTGAAATCATGAAGTCAAGAGCCATTCTGGCATATTTTCTGCCAAGGAACTAGTAAAATTCCTTCCAAGAAATCTACATTCATGCACATATCATCATCATTGTCGTTCAACGACCTCATAATCCCTTGTGGAGTAGAGTCTGGGCAACTGAATGGAGCTAGAAGAATGTTTTAATGGCCGGATGCCCTTCCTGTCACCAATGCAGAGTTTTGTTCAGCAGATATATTCTCAGTGTGCCCAGAGAGAGAAATATCTGCCTCTACCTAGGATCGAACTCACAGCCTCCTGATTGTGAGGTGAGAGCTCCACCTCTGGGCCAATGCACCACTCCACATTCGTGCACGCATGGCAACCATAATATCAGAATGAAAAACTCAGTTTAAGAATGGTTAAGAATGTAGAGCTGGCTAGGCCTTGGATTGTTCCTAGAAAAATACTCTTTCCTTCTTATGTCTTCTCTCTCTCTCTCTCTCCTTATCTATAGATGGACTGTGAGCTTGCAAACAAGATGCAAGCATTCAATATCATTCTAAACAGACACCACCAAACAAAAAATAAAGTGTGCCAGTTAAAAGGACAAGTCTTTCCATAGTTACCAGTTGTTTTGATTTATCATCATTATCACTAAAAAAGCAGAAGCTGGAGAAGTTCAGCATCCCCAGATGTCCTTGTTCCTCCCCTGTACTCCATCTCACTGCCAATCAGGTGTTAATTTAGCACTAAGGAGTATATTGCAAAAATTGATTTCCCTGCAGTTCCTGTCATTAGCCAGGAAGGGGAGGGCAGGATGAATAATGTAAAGTTTTAGAAGAAAGCTCAAATTACAGTTGTAGCACATCTGGCAAGCAGTGAGTACCATCAGCTTGGCTGATGAAGATGCTTATATAAAGTCTAATGCTATTGGTAGAATTTTCCATGCCTTGCATCAGCCACACCCAAAGGTCTTTCTCGCTCTCCAATCAGGAACTCCTTAATCCTGTGGCAGTTGCTCCTCTTATTCTGTTTCCCTAATACAAAGATTACAACCTTCAGTCCTTGAAGGCTCCCAGAGCTGGAAACAATTTTAAAAATCAATAATGCAACACACACACACACACAGCATGAACAAACAAACAATCTGAAATCAGAATTAACAGAACAGGACAACCAGCACCAATTTCAAGAATTTGAGACGTGTTTCTCCTCCCTAAGTGACTTCAAATCCTCTTCTACTATACTCTTCCCACCCATTTGCTTCTCTCTCTCTTTCTCTCCTTCCTTCTACCCTCTCCCTCTCTCAAAATTTATAGAGATGACTTCTTCTGGCTCTTTGCAAAGGAAGGGCAGATGCACATGCAATAATGCCAACAAGGTGAACGATTAGAAATATTGTCCTCCATAACAGGAGTATAAAGATGGGAACTCCTGGTGCTGAATGTCAAGAACAACAAAAAGGCCTGCTTGAGTAGAAATATTTTTAACCAGCCTTAATTCACTAAGTACTATCAGATACAATGGCTTCTAACTTTGCAGAAAATGACCTGGCATATGTTTATGTGCTATTTCTCTACAGAGTAGCAATGAAGATAGAAGAGAGAATAAAGATTCTAGATAAATATAAATATGGAATCTAGGTAGAATAGAATAAAATAGAACAAAAGATGAAATAGGAGACCGATTAACAGAGCAAAAATATAAATACAAATTACTTGCCAGGCAAGTAAATTCATCCAACGTAAATGCTATCTGTTATATCTCCACACAAATCATCTTGTCATATTTATTCCTCAGGAAGCTTAGGGACTGACCCATTCAGAAACACAGGGGGAACTCCTTGAAATGAAGACCGTTCTAGAGGAACCTATCCAAACTTGACTGATTCCAAAAACCTAAAACAGACTGCATTCAGGTGGTTCCTTTCCCTCATGGATTACAAAAGGTCTTCTTTCATGTTGACGGATGGTGACATAGATTTATTGAAAGCATTGATGTTGCTACAGCCAGACAACCAAAGCATTTTAGATTTTAAAAATGGACCAAGCTTTGTTGGAGACTTTAAAAAATGGAGAAGGAAGAACTCATAAAAATACCTTTTTAAAAAATAACTACATTTACAGCATCCAATGGACACAATTGGCCTCCTACCTTGGCAGAAATTCTTGCCTGGCACTTTCTGAAAGCCACTGCGACAGGTGCAGTAAACAGATGAGGGGCTCTGGATACATTTGGCTTCATCGCCACACATGGTTACATTGGTGTGACATCCATACGTCTTGGGATCTGCAAGCACAAAATGGAAATAAACCAATTTTACTTCAGCAGCATCAACAAGAGAGATAGCACAGCAGCTGGGGGTGCGAGCATGTAATTGGTCAAACCATTTGGAGTTTCATCCTACCATACTGACAACTGTCCTTCTGTCCTCCAAGCTATCCCTCCCACTCCCACACATGAAGCAAAAAACAACACATCTCCCCTGCTATCCAAGATTATCCACACTTGGTGATTTGTCCCCTCACCCTGCAGGCAATTGTCCTCATCCGACCCATCTCCACAGTCATCAAAAAAGTTGCAGCGATGCTCAGCACTGATACATTTCCCATTGGTGCACAGGAACTCATTCTTCTCATGGCTGCAACTCCTGGGTCTGGTGGTTGGTGAATCTGTGGGGTTAAAACGATGGCAGTGAGAAGCCAAAGGAATGCCTCGCGAGGCCACAATTCAATCTCTTATATTCCCTTGTCTTCCTTTCCAAAGAATCACCAATCTAGTCTGTGTCTCCACAGAGGTGACTGGATTTTACTATCACCTTGGGTGGCAAGGCAAGTAAATTCATCCACCGTGAAAGCTGTCTGTTATATCTCAACACAATTCAATGCTCCAATCTTGTTTCTTTTTTTTCCCCTCAGAAAGCTTAGGGCTGTGGCTCATGCAGAAACACAGGAGACGAAGACGGTTCTAGAGGAACCTACCCAAACTTAAGATTGATTCCAAAAAAGCTGATCAGATCAGCCTTGGATGACAGACCATCTGGAATTATCCAAGCTATAGCTGGTAGTATCTCAGTATGAGAGAATGGTGAACCATTGCCATGGCTGTAGTTTGTAATATCTATTGCCAGGGCTATAGATGGTACTATTCTAGAATGAGGTAATGGCAAATTACATTCGACTTGACTTTTGACTGTAATGGAACCTGCCCATTATGGCTGTAAGATGTGATGGTTGTAAAATGGGCAACCCATGTCACTAACCTGATTTGACTATCTTTTTTTTTTATGGTGGTCATTAACTTCATGGTTATTGGCTTCTGCCTATCAGTTACACAATAGGATTAGTACAAGTGACCCAAGATTGTAGTTTATTACTTGTAGGGAGAGTTTGCCGTGCTTCTGCAAATCTTAGGAGATAGCAGAAACCACTCACCACAGAACTGCTCATCGGTGCCATCGCCACAGTTGTCAATCCCATCACACTGGCGGCCAATCCACAGACACACACGATCATTCTTGCAACGGAACGGTCTGTTGGGAGGACACTGGAATTTCACTGCGGCAGAAAACAGAAGCGAAGAGAAAGGGTGAAAAAAGGCTAACCAGAATGATTTGAAGTCACAGCATTTTTGGGAGCCATAAAACAGGGGGTCAGTTCCCCTCTCCCGCTTCCCATTCCTCCATTGCACTGTGGAAAATACAAATTTCAGGGGCTCTGTAGGATTCTGGACCCTGTCTAATTTTTTTCCCCTGGCCCCTCACCCTCAGGTTGAGAGAATAGGGGAATATAGCAGTGGTTTTCGGCTGTGCCTGTGACTTCTGGAAGACTATGGTCACCCTCTCAGTTCAGCTGCTTTACCTGAATGGTAAATTGTGCAAGATATGAGATTGTTTCACCTGACAACTAAAGTGGTATCAGTCTTCCTATATGGATCTATTCAGCTCTGCCTTGAATGTGCTGTGGTCAGCAGCTTTCCCAAGCTTGCCCGGAGGCCTTTTCTAAGGCTGGCATTCAAGATGGTTTATAAAATTATCTCTTTTCTCTCCCACCCTCAGCCCTTCTTTCCAATAACATATGTCCCTGCAAGAATGATTTAAGAGCTGGTAACTTCGGGTCAGCCTGTGACTTTTGTGGATAATTGGGGATTTGAACATAAAAGATGTAAGGAATTGCCACCAGAAATTAACTGGACATTGCACCACGGGGGACTTCAGCATTGATAGACTTGACCTTTAATGTAAATAGGAGAATTTACATTTTTTAAAAAAACATTATTGGGCCATTTTTATTGGATGCAAATTACAAAAAATATACTCCTGTATATTTTGACACTTCTAAATATAAACTGTTATGGAACATTCTTCATTCTTTCTTTTAATCTGTAGGGAAAAAATGGTAACCCAAACTCTGACCTAATAGTGTAGGCAGTTTAACCAACAGGACTTTTAAATATTTGCATATCTATAGTGAACAAACAACTCACACGTTTTAATTTTGTACCCTAACCATTGCAACATTTTCTCTTGTCTTGTTTCTCAGTGTACCAATAACTTTGTGGCTGATGTAGAACAATGGTTTTTCAGATTCTGCATCTTCAAGCCTCTTTCAAAAGTTCAGGGGGCCCTGGTGAAATTCCTCCAATTTCATCCTATGTGAATCTAGACAATTCCTCAGAACTGTTTAATTTTCAAAGTGACAATCTTGTAGGCGTTCCTTATACTGGATACAGTACAGAATATAGCTGTCAGCTTCCTCCCAGAATACAGCACAAAACCCACTGCTTTTTTCCTTAAGTCACTCTGGAATTTCTGGGCACCTCAACTCCTGAGAGTAAGATATAGAAGTGTGGTGAAAATCTAAGAGAAGGAAGCATTGATTCTGGCTTGAACAGTTGTCAAAGCCTAGGTTTTGGGCGCCCCTAGTTCCCTGTGAACCTCTAGCCCAGGGATGTCCAACCTTGGCAAATTTAAGACTTGTGGACTTCAACTCCCAGAATTCCTCAGCCAGCTGGCTGAGGAATTCTGGGAGTTGAAGTCCACAAGTCTTAAAGTTGCCAAGGTTGGACACCCCTGCTCTAGCCAATCAGCTGAAAAAAGAAAATGATGAACAAGAGAAGAAGGGGTTAATCACAGGAGCGAGGATACTCACAGCATTCTTCGGGATTTTCATCAGAATTGTCACCACAGTCATCCTCACCATCACATTTCCAGGCCAGCGGCTTGCACAGAGTGTTGTTACACTGGAACTCATCAAGAGGGCAAGTCCGCACTATAAAGGAGCCACAAAAGCATGTAAGCTGCAACCTCATTCCTGAGCATTGCTATCCCACCTAAGTTCTGAGTAGCATCAAACGATGTAAAAAAAAAAAAAAAAAGAAGCAATGATAAGTTCCACAAACCAGGAATCCACACATACCACCAGACCCAGGATAGCATCATGTCTGGCATTCTTGCATGGCTGCAAAGGCCTCAGTATCCTAGCAGGGATCATTGTAGGTATGTGGCCTGCTCTCCACTTAGACCGATGTTTCTCAATCTCAGCAGATTCAAGATGTATGAACTTCAACTCCCAGAATTCCCTAGTCATCCCCTCCCCATAGAGATAAAACTGAGATCTGGGCACTGGGATTTGACACCTAGTCTTGGTGTCCTCTCTTCCAAGGAAAGAAATTATGCTTGCCGTTACCTCTTGTGCCACAGTCTTCTTCATCACTGCCATCCATGCAATCGGCATCGGCATCACAGCGCCATCGAAGTGGGATGCAGTGGCCACTCTTGCAGTGGAACTGATCTTGTTCACAGCGTGGCTTGCATTCTTTCTGTGAAGGAACAAGGTTTGGGGGCATTTCAGGTCAGAGAGCAGTGATCTAATATTGAGTAAGTTATTGCTCTGTCTGAATCAATAACGCTTCCCTGAGCAGCCGAAGTTGTTGAGTCTTAATATCATAGTACTTGCAATAGGACTTTCAGAATATAACAACTTACTTTATGGGATTACACAGGAAGGGAACGAAGAATGCAAAATTAAGCGGATGTCATATAAAATTAAAACGTGATTTTTTTTCCCTCTCAGAATCAGCATTAGATAAAAAGATTTATCTAATTTATCTAATTTCTAAAGAAGCTACTTCCATCAAGGCGTCCTTATGGGTCTTTCCCAACAGTTACTTATACTGCTGTTCAGTAACTCATGTTTTTCCTACTAGGCACACCAAACTGATCCATGTTTTTTCATCTATAAAAATTATTTTAAACGCAGGCTATGCTGATCCCAGCACTCAAGTAAAATTCTATTTACTTCTAACAAGACCATTGCCCCCCATTAGATGTTAATCAGATATGAAAGCTACAATTTCCTTAAACATTTGATTCATATCTACAAAGACTATGGAACACGGATGTCAAACTTGCTGTGTCACGTTGTCGTCAACGTTGACGCTTCATGACATTTTTCCCATTTATGGAGCTGGGGTGGGTGTGGCCTGTGTGTGACACATCCAGGCTGCGGGCCGCCAGTTTGACACCCCTGCTATAGAAGTTATACTCAAAACATTTTTGGACAGTTTCAAGGTGGTGAGGGCTACTGTAAAAATTCAAGCTGAAGACTAGAAGCTAGTTGTGACATAGCTTCAACATAGCTTCTTTCTTGCAACTTTCCACCCTTGGGCCTTACCTCATCAGAGCCATCGGCACAGTCATGGTCCCCATCACACTTCCAACGGCCTGCGATGCAGCGGCCATTGGCACAAGAGAACTCACTTTCGGAGCAAGGCCTGGGCTCTGTAAGCAGAGAGGGACAAGAGTCGGAAAGCTTCAACACACCTGTAGTGAGTTGTGGCTATTCTACAATTCACACACATCAACATCGTTGCTTCTTTTTAGTGCCTCACAGGGTAGGCATAAGTAGCCCGATTATTGTAACACAGAAGATTCTTAACTTCAGTTTGACTAGAAACAGAACATAGAAGAGGAGAAGAAAAAAGAAGAGTTGGGGTGGGAGTAAAGAGAAAGAGGTAACAAGACAATGATTTCTGAGTTTATCTACCACATTATCCACATTCATGCCTTGCAAACAAATTTAATAAAGAAATAAATAAGCAGCAGCTTCTGCCACACTAACAGTCTCAGCTCAACTTTTTCGACTTGTGAACTTTGTCCTGTTTCACCTGTTGTCTGAAGAGTTTGCCTGCCACACACCATATACTAGCTTTGTAGCGACTGGCAAGTTCCTTCAAGAGATTACTAAATGTCAAGTACAGAAACAGCTTCAAGTTTCTTAGTCTCTGCTCCTGGCAACAACTAGGAGAGAAAACTCCAGAACTGGGTAATATGCTTTGGACATATTCAGTTTAAGAGCTAGTTTCAGTATAAAGACTGAAGTCACACCCTTTTGCATAACATGCATATATGCCTTTATCCGACTTTTTTGTTTTAATTGCTTGTGAGAAAGTGAGATTGTCTTGTTATTTGTTATACAACTGGGAGCAAGTAGCGCTTATGAAACTACTGCAAATCATCCAGAGTTCCAGCAGAAGTTTGCCATCCACCTTCTGTCGCTCCTAATTTAGAGACCCTCGGTGGGAGATTCAACACTATTATTGAAAGTTTCTGGGTGTTTCCTTGCCTCCCTGCCTCATAAAAAGTTAATGGGCAAAGAATCCCCTAGATGTATGGAACCAAGCAGATACCATATTCCACTTTCAACTTGGTTATTATCTTATTGGGGTGTTTTGTTGTTTCCACCGACACTACTATGATTGCTTGCAACATAGGAAATTGCATTGAGAGAAGCAATTTCTACCGGGGTATCATCTTTATCCGTAGGAAGTGAATCCTGTTTCAGAAAACAAGTCTATAATGCAATTTCTGCCCCAACGGAGGTGCTAGGACAGAACCAATGCATACACACCCCATATGGTAACCACTGATTGTCCAATGTTTACTATGCCACAATTGGCTGCTTCAATCTTGGGCTCTTTCTCAAAACATTTCATACAATAAAGGAAGGGATAGTAGAAATATTAAGAGGTAAGACGGTTCAGCCTGGTTTGTGTAGTAGAATTGACTTGAAAAAGAAGTAGATCTCCAACAAACATCACATAGACAAACCTCCATTAAATTCCTGCAAAAGGAATACAGAGGCAAATACATGGGAATACAAATGAAACCTCCAAATAATTTCCCCCTCCTTTCAACACAGTTAAAGTTTTAAAGGGGAAGGAAAACATTTTTGACAGAAACCTACCTCTGCAAGCCCCGATACGACAGTATGAAAATGGAGAAAAACATAAGATGAAGTGAAATGGCACAAACTCAAATTACACAGTATGGTAAGGAACAAACCAAAAGAAGTAGTCATGTTCTAGCATCTACAGGAGTTAGTGGGGAGGGGGAAGAGATGAGGTATTTTATGAGCTATTTTAAAAGATTTAAAATAATTGCTGGAAGCCTGGCTTCATTACAACACCCAAAGTTTCTATGAAAGCATTACTTTGTGACAGATCATGTCTTTTATCTTTATCATGCTGTTGGACATTTTTATCCTGGTCAACTGATACCAAACAGTGACAGCAGAAGGATTACCATTTAGTCAAAGCAAAATTTGTCTATGGAATTCCCTTCCATCTTGGGATATGATAATACCAAAGGCTAATAATCTTTTTGAACATCTCAATAATATCATCAGTCTGATCAATATCCAGAGCATTCAGCAAATTGGCATTCTGGACAATTCACCCAAGAATATTGCATACAACTGTTAAAAAATCTGGAATATTCATCTGACCAAGATTCCTCTTAGATATCTTGGGAAGGGGAAGTGTACATGAAGAGCACCCAAATGTTTGGTACCAGAAGATGAAAACAATGCAGATAGAAAGACTATTTAGGGTAACGTCTATGGAGATTCTCAGTCATCCAGGTCATGGTTGATCCAAAGATGCTTTTTTCAAGAGGCAACTGGACTTTCTGGTTTTTCTTTGAAGGTGTTTCGCTTCTCATCCAAGAAGCTTCTTCAGTTTTAAGAAGAAGCTTCTTGGATGAGAAGTGAAATGTCTTCAAAGAAAAATCAGGAAGTCCAATTGCCTTTTGAAAAAGCACCTTTGGAACTATTTAGCATAGTTTCTTAAAAAATTTATTCTGGTAAGATATGCACAATTGAGTCTTCCTGTTACCTTTTCTCAGGCCTATCTGGTTGGGGATACAATAACTGCAAAAAAAAATTATTTTCATGCAGGTACCACCAGCTGAGATGATCACAAGAATTGGCACAGAAGAAATGCAAGGGAAATATTTGCCTTGTTGGGCATCTTTTGGGTATGGCTCAAACAGCACACAACATTTGTCTTCTCAAATTACAGCTATTGAACTTGAAACTCAGCTAGTATTTTTCTAGCTCAATTCTTTATCACTTCTTACACTAATGGGAACTTTTCTGATGGGAAGAGATGCCTACTTTATTCAGTACCCATTTTCTACAAGCAATTCTTGTTTTTACAACCTTCCTAAAATTAGGCAGAAGTAGATAAGAAAAGGTAAGAAAAGGTCATCTCCTTCCTCCCCACATGCAAACACAGTAGCAAAAGGTTGAAGTGGGCACATACTACAGGTCTCCTCATCCGAGTTATCCCCACAGTCGTTGTCATAGTCACATTGCCAGCGGCCTGGAACACAGCGGTTGTTCCTGCAGCGGAACTGGTAGGGTTCACAAGTCCGCTGATCTAAAATAAAAGAAGAATGTGTAATGTGGAGAGGTAAAGAAAGAAAGAAAAAATGAACAAGAAATGAACAACATTGCTAAAGAAAATTGCAGTAAAAATCAAATTGCACATGAGAAAATTCTGAGAAGAATTTTCTAATAGTATATGGAACAGTTTTGGACCACGCTGTAACACTGGGAAATCTTTATCCCGCATTGTAGCACACAATGGGCAGCATGGAAAGTGTCCAGAACAGATTAAGATTAGAAACTGGCTGCTGTTAGCAAAAGAGTTGAACCACACAGCCTGCCCCCAAAGGGTATATCTACTCAAATTCTTGGGAACAAGGAAGTGCATGCAGCCTGCCAGCCCCTACCCAGAGGTGGTATTCAGCAGGTTCTGACCAGTTCTGGAGAACCGGTAGCAGAAATTTTGAGTAGTTCAGAGAATTGGCAAATACCACCTCTGACTGGCCCCGCCCCCATCTAGTCTCTGCCTCCAGAGTCCCAGCTGATCGGCTGGGTCTTCTTTTCTTTTTTGGCCCTGCACAGGAGAACTGCTGAAAAGCAGATTTGGAGAGGGCTGGGAATGGGACTTTCCAGTAACTTTCCCCCAGGAGTGGGGAGGGAATGGATAATTTACAGTATCCTTCCCTTGCCACACCTATCAAACCACTCCCACCAAGCAACACCACACCTGCCAAGCCACGCCCACAGAACTGGTAATAAAAAAAAAAATTGAATCCCATCACTGCCCCTATCCCTTCTAAAAATACCCATGATACAGTCAACTTACCACATTCTTCCTTGGGCTCATCTGAACCATCCCCACAATCATCCTCACCATCACATTTCCAACGTGCTGGGATGCATCGGCCAGAATCCTTGCACCGGAACTCATCCAGACCACATCTCATTTGTGCTTGATGAATGAAAAAAATTGAAGAAATGAAAAATGAGGCGCAAACAGATTACTTTTAGAAAACTGCACATGTCAATAACACAACTGTCATGGCCCCATCTAACACAGCTGTCATGGCCCCTTCAGAGGAGGAGTTAGAACTGGGACTGTCAGACAGGGAAGGCACGTCTCCCTTAGGATATTTGGAGATGCCAGGGGCTGAGGAGGATGCTGTCCTGGGCCCCTCAGGCATTGGGTGAGGTGGTTGACCTGATGGAAAACAACTGCCTGCTTGCACAGACACAGGAGAGGATCGGCTGCTGAGTGTCAGTTGTGTCGATAGGCAGTCGGTCTCCTCTGATGAGGAACAGCTGTCTGCTCCAATCGATCCAAGAGCAAGCAGAATGTAGCATAGACAAGCCCAGCAAAGGGCTGCAAGGCTACTCGGGGAAAGGTCACCCCCACCCTTCTGTGCAAGGAACACCTGGAGGGAGTCATTTGAAGAGAAGCCATTCTTTGCCAGGAACAATTCTTTACTTTGGCTTACACTCCCCCCGGCTTTGATTCATGCCTGTTGCTGTTTGCCTTGATTCACTTGGAAGATTGCTCTTTACATTTTGTTTTGGACCTAGCCGTTCTCTTGTGGCCTTTGCTTCACTGTGCCTCTGGAACAGCTTCTTGTCTGGGGCCTGTTTCTTGTTCTCCTGACTGCCCTTCTCTTGTGCCTGGACTCTGCCTTGTGGATTGGACTTGGAATCCTGGACCTTGCCCAGTGAGTGTGCTCCTACTCTGTGGTCTTTTTTTGTTCTAACGGGATTGGGTTTGTGAGACTGAGGATGGCAGCCTTCAGGGAAGTGTGGGGGTGGAGCCTTCCCAGTCGTTGGAGGGCTGGAACATTTGTTGAGAGAAATAAAGGATTCTCTAGAGCAGGGGGTCTCCAACCTTGGCAACTTTAAGACTTGTGGACTTCAACTCCCAGAGTCCACAAGTCTTAAAGTTGCCAAGGTTGGAGACCCCTGCTCTAGAGGTCTGCCTTGCCTTGATCACCTGGGTCGCCACCAAAGCACAGTAAGCTAAATAGTCATTACAGGCTTTCTTGTTTCAGAAATATTCAAGTCAAGAAAACTAAGTGGTTTTCAATAGGTCCACAAAGGCTAATGTCATTAAACAGTTAGTTTTTCAGGTTTCATGTCAGGGACTCAAATGGAGAAAGGAAGACCAAAGCAAGACATTAGGTGTTCTTGGGGACATAAGAACTATTCTCCTTCTCAAAGCCAGCTCCCCTAGAGTGCATAGTGCCTTACTGCAGTTGGCAGGCTCATCGGATCCGTCCACGCAGTCGTTGTCACGGTCACAAACCCAAACTCGTGGAATGCAGCGTTTGGTAATGGCACACTGGAACTGGTTTGGAGCACAAGTCACTTCCGCTGTAAAAAAGGAAGTGGAGTCAGGAGATAACCCTGGTATATAATGGGAGTTCCTTGAAATCAATGCCTACTCTATGCAATCAGACAATGACCCACAATATAACATATGTTGGCCATTACCTCTTCACTGAAGAAAACCATACAGTTAAGTCCTCAACTTATAACCACAATTGAGCCCAAAATTTATGTTAAGTGAGACATTTGTTAAGTAAGTTTTGCCCCATTTTATGATGTTTCTTGCCGCAGTTGTTAAGTGAATCACTGCAGTTGTTATTGTTAAGCCAGATGTTAAGTGAATCTGGGTTTCCCCATTGATTCTGCTTGTCCAAAGGTCACAAAAAGTGAATTACATGACCTTGGGATACGGCAACAGTTGTAAGTATGAACCAGCTGCCAAGTATTTCAATTTTGATCACATGATCATGCCACAAAGGCCATAGCCATGAAAAGTGGTCATGAGTCACTTTTTTTCAGTGCCATTGTAACTTTGAATGGTCATTAAATAAACTGGTGTAAGTTGAGGACTACCTGTGCTTTAATTCCACATCTCACCCTGAACCTCAACACCTGCAGATTTTATTTACTTTGATTCATGGTGACAGATTGCAAAATCCCATCTTTTTTTTTTGTGAGTGTGATTTTTATTAACATGGTGCAGAATTAGCAATACACTATAATTTGGCTTTCACGTACAAACAAACTCCCCTGGATATTTATGGAGATTATGCTAATTGTGCAAGCACATCTGATCTTTTGACAAGCCTGGTACAGAGACTGGCAGGAAAAAGGACTCTAGTCGCTTTACTTACGACAATCCTTCTCATCTTCTCCGTCACCACAGTTGTCCTGCCCATTGCAACGGAAGATGCCTGGGATGCAGCGATTGGTGTTTGTGCATTTGAACTGGCTGGGCAGGCAGACATGGACTTCTGACAGAGAAAAGGAGAGAAATGAACCCAGCTCTAAGGGAGAGCGCGTCAAAGCCGATTGGGATTCTAACCTTGCCTGCAATTTTCCTCACAGTTTGACAACAGAAACGGAAAGGGTGGGGAGTGGAAGCCTTGGAGGGAGTTGGGGAGGGGCTGAGGAATCAGGAAAGCCAGCTGGGCCCTGGGAAAGTTCCCCTCGCTTCAAGGTCATGTTATAGGAATTCTTCAAAGGGCACAGACTGTTTTCCAAAACACAAAGAAAGCATTGGATCAGCGAACAATGGACAGTAGGAAGCCTCAAGGGGAAAGGGGGAACTTTACCTATGCAGCTGTCTGTGGAAACCCTCTCAGTAAAATTAGACTGTTGGTAAAATTATGTCCCAGGAGTTATTTTTTCCTGCATGTGCTAATGCAGAGGTCCCCAACCTATTGACCACTGAGCAGTGTGAATAGCTGACCGGTGGGTGAGTATGTGCACGCCTGCACAGCCCCACTGGTGCGAGCATTGCTGTGACCATTGTGAGCGCTCGTGACCCCACTGGCGTGATCATCGTGGATACTCACGGACGCACTCATGCAGGCACTCACATTCGCACAAGTGTCACCGCAAGCATTGTGGACCCTTGTGTCCCCACTCACACAACAGGTGTTCGTGCGCATGTATGCGCCTGCCCCTCCCACAAACCATCCCCTCTTTCCCCCCCCTTGTCCTCACTCTGGGCCACCAACCCGGAAAGGTTGGGGAACTGTGTTAATGGGACAGTTGATAATCCTAATTTTTGTCAGGCTTTCTCATGGGATGTATTTCCATGGCAGTCATTTTTGAAAGACTCCCATGTACTTAGATGTCTTGTCTTTACTCTGAAATTTCAGGGAAATGGAGGAGTAGGGAGGAAAGAGCAGTTCTGCGTAGATTCATTTTGCTTTCCTTGGTTTGCCATTCCTATCATATTAAAGATCAAGAAAATCAAAAAGGGAAAGGGAAAGGGAAGAGAAAGGAATGGGAAGGAAAGGTTCCATCCAGAAAGCACAGCCCGAAGATTCGTAGGGATGGAGACACTTTTTTTCTGATCTTCACACTAGAAATGACTCTGAGAAATGGCTGTTTTATAACCACCACCTGCTTCCCAATTTTTACTCTTTTCTGAGTGAGTCAATAGTGAATTCGGGGTAGCTTGATCACTTTGCATTTTTTATGGTTTTTAACTTTTTAACTTTTAAAATAAGGGATTACATATTAACATGACTGATTTGAAATTTCCCCCCAATAGGGGGGGAGAAGGAACTCAAACAACTTCTGTGGAGTAATGTGAGAAAGGCTGAGGATACTTACCACAGTTTGCTTCATCCGAGTTGTCCTGACAGTCATTGTCCCCATCGCAAATGAAGGCTGGGTTGGTGCAGATTCCTGTAGAGCACTGGAATTGCCCTGGGCGACACTTGAATTCAGCTGAAAAGAATAAGTGGAAAGAGGATGTGGTGCCTTAGAAGCAGCTCCCTATGGATTCTAGTTCACTGGGAAAGTACAGAGTCAAAGCACAAGGTCCCTGGCTTCAAGTCTGGACTAAGCAGCTGATGAAGGGGGAGACCTTTGATTTAGACTCTGAAGAACCACCATCAATCAGACTATACTGCACTAGGTAAGCGAGATGGTGTCTATAGGCTATGCAACTCACAAAGGCTAAGAAAATGATGGAGTGGTGAGGACCAACATTTATCTGGAAGAGTATTCACAGCTTCTGATCCTGGGGAAGAGGGAATAACCACATCAATTTTTATGCAGGTAAATAGTCAAGCTGCTCTGTGAGAGTGCTCGTACAACTCATCAGTACACCAAGAGAACCAAGAGGCCCCAAACTTCTCACATCTGGGCCAAGAGGATCGATGATCTCTCATGATTTAAAAGTTTTGTTGTTTACGTTCTTTCTTTTAAGCCGACTCTTACAACCATTTGTTACCAGGTATTTTACTGCTCATTCTGTAAATGTTCTGAAATAGCTGACCACTGGTAGCAATAACTTTTAATTTTAGAATTAAAATTATAGTTTAATTATATCCAAGGGAGGGGGGTGGCGGCCTTCATTTCCCCCCACCTCAGATTATTCCATTACTGCAAGGAACCTAATTTGGCAGCAAACAACTCAATCAAATTCAGGAAATTTTTCGGTTTTGGGGTTTTATCTGATAGGGATTAAGGTCTGTGCAAAACAAACCCAAGTTACTTTTAGCAACAACGAGCTGCTACTCAATGCACAGCAAGAATTCTTCTTTGAAGGATTGCTGACAAGTTTAATATATGGCTAGAGGAATCAGTTATGTCCTCCCTGAGGTATATTTCCTTTATGTTAGTATTCCTTGGATTCTATTCCTGAACAGTTAAACAGCAGAATAAAAGATCCCATGATGGCAGTGTTAGCATTAAGTTTGGATATGCTTTACATCAGGAAGCCAGCTTCAGGGAACTTATGAAATCATGAAACTCCCTTCAGAAGTCAAACAATTGATCTTTGGGCAATAACTCAAATCCAAAAGCACAGAGCTGTCATCCAGGACAGCAGTCATTAACTGGTGGGCCATAGCTCACTGGTGGTCTGCAAGAAAATTTTGGTGGGCCACAGAGAAATGTCACCCCCAAAGCAATTAATCCAGGCTGCACAGGAACACATGGCTGCGCCGCCCACAAGGCCCACGGGAACCCTCCCCGCCTACTCACTCCTTACCTGGCAAACTGCTATTTTTCCTTTTTTTCCCCCCAACCATCATCTGTTCTGCTGTGCCGGGATATTTAGATTAGCTAGGAAGCAGGAAATGGTTGGATTTCTTGCTTTCTGGCTAGTCTTTAGATCTTCGGCTCTGCTTTTAAGCAGAGCCAAACCTTCCTTAGGACTGAAGGTTCTATTATTCAGTGCAGACTCACGGCAAGCAAATTTTATGCGACAGACTCAGGTAGCCGATGGCAGATAGATTGATCACTGAATGAATCTGTGATTCTGTGAGCAACTCAATCTGCCTGCCTGCTTTACCTGATTTTGGGTAAAAGTTGCTCTTTTTAATAAAAAATTCAATATTTATATAAATATTTATAATATTTACAAACAAGCCATGCCCAGCCAGTCACATGACCACCAAGCCACACCCACAAATTAGGCCACACCCACAGAAATGGTTAATGGTCCCTGGTATTTAAAATTATGAGTTTGGTGGTCCCTGAGGTCCAAAAGGTTGACGACCCCTGATCCAGGAGGCTAATAACACAAGGAAGAGCAGGCAGTCCTCAAGTTATCCCCATAACGGAGCTCAACATTTATGTTGTTGAGGGAAACATTTGTTAAGGGAGTTTGGCCCATTTTACAACCTTTTTTGCCGCGGTTGTTAAGCAAATCATTGTATTTGTTAAATTAGCCACACAGTTGTCGAGTGAATCTGGATTCCCCTTGACTTTGCTTGTCAAAAGATTGCAAAAGGAGAGCACGCGACCCCCCGGGACACAGCAACGGTCATAAGTATGAACTGGTTACCTAGCATCTGGATTTTGATTGTGTGACCATAGGGATGCTGGTCATAAGTGTGAAAAATGGCCATGAAGACATTTTTTTCAGTGCCATTGTAACTGTGAATGGTCATTATAGTCAACTGTAAGTCAACTGTTGGATGGATCTGTTTTAGGGCTAAGTAACACCTTATCAATGGAAATTCTGAATGAAGGAGATACCAATTTGAACCCGTAGCTTGCTATTTCATCAATACTGCTTAAGTATGCTGATCCAAAGTAGTATTAGTTGATCGTTGAAAGTATGTGGGGTTGGGTCTTGGTAAAATTTGGATGGGGATGACTAAAAAATATCAGGCCTATAAGACAGAAGTTAAAAAAAATAATTCTGGAAGAAGGCAATGACCAATTGTTTCTGTCTTAGATATGTCCATTAAGTCAACAGAAGTAGAGCTTAATTCAAAGGAGACTTTGTCTTACGGTTCTGTAGAGTAACCAAAGTGCCTGACAGGTCCAAACGCCAGATGCAAATGTTACTCTCTTCAGTGCTTCAAAATTATTATCCAGGCCCTCTCACTGTTTTCAGCCAGGATGATCATCTATCTAAACCTATGACAAGGGTCTCTCCTGCCTAAGTCTCCTCCCAAAAGTTCACTTACGGCAATCCTCTGGTTCATCTGAACGATCCCCACAATCATCCTCGGTGTCACATTTCCACCAGAAAGGGATGCATTTGTCATTCTTGCAGACAAACTGGCAGGGAGAAAAGTTAATGATGCTGAAATAATGGCTGAGTAATGGTCGAAGGAACATAAGCTATCACCCCAAGACAAACTCCAGCCAGTAATATCGGCTATGTTAGAGTTTAGAAACAGTCTTTTTTTTTTTTTTAAGGCTATTAAAAGTTGGGATAGGAATTCAATTTCTAATCGCTTTATACATTAATTCATGAAAACAAAAACAAATTAAAGAAAACAAAAACAAAATAAAAAAAACCGTTTTTTGTATTTTAGGAGGTCAGTGGAAAAGGGATTGTTTTCTCCAACTGAAGATCAATTGAATGAATACGCTGGTTGGAAGCTCTATGGATCCAACAGATGCTCATATTTGGATGGAGCCTTCCTTTTCATTGGCTTGGAAGTCTCCCTAAAAAGAGAGCCCCACAATCCTCAGATAGCCTCCTGAAATGGTGTGGCTGAAAATTGGTGGCATATCTAAAATATGAAACCTCCCACTCTAACCTCAAGAAACCACCATTCCAGATATCCACATCACACCGTGATATTTTTGGGTAATCCTTGGTTTCTACGCCACCATTTTTTAAAGTTATCCCTCTTTTTACCAAAATGTTGCCTTCCCAGTGCTGAAGCATGTTAAGAATCCCTTGAGAAAGCAGCGCATGAAGGGTACTAACACTGAGCAAGGGTGAAAAAAAGTAAGACCAAAGGATTATATACGATCTATCAGCATCTCTTTTATGATGACCAGAAAATAGAAGGCAAAAAAAAGAGCATATCTTTTGCATCTTTGGAATTTTGATAGGATATCAGAGTTTTAAAAAAAAGGACCCCTTGTAAATAATCATCTTCCCCCCCCCTGCTCGCCGCCCCCCCCCCAGAAAAGATTTGGACTTGGCTACTTAAGAATGTGGCCCTCATGATGATGGCACCCTTGAGCAGATGGAAGTTGCATTCCTGACAAAGAGGATTTATAAATAATGGAGCAATGTTTGTGTGTCCCAGCCGGTTACCTGACTAGCAGTACAATTGGAGATGCAGGTTCTACCATCAGCGCCCAGATAGAAGTTGGTGGGGCATGCACACTTGAAAGTCCCTCCTGGTGACAGCAGGCACAAGTTGCTGCAGCCGCCATTGTTGATCGTGCAAGGATGGTTAGGAACTAAGGAAGAATCAGATAATGAAGAGGTGTATGTTACAGCAGTTAATAGCTGCTTGTGGTGGTATGACCTTTGCCAAAGACATCTGATCTCTGTTCTACTGCACAAAGATATCCCACTATCCTTGTAAAAGGAGAACCTCACTCCCCGAACTTCTCTTGCATGCACAAACACACTCACCCACTAAAAATAAATGAATGCAAATGTTACTCTGCATGTGAGAGAAAGGAACGAAATCTATCTGACAGAATATAAAAAGAAACATGTCCTGATCAACAATGTTCCTAGGGATTTTTTTCCATCACCGAAGTGGCTGCCAGGTGGTTTACTGTGTTTGAACCTCCAGTTTAGCAATAACACATATACTGCTTCATAGTGCTTTACAGCCCTCTCTAAGCAGTTTACAGAATCAGCTTATTGCCCCCAACAAGGATCTGGGTCCTCATTTTACCCACCTTGGAAGGATGGAAGACTGAGTCAACCTTGAGCTGGTCAGATCAAACTGCTGGCAGTCAGCACAGTTAGCCTGCAATACTGCATTCTAACCACTGAGCTACCAGGGCTCATTCAAGCAGTATCAACAGCTAGCACATAGCAATGTAGGACTCAAATAACAGCTCTGTCCCTTGCTTTTACCTGCCCTTCCATCTCTGCCCTGGTAATGTCTTTAAGGTCATTTCCTCATTTTATTGTGTCTAACATTGCCCTATGGTATAGTAACTGAAACCAATCTCTACGCATAATACCTTCTTTCCTCTTTTCAGCACCTTACAGAGAGCACTTACCATCTGGCTGCCTGTAAGGGTGGTAGATGTGGATATCCATGGGCCGATGCAGAGTGCTGATCAGCACAGACTTATTGGCCCCAGTGGTTTTGTGGGCTCGGTTGATGGATTTGGTCTCCCAATCAGTCCAATAAATGTAATCTTCAAAGAGGGTTAAGGCAAAGATGTGGGGGATATCTTGGTTCAGCACTATAGTGGGAGAAGAAAGAGCAATTTTCACTTGGTGACAACATGAAAGGAGCCGACTGAACATCTAGGCAATGGGAATGGAGAGCCCTAGGGCCAAGGATAGTATCTGCTCAGTACTATGGCAAAATATTCATAGCTAACAATGACAACTATCTCCAATGTTGCTCTTCTTCTGAACAATATGCTCCTGGCTACCCAAAAGATCCCCTTCTTTTTGGTTTTTAGAAAGTCCATCAAAAATATATATTTCATTAGGTCTTAGGGGCTAACACAGTACAACTTGTTCCTTAGGGCAACAGAAATTATCTTTGTCTAAGTTGAATGGATTAGTGCTGTAACTTTTTTATGAATTATGGTTGCTTTTCATTGCCCTGTATGCTCAACGCTTTTAACCTAATTTATGATGGCTGGAATGTATATTATTTGGAGTTGAGTTTCATTTGAGTAGCTTATGAGCCCAATATGTTTGTTTATCTATACTGTATATAATCATGGATAATCCCATCTGCGAATAAGCTGACCCTTGGATTTTTAACCAAAGTATCATGAAAAATGCATCACCCGTGCATTAAGCCAAATTTAATTTTCATAATTGGCTTATTTGCAAGTATATATGGTAGTCACTCATGACAAGTGGGGTTAAACTCAAATGCCTCTTTCCATTTTGTTAGTCTAATGAAAAATAGGAATAAAAAATGGAAAAAATATGATGGCAATAGGAGAATTTTAAGTATTCAATTTCATTTTCCCTAACTCCTCATACTTGCTGGTTGCTATCTTTTAACTCCTTGTATTACCCCTTGGAATGATATTATGTATTTGTGTCATTCAGAATAGTGGTTCTTGGAATTAAAGATAGTAGTAATATAACAGTGAGAAGCCAGGTAAACTATCTATACATGCTGCACATACTAATTTCAAAACCAGCTTCCAATTTGAAGAATATTGTTCTAACACACTAATTTATAAATGGAAAGAAACTGCAGTTCAGCTCTCTTCATCTGTTCTCATGATGATCGCCATACAGATTGCTGCTTCTGTTTTCTTCAATTGGCAGACCCAAAGGTCATTACAGTGAGGAAAAACAAATATCAAAATATAACATGGGACAATCAATCCACACAACAACTGTACTTCACCATGTGCTTAAAACGGTAAAAAAGCTGGCATTCAAATGCCACTGCATATGGATAGGAGGCAATTCTTCCAGTTCCAATTTCTATTTCCAAAATAAAAAATAAAAAATCCTGATGATTACAGCACTTATTCATCTTTATGGAAACATGTTCCAGATACTTTAATCTTACAACAAACAGAATTTGACAGGATATATGAGGATAATCTGCAAAAAAATCCCAAACTTTTAAATAGGCAGAGCACAGAAATATAGTTCTGCTGTATTTATTCTCTGTGCGTAATGAGTTTTATTATTGATGCTGTCATTTTTAATCTATTTTGGTGAACATATATTCTGTAAGGTGATATGTGGGCTGTTGTTGTTATTTGTCTCACTTATAGGGTCCATTTGTTTTGCATTGTGTTTGCTGCAGTTCCTGTAGCAAATCTGTCAATGCACAGGGCAACAGGGAGGTTTAATTTTCAAACAGTTTGTTACAGAAGCTGATGCTGATTGGCCTTAAGAGAAATTGACTTGCTCAAGATCATCCTGGTGACTTCTGTGCACAAAGGAAACTATAACTCAGGATTCTGCATTCCTCGTCTGGCACTATATCTTATTGGCTCTCAAAAGGCGATATATAAGTAAGTGTAATTTAAAAGAAAAAAGTCAGCAGCATACAATGACAGAGGCCTGGAAAGTAGTAGGCAACAAACAGAGGAACTCTGCCACATGCTACTGGAGGAGAAAAGGGAAAATATTTGTAAGAGACAATAAAGGGGAAGAGAGGTTCTAAAAACAGACTCTAAAATTGAGGCTACCCGAGAAAAAAAAATTTTTTTTTTGAAATAAAGTGAAATTGGAACTCATGGGAGGAATATACATCCCATCAGATCTTCTGTGCCATCTCAGAGCCTTCTTCTGGCTACTATATTCAGCCTCCTCTCTGCATCTGAACATGAGCTGTTACAATTTACTCACCAATGTGGCGGTTAGAACCATCCAAGCTAGCAAATTCAATGTAGTCCTCTCGCGCGTCGGCCCAATAGATGCGGCTGTTAATAAAGTCCAGGGTGAGGCCATTGGGCCATGTGATTTTAGTCTCCACAATGACACTCCGGTTGGTACCATCCATGCCTATCTTGCCAATCAGGGAATGGTCACCCCAGTCAGTCCAGTATAAATATCTGGAAGGAAGCAAACGGAGTGGGCAAGAATGGCATAAGCATAGGACTACCAGGGTTGTTTTTTTCATCCTACCATTTTCCTGCAAATATTAAGTCTGCTTTTTTTTCTTTGAGGGGGAGGGATCAACCATTGATCCATTGGTTGTGACCAACTAGCTTTTTTGTTAAGATATTAAGATTTAAGAACTGACCAGCAGTGAATAGCTGCCAGATGTAGGCTGATGTAACAAGAGTGATTCAACATAGTATGGGTATTTCCCTTTAAGACTGGAGAGTAAAGATCCCCTTAAAAGATGTGTATATAAAAGGCAGCCATTAGAGGGTATGGTTCTCTTTCCTTGTGACCAGTATTCAGTGCAGAAGTTCTCTGTGTGTTAAGAGGAAGAAAAGCTTGCTTGTATTGTATTTTGCCTACCACATGTATATTATCTGTATATAACTGTTGTATATTAAACCACTGTTAATGTCTAAGTCTCTGTTATTGCTCCTGAATTATCTCATAAAGGTAGTCACACTGCCAAACGCTCTGACATTTTTGCCTGAACCTGACATTGTGACCTGAGAGATGAGTGACTGGCTCAAAGTCACCCAGATGCTTTCATGCCTAAGGTAGGACTGGAACTTGTAGTTCTAGCCTGATGCCTTAAACTCTAGAGCAGAGCTTCCGGCCTCTGGGCCGGATGCGTCATGCGCTGCCCAGGCCTGGTTTAGCGAAGGGGAAAAAATTCACAATATGTCATGTGATGACAATGTGATAGCATGAGTTTGATACCCCTGCACTAGAGCAAACTGATTCTCTGCTGTCCCCTATCTTGTTAAAATCTTAAATTCACAATGGTATAAAACAATACAGGTAGTCCTCATCTTACAACAGTTTATTTCATGACTGTTCAAAGGTGAAAGGCACTGAAAATGACTTATGACCGTTTTTCATACTTATGACCTTCTTACAGGCAGAGTCAATGGGGAAGCCAGATTCACTTAACAACCGTGTTACTAACTTAACAACTACAGTGATTCACTGAACAACTGTGGCACAAAAGATCATAAAATGGGGCAAAATTCACTTAATAAATAAATGTTTAACTTACTTAGCAACAAAAAATTTGGGCTCAGTTATGGTCATAAGTTGAGGACTATCTGTATTGTAAAAATTTACATGGTACCAATAATGGGCAACACATTCATTCCATTAGAGAAGAGACACAAGTTTCCCTATATAACAAGATATAAAAAAAGATCCTATCCCCCTCCAAGAAACTTTACACATTGGGAAATATTATTCCTCTTCTATGAAGCCAAAGCCCACATCCCTCACTGCAGAACAGTTATCAAAACCTGCAGCCAATTCTTTATCTAAAGGGCTCCCACAGAGGAGAGATGCCTGCTATTTCTGCTGCCCCTTATCTCTTAAGCAGAACCTGACTGTCCTTTAAAAGGTAGGTCAAGAAATGGCCAATTCCCAGAATTTTCTACTCTGGTTCAAGAATTCTAAAGTTTCAGCCTTCTGCTATATGGTTTTACTGACTAAATTAATTAGTTAACTGTAAAAGAATGAAACATTACATCATTCATGCACTGGGGGTGTCAGGGATGAACAAAGCATAGGTAAAGAAAGGTGCCACCCAGACTAAGGAAATGAACCCTAATGTATTTGGGAAACTTACCCATTCTGTACATCCACCACTAACGCTCGAGGCTCCCGGAGTCCTGAGTTGACCAACACGGTGCGGTAAGCCCCGTTGAGCTTTGACACTTCAATAGTATCTCTTCCCTTGTCACACCAGTACAGGTTTCCACCCACCCAGTCCACAGCCAGTCCATCGGGATTGCTTAGCCCAGTGCGGTGTAGGACCTGCAAGTACAGAGGAGAAGGAAACAACAATGTGGATATCAAAGAAAAGGAGTAAGTGGGACCCTCTCTCCTGTTAGGGACCAGCAGGGTTTGCCTTAGAATGGGAAGGGATAGGAGTTTCTTAAGTCTGGAATGGAAAACTAGAGGAGCTGGTCATCCCCTTTCAGGAAGGAACACAGGCTTCAGCCAGAAGTCAAATAGGCCAACACACCTGTACATTGCTGCCATTAATGTTCATGCGGCGGATCATACTGCCCTGTGTGGTGACATCAGTCCAGTAGATCATTTGTTCCCGGTAGTCAAAGTCCAAAGCTACAGCGTTGTTCAGCCCCTAAATCCATCAAGACAAAAAAAAAAAAAAAGTAATTTTGACATATGGCTAAAGGAATACACAATTCCAGAATCTGCTCAGACGTTATATTTGGCCCTCACCCCCAACATTACCTGTTTAAGCAGTGTATAGTTGGAGCCATCCAGACTAAGCTTTCTTAGGTAGTATCGATTAGCAAAAATCAAGAAAGGTTCATCATCTGTTCAAGGAAGCAAAGGAGGGATGCCAGAGGGTTAAAAAAACCTAGAAATTCCCAGTGCTCTTCTAATTTCCACATTTGTCACCTTCCTATCACTTGCTAATTGAATTTCCTGTGTAGATACAGAGAGATACTTCAATCTCTCCCATTAATTAAAGAGACAAGAGGAGATTTAAAAGGTTTATTTATGGGGAGCAGGGAACTATGGTAGGCAGAACCACTTATGGCTGGTAGCTTAGTGATCATTCAAAGTTACAATGTCCCTTCCCTTAGCTACTTGCAATTCAAAGTTCTGACGGCTGCCCTATGACCTCACAGTTATGTGATTTGCATTTTGAGTGCTTGGTAGCCAGACCGCATTTACATTTACATGTGACCTGGATTTATGATGTTTTTGCCGGAAATTGGCATTTACATATGGTTTCGGGGGGGGGCGGGGCAGGGGGAGGCCATTGCAGAAAATGGATTTGTTTAATGACTGCCACGTTCACTTTGCAGCTGTTGCATTTACCTAACAACCAGTGCAAAAAAGGTCCTGAAATCTGGTGTGGTTACCTGATAACCCACTTAACTTTTGGCACAGTTTATATGACTGTAACTTCAAGCTCAATTGTGGTTGTAAGTCAAACCCTACCTGTACGGGTGTGTGAAGATGATAGCTGCTATATTTGTAACTTCCACAAAGAAGTTGTTCTTTACTTTTTCTTTTACCCCTTTATAATCTTTTTTCCCCTATTTCTTCTTCATCGTTTCTGTGGTTTTAAAAATCTTTGTACAGTTTTCTTCTAATAAAAATTATTTAAAAAAAATAAAATAAAAAGAAGAGGACTAATAATTCACTGAACTGGACACAAAGAGACTGAGAAAAGAATGGAGCAACATTTATTCCTCAGAGTCTTACATTTAAAGCTGGAATTTCTAGGAAAAAGGGAATGTAAGGTAAGAGGAAGCAAGAGTTTGTGTTTTGAGATAGAGTTATTTCTGCAGAAAGACTTCTTTATGTTCTGCCCAGGGGTTGTCTTAAATTGTTTCTTTTTTGTGTGTGCTGCTGAGTCAAATCTAATGTTCTAATTTACAAATTAGAAAAAATTGACTGTGTATCCTTGGTCTTGCATTACAATTCATCAGGCTGGCTGGGAACGTGGTAAATTTCATTTACAGTCTTTTGGTAGTCCATATCTTTAATTGCATCATCTTCCATCTTGCAGGGGGGAAAGTGTTTATTTAGAGTGGCCCAGCACAAGTTTGTAATCTGCCTGCAGCATTTATTTTTTAATTATGGATTTTCTGTTTAGCTGCTGATTCTGATCAAATAACTCACTTAACTCCTTTTCTACTATGTTGCATATATAAATTTTAAGGTTTAAATGGCAGTTTTATATTTATCTATAAAAAATGTTTATCTGTAATAAGATTGGTCAATTTCCCAAGCAGGGAATCTAGGGGAAAGAGCCAAAAGGAAGCATTAGTAGACATTTTTTTCCTGAACGCCATCACTCTGCTAAACAAATAATTCCCTCAACACTGTCCAACTATTTACAAAGTCTGCACTACTGTTAATCTTCTCATCACTCCTTATCACCCATCCCCTCCCACTTGTGACCGTATGATGGTAACTTTGTCACTTGTATCCTGCAATTTATATTGCCTGTTTCCTAGTATGATTTGATTGCTTATTTGAACCCTATGACTATTATTAAGTGTTGTACCAGATGATTCTTGACTCTGACAAATGTATCTTTTCTTTTATGTATGCTGAGAGCACAAATTCCTTGTGTGTCCAATCACACTTGGCCAATAAAGAATTCTATTATATTATTACTGAAATTATTTCAACTTTTGCACTTTTAATACAAAGAAAGGAAGGATACAAGATGAGGTGTCCCCTAAAAGATAGTGAGTGACAGCAGGAATTATGAAGTTACTAACTCAGTAGGTAATGGGGTTTGATTATTAGACCCAGAAGGCTTCTCAGATAAACACAGTACTAGGAAAGGACCATGCTAAATATATACACAACAGTGGTGTTGAACAGTTTTTTTCATTAGAAGTCTTTTGAAGCTGAAACAGAGTTCCAAATTTGACATGGGTTGTTCTGACTCATGAAAAGTATTCTGAAGCTCTCTGGATTATTTCTGAAGTGCTCCAAGCCCCAAAAACTTCTACCATGGCCGAAACATAGGACTAATTCCAGTGAGGTCAGAAACTACCTAAGAGACTTTCTTTCAGTTTGTTGTATCTTATTCAAGTCTCGGTCCATCGAAATAGATTTTTTGCCAAACCCTAAATCTATGACTCACGGCCCCAAATGCCAGGAACCTTTGCATCTCATAAGAGTTGGTTACCTGTGACAGCTTTGCAGCTGGTTGGATCATCAGGCTTCAGGATGTAGCCATCTGCACACATGCACTTAAAGCTTCCATGGGTGTTGATGCAGATCTGGCTGCAGGGGAAGGTGGTTGTGCACTCGTCAACATCAATGCAAGTCTTGCCATCATACTTCAGCTGGAATCCAGGGCGGCATCTGCACTGCAGGGGCAGCAGAAAATCATTACATGTTTACAGGGAGGGCCCTAGGAAATATAATCTCTCTCTCTTTTCCCCTTGACTTTGTCTACAACAAATATACTCAATATTACAGCTTTTCTCCACAATACTTAGAATCCAAAATTTCTTCAATTTCATAATGCCTTTCCCCTTTAACCAAAATTGGGAGTGGAAGTGATTTTTCTATCGGTCTCATTCTTGAACCTTGAGCAGACTCCAATAAACTGCAACTAGGGGTGAATCCGTTTAAAATCCCCTGGCAATTGCAATTTAACCATAAGTGGGTTGATGATTCAACTGGCAGGATGAGATAGGACAGTGATGGCTAAACTTTTCCGGTTCCTGTGCCAGAAATTGTGCACACGCTTGCATGCTCGCACTCGCATGCCAGCACCCAGAAGGCAATGTGTGCCTCCCCTATGTCCCCTACGCATGCGCACGCAATCCTCACCACCCCCACCACTTTCTTACCTGCACTGCGACTCACGGCTGATTTTCGGCCTCCCAAAGGCTCGAGGAAGGCTTCTGCAGGCTTCTACAAACTTTGTAGGCCAAAATCTAGCCCCGTTTCATCACTTCCTGTTTTTCCGGAAAAAAACGGAAATAACAAAACGGGGCTAGATTTCAGCCTACAAAGCTTGTAGAAGCCTGCAGAAGCCTTCCTTGAGCCTTTGAGAGGCCGAAAAAGGCCTCAAACTGGCTGAAGATCAGCTGTGAGGTGCCCACATGTGCAGTGAGGTAAGTTTGCCTGCAGCTTGCTTGCTGGCACAAATGGCTCTGCGTGCCACCTGTGATACATGTGCCATAGGTTCGCCATCACAGACATAGGCTATGGATAGGCAGAAGATACATATGGATCTCCTGCTAGTTCTCAACCAGGATCAATCATTCCCAACTAGTCAGCTGTAGGAATAATTTATCCCTCTGAAATTCTGTTCTGTATTATAATGATGAAGTGAAGGAAATGTTCCACAAGGGTTTCTAGAGAATGCCTATGAGTTACATTCAACTTTAGGTGCAGATGTCTGAGCTGTGAAATCTCTCTTTCTACGTGTAGAAATATTTATTTGACATATTTAAGAACCTAAAGTATTGAAATTTTTATGGCATATCAAAGTAGATTCAACAAGTATTGGCCAAAGTAAACTCAACATATGGCCAATACCCAGATCTTCTTGAACTGAAGTCATATATTCTGCCCATTAATTTATAACTTCATGGTGGGAACAGTACATCAAAATCACCACTTCTAACTGCCTGATCAGAGGGCTGATCTTGACCCATCCTCTTCCCCAAAACAGAAAAAGAAACTACAGCCCAACCTTGTAGCCGATTTTGAGGTCCTCACACTCCTGGGAGCAGCCAGTCTGCTTCTTGTTCAGGCACTCATTGATGAAACAGTTCAGCTCATCAGAGCCATCACCACAGTCATTGTTGTTGTCACAAAGCAAATTGTTGGAGATGCACTGCTCATTGTGGCAGAGATAAAAGGTATCATTGCACTTGCTCTCTGAAATGATAGTGAGAAATCATTAGGACTGATGTCAAAGCAGTAGGTTTTCTTCCCACCTACCATGTAGGTTTCCATATTTACAGCTTAAGCCATCGCACAAGAGCTAACAAGCACAACCTTCTCTGCCTGTGAGTCAATCTGTCTCCAGCCACAATTACATATTTAGACAACTTTCTGTAAACATGACACCCAAAGAGCTTCATCACAAAGCATCTCTCCCTCTAAAGTTCCAAATATATCACTATCCATAATATTAAATACAATTGAATAAAAAGTACTTGATGTTAAAATAAAAAGTCCTCACTATCAAAAAAAAAATATCATTAATAATTCAAGCTTAGACTGAACCCTAATTTATTCACTCAAAGAGTGCAGTTATTTTACACAATTCTGTTCCAGTTAGGTAACAAAATGGCTACAAAATCTCCCTCAGAGAATATACTTATTTACAGCTTTATAAATGAAATGCAACTTTTTATAGCTTTAAAAAATTGAATATATCATTCATCTGTATTCATGGAACAAGTCTAGCAATCAAGATAAGACATCTCTAGGGTGATATGATCAGCTCCCATACTAGGTAACAATCTGACTCTTCCCTCTAGATCAGGGTTGTCAAACTTGCGGCCCATGGGCTGGATGTGTCACTCACTGGCTACACCACACCCAGTTTAGCAAAGTGGGGGAAAGTAATGATGTATGTCATGTGACAACGTGACGCTGTGTGTTTGACACCCCTGCTCTAGATTAATTGAAGATTCTCAATGCTTTTCAAGAAGTATATAGAATCCTGCTGCTAGATTACTAATTAACTAGGAATAGACCAATTAAAGGAGTGCTTCATTTTGTTCTCACTCTTTCTGACCAAGGCTATAAACCAACAATAGGTCACCACCCCAACTCCAACCTCCTGGAGACCTACCAGGGCTAGAACATCTTGGATTCTTGGGGGCTTCGTCAGATTGGTCGTGGCAGTCAAACTCGCCATCACACTCCCAGAGTTTGTTGCTCAAACATCGGCCATTAGCACAACGGAACTCGTTGGCACTACAAGTGGGGTACTCTGGTGAAGGCCAAAGCAGAGGGGATAAGAAATCAAGCCATGAAACAACAGTGTCTCTTTTTATCATGTAACAGGATCAACATATGTTTGAAGAACCCCCTATTTGCTTTACTCTACGTAATATTATGCAACATGCAGAAAGAGTAAAAAGTAGTGAGGCAATGAAGAGATAAAAATAGAAACCTAACCAATGTTAAGACCAGCACTATTTACTGTACTTCTCTATATTGTGCTATCCTTGCAAGTTATCCTTGCTCCCATAACATCAATTCATACATTTTCATTCATTAACATTCCCACCTCTCTCTCTTTTTGAGGTTTTTGTCAACTCTGTCCAACCACAACTTCTTTCCTTTCACTCACTCACCCTTCTTTTGTATATCTGTTTTGTAATTTGATCCTCATTTATACTCTCCACATAACCAAACTACCTAAACAGAATTCTTCCATGCTAGTTACTCAATTTTGCATTCAGTCTATAGTCATTCAGCACTCACACATCCCTGGCCTCTCTTCTATTTTATGATATACACTTCTTCAGAATTCCAAACCAGCTGCATTCAACTTATTTTTATGTTTCTTCTGTCAACCCTAAATCTCACTTCCAAGTGACAAAGTAGATAGAGTCATCCATGACCATTTTCACTTCTTTTGAGAAACATGTTGGATACTACCCACTTACCAGCATTTGCATACATTAGAAATGTTTCCATTTTCCCACCTTCAATTAACATTCTACTGAAATACACAAATTCATCAGCTTCTTCTGGGTTTTCACCATTTATGTCTAACCTGCAATTTTTCACTCCATTTTTCTTGTCAAGCACAACTACTTTGATCTTTGATAGATCAATTTTCAGGCTCCTACCCTCCACTCCATCATGCAATTTATACAACATTTACTGAAAAACATTTTGAGTTTTCAGCAGGCAACATGGCATTGTCTGCATTTCAAAGTATGCACATATTTATGTCACCAACATATCTTTACTGCTGCCTTATAACTTATTCATAAATATACTAAACAGGTTAAATATCACACATCCATGTTACACACATATCCAGGTTAGGCTTATAGTCATTCACTTATAGACATTCACTTTCCCAAATAGGTGTGTCTGGAGCATGCATATAAAACACTCAGCCCTAGTTAACAACTGAGAAATAATTAGGAATACATACAAATCACTTTCAACCAAACAATGGGGCACTTCAGGTTCTGGTAGAATATATGAAGATGCAATGAATTCAAAGTGGCAGTAAAACTTTACTGGTTACACTACAGTGTGCATTTGTTCTCTCATACATTTCTTTAATTATTCTCACTTATCCAAGTCCTCTTCAACCAAACTAGCCAGGCATTAGCTGCAACAGTCCACACACCTTAAAATTGCCAAGTGTGAAAAACACCGAGCTAAAGGAATCAGAACTTATCAAATCTAGAACCAGGATGATTAAAAGAATGGGTAGGCTTCACCAAGTGCCTCTTTTCTTCCAAAGCCCTAGTTTCACAAAACTGATAGTTGTGAATTGATTGTAGAAGGGCACTTTGTATGCTCAGCACCTAGCCTCCTTTGTCTGTCTTCATGTGAAGTTTCTCTTTTGAACATTAAAATACACTGCTAAATGACCTAACTTGCAAAGCAAAGTGAAAGAGTCTGTGATATTACCTGTTAGCTAAAAATACAGTATGGTCAAGGGTTGCCTGTACTGGCTTCTGGGCTCCCAAAACCGCTTGCTCACATGAGAACCACTGTAGCACACTGGTTCTCAGGGAACAATTGGGGAATGTCTTTCATACACAGTTAATGTTTAATTACAATCTAATTTCTTCAAATCAACCAATCAAAAAAGCCAGCAAATTGTTTCATAATGTGCACATTTCCCTCATAGATTTTAAAAATTATCTACATAATAGTATTAAATAATAAATTAAAATTTATTTTTTCTCCTTTCAGGTTGATTTCACTTGCCCTCAGGTAGCCAAATTTGATTTGGTAGCAAGCTAATAAAAATTGGGCTACTGTGGCCGCTCTCGTGGTTGAGCATTCATTCTAGGCTGGCACTTACCACAATTAGGGGATTCATCAGAACCATCACCACAGTCGTCATCATGATCACACACAAAATGTTTTGGGATACACTGCCGGTTGTTGCACATAAACTCTCGTTCGTCACAAGTGTTGTTATATACTGAAATCACAGATTACACTGAAATCAGTTAACGCCTATTTCTCTATGTAGTTCAATTCTTTTTATACAATCACAATCACTTTTTTATTAATTGCGAATGCATGACATGTGTACACTTTAATAAAAAAAACCCTGTGAGCAAATTCATATAGTTACTTCTTTCCACTGTTCATTAATTCTTCATCACTGTCATAGAAAAGAAAACCAAAGATGTAACTGTTTTGTGAATGAAAGTGAATATATGTATCCCAGGATAATGTTGCAGGATCCAATCTGAGTTGGTCACCGAGACCAGAGGGTTTATCTTCCAAGCTTTTTGGACACGTGCTGGAACCCATTTTCAGGGAGCTTCTCTGTAGCAGAGTGTGTGCTGTTCTCTGTGTGGTATTTATCTGATTGGTGGCTGTTGTATGTGGCTTTTAAAATGTTGATTGGGATATGCTGATGGCTGGCTTTTAAGTCATTAGCTGTCATTTGCTTGGGCTGCCCAGCCTTCGCCTTCTAAATACTTGATAGACTATCAAGTACCTAAAGGTAAGGGCTGGGCAGCACAAAATGATTTAAAAGCCAGCCATCAACATATCCTGATCAACATCTAAAAAGCCACTTACAACAGGCACTATAAATACCACACACAGAACAGCACATATTCTGCTAGAGAGAGGTTTTATTTATTTTATTTTGTCAAGCAATTATAAGATAACAGGTATAAGTATAAATATAGTTATGAATACATGAAATGGATACATATAAGAAAAATAAAAAGAAACAATAGGACAGGGACAGTAGGCACTTTGGTGCGCTTATGCACGCCTCCTACAGACCTCTTAGGAAAGGGGTGAGGTCAATAATAGACAGTCTAAGGTTAAAGTTTTTGGGGTTTGGGGAAGAAACCAGAGTGAGGTAGAGTATTCCAGATGTTGACCACTCTGTTGCTGAAGTCGTATTTCCTGCAATCAAGTTTGGTGTGGTTTACCTTGAGTTTGTATCTATTGTGCGCTCTTGTATTGTTATGGTTGAAGCTGAAGTATTCATTGACAGGTAGGACATTGCAATATATAATTTTATGTACTATACTTAGATCAGACTGAAGGCGTCGTAGTTCTAGGTTTTCTAGGTCTATAATTTCAAGTCTGGTAGCATAAACTATTCTGCAACAAGTAGGAGCGGAGAACTCTTCTTGTGAAATATTTCTGGACTTTCTCCACTGTATTAATGCAGGTTCCAGACTAATGAGCTGTATTCAAGTATTGGTCTAGCAAAAGTTTTGTATGCTCTAGTTAGTAGTGTGATATTAGCTGAGGAAAAGCTACGCAGGATTAGGTTAACAACTCTTAATGCCTTTTTGGCTATGTAGTTACAGTGGGCTCTAGCACTTAGAGTTTTAGCACTTAAGTTCCCTGAAGATGGGCTGCAGCATGAGTCTGAACGCTCGGAAGACAAAACCTCTGATCCTACTGACTGACCCACATTGGATCCAGACAGCATTTCATCTCCTAGGGAGAAAAAATTGTTCCCCTGACTTTTTGGGTTAATCTACCCGCGCCACTACCACGAGAGGCAATGGTGAATTTCTGCTCATTCTGAAGAAAGAAGAACATTTCAATTTCATTCTCTCTGGGATGGTGCTAATTATACAACTCATGCACGATACAATGAAATTACTGAAACAAAATGAGATGCACCAAAATACTGGCACTACATGTGATTATTAAGAATATGATCAAAGCAAGACTGAGATTTATGCAGCTGAAAATACTATCAGTTGCAGATCTTAACTGCATCATTTCCTCTTTACTTCCTGTGACAGACTATAGAAATAGGGCATCTAATTAGTTCAATACCTTAGGCTTTGTTTTATCTGGTAATGGATATGTGAAATGTATAAAACTGATAAAGGAAGTCAAAGTAATTTTGTACTCTGTATATTATTTTATCCTGAACTTTCCCAAAACAAGACAGGAAAACCAGCCTTTTTCACAAATCGAACTTCAGATAAGCTTCTGATCGAAACCATCATAAAAAGATGAGGTACCCAGCTTTGGGTGATGTCTTATAAGGAGTGATTTGGTACTTACCATTTTTGTTTTCCTTCCTCTATAATAGGCAGCCTTTACCACTAAGTCCTATTTCTAGACACAGTGGGAACTGTATACCAAAATATATCGACACGGTCTTGTTTACAAAGATGAAAAGCAAAAAGCAGTTTAGTTTGCCTCTTAAGGTAACCAACAAAATGAATAACAGCAAGAGCTCATCAAATTTCCAGCAGGGGACTGTAATCAAGTAGAGAACGTTCAAAAGAAGCAATAACTCACAGCATCCAGCAGCCACAGTTTCATCAGCTCCATCAGGACAATCCCTATCTCCATCACAGAGCCAGCGTTGTGGGACACACAGGTAGGTGTTTGGGCACTGGAAGGTTCCGGCAGCACAAGTAGTATGATCTAAAGAAGCAAAAAAGAAAAAAAAAAGAGGAACGGGTACTGAGCCTGACAAAATCAAAAGTCGGGAATTTGTGATTTTTCTCATCACCTTCCCACATTTTTTGTACATCATATGTGCATTTCACACATCCACCTTTTTTTTTTCAGCTGCTACTGGAATTAAGAAATCTTTAATCTCAGCTTTTCTTTTCCTTCCTTTTTTATAAACAACACTTAAAAAAAACCTTTCAGAACATCAAAAATGACTTGAATCAGGAGCAAATTTTTATTTCTTTATGGAATGTAAAGACTACTTCAGTCATCTGACTTAAGCAGTGTTTAGGAGCATGAGATGAAGCCAATACAATAGTAAAATACAATGAAAGTATAAATCAACAATGAAAGTGTAAAGTTACAATTAATCATAGAAGTGGTTATAATATTCCAGGCATCAGGAGTTCTACAGTGTTCAAACCCAAAAGCCATCTAAAGAACCATCAAGCTTCCAGAATGCCATGACAATGGAAGCTACCTTTGCGGGGTTGTGGGGGGGCAGAGGGGGAGAAGAGAAGGGAGAAAGCAAGCTGTTACAGAAGAGGGGAAGCCCTTATCACCTGTCACTATAAGCAGCAACTTCAGCAGAAATGTACTTTGCAGGCAAAATCTAAAACAAACTAGGAGCTCTCAGAGACAGCTAAACCCTGAGCCATGAAGTTTTACTAAACCAGGATCTTGAATGGCATTTCAGAAACAGAAAGGTAACCAATGCAATCTCATAGCTATGGCATTATATGACATATTGAGCCTGTTCAGCTAACTGGAGAGCTGAAAACAAACTATAGTGATTAAATGGGAATTGACAAGGGTATGCATGAATGGCTAATTTCTCATCCAAAATAATGGGGTGGGCTGAAGCTGATGATATCGTGGAACTCTACAGTACTGTATTCTGTTAATTTCTGTTGGGAAGACATCTTGAGTACTAGAAGCATCACCAGAAATAATTTCATCAGAAATCATACTCTGAATGAGGCATTGAATTGCACTCTTTAGGATAATGTATAAGCAACTTGGACTAAAAAATGTTCAATCCACCTTTCAACACCGATTACCATATTTGTTTCTTTGATTGTTACGAAGCATCTCTCATCACAATCAAAACCACACAGGTTATTTTAAACTAGTAAGTGGCATGGATGGGCAAATTAAGGTTCTGGCACCAAACCTTATCCTTAGTTTCATTTTAGATTCTCTATATTCCCCTTTAATCACCTTTACTCAAGATCGATGGAAGTTTCCTGCCTTTTTTGAGGTAGAAATCACAAGGGAACTATAGCCCAAGTTATATCATAGATTTAACATTTTTTTAAAGAAGGAAAATAAATAAAAAATTAAAAAAATCAAAGAAAAATCTAAGTCTAAAAACCCATGACCATGGTTATGACAGAAATCTGCCCACTTGAATAATTTCCCCACCCATTACAATAGCAATAGCATTTAGATTTGTAATTGTCCCATAGCACTTTATAGAACTCTCTGGACAGTTTACAGAGTCAGCATTTGGGCCCCCAACAATCTAGGACTTCATTTTACCGACCTCGGAAGGATGGAAGGCTGAGTCAACCTTGAGCCAAGTTTGAACTGAGCTCCAGTTTGTGAGCAGAGTTAGCCCGCAATGCTGCATTCTGACCACTTCACTACTACAGACCTTCAATCCTGTCATGTTAAGAGGATCTCCCAGATACCAACTGATGGTTCACCTCATCAAACGCTTGATTCCTTTCATGATGTCACAAACACCTCGTTCTTAGCATCAATCACTCAACTTTTATTTCTATCTATTTCCATCCAATCCTATCCAACTCCTTTCGATACATCCACATTTTCCTTTTTGTATGTATTTTGTGAAGTTGTAACTATTTTTACTAACTTGCCATCTCTTCTTCCTAAAATCAGAAACAAAACTTACGGCAACGGTGGTCTTCATCAGAGCCATCACCACAGTCATCTGCACCATCGCACACCCACTGTTTAGAGATGCACCGATGATTGTTGCATTCAAACTTCACTGGGAAGCAGAACTTATCTGGAAAAAGAAATCGGGCATTGTTATAGCCACTTCCAAACAATTCCAAAGTTTCTCACAAAGAAGTCCACAAAATGGGAATATTTTTTTTCCAGATTTATTTAGTGCATGGCCTAGCAATATATATTACCATTTCATCTAGAAGTCAATAGAAAGAAACATCAAAAAAATCTATGTTCAAATACCAATATCTAGGCCATCTAACCATTGAAGCGCAGCATCGTTTATATTTTTAAAAATTAGACATTGGACCGGAATATGCTCTCAGCTTACAGCTGGTCATGACGATCTACAGATTGATGTAGGATGCAAGGAATTACACTGAGGGGAGGATACTATGCCCCGTTTACACAGAGAGTCCTGACAGACACCATATGTAAGGTGCAAATCCTATTCAGGTTAGCCACTGCTGGCAGCCAGACTACTTTGTTAGGCTTTCCTGGCTTTCAAAATACATGGGAAAGAAATTGAAAAAAAAAAAAAAACCAGACCTTTTCAGGCCCAAATGACTAGAGAGATTGCAAATGTTTTCAATTCTTCCCTTCCCCCCCCTCTTCCCCCCCCCCAGAATTTACTGATTATTCTATGTTAGAAACTCATTTATGGAAAAGAAAAACAACACGGTGACTTACTGCAATGGGTTTCATCCTCTCCATTCTCACAGTCATTCTCTTTATCACAAGTCCAGGTCATGGGAATACATCTCCCACTTGGACAGGCAAAGTAGTTAGCTGGGCACTTAGATTTTCTTGTGCCTAGGAAAGACAATGGGCCAAAAGGGGGGGGGGGGAATAGAAAATAGAAAATCCATTACATTATTATTTTGTTGGTGGGAACAGAGAAAGATAAGTATTACACAATGGTCAAAGGCTCTATGATGGTATCTTTGTCATCAGATAAATGAACGGATGGGGGCAAGCAAAGGCGAAGGGCATTCTACATTTTGTTAGCAGCCAAGCTTTTTTTTTTTTAAAGGTATAATTAAACCTACAGGCAGACTAGCAACCATACACAGAAAGATAAGACAAACAGACACACATACATATACACACTCACTCCTCTACATTACTACTCAAGAAGTCCCTAGAGTAACTTACAAGCAATCTAAAATGTAGCAGGAAAATCCATATAAAATAAACACATGGCTAAAATGCCCCATAGCAATAAAAACAATCAGTGTGCTCTACTGATTCCAAAAATTTACAATTACTTATGTTCCGTCTTCCAAGATGGCAATGTCTGAATAGTTTAAAAAGTAAGGCAAAGGTCCCCAGTCTCACTAGAAACTCCCTTCTCCCCCCCGTAAAACCTCTTTTTAAGAAAAAGGAATATAGAGTACAGACTTAATAGATGGGGTATGTGTGCAGGTAAATGGCAGTGGGGGTGGAGTGGGGGAGTGGGCACGGGCAGACCAAGTGAGGGATGTATGGTGTGTGTGTGTGTGTGTGTGTGTGTGTGTACTTCCTGGTTATTCACATTTTAGATCATCCTTCCCTTTCCCAAGATAGTGGAGTGGGAAAGATAAGGTTGACCGAGGAAGGATTCTTATTTAGCTTAATGGCTAAGTATGCTAGCCTGCTTGTATATACATATTCTCTGAATGCTTGGTCCATTTCACCACAGTTCAAGGTCCTTCGGGGTTTGGATGGTGAGAAGGGTGGTTTTCATTGGAAGATGCTCACCTGGACAGTCCTGCTCATCTGAATAGTCGCCACAGTCATTGCTGCCATCACATACCCAGGATGGAGCATAACACATCGATGTATGCTCACATTTCTGAAAATTGACATTTTTCACTCCCAATCTGAAAAAGCTGCTACAGTCAGTGGCAGCTACCAAAAGAGAAGAAACAAATTGAACGTATGTAAATCCTGAGATACTTACTGAACAGGCCTAATGGAGCAAAAGCACTCCTACAAATCAGGCCATTGCCAGTTGCATTCAAAAATGTGGAGTGGCAGAATAATGTCATCTCGATCTATAACCCTTAGTAGCATTCATACTGCAGTTATTTTATATCCTGTCTTTCAGGGTACAGTTCTCCACAAAGAAGCTTATCATAATAGGCACAATTGAAAATAAAAACAAAGAATATTTAAAAACAAAGAAGGGGTTGGTGGGGTGAATGGGAGAGTGACCCCCAGAGGACAGGTTTTTCTTTATCAAACAGGCAGGCACATTTCAATGGGAGGAAGAATGTTATCTCTTCCACATGCTTGGGTGTCATGTATAGTAGCAGCCAGCATTGGAAAAATGGGAAAACAATCCACTAGCTAGCTTGGGTTATACTGTTTCCCAGAAGCCCTTCCTTTCACCAAAGAGAGGGACTTGTGTTTTGGATGCTTGATGAAGTATCTTTCCTCTTTGATAGTGTCACTCATCATACAACGGAAAGCACGTGACTGAATATTAACAAAGGAGTTCCCCAATTACAATGGCAACAGAGTACTAAGGCACATTCAACTTAATGTGATAGCCCATTTTTCCTAATTATATTAGCCCCTCTTATTGGTATACTCCTGCAATCCAATTCTGACTCAATGGTATAAAATATGGGACATTTTAGTGTCATGTTCAATTATGGAACTATGATTCTTGGCACAGCTGCATAATGGACATCTCTTGCACTTTCCCAGCTTAGCATAACAAGAACGTTTACTATTGAATTTTTTTTGAAGAGGTCAAAATCCACAAAGTTTTCACAGAGATCACCCCTTCCAATTTTTCCCCATCAGAAAACGCACCGCTAAACACCTATCTAGGACTATATTAGGGATTTTTGGAGGGGTGGGGGCTCTAGAATCCCAAAGCATTCCTTCTGAAGGCAGAGTGACCTTCACTGGCCAAAGACCACAAGGATTATCTACAATAATTTACAACTAGAAGTGGGATTCAAAAATCCCAGCCACCAGTTCGCTGCCCAGTTGCTGGGTGGAACTGGCCATGGTGGGTGTGGCCTACCGGAACTTCTGGTCGGTTCAAACACTGGTTTGGTGAACCAGATGCAAATTTAACATCCACTTCACCCGAACTGGTCCGAACTGGTAGAATCCCACCCCTGCTTACAACCATACAGCCATTCCAACAGTTTGAAGTTAAAGCAGCACTGAAAAAAGTGACTTATAACTGTTTTTCACTTGCAACTATTGCAGCATCCCCATGGTCATATTATCTAAATTTGACCGCTTGGCAACTGACTCATATTTATGACAGTTGCAGTGTCCTGAAGTCACATGAGCACCTTTTGTAACCTTCTGACAAGCAGAGTCTTTGGGGAAGCCAGATTCACTTAACAACTGTGTTACTAACTTAACAACTGCAGTGATTCACTTTACAATTGTGGCGAGAAAGGTCATAAAATGGGGCAAAGTTCACTTAACAACTGTCCTGCTTAGCAACAGAAATTTTGGGCTCAACTGTGGTTGTAAGTTGAGGATTATTAGTACTGGGTGAGTGAACTGACTAGTTAAAGCCTGCATAGGATTATAAAATTGGGGAGGGGGGGAGGGGGGCGGTGAAAAAGACATCTTATCAACATTTTATGTGCCTACTGTGCAACACTCACTGCAGTTCATTTCGTCAGAAGCATCTTCACAGTCAATCTGTTGGTTGCAGCGGCTGGAATTGCTAATACATGTCCCATCCCGGCAGCGGAATTCAGCAGGAGCACAGCTTGTCTCTGGAAAGAATGGGCCAGACCGGTCATTATGGGTCATTCTGGCAACTGCCTTCATTTTCTCTTGCTGCCCTTCCTCCGGGAGGAAGGCAAAATAAAAAAATTGCCAGAGCACTGGCAATATCCCTGGGCTAATTCCCTTTCTTCCCTTTAAGCCAGTAGTTCTCAACCTGTGGGTTGCAACCCCTTTGGGGGGTCGAATGACCCTTTCACAGGGGTTGCCTAAGACCATTGGAAAACACATATTTTTGATGGTCTTAGGAACTGAGCCATAATTTTATGGTTGGGGGTCACCATAACATGAGGAACTGTATTAAAGGGTTGCGGCATTAGGAAGGTTGAGAACCACGGCTTTAAGCCATTTCCCAGTGTAGGGATGGCCTATAAAACAATAGAGTTTTCAAACATTGGATGAGGGGGCTGTTGCAGGAGGAGGCTGTGTGAGCTTTAGCATTTGGAGGCAACCAGCAGAGCAGACAAACAAGCAGCTCTGCTGCTGAATTTAGGAGCGAAAAAGAGTAAAACCTTACAAAGGCAAAACTCATGCCTCTTAAAGAAAATGCTGGGTAACTTGGAAAAACAAAACAGAAAAACAAAAAGATTTTCTGTATCCGGTATTTAATGGGAGCTTCAATGACTTTAATTTGATTGACAAGACAAAAAAGAATCCCGCTCCCCATGCTCCAAAATGTCCAGGCCATATACACATTTTCCCTACTGCCTGCATCCCAATGCCACATCTTTTTATCCTTGCAATACGTCCCAAAGAAGATTGGAAAGACAGAGGAGGGTCAATCAAGATTTAACACAGGAGGCACTTTATTGGGCCCAGCTAGCAATTTTTTCTGTACATGTTTAATAATTTAGTTTAAATTAATTACTGAACTGTTTCAGAAAACAGTTGCTAAGTATTATTATAGTGCTTTAGAAAAGAAGTAAAAGGGCATATACTTCCTGACTGGCTTCCCCTCCTAAAGCTTACTGTTGCAAGGCACTTCATCTGAGTTGTCCCCACAGTCATCCACACCATTGCACCAGTCCTTGATGGGTATACACCGTTTGTTGGCACAGTGCAAGTAGCCCTTCTTACACTTGCGGCTGTCTGCAAGGCAAAATAAGCAACAGAGAGAACAGGGAGTGAGTAGCTGAAAGACAGTGGATCAGAACGTAATTTAATTATCAACGGAGTGAAGCAAGTACCAGCAAGCCTCTGAATAGAAAGGAAGGTCAGCAAGTTTGTTACATCTACATCCTCTCAGCTTGGAGCTGGATGGGGGAAAAAAATGCAACAGGCATTCCCTACTACGGAATTCCAGGAGACTGAACATTTTGCTGGAAAAGGAGCTATAGTGCTCTGCCTACATTCACAAAGTGTTGCATGCAGAATAGCTGTGTGGTGCACAGAAACAAGCCCCTGACTCTTCTCTTTCAGTTAGGAGCTTCAGATTTTTATGAAGTTTTCCACTCAAAGGGGAAAAGTCAAGCTGAATGTCAGGTTTCAGCAGAGCCTAGGGGTTGAGAAGGATTAGGGGTTTGTCTTTTTTTTAAATTCCAACTTTAGAAACCCTTGAGTGAGTTCATTCTGTCCACCAGTTTTCGCTTCCATGCAAAGGTATGTGACAAATTTATCAAATCTTATTTTGAAAAACCCTCAAACTACAAACTTAAGAGTGAAACAAAAAAACACTCTTTTTAAACTTGAAGAGAAGAAAAAAAATATTCCAACAATCTTCCTGATAACCTGTCAAGCAATGGATAAATTCTTCTCCAAGATATGCCCAGAAATACAGAATTATTTAGTTTAGAGCAGAAAAGCTAGCTGGGAGAATTCTCAGAGTTGAAGTAGAATGTTACTTCAAATAAATCCTTTTTAGTTTTGGGAGTGTGGCTCGAGGCTCATGATTTAATTGGAGTAAATGCCGGACAAACAAATTTAAGAGTGAAACAAAAAAACACTCTTTTTAAACTTGAAGAGAAGAAAAAAAATATTCCAACAATCTTCCTGATAACCTGTCAAGCAATGGATAAATTCTTCTCCAAGATATGCCCAGAAATACAGAATTATTTAGTTTAGAGCAGAAAAGCTAGCTGGGAGAATTCTCAGAGTTGAAGTAGAATGTTACTTCAAATAAATCCTTTTTAGTTTTGGGAGTGTGGCTCGAGGCTCATGATTTAATTGGAGTAAATGCTGGACAAACAAACTTAAGAGTGAAACAAAAAAACACTCTTTTTAAACTTGAAGAGAAGAAAAAAAATATTCCAACAATCTTCCGATAACCTGTCAAGCAATGGATAAATTCTTCTCCAAGATATGCCCAGAAATACAGAATTATTTAGTTTAGAGCAAAAAAGCTGGCTGGGAGAATTCTCAGAGTTGAAGTAGAATGTTACTTCAAATAAATGCTTTTTAGTTTTGGGAGTGTGGCTCGAGGCTCATGATTTAATTGGAGTAAATGCCGGAATCCTGACACTGACAGTCTTAAAGTTGCAAGGTTTTGAAACATTGGTCTAGAATATTAAAACATCTCCACAAGCAGGCTAGCTAAAGGAAGGAGAAAAGAAGAAAAATGAGAGAGAGAAAAAATCTTACTGCAGTAGGATGGCTTTTCATCTGATCTGTCTTTGCAGTGGGCCACACGATCGCAAGTTTCACTGAAGTCAATGCAATCGCCATTTCCACATTCAAACTCATTGTGTACATTACAGGTGGAGTTGGAAGCTAAGGAAGGGAGAACACCACATATTTGTGAAAAGACACCCATCTCCCAACTCCCGTTTTACTGAAATGTGCCCCGAAATCCCATTCAGAAGATACATTTTAGACTAGACACATGCTGTATCAAGTGAAAAAGCTCTTGTAAGTCCATGCAGAAAGATCAATAGCTAAACTTCTGAGCAATAAAAAACTGGCAGAAACCCTGGACACTTCGGCTAACTACATGCACCCCTATTTCCGTCTATGTCACACTCATCATAAGAAATGAGCAGCAGCAAGAGCTTTCTTTCCAGAAATCTGATGGCTCTTTTCTCTATGAACTGTTTAGTGCCTGCCATGTTAAACTGCTTCTTGGAATGAGAATCTCTACTGAATTTATTAAAATCACACACTCATCTCCTTGGCTCCCGAGAATGCTCACAGCACTGCCCTCTACTCATTCTGAGATAATTGCTGCATGGTACATGTGCTTTAGGACAAAATACGATTTGTGGATTTTCTCCTGTTGTCCCCAGATCCAAAGAGGCTTTGAAGTCCAAACCCTGGATGAGTAGATCTCTTCATTCTGTGCCTGCTCAGTATGAGTGTATTTCATAGGAACTATCATCGCAGTTCACATGCTTTTATTCCACTGGGTTTCATTACCCAGTGTGAATACTTACCTCTGCAGGTAAGGTCCTCCTGAAGAGTTCTGCCTCCCCGGCAAGAGCATGTCACTTCTCCATTGGCTGAGAGGAGGCACAGATCCTGGCAACCACCATTGTTTAGTCTGCACAGAGATAGCTCACCTAAGTGGAAGAAAACCAGAGTAAGGAGAATGAAGCCCATGAATAAGTGGGGTTGAAGATATACAGTAGATTGGAACTATCTAAAAGTGTGATGAAAGGTTGGTTGACTGGGCATTTAATGTAGTTTCCAGGTATTTTTGTTTGAAAACCACATCAACAAATAACTGAACCACACCATCTATTTTCAAAACTGAGTCAAACTTTTTTTCTGGGAAAGACTGAAAGCTAATCATATTTCTTTCCACTTTTCTCAGCATGGGTCTTATATGAAAAGCCTACCAGGATAAAGCCCTAAGCTTTAGTTGGGATTGTGATTAAGCTGAGCCTCAACTATGTACCACTGATAAATGATCTATCTAGGTCAGAAAATTAAACTCTTACATAGTCACTATCAGTGTCAGAAATAATGTAATTCACCTGATACTGCAGAATATGAAAAAACAATAGAACAGCAAGCTGTTTCAGGCTGCTTTACTCTACATCAGGAGTCTTCAAACTTGACAGCTTTAAGACTTGTGGACTTCAACTCCCAGAATGCCTCCCCCAGTCATGCTAGCTGAGGAATTCTGGGAATTGAAGTCCACCAGTCTTAAACTTGCCAAGTTTGAAGACCCTTGTTATAAGGATTGCCCACCCCTTCCCCATGGCAGACTGCCATCCCCACCCTCCCCAAAGGGTAAATGGTTCTTCTTACAGCTGTTGGTGTCATTGGCCACGGCAATGATTCCCATAGGTTGCTGGGGGATGTCAGTGCGTAGGTGTTTCATGCCAGAGCCCACATATTTGTTGGCACGCTGCACAGCACGACGCACCCAGTCTGTCCAGAAGATATTGTCACCATAGACAGCCAAGCCGAAGGGGTGCACTGGCTCTGCTTTCAAGATCACCTGTTGGATGTTATCACAGTATTAGCAGGGAAGAAGCAGGATGTCAATAGCCAGATATTATCATCTTAAGCCCATTCCTTCTACGCATTAATGGGCAATGGCTTCTCGCCAAGCATTTTTTCTTAATCTTCCTTTTTCCCCCTTACTCAGTATTCCATAAATAATAAGGGAACCTGCTGCTTTCCAGAAGTAATTGCAATGAATTTAACTGCAACTTCTACTTGAGATGTTGGAATGGAGCATCCACCTGACAGATCTAAAAGGAAGATGCTTGTAATCTTCACAGAATCCGCTTGGTGCAGTAATTTTAGCACTGGATAACATGTGACACTGCAGAGCTAAGTCTCTACCTCCACCCAGCTCTGAGCTCTTGGCCCAGTGACTTCCCTCTCAGCCTTATCTCCACTATGCTGTTGCTATGACAATACATTTGAGAAAGAGATTAAATACAGAGACGTTGGCTCTTTTTCAGGACCTGATCAAGAGATACAATTCAGGTAAGCAGCTAATGGAAAAGAGGTAACAAAAAGCAAATAGCTTGTAGGAATGAGTTAGAATTGACCACATAAGCTCTCTGAAAACTTATACCCCTGAGGTTCATAGGAGGAACTGGAGGAATACACAACTACTTCATATCATGTCTGACAAACTTATTTGCAGTGTATCTTCTTTATCAAAATGGAAAGGCAGGATGGACATACAGTACACATCAAGGTCAAAAAGCAAGCTTTCATTATGGCTTTATTCTCTTCTCGTTCTCCATATATGCTGGAACTAAATTCCCAGAATTATTAGTTGCCATGCTGGCCAAGAATTCTGGGACTGATAGCACCAACATATCCAGAAGATATTATACCAGGGAAGCCTGCTTTGCAGGCTTTCTGGGGTGGGGTGGGGGGAACACAGTTGATAGAACTATGGGACATACATATCGCTTGGAGCCATCATATTCACATCGCTCTATCTTGTCCAGGGTGGCATCAGAAAAGTAGATTTTCTCTGCCTTGTGGTCAATGGCAAGACCGTTGGGTGTGCGGATGTCTTTGTCAATGATGGTGATCATGTTGGCCCCTGTCAGCGTAGCTCGCATGATGCTGGGATGTTGTTCATTCCAGTTGGTCCAGAACATCAGGCTGGAGGAGAGGAGAAAACAAATTACAGAGGAAAAGTGCTACGTAAGTTGAAAGAGGGAAAGCTGAGGCACTGGGCAGAGGTGGTTTCTCCTGGATCTCCAGTTGCTGGTATGTTCCCTGCATCCTTATTAGAGAAAGGAAGATCTGGCTATGGCAATATATGATGCTACAGAAAAACTAATCCAGGCTTCACTGCTGTAATCAGCTTCATATAGTCTGAACAATATTTAGAATGTAATCCCAAACCATGAAAGATAGGCTTATGAAGGCTATTTGTAACAAAGATTATACTTATTTTAATTTTAAACCGCAGAATTGGCTGTTAACTTATATTCACTCAGTTTTAAGGCGCCCTAGTGGCCTAGTGATTAAAATGCAATATTGCAGGCTAACTCTGTCTATAGTCAGTAGTTCAATCCTGATGGGGCTCAAGGTTGACTCAGCCTTCCATTCTTCTGAGGTGAGTAAAATGAGGACCCAGATTGTTGGGAGCCAATATGCTGATGTTATAAACCAGTGGTCCCCAACCAGTTTCACACAGAAACATTTTTTCAAGGACTGGGGGGGGGGGGGGAGTCCAAGTTTGGTGGTTTACTTGCAGACGTTTCATTACCTGACTAGATAACATCTGATGTTGTTACCTAGTCGGGTAATAAAACATCTGCCAGCAAACCACCAAGTTCAGGGAGCGCCAATGCCTCCTCATTGCAACCCTGAGCGACAGATATTCTCTTCTATTGGGACATTTAAAATGGAGGGTTTCAGCTGCAGATTCAGGAACTGCGCCTGGCTGAGGAGCGCCTTCAAAACTGAGCGCTGGGAGGTGGCGGCCCATGGCTGTCTCCGCGGCTCAGGACAAGTCCCTGCAGGACGGCTGAGAAGCCCCGCCTCTCGGCCCTACCTTCCTCAGCCTCATCCCTCAGGTGTCTCCCTCCCTCCCTCAGGTATCTGCCTCGTTCCTCTCTCAGTCGCTCTCTCGCTCCTCCACCAGCCCAGGAAGAAATTGCTTCAAAGAAGTCGGCAGGATGGCTTCCTGTCGGCGCAGCTCCTCCGAAGCGCCCGTTCACCCCCACCCAGATGCCCGCGGTTCAATCCAGTGCTCCATTCTGCCTCCCTGCCTGCCTGCCTTCGTTTCTGGTTGTTTCGGAGCAGCTTCAGCTGAGAAAAAGAGGCGAATAGTTATTATTCTCAGACGAAGCTGCTCCGAAACAACCAGAAACGAAGGCAGGCAGGCAGGCAGGCAGGCAGAACAGAGCACTGGATTAAACCACGGGCGGCTGGGTGGGGGTGAACGGGCACTTTGGAGGAGCTGTGCCGACAGGAAGCCACCCTGCCAGCTTCTTTGAAGAAGTTTCTTCCTGGGCTGGTGGAGGAGCGACAGAGCGACTAAGAGAGGAACGAGGCGGGAGGAAACCAAAGCCGCTGAGCCGGAGAGCAGGACAGACTTTGGTTGCTTCCTCCCTCCCTTTCTCTCCTTTATGTTCTTGATCCCTGATCCCAGCAGCATTCACCGAAGGTAAAGAAAGCTGCATTTTTATTTTATTTTTTATTTTTATTTCTTTGCGGCCTGGTACAAAGTACCGGTCCGGGGCCCGGTGGTTGGGGACCCCTGTTATAAACCACACAGAGAGTCCTGCAAAGCATTATGGGGCAGTATATAAGTCTAAGTGCTATTGCTATTACTATTTAAATAATGATGGCCTTTAAAGTTCACAGCCTGAGACGTGAAATTCACTGGGCTACTTCAGATATATAATTCAGTGACAAACACAGGCCTCAAATTAATGTATTCCATTCCTTATACCCCCTTCAGCACAGCTATAACGGGGAAATTGTAAATATTCCATTTGAATTTTAGCTAATTAGTTTATTATATTCAAACATAACCTATGATTCATCTTAAGTTATATTGGCTGAGCAAACCAGTAAGTTATAATTTGAAGATGGCTTACTTTCAGTAATGCATAATCCAAAGTAACCACAATTTATCCAAGTGTATGATGCTAAGCAAAAATGAAATATTTTCTATTTCATCTGCAGACTCACAAGAAAGGAATGCATATGCTGAAGGATTGCATAGATAACACTGTTCATTGCTAAATCCAAACTTATTTCATGCCTTAAGCTTATCAAAGCAAGGCTAATTCAGGAGCTCTTCATCCATACAAGTGTGGAGCAGAAAAGATAACCTTTCTATAGTGGCAACTTTTATTTGGAAAATTCAGGAGTTGATTTTTTTTTTAAAAAAAAGAAGAAGGGCATAGGACTTGTGAATATATTTAGCATGGTGGTTGGTTTAACAATGCTATTATGTGCTTATTCTTGTTTTAATGGTTTCAGGTTATTTTAAGTCTGTCAGCTGATGTAAAATCCTTACAGGAAAGAAGTATGAAGAACAAAAAAATATATATAATCAAATGAACAAGGAAATGAATGAGTGTATGAATGAGCCCCAGTGATTCTGAGTGTTGTTTTTCAGTCACCCAAGGGATACTAGAACTTACTTCTGGCATTCGTCCAGTACAAAGGCTCGAGGGTGGTCATCTCCGGACATGGTGATCACTGTTTCTCTTTCAAAAGCTCCCACACGTGTCTGGTTCACAGTATGCCGCGTAATGGTAGAAGTAGTGTAGCTTGTCCAGTATAAGGCGTCCCAGCCTCGGTGATAAGCCAATCCCTCAACAGAACCAACATCTGTTAAAGGGAAAATGGGATTTGTTACTTAGTATGTCCAGTTCCCAGTTCTCACTTCTTTATTCTTGTTCTGAGCCACTCCTCGTTATTTTGAGCCCCTTTCTTATTTTGTCTTGATATTGCCTCACAGTCAATATCACTTTTCCCCAGTACAACTGAACCAACAAAACAGAAAACATTTGAAATGAACTATGTGGTAGTCCTCGACTTACGACAGTTTGTTCAGTGACCGTTCAAAGTTACAATGGCACTGGAAAACATTGACTTATGACCATTTTTCACACTTATGATCTTTGCAACAACTCCACAGTCACGTGATTTACATTTGATGCACATTTATGATAGTGGCAGTGTGCCGGAGTCATATGATCCCCTTTTGCAACCTTCTGACAAGCAAAGTCAATGGGGAAACTAGATTCACTTAACAACTGCATTCCTAATTGAATGCCTGCAGTGTGATTCACTTCACAACTGTGGCAAGAAAAAATTGTAAAATGGGGCAAAACTCACTTAACAAATTTCTCACTTAGCAACATATATGTTGGGCTCGTGGTCTTAAGCTGAGGACTATCTGTATCTGTATTATCTGCTACCATGAAAGCTACCCCACCTGACTTCAACAAATGGGAAGAGGGATCTCCCATTTCCCTGCTGCTAGGTACAAAAACGTGGTTTAGTTTTGTCCCCTTCTTGAGAAACCTATGCCATTCTAATTATATGCCTGTAATTTCTCAGAGAGGATTCTGATTATATGTTGCTGCTTCTTTCTGCCTTTCATCTTAAATAAATGTAGGAGTGGAAATGCCATCACAGACTTATATCTGGTTTCTCTCATCCTTCAAAATTAGCAGGGAAAATAAAGAAAGCTATCTTGATAAGCAATTTTCAATGCATCTCAAAACATAGAGCACAGAATACCCCAAATTTAGGGTACATTCAAAGTGACAATAAAGTTATTCTAAGTCACGTTTATTAACTGACTGAGCCCCAATCTGATTCAAGGCCCAAAAATCTTACTACCTTTCATTATAATCGGAAGAGTTTTGGGGAGCCCTACAATGGCCCATATTGCACCACTGCTCCATAACCTGCACTGGCTGCCAGTTTGCTTCGAATGCAATTCAAGGTGTTGGTTGTTACCTTTAAAGTCCTGCATGGCATGGGGCCAGGTTATTTAGAAAACCGACTCACGCAGAGGTGGTATTCATCAGGTTCTGATCAGTTCTGGAGAACCGGTAGTGGAAATTTTGAGTAGTTCCGAGAACCAGCAAATACCACCTCTGACTGGCCCCGCCCCCCATCTATTCTCTGCCTCCCAAGTCCCAGCTGATTAGCTGGGTCTTCTTTGGTTGCCCTGCACAGGAGAATGGAGCTGGAAAGCAGGTTAGTGGGGTGGGGAGGAAATGGGATTTTGCAGGAACCTTCCCCAAGGAGTGGGGAGGGAATAGGAATGTTACAGTCTCCTTCCCCTTCCACGCCCACAGAACTGGTAGTAAAAAATGTTTGAATCCCATCACTGGTCTCACTCCACTCGGACTGGCCCATCCCATATGTGTTGGCCTGCCCTTTGGAAATCCTGCCCTCTTGAGATGAAATTGGCTTCTACCCTTCTGACCTGGCTCTATCGGATAGCTTGAGGCCTTCAAGGGGGAACCATCACACTGGAGGTGATTGATGAATTAAAAGGCAATCCCACTTCATGCATCCTGTTGCTCCCTTTTTGAACCATTTTTGAACTATAATTTTATTTTGACTCTGGTTTCTATTTCTGATTGTTTTAGAAATATTTATCTTTTATGGTTTTAATGCTTTTAATGGTGTCAGTCACTCCGAGTCACTTTGAAATGAGATGGGTGGCAAATAAATCTAACGAACAAACAAACACGGATGGGGAACCTGTGGCCATCTAGTTGTTGCTGAAAGTCAGTGCCCTAACAGGTCAGAATGGCAAAAGATGACAGGTGCTGAAGTTCACCCATATCTGGAAATTAATTCACACCACACACACCCATGCTTCCTTTCACTGGACTTACTGATTAATGGTGGAAAAACAACACTAGGCCAAGTCACTTGGCAGTTTTCCATCTAGGAATGCCGATACCCTCCCTCAAGTTAATAAACAAAAGAGAACTAATTGGTTCATCTCAAAATGAAATGAATCCATCATCTCCTGGTTGGCCCCAAGCCACTGTTTGAAAAAGCAAATGAGACAACGCAGGGTACGAGCTTGATTTCCTTCCTTGCCAGCAGCTAACAAATGCCCACAAGCAGAAAAGGGTTTTAAATCTCATTAAAACCATTGCCATAATTTATACATACAACTCAATATGCAAGAAAAGAAGGGAGATTCTTTTTGCTGGAAGCAGAACGGGACAAACTTATGAAATCAACAAGAAATAAGAGTAATATGACCATGCCTTTCTCAGCACATTCCCAAAATTCTGTTACATGCATGAGCTGCCAGCAGCAACACGATGTCCTGTGGCTCTATTTTTTGAAACCCCTTAGAACTAATCTGTGAGCAGTGCTGATATTTACTAATCCACTTGGTTGGTAGAGAGCAGAGTCACTCTGTGCTATATCCAGGAAGGTGAAGAAAGACCCAAAGAATTATCCAAAGATAATTCTTGAAAGCACCTAGCAACCACTTAATGCAACACACAGTAGGGGGTTCCCAAACCTTTCATCATCACATCTTTTTAGTTTTTAGAAACTTTTACATCTCTTATTCCCTTACTCACTTTTAATTTTTAAAACAATCAAGTCATAATTACAATTAAAAATAAACTTGACCTACGTTTTTATTTCTAATGAAACTAAGCACAAATGGTTTTGCTTGTAAGAAGGATTTAATGAAAATATAATTTCATTCCATTACTAAGCTTTATTCTTTTTCTTAGTAATGTTTAAAAAGCTTTATCTGTGGTATGCAGAAGAAAAAAGAAGAACAATGCATACTAGTTCTTCCCTAGTTTTCAATTAAATTGGAAAACGCTTCACCTAAAATTCCCCCAAGCTTGAATTTCTGAAATTATCTTTTCCACTTGAACTATGTTTTATATTGAATGCTTGTTGTTGCAATATCTCTGGCTGTGAATTGACATTACTGGTTAGCCTGAGTACTAATTTATGAATAATACTGCCAGAAAAATTTTCTGGAAAATAGCAGATGAACTAATGTGCAAGGCAATCTAGGTGAAGCCCAATTGTGTTTCTTAAATCTTCCCTATAATGTTCAGGAATAGGAAAAGATGAAAAATTAATATTCTCTGTTTCTGTTCAACTGGACTGTTTTTCTGTAACATGTGTATGGCAAAAAGACCTGCAAAGTCTTAACAAAAATTTACACATAGCAATAGCACTTAAACTTATATACCACTTCACAGTCCTTTACAGCCCTCTTAACAGTTTACAGAGTCAGCCGATTGCCCCCAACAAGCCTCCATTTACCGACCTTGGAAGGACGGAAATGACAAAGTTGTCAAATCACATAATTTATCTGGAAGGTTTTTAGCACCAAATGCTTAACTGTGTATGAAGCAATAAGCTGTGGTTACTGGGTTTTTTCCCCTTTCACCTGTTTTAACAAATTCAGCTTGAGCTTAGTATGCTACCCATGATACACTTTTTAAACAGATTTGCTGAATGTTCTCTAAGGCCGGCTCTCACGTCTAGTCTAACACTATCCTTATACTCATATTTAACTTACTGTACATTGCTTGAGAGTGGCTTGGGTTTTCCTCCCAAGTTCCCCATATCATCAGAAAGGGTAACCTGAAGGAAATAGGGGCCTTTGGAATTTCCCAATTAAACCAATAAGAATGGGATTTGTATTTAAGATGGGTAATCTCCACAGACAATAAGAATGGAAGGCTCTGACACATTCGTCAAACATTCATTTGGTTGAATCCTTCCAGCAGACTACCAGTCTAGGAGTGGTAAGGGAAAGTTTTGATTGCTAATTCCTTATTGAATTTGAACTCCAGAAAGATATTTATTGCTTAATTTGCTTCTCAACCATCCTTTCTTTATTCTTGTTCTGAGACACTCAATTCATTTTTCTGAGTCTCTTTCTTATCTTTTCTGATATTGCCTTCAGGCTAGTAACCACAATCAATCAGTTTTTAAGTGCCCCTCCCCCACCCAGTACAATTGATCTAACAAAGCAGAGGTTTGCCTAGTGAGATATTTTGCTGTAATATGTATTTTATTAGGGATTCAACCCTGAAAAACAGTTCCACCAAGGCTTATTATCTACCTGGTAACCATCCTGAGGGCAAACTCCTGAAGAATCTGGCATAACTGCACAACATAGGAATAATCCTAATACTCCTATGATAATTTTCTAATGAATCTTGTATGCCCACAGCTATTTTACAGAAAATACAATTAAATGGGTAAAAGGACCAATAGAGCTTTCTTCACACCTTTGAGGAAATTCAACATTTGGCATTCAACACGAATGCCCCAAACTGGCAAGAATCAGCATATATTCCTGGCCACAAAAAGACACAACCAATATGGATGTATATATACTAATGCCAGCATATGATACGATTGGTTCTCATTAGAGATCTGCATTCCATGAAAATCACTCTTATCTAGAACTGTGTTTACCAGATTCTTACAGCATGTCATTCTTCTAAATGATCATCTTTTCCTTGACAAAAGGCTCTTCAGTTTGGAATATACGAGGGCTATCCACAAAATAGATTACGTTTTCGTCTGTAGCAAGAAGGGGCGGAGCTAGTGCGGCCATCTTTGGTCTGTGCGTCCGCCGCTCAGTCTGCATCTAGTCGTGCTAGTGGGAGGTTCGTATCATTGCCCGTTACTTCACAGCAAACGTTTGAAATGTGTGCTGCAATTGAAAATCCCGCGAGAAAAGCCCCGATCTTGCTGTAGGGCGGATGAGGAAAAATCTCCCACTTGAAAGCATTCAGGACTTCTCGAGTGCAATTTGCTGTGTGTGGTTGGGCACTGTCATGCAAAAACAAAATTTTTGAGCTTAACTTTCCTCTATGCTTGTTCTGAATTGCTTTTCTTAGTTTTTGCAACGTTTCACAATAATTTCAATCGGTTTATGGTTTTTTGCAAACAAAAACCTTTGCAAACAAAAACCTTATCACTGATCGCTCTTCACATCTCGCGGGATTTTCAATTGCAGCACACATTTCAAACATTTGCTGTGAAATAACGGGCAACGATACAAATCTCCCACTAGCACGACTAGATGCAGACTGAGCGGCGGATGCACAGACCAAAGATGGCCACACTAGCTCCGCCCCTTCTTGCTACAGACGAAAACGTAATCTATTTTGTGAGTAGCCCTCGTATATTCTGTAGAAGGGAATCAGATACCTAGGGTTCACCCATATTTTCAAGAGAGATTCCACTCAGATTCTATTCTGTTCCCTGAATTGCTCTTTATATAGAGAGTTGGCTTGTCTTCTTAGTTTTGGGTGTTGAACTTCCTAGTCTTCCCAAGAACGACTTTCAGAATTACCTGAGGATCAGGTAGTTCATTCCACAGTCATTGAGTCTGGAATCATGTTTGAGCAATAAAAGCAGATACTGCGTCCAAGAATCCTCTCAAACTGGGAAAGTCTTGTCCCAGGATAATGTCATAAAGCAATTCAGGGGTCGTCCTACCCTAGAAAAAGGCTTGTTCCTCCCTCCCCAACTTCCACTGGGACCTTAGGTACAGTCATAAACCTGGATTTACCATGAGTTCCTAAAATATACATCTGTTCTCTTGAGAGATGTACCCTGGGAAGATAAAAATGCATTGGATTAAAATACATCTGTATCAAGAAGGGCTTTCAATGCTTAGCCATTGACCACTGAAGTTATCAGTTGTAGTTTAATTGCAGAAGCAAAGTATCAACCACCTGATATTCAGCTAAGGGGCACTGCCAAATTCCTCCTATGGGAACTTACAATGGGAACTTACTTAATACTTTTTTAAAAAATTTCAATTTTACAGAAAGGTTTTCCCATTTAGGTCTTATATGGTCGTTTTACTTCAGGAAGAACCTGAGCCATATTGTACTATTGACTAGCACTTAAATGGGATTCTGCTTTCGCCCATAGACTATGGAGCAAATGTTGTGTGCTGAAGTAATTGAAATTAATAGGGCCATAGATACATAACTATGAGAGCTGATTTAAAAGCTTATAACTACTAGCAGAGCTATGTATTAATAGCTTTAGGAGGAACTAATAAATATTAAACAGGGAAAAGGGGAATTAGGAGTATTATTACTCCTAATTCATGTTCAGAATTACGTTAACATTTTTACAATAATTTCATTATGAAAATTACATCTTACAATTCAGACCTTTGCTATGGTTATGAATACTGGTGAAGAGCTTACTCTTCCACTTCTTTGTTATCTCTTGAAAAGTTTGGGAAACTAAAAAAGTTTGCCTACATTGTATGACTTTGAAGTACCGTCCAAATACTGATTTTGGAATGTTTGTTATAATAACAATTATCACTATCATCATCTTTTCAAATCATGTATAATTACATAAAGATGCATTATAGTAGAAACTAATTCTTGGTTGTTGTTTCTTCTCTGCATATTATATTCTAATTTGCCTCTTTGATTACATATGGAAGAGAGTTACTTCAAAAAGTCCCCCCTACTTCGACAGCCATTGACTTCATTGGCTGTTTGGAAAGGCAAACAGAAGAACAGAGGGGAGGGGAGGAAACTTGCTTGATGAATATGAATGAAATTCTTTTCTGTTCAAATACAGGAAGTTAGGAATCAGTGTATTGTCTGAATGCTGAAAAGCTTTTCCTTGTAAAAGAGCCCAAGTTATCTTATTGTCAGCTCAGTATCTGTTTTAAAGATGAAACCAGATGTCACAAATGAAAGAACTGTTGTGGGACACTGTTACTCTTCCGGTGTCTTTTTCTGCTCCAGCCAATGGTAGGAGGACAAAGCAAAACATAGCATTGCATGATAACAACATATCATACATTGTGTTGTAACAGATGTCATCTGAAGGAGATACGGAATGGAGATTATTCTATGCCACTTGCAGTGTCTAAGTGTTCCTGGAGATAAGTATTGCTATACCGTTTAATTCTTTCCCCTAATGGAAAATTATTTGCAACTCACAGTCAAGAGCAGTCTGATTTATAAGAACTGTCAAAATCCCCTAAAAGTATAGATATGCTTTCTTCCCTCCTAACAGATTAAACAGCAAAAGAGAAAGAAGGCTTCACCATTCAGCTCTTCCTCCAGGTAATAACTGTTCCTAGGAGGGGGGCTTTAGAAGAAGGTCACATTTTATTCACACACTCCATTGTTTCTGAAATTGTTGCAGTGCTATCTATAGTAATAGACACTGCACATTTTAAAAAAAGAACGTTTAAGGAATTTTTGCATATTAAGTAAGAAATCAGAATGCAATCCATATGATGAGTTAAGGAATGTGTATACTGTCTCTCCAACTTTCAGGTCAAAGTATCTGCATATCATCCACTAATTTAAATCAGGTGAGAATAAGATCGGAATGGTTGTCATAAGGGTAGAATTAAAGAAACTTTTAATTCAACAGACTAGCCTGCAGCCTATTGTTAGTGATAAATACCAGAGGTGGAAAACAATTTTATGACTGAGACAAATTATAGGTGTACTGCATAGTTCAACCTCAGTATATGGATTATTTTTCTGCACTTTGAACAAATCATTAAGACACATCAGCTAGGATAATGATACAAATGCAACCAAAACAAGCTGTGACCAAGTTTTTGCCTCATGAAATGTCCCTGACAGTGGAGTGATGTGATCCACTTATAGTTTGTGAGCTATAATCTTCATGAACAAAACACTACATTCCAGAAGTACTAGACAGGCTGTGTTTCAGCAAGGACAAAACTGGGAAGATATTTGTTTAGGTCACAACAAAACCCACAGGGATCCCGGGGTGATTTTATAAGGCAGCTAAAGCAAGGCTGATGAAAGTTGCCACTTCTCTCCCTAAACTGTCTCCTAAACAGCTGTCAGGGTGGCCCACTAAACCCTGTTCTTTTTAGTCCTTTCTTTCCCTCCCCTTAACTACACCACTGCTAGTATCCCTAAGTTTTCCCACTGACCCAACTCCCAGATTTTCCCTGACCTGTTTTCCTGGCTTTTCCTGTTCTTCCTTTAACCCCAAAACACAAATTTCATTGTGGTTTATCCAAAACAAAACAGCCATGTTTCACTCTGTATCTACACCAAGCATACATATTTCCTTTAGACATTATTTATCTGAGATGAGCTGTTCCTTATACAGATCATTCATCCTACTCTCTTCCTATGGCTGAACTGCAGCAACTTCTCCCTCCTGTTAGTGAAACAATCTGGATGATCTACCAATGTTGGTGAAGCCCAAAGTGAACAGAAGCTGGACAGGAATCCCATCAATCAGAAGGAAAGTTGCACAACTATATTATCAAATATAGCTATTTCAGGAAACATTCCAACTATTGAATCCAGTGAGCTAGCCTTTATAAGTTCTCCTGAATGCAGAGACTTAAACAATAGTCATTTAACATCCTGGAATTTTGGCTTTTAATAAAAGTGATCTGCTTCAATGCCACAGCCCTGGAAATATGAGGCTCCCTTATTCTGCAGATCCCTCAACCCACACAAAAATAATCTTTCCATGTAACTGCTGTTCTGAGAGTTTCTCTTTGCAGTGACACATTTATTTCTGGAGCTTTCCTCCAATCGGATTGCCACTTTGGTGGAAGCAGCCAGAAAATAAAGCAAGTGGGAGGGAACATCCCAAAGTAACTTACTTTCAACTATAGTCCTTCGCCCAGTTCCATCATCATTGATTTGCTGGATGTTGCCAAAGTGAATGTCACTGTAGAAGATGCGGTTGCTGCCCTTGCTGCTATAGCGGTAATCAAAAGCCAAGGCAATGACATTTTTCATGTGCTCGCTGTCTTCAAATGGCTTAATGGGTGCATTGAGATTGTTCTCATCGGATAAGTGGATACTTTTGAGAATGGTCCGTTCTGAATAGAGCAGGTACCCATCATAGTCACGGCAGCTTACACCATCCTCAGAGAGCATTCCGTGGGCACAGGCACAGGTCCGCTGACTTCCTCCTCGATATAGACACAATTGCTGACAGTCGCCATTATTCAGCGCGCACACATTGGTACCTGTAGAAAAGGGATACGAGAAAAATTAGCCAGCATTAGGTTGGTTTACAACCTGCTTCTACGTCTCTGGAGGTTTTAAACTCAGGTAACAAATTCCATCTTCACTGCCCATACTGCCACTCAGCCCCTTCTGTGTGCAGGATTCTTCACATACCCTTTTGCCTGGCTCTGTTGAACACCTTGATGTCCTTCAGCTGCACTCCTATTCCTGTGCGTAGAGACACAATTTCTGATGCATTGTCCTTGCTGCCCCTCTTAATGGATCCATTTGCATGAGTCCTGGGAGGAGGCACAGATAAGCATGCAACTATGAGATATTCTACTCTGCCAGCATAGCTCTTACATAGCAAAACACAACGAGGAAACTATTGTTTACAACACTGCGCCAGAAATCTTCAGTTCACACATATGCTTAAACGGGCATGCATTCTGATATATTATCTTACACACAAATATTATGGGTATCCACCCATCACCTCAATTAACAGATCTAAAACTGGAAACATGCACATGTGTCTCTGTAAAACTCAGCATATTTCCACTTCAAAAGACCGAATTAGGTTTGCATGGAAGGGGTTTCAGAAAGATGTAACAATATAATTCTGTAACGAATCTAGTTCTATCTGAACATGGAAGAAATGCAGTTGCTTGCAAAACACTTCCAGACATGACCCACAGCACCAAGACACAAACCTGTCACTCCAGTAGACGTAATCCTCAAAGACAGATACTGAGAACATATCCATGTTGTTACTGGATAGGACAATCTCTCTCTTATCACCGGTCTCTAGGTCTATGCGTTCAATCTTATCTGTCCGGGCATCACACCAGTAAAGCTTCCCATCCTAAAAAGAGATCCAGATGACAATCCATCTTGCAAATGATGTAACATAATCAAAGATACCAATGTGAATGTAAAATGCAGGCAATCTGTTCCCAACCATTTATCATTTCCCCTAAGTTCAAATCACATCCCAACAAGGAAATAAATGGACATACGAACTGCTGTTACTTCAGTGGGAGGGAGATTGTTTAAAGCCATGAAAGATCAAAAATTGAGGCAGAACTGAGCAGGACTCCAACTCAGCAGGTGACGTTGCAAACAAATTTGTTCAACAAATACTTTGCAAAAATTCGGATTTTGCTGGATTGCAGAGTTGCAGAATGATCATGCATGAATTTTAACTTGCCACAATGCTGAATTATGTTTTTGTGTTAAAAGCACATAATCCTATTTATTTGCTGTTTTTTCTAAGGGTACAATGGGGCAAGGCATTCCTAAGGTGCTAAATGTCCTACTCAAAGTTCATTTCTCAACTATGATTTTTGGTTGGATGGACAGGCATGTTAGACTGTGTCTAACACTCACAGTCCCAGGGCCTTACTTCATAATCAACAGAAATCCCATTGGGCCAGCTGATGCTGGTGTTGATGAGGACCACGCGCTCTGTTCCATCCAGCCGAGAACGTTCAATGCGAGGATATTGGCCCCACTCTGTCCAAAAAAGGTATCTGAAAGAGAGGACGCAGATAGCACCGGAACAGTTAGTGTATCATGTGTTCAGCCAGTTGCCACTAGTTTGCAATTTTTAATGGTAGAAAAAAATAAAGGAATAAAGCAAAAAGTCAACCCAATGTTCATGCAAGATCTAGGAGTAGCCTTTTCCAATTGGATGGCCTTTAAAGCATTCCCAACACCAGGAGTCTTGCCTTTCCCCAGTTCCAATCCATCATCATTTAAATGCTACAAATACGCTCCCAACCTGTTCCTATTATGACCAGTCTAAGAAATTGCATTCAATGTAAAGGAACCTTACCCTTTCTCTGGGTGTACTGTAATGGCACGTGGTTTATCCAATCCTTGTGAAATCACTACATAGCGGAATGAACCATTGAGCCTGGCGACTTCAATGACATCAAAGCCCTGGTCTGTCCAATAGATGTTTCCTGGAGGGAAAGAGATACAAGATCAGGACTTAATCGACTGCTCCTTCCTTTTTTTCTTGTGAGAAGAAGGGTTTCCTTCCCACACTCAGTTGCTGTTGCTTGCTCATCTATGCAGCCACCCACCTGCAATCCAGTCCACGGCAATCCCTTCCACTCGGCCAATGCCATTGGTCACGACATCCTCTCGCCAGGTCTGGTCCCGTTTGGCTCGACTGATTGTGCTCATACCCATGTCCACCCAGTAGATTGTGTCATTATCTGAAGGAGAGAAAAATACATATGGGAGATTGAAAGAGGAGGTTTGGTGTGATTCTATGCAATGAGCAATTCTTATTTGAGTCATCTGATAATCCCCCAAATGGGTTCCCCAAACCCATTTCTTTTCAGCACCTGACAGTACATTCAAATCAGTAAAAGCAGAGTAGCACCTTTAGTAGGTCTCTAACATCTTTAGCCACAAAGACCATAAACAAAACATCTTGAGGAAAGTGCACAAACCCAGGCTTGAAGAAGTTAAAGTTTAATTTTATTGTTAAATCCTGGTACAATGTACACTGATAATTTATCTAGCTAGCTGCAGTATTAATTAGTGTTATGCATATCATTCTAAGAATACTATGGAGCATGAAACACACTTAAGAACTAATTTATGCTTAATACACAGCTGTTTCAAGGCTAAGACTTTGTCCTCATCAAGAAACAAATCTCTCGGAATAGTTCTTTTTCTTTTTGCATACTTTTACCATTTTAGTAAAATGCACTAAATTTCTTTTGTTCAATATGTGTTCTTCCCTGAATTAAAGTGAATAGGCACAGAGTTTGTTCACATCTGTTTTTGTCATTACTTTGGAAATATACTGGGCAACAGTAAACTGACTTCTGGATAGTGATTCAGAATAGATTCCAAGTAGAAGCTCAAAGCTGAATGCTAAAAAAAAATTGGCTTAGTGGAGGAAGGGCATTAGGTTAATTCTAACCTGTTTAGAATAGAATAGAATTCTTTATTGGCCATGTGTGATTGGATACACAAGGAATTTGTTTTGGTGCAAATGCTCTCAGTGTTCATAAAAAGAAAAAAAATACATTCATCAAGAATCATAGGTATAACACTTAATAGTAGTCAAAAAGTACATAAGTATAACACAATAGTAGTCAAAGGGTACAAATAAGCAATCAAATCAGACCAGGAAACATAATAATAAGTGATCAAATCAAATTATACTAGTAAACAACCATTTAAAAAAAAAATCATAAGGATACTAGCAATAAAGTTACATTCATGCAGTCATACATGGGAAGAGATGGGTGAAAGGAAGGATGAGAAGATGAATAGTAATGGTAATGCAGACTTTGGAAATAGTTTGACAGTGTTAAGGGAATTATTTGTTTAGCAGAGTGATGGCAGCATTCGGGGAAAAACTATTCTTGGGTCTAGTTGTTCTGTTTGTGCCCATATCAACTGTTTCTTCTCCACTAAGGAAACAGGGTTATGGCATCAACCATAACTTAAGACTTTAAGACCGGCTTCAAGGTTGTGCCAGTTTTGGTTTATCTCTTAAATACTGTATAAATAACTTGTCCAGTTACAGAAGACATTTTAACCAAAGATGAGATGAATTGGTTTATGGTGATCTCTGATTTCCTCACATGAATTTTACGGCTTGATTTTTCTCTAATATGAGAATATAGAATACATTGTATACTCTGATACCTCAATAGTTATACTCTGTTTTGGGGATTTTTGGGGGGAGGTGCGAACCCATCAAATTAACCATCATCTCTTCACAGAAAATCAAAACTAAGAATTGCAATTAGCCCAATTTCCCCATCAGCTGTAATAACTTCCATCAATGTAGCTTCTCTATCCTTCTTCAGATGGTTGTTCTTTTATCCTTCTCCAACTGAGGGTCCCAAGAGGGCTAATCCATTGCAGGTATGCACCACCTACCAGCATGGAAATCAATGCCGACAGCCAGTGAAGTCCCAGAGACTGGCACCAGTGCGTCAGACTTGTCATTGGGATCCAATGGGATGCCACGGATGCCCTCATGTACCGAGTAGAGGAGGAAGGAGCCAACACCTGCATGGAAAAAGGAAACAGTCACAAGCTTAAAAAATTTATCAAAGGGATAAAGAGGTACAAGGAAGTATGTATAGAATGGAAACCTTTATATGCAAATAATCTCAGGTTCTATTCTGAGCATCTGATCTCAAAGAATTTCAGTCGACAGAGCTGGCCTAAAAGCCTGCCAGGAGAATTCCAGACTAAAACAATCTTCCCTAACTTGGATCTGTCCAAGTTGTTTTGCTCTATAACTCCGTGAGTTCCTGCCAATAGGCTGGAAAAAAGTGAAACAAGCAAAATTTCATTAATGACAACAATTCCTTAACAACAGCTGGAGTTGTGAAAGACAACCCACACAAATTTTTATTACAATCAAGAAGTGACCAAGGGACCAAGGCCTGTTTCAAGCTTCTTGAATTTAGATAGCATTTGTTTTTCAGACTTTTAGAGTCTGCTTTCCTCTATAATCTGGTGGATAAATTATTTTCAATCTGGAGAGTTATGCTATGATTTTTCATCCTGGTGGGGTTAGCAAAGGCCAAAATTTTGGGACATTTTAATAAATCTCTTAAGAAGCAAAATTAATGCTCTGAGTTTTGTAGAACTGAAGTATTCCGTTTCCTCCCTTAATTTTACCATTCTGTCTACCACGTTCCCACAAAAAAATTGGCCCAGTATTTTGTGGGGTTCTGTTGCTTTTACAAAATGCAAAGGACACCACCTTCATTTTAATTTTATCTGGGATCTATGTGAATGTACAGAATATATGCATGTGAACAAAACTGAAACAAAATTAGTGAAAAAAAAACAAGGTTTTACTTTATTGAAAGTTGGAATATGGAAACAATAAAACATAATTATTATCTTTAATTCACAGTAATAATTGTCTCCAGTCAATTATTACTTAAAAAGATAAGCAAAATCAATGTTGATTGAAATGTGGAGGGGAAAAATATTTTTTAGCTGGACTCTGTTTTTCCTTTGAAAGGAAGCACTAAACAGCTGCCAGGAATTCCTCAACAGGAACTAAACTATTAACTTTGTATTGTCAATGTTGGTCTTCACAAATAGTATTATGGTAATAATGATAATAGGTATTCCTTTCTAGTGTCATATCACATTTGCTGCCACCAAAATTATGAGACCATGATTAGGATAGGGCCCATCATCCACAGCCTTCTTAGAGTGCCTCCCAGAAAAGGAAGAGTAGAAAGATGAATCTTATATATAAATGGGCTTTCTGAATATCCCTTTTAGAATATGCCTTTCTTTGGACGAGTGTAAGATTAATTGCTATATCCTGAAAATTAGGCGGGAGGGGGGAAGAATTGTCATGGATTGTATCCTATCATTTTTAATCCTGCAATTCTATAGTTTTTCTCCTTCACATCTTAGAGGTTTCATCCCACTTTATCTATTTTAGGAGACACCAGTGTTTTTCTCCCCATCATCTACTCTACATGAAAAATAAATGTGTGAAGAAGACAGAATATATATTTAGAAACACATTTCTTGAAGGTAAAGAAAGCCAGGACTGACTGCAACTTTCCATTAAGCACATATGCAATTAAGGTCAACTTTGCCATCTCAAGATATATGGATAACACTATGGGAAGCTCATTAGAAGCCTCAGTGAGAAAACTTTGAAAATTCCATGGGCAGCAGAGGGAGCTGCCTTTTCAAGATTCAAACTAGTCAAGTGCCAGGAATGGAGACCAATTCCTGCAGGTCACATTCAGACAGAACTGCCCCTTATAACTGTTCACCTTCGCAGGACTGCTGCCCAATCTTCAGGCTGTAGCCAGCTGTACACATGCAGGAACGAGTAGTGTCTGATGTAGGAAGGCAGAGTTGTGAGCATTCACCGTTGTTCACACTGCAAGGGTTGACACCTGAAACCATAATAACAGCAAAGTTAAAAGGGCACAATGTCAAAGTCCAGATTTTCTTTTGCAATCCGATGACCATATATATCGTAATTTACAGCCAAACAAAAATCAAAGAAAGAATTAGCAAGTAGATGTCTCCAGGCATGAGCACTTCTGAAGTTTCCCTATATGAGATCTTCTCCCTCCAAAATGAACCAATTAGTTGATTTTAAAAAGCCAACAACATCTTCCCACACCATAACTAAATTTTGTATCTCAATTGAAAATGCTAAATGTCATGAGTCCTTTCAGACTGCCAAGAGTTTTGCAAGATTTGGCGATATTACCAGACTTCAATCAAACTTTTGGGTAAGTACACACCATCCCATAAAGACATGGAAGGTCAAGGGCTTCAGTGAAAAAAGTGTGGTTCAAAATGCCATCCTTCAAAGCTAGATTTCCTAGGATTGTACAGGCAGATTATGTCAACTTAAATTCACACCATTTTCATTTTTTATTTTTTTGGTACTGCCTGACCTAGGAATCTCATGAGTCTCCATTATACTTCCTTGCAACCTACTTTTTCGGTCTCTCCTCTTGTACTAAGCAGAGCTACCTGACATCGGTACTTCAAAAGCCCTCCACACTCACCCTGTTGCTGGATGATCTCATCATAGATTTTCATGTGCATTACAAGAGTGGTGCTGTTGCGCAACACGACTGCTTCCGATCCATCTTTCTTGTTGCAGGTACCCATTTTTTCAGAGGCCTGGTCAGCCCACCACAACTTATCATCTAAGTCAGAAAGGGGAAGTGTACACATGCCATGAGGGAACTCACAACTGAAAAGAATACAGTGTGCTTCCCACTTGATAAACTCAAGAAACATAAGTTATTATTACTGATAAGGTAATTCTTTGCACAATTTTAGAAATCCAGTAAAGAAGTGTTTTATTGTTCCCATTTTATCAATATGGACTTAGGGGAGAAAGTGAGATGGGAAGTAGAATCAGGTGTGGAATAATTATATCTTGGCCAGAAGACTGAAAAAAATAAGAGTTGAAAGATTTTAGTTGATTACAAAGAGTGGTTGATTAATCAAAAGAAAGTCTTCCTTGGCTTAAGACAGCAATCTGGACTGGGATTGCTGTTGTTAGGCAACATCATACAGTACGGTATCACATGACTGGGGTGCTTAGCACCAACAACTTTGGCAGTACTGGTTGCCATCATTAATTGAGGACAACACAGGTTGTCAAGCAAGAAGTTCACATGACTGCGACTTCTGATTTCCTGCTGGCTTCCCCATTGACTTTGCTTGTGGGAAGCTGAAGGGATGTTGGAAATTATGATCGTAATTGCAATCTGGGCACCAAGTGAGCAGATTGTGATTATGTGACTGAAGGGATGCTGTATTGGTCGAAACTATGAGGACCTATATTGTAAGTGCATTCATTCATCACCATAACTTCGAACAGTCACTGAACAAATGGTTATAACCCAAAAACCACCTGTAATCAGTTGGAAAGAGTGGCTAAAACAATATTTTGGGGAGGTACAGTTGTCCTCACTTACCAATGGTAATTTGGCCCAAATCACTAAGCATCTGAGTTGTAAAGTACAATGTTGTGTGGGTGCACTGACTTAGAACACCAGTTCTGGCACTGTTAGTTATTGTTAGGCAAACCCCATGCAGTTACAGTATCCTACAGTCACATAATCTTAACACCTGTTGGCTTTGCCATTGACTTTGTTTGTTGGATACCAGTCGTAAACATCACAGATAGTAATCATATGATGGCAGGATGCTGCAACCTCATAACTGTGATCTGGTTGACAAGTATCTGAATTATATCTGAATCATGTGACTATGGACAAAATGCGACAGCCACAAGTACAAGGATCAGTTGTAAGTCTTCCTTTTTCTGCACAATTATAACTTTGAACAGTTGCTGAATAAGTGGTCATTAAATGAGGAGTAACTACTCTGTAGCACTTGCTGAAATTTTAACCTATATTAAAATAATTAATTTTAAAAGGTATGCTTCTTCATTAAGATGCTTTTCATTTGATTTTTATCCATCAAATACAATGCATTCAAGCACTCCAACCTTGTAGTACTGAATTAGATGAATTTAGTTCCAAACCAGCAAGCCACTTATTTTAATTTAATCATCGGCTATGCTGGCTAGAGCTGAGAATCTTGAGGACCAGGAATTGCACTTCTAATTTTGGGTTGTTTCATTTAATGTATATGTAGACCAACAGGTAAACTTTGTTAAGCTAAGACAGTTGAATATCAGTTTCCCAAAATTGCTGTAGCATTAGCTATAACTTAGTGGTTTCCTGGTTCTGATATTAGATAGGCAAAGATCTATTGTCATACCTGTGTATGTAAATTAACAAAAAGATTTAAGATGTGCTTCCATACATGTAGCTATAAAATACAGGTATATTATATTAAAAGCATTATTAAAAGCTTTAACAATCATGTTACGTTGCGTTTAGATACTAAAAGGAAGGAATTTAACTTTTGTAGCATCTGTTTATTTTAAGACTTTAACTCTTCATAAAATACATTTTTAGCAATGGTAAAATAGATTGAAGAATATAGTTCCCAAATAAGTTATATGAATACTAAAGTAATACAACTTAGATATAGATGCTTCCAATTGGGTATTATGATAAAAACTATAATGGAGATTTAATTATGGAAATCACAGCCTCAATATGACACCTTTTGGAAAATAATGTAGTAATTTCTGAATCCAGAAAACCACAATGTTTTTGAAACAAAAGGAAAACTTTAGGAAATGAGATCTACGTTCTCTATTATAAGCCACACAAGGTTCTACATAAATGAGCCCACAGAAACGAGAAATACGTAAGATCTATTCTCCATGCAAATCGCAGCATGGAAAAAACCCACATACATTGTCCACTGTCTCTTACCCATTATAGCCAATGCTGTGGCTTTGCGTAGCTGGTTCTTCATAGTCTCCAACACCTCCAGACCACTGCCATTGAAATTGCATCTATTGATGGTGCCATTGCCAGAGCTTATCCAGTACAGCTTGTTTTCTTTGTAGTCAATGGAGAGCCCTGACATTAAAAATATATATAAATATATATATATTATTATTATTATTATTTTAGCAAGGACTAAAAAGAGTAAGCAGTAAGGGAAGATTGTACCTAAACCGTTGTCATGGGTGGCCTTAAAAAGTAATAGATCAATGGGAGGAAGGAGCAAACTGACATTTCTGATTGTATAAATCAGACACCAGCACTGACATTATGGATATGATGCAAATTGTATCATTTCCATGAATTTTATTGTCATTTCCACATAATGATACTACTACACAAATGAAGCAAATGACTTCCATACCAACAGGCCCTTTTTGGTTTGTGAAGAGAAGGCTGTGGTTGCTTCCATCCATGTTGGCGACATTGATGCTGTCTCCATCTGTCCAGTAGAGTTTCCTATGAAACAAAGGAACCACCATTCAATGCTATACCCTTCCCCACATTGACTGATTATCTCCTGGTCATGTCCCTGACATTTGCTTTATGCTTAACAAGGTTCATCTGAAGAAAATAACATCTTACAGGAAGTTGGGTGGCAGAGAGCAAGTCAAACATTCTCTCCTTTCTTCCAAACATTTTGTCAAGTGGAGAAAACGTTTATATTAATGTTTCTCAACTTCAGCCAGCATGTTCCAGAATCCTGAGAGTTAAAGTTCACCCATCTTAAAATTACTGAAGATGAGAAATGCAAAAGAGACAATCAGCCAGCCCAAAAGAGAATAAAAATGGCTCCAGCACCTCTCCACCACTAATCACCACCCAGATCAGCATATATTAACTCCAAGGTTAACTCAGACCAACAACCCAGTGAACAATACCCCAATCAAGAAACTGCCAAAGAGCCATCAGTAAACAGCCCAACTAAAGAATCTCTAAGACTTTGATGGGCAGCCTCTTGCCAAATGAAAAAGAGTTTACCTTGCCTAAGAATGTCATAAACTAGCTGGTACATTCACATTCACACATGCTCAGCCCTTGATACACTACACGACAGTTCTTCAGCCGTGAAAAGCACCTCTCTCTAAAACAGCTTCTTTATACCATTCAAAAACAGCATTTTTAATTCTGAAGGGAGTCAGACTCTTGAATACAATTATTGCTATTCCTATTGGGCTGTGCATGGCCTGAAGATAAAGGAAGAACTTCTAGATGCAACAGAGCTGGTTATGGGCTTTAGGCATCAAGTAAATCTGTTTAGGCATGCCTGTTGGATTCATTCAGAAAATTTAAGCAATGACTTCCCAAACCCCAACTTTTGTTTTAAAAAGAGAACAAAAGAACAAAACAGAACAGTCAAGTCATAAGAATCTTGCAAGAAGAGCTTAAAATAGAACAGAACAAGCAAGAACTTCAGCAATTGCCAAAGAAAGATCCCCTCCAGCAAAAATCTGAAGGTTATAGCAAAACACCTAAAGAATGTTATACTATCTTACTCTGGAATGATGGGATCTATGTTATATTATGTTCCTGCAGATCCTAAAGTTACAAAAGGAAATGCATTATAGAAATAAACCGTATTTCTCCAACTTTACTTTTTTCTTTTTTAACTTTTCTTTACTTCTAAAAGTGAAAAAAAATAAGTTATGATAAGAAAATCCAATCACTGTAAAATTCTGAGAAAGAAGCAGGGAAATTGCATAATTGCTATTCCAATTTTTCCATTTAATTCCCTATTCAGATTATATATTCACTGTGGAAATATACAAAAGGATATGTTATGCTGTGAGGATATGTCTTGAAGAACTTGGGCTCATGAACCCTGCTCCCCCCCTCTGGTGCATTTACAACAAGGAAGCAGGAAAGTTTTAACATTTCCACATAAACTACCATTAGTTGTAATTGAACTGGAGTGAAATAAACTATGATTAAACTCTAATTCATGGGGCTTGTTTAAATAACATGTAGTTAATTTTCAGAAATAATGCTAAAAAGCTCTTAATTTAAAAAGGAAAGTGAAAGTGTTTCAGTCTGTTTCTCAGAAACTCCATCCTACTGTTTAACTTTGTCAGCATTCTTGGTTGACTCAGACTTACCCTTTGAGAGGATGAACCACTAAGCAATGAGGTTTGTCCAGTCCCTGAATCACAGCATTCTTAAAGGAGCCATCTAGCCGGGCAACATTAATCTGTTTCTTGTTGGCATCATAGCTGGTCCAGAAAAGGTTTCTAGAGATCCAATCCACAGCCAAGCCATGAGCATTGGGTAAATCTGCAAAGTAATAGACAATATATTTCTTTAACTGCTGTAAGCTGCCCAGAGTCATATATTGCTGGCTATATCAATCAAATAAATAAATAAATAGTAATAGACGTGAAACCCAGAAAGATACAAAAAAAGTTAGGATGTGTTGCCAGAGGGGGCCATATTGCCCACTTACTCCCATAATTCAAAGAAGAAAAAAACTGAAAAATGATGGGAGTTTTGTGAAATGTCCCTGTGTTCTTATTTACACAGCCTCAATGAATCCCACAATGATAACTATTGATTGCAAAAGTAGCTAATTCCTGATGCAGGATAATGATAAGAAACTGCAAGGAATATAGGTGTGGCAGACCTGCAGGCTAAGCCAGAGGGTGGGGTGAAATGTCTCATCAGTTTGGAATCTTTGAGCTCCCACAAGAGACCTCAGTCAGACACTTATTAATTTCCTTTGACCCTTATCTAGAGACAATTTAGCTTTGAGCGTTATTTGACCAGATTCTTGTGTATAGGAAACAATAATAAACTCTTCTGTGCTTTGAATTCAATGAATATTCCTGTGCCTGGCATTAGATTTAATTAAAATAAAATGTGAAAGTTAAATATTCTAATGCCTTTAAAAAAAGCTGACATCAATATTCAAATTTAATTTAACAAAAGCCAAGTTAAAAAAGCAGCACAGGTGTTGGGAAGCTTTGGAAGAGAGGATAATATAAGTAATTTGCACCTGCAGAAACAACCGTTTCAACGCCTGTTCCATTGATGAATGCCCGCTTGATGGTTTGTGTGCGGACATCTGACCAGTAGATACGTTGTTCCAGAGCATCATAGTCAACCACAGTCACATTGTCAATGTCAGGCACCGTGAAGGAGTTAATGTAATTGTAATAAGGGTTGTCTATGTCCACACCTCGGATTTCCATCTGGCGTGCATAAAGCAAGAACTTCTTAAATTCTGGAGATGGGGAGAAAAGGCAAGACCATGTGATGGAAACTCAGTATCATCAGGACTCTGTAAGTATAAAGACTTTCCAAAACCTGCAAGATTCTTAAATAGGTTATTCATGAATGGTATAGATCAGGGATATATAAAAGTTTCCAAAGCTGAGACTAAGGCGAGTTTAGTTTTTTTCTCAATTGAATTATTTCTAGATATTTAGCAAATTGAACACATAAATCAATAAAAATCTAAGCCTGAAGAGATGGGAAAATAACCAGTTTTGGGGTTTTAGTTATGCAATTTATCAGAGAAGGGATTACTTTAGTTTAAAACTGCTTCTTCCCTAGCCTCGTAATTTAGATGTTTTGTTGCAGCACATAAATTTTGCTTATGAGACATATTATGGAAAGTCAGTCTTTTGGAAATTGATACAAGAGGGTGAAGACACGGCTATACACTTAAACGTTCCCGTGCTTTTTACTCTCATTCGCTAAAAGCCTGTGAACCATTCTGAAAGATAGTCTGGGAGATATCAATAGCTAAAATAAATGGGAAAGAGAGGGACAGGAAGTGATAAAACACTATTATAATCTAAAATTATCTATCTTTGCAGGAGGAGCTCCCGATTTATGCTGGATCCCATTCACTCCCTTTACCATAGCAGGTGGCATTGTCCTTATCCAGCTTCATCAGGTGGGGGCAAGCACAGGAGTAAGTGCCATTGTAGTTGATGAGACAGAGATGGGAACAGTGGCCTTTTCCTCCATTGGCCTCACAAGGATTGGGAGCTAGAAGAACAAAAAGGTTATAAGATTACATTCATCACAACTTTGTTCTAAAGAAAGCAGAATGCATAGCTCTGTGTGGGAATGGTCAGGGCATATATACATATGGAATATAGCCCAAGGGAAAAAGCCATTGGATTTCTGGACTTCATGGCTGGCTGAGGAATTCTGGGAGTTGAAGTCTACAAGTCTTAAAGTTGCCAAGTTTGGAGTGTCCTTCCCCACAGCCTTAAAAAGTGCAAGTTCCAAGAAAAAAAATGTACAAGACAGACCAGGGGAAAAGCTTATCCTACGGAAGATTTCCAAATCATCAGAAAGTGGAGTCTCTAAGTGCAAGTACTTCATATTGTATAAAAATCTTCATGTGTATCCATCTCATTTTTAATAATAAAACATAGTGAAGCCTTTAATCATCTTCTTTTAACGACCCCATAATCCTTTTCAGGGTAGAGTCTGGGCAACTGAATGGAGCTAGCAGAGTGTTTTAATGGCCAGATGCTCTTCCTGTCGCCAATGAGGAATTTTGTTCCCCAGATAAATTATCAGTGTGCCCAGAGAGAGAGAAATATCTGCCTCTATCTAGGATTGAACTCACAGCCTCCTGATTGTGAGACAAAAGCTCTACCTCTAGGCCACTGCACCACTCCATAGTGAAGCCTTAATATACAGATTGAATTACTGCATATTCGTTCCTTGTTGTCTTTTTAAGGTAGTTCTGTTATTTTGCCATCAACCTCAGAACATAAGTTGGTAAGTAAGTCCTTGGAGTGAGTATGTATGTATGTATGTATGTCTCTATCCATGCCAATTATAATAGCATCACAGTTGGAATAATTTTTATCCCTTCCAATTTTGGTCAGTTAGCTAACAGGAATTTCCAGGATTTTAAGTAACCCGGATTAAGTGCACAAAATATGTGATATATGCAACTTACCACCATATAAGGAGATCATTATCTAGTATGCCATACTTGAATGAGAATGGCCTCTGCAATTTATCAGAGAAGGAATTATTTTGGTTTAAACCATTCCTCCCTCACCTCATAATTTAAATGTTCTTGCAGCACACAATCTTGCTTATGACTAAACATACTATGGAAAGTCAGTCTTTTAGAAACTGATACAAGCAGGTAAAGATATGGGTATAGACAGTGGTTTCTGAAAAATAAGCTCTACATGGCAATGAGTCCAGGACAGTACTGTTGCTTAGCACTATAATTAAATCCAGAATCTGTTCCTTTATTAGGAGACTGGGGAATAAAAGGAGAAATGGTTCAGTCTCTGCTTCTATGATCAAATAATTAATTCACTTGCAATTGCTTCTCTCATCTCGCTGAAAGATACAATACCCAAAACTGGCAAATAGATGCCTGGGGAAAACCATACTCATTTTGCAGAGCATATGCTTTGCCTATGGAGAGTCTCTTGTGAAATTCCTAAAATCTCCCAGTGACTGTGGAGATGCTCAATCATCCAGGTTGTCCCACAGGTACTTTTTTTTTTTTTTTTTTTAAAGACAACTGGACTTTCTTGATGTTGTTCATCTTCTTTGAAAACATTTTGTTTCTCATCCAAGAAGTTTCTGATTGAGAAGCAAAATGTTTTCAAAGGAAAAAAAAGAAAGAAGGAAAATCCAGATGCCTTTCGGAGACAGCACCTTTGGATCTATTGTCACCAAGAAAAGAAAGGAATGGCATCAATTAAAGGGGGGAAAACCACTCTTAGATATAGTCAGTTTCGTTTTACCCAACTAGCCGCATCATTTACACATCAGTGGAGGTTATTGTTTCTTCCTGTGTCCATTAGATGCAAAGCCTCTGGAGACTTAGGTAGCTTGAATACAGCAGTAGGTAGCTGTGGCAATTGTGACAAACTTCTGGTGCCCATGTTGACTTCACAGACTGAAACCTGATATCATTCACCCACTGCTCCTTTTCCCTCATCATGGCTCACCTACAGGCTGGCGAGAGGGGTGATAGACCTGCAAATCAAAGGGCTGTGTGTTGGTCCGCTGCACGACCGTGACGTTGTGGCCTGTCCACTTGTTAGCCTTGGCCAAGGTATTTGTCCGCCAGTCAGTCCAGTACACCTCGCCACCGTACAAGGTGACAGCAAAGGGATGTGACAGATACTCGTGTCCTCGCAGCACCTCAATGTGGCCTGTGCCATCATAGAGGGCAGAATAGATCGCATCTGACCTGGGGAAGAAGATGACAAATCAACACAAACATTCGCAGAAGCAGGGAAAAGGAGAGGTGAGAAGCAAGAGACGCGAGTTCAAAAGCTACATGTGAGTACGAGTAGAACTGGGACCACAAGATCTTTCTTTAAAATTTTCTTTGTTCAGATGTGTAATTTTTGTTTGACAAACAAAATAAATAAATAACGGAAGATATGGCTAGGCAAAGAAGCTGCAAGTAAGACATGAGAAACAAAGAAAGACAAAGGAGAGAGGGAGCAAGATACTTAGGAATGGAAAAATACAATGTGATCAAAGGCTTTTCTTTTCAGAAAGCAATCTGGCATGAAATGCATCACTCTAGGAAAGTAAGCCAAAATACCTATTTTATGTTGCCCTGGAGTCTATTAAAGGCATGCCAAGTTTGTTATAAAACATAGTGATTTGTTTATTAGTCTCTAATCTACAGCAAAAAAAATGCATTTAATATTCTAGCCAAATAATGTCTTACTTACTAAGGTGTTATTACATTATTATAGTAACTATAGTAATTATGCATATAGTTACTATGAGAGACAGAAAAGAGGAAGTTACTGTGTTCTGATCAGTCTTCTTAGGATAAAAGACTCAATGGGATATTACAGCAAAATTGAAGACTCTGTTCTATTTCTCCTCAATTAAATAATAGCTCAGCTCTGCAACTGAGGTAGAATTACTCCCAACAGACAGAGAACCTTTTTAGCAGAGCAGGAAAAAAAATACTTTCAGTTTTTCAATGCTTTTTGGGGATGGGTGATGGTGGAAACATATATTGGACAAAGATAAAAATTTCTGATTGCAGCTATGGTAGTCTATATTACACTGGCATTGTTACATTCAACATGTAATCTTTTCATGAAGTAAAATTATCTCTGAGGCTAATACAAGAAGAAAGGAAGAAGTAACAGCAAGAGCAGCAAGATTTTGAAATGCCAGTAATCAGTGGAAATAAAAATACCAAACCTAGATTCTTATAAAAGGAAAGATGTAGACATTTTTAAAGGATCTGGATTGGCTTCGTAATAAAAATTTCTCCCTCTCCCCAACCCCCCTGCCCCCCAAGAAATGACTATCCTGATAATTTCTACCCTGAATCTCAACCCCTGAATATTTGGTGCCTGGCTGCTCCGCACCTGGCATCAATCCACAGTATACGCTTTTCCAGGTAGTCCACTGTGAGTCCATTTGGCCAGCCACCTGAGCCTGTTTCCTTGTGAATGACACGTCGGCCTTGGCCGCTCATGGAAGCTGCCTCAATGCGAGGCAGGCTGGCATCCCAGTCTGTCCAGAAGAGAATCCTGGGGTTGGGGGGAAAGTGGGCACACACAGAGTCAAAAAACAAAAAAAAGGTGCCTCTTCAGCCACCTGAATATAGTTTAAATAGTCTCTGTAACACTGCAATATTCACTGTAGATCATTTACTCTTTGAGACACTAAAAAGTGATTTGATATCAATCCTCTCTGCAACACTGCATTCTTATGTGAATGTAGGCAAATCCTATACGACTATGCTTTTGAAAGCAATGCTTCATTTTTACAGAGTTCAAAAAGCCTGTATGTACAGTGCTAAATGGCACGATTTCCTTCATCTTTTTTTAGAGTGATGTGAAAATATTCCAGCGCTCTTCAGTAGTCTGCTTATGATCAATGCCATCTACCTCTTACAAAAGGGCTAGGGAGGAATAAAGAGTATCTTTCTACACCGGTAATATTTTTAGGAAAGCTGGAATTTCTATCAAGATTTCACTGCAGAGAGATTCTAATTTCATTTCTTCAGTTGAGGAATGTGAAGACATGCACTTTAAAAGGAACCTGAACACCTATTTGCTATTAAAATTGTACAAAATACTACACAAATAATAAATACCAGGACATCTTTCTGGTAACAAGGAGAAGCTTGCTTATAAAGAAAACACCAACCATTCTTGATGCTGAATTCCATACCTAGCATTCTATGGTTTTGCCTTATTTGGGTCAAATACCAGAATAAACCCAGACCCCTCCTAAGGATCCAAAATATCTGGTGAACATTTGGTTTACTGCCTGCCTCCCATTCAAACATTAAATGCAGGTTGAAGTTTGCTCATGGATTAAAAGATTAACCTATTTTGCCAAAATCCACATGGACAAGTTATAGTGGTACCCAACCTTCCACCGTGTTTTTAAATCAGTTCCTGCCCATAGATTTCTCCATCCCCTACATTCAGAGTCATACCCGCATCGTGGATCTAAGGCGATGGCACGAGGGTGCTCGATATCCCCAGCCAGTAACGTGCTCCTCATTGTTCCATCTAGCTTAGCCACCTCAATTTGGTCCAGGTTGCTCTCCACCCAATAGATGTTGCCAGCAATCCAGTCCACAGCAAGTCCTTCAGGAGTAGCGAGCCCATATTGTATCACCACCTCAAAGCTGGTTAGGGCTGTAAAAAAGATAATTGGAATAGAAGCCATCAGTAATTGTTCGTATTATCCAGACAAACTTCACTTCATGTGGAAGGCATTTTTAAAAAATTCTTTTCTGTGATCTAACTTCCCAAGATCTTCTCTCTCAACCTCCAAGTTCTGTAATAACATTTCAAGAAATGTATCTTAATGGATAATACCAAATGTCATTGAGAGGCCCAGTAGAACCACTGGAACCACTGTCATGTGTTTAATTCATGGCCTACTACATTATCAAGCTATTCAGTCTGAACGTATCCAGAATCCACATATCTAAATAATCAATTTGATTCCAGAAAGTCTGAAAGAGAGTTGCTACTATTCTTTATTGGATCTTAGATAAGACAGTCTAAAGAATGAGTAATAATTATCGAAGACAGCATTCCTCACCTTGAGTGCACTCTATTTAAAGGGACTTCCATACCCCAATTTCTCACCTGTGACCACATGAGCTAAGGAATTCTTAGAATTCAGGACCTCAGATCTGAATGATATTCAAGTTGGGGAAAGATGATCTAGGATTCAGTGCTTTCTTCAAGATGTATTTTATAATACACTAGCAATGGAGAGATTATGGTCACTTTAGAGATTAGTAAATGTATTGTGACACGTAAGTACAATCCATTCTGAGAAAGAAACCATGCTTTTGCTAAATTGCTGGAGTTATTAAAGCAGAATACATGTAGCTGAATTCACTCCAAAGAGCCTCCAGGAGAATTAGCTCAGTCATTTTCAGCATGTTGCCTTTTATCATTGGGTAAAATAGGAATTCTTCCAAGATATCTGCTATCTTTTATTTAGATACAGGTTATAGTTACATACCACACCTCATAAATTTTGGCTACACTAACAATTAAGAATTTAAACTAAAAATGTACAGAAATCAAGTGCCCTCTTGCAAATTTGTCTGATCCTAATATGGTAAAATCTCATTTCTGGCCTCATTTATAACTTTAATCTCTGGACAAGTCAAAGGATTCCTAATTTTAGGTTTTAAAATAAAGATATCTAGAAAACTAATTTCAATTTTAAATGGCTTTATTGAGAACAAAGTTTTGTTTTTTTGCAAGAAACAATCAAACCCCAAGTGATTTCAATTCTAATGAACTGTCTTCTTATAAAAGGGGCAGAAAATCCTTTAGTTGGGACATAGAGGCCATCCTGGAATTCTGCAATTCCTTGATCACCCAGTGCCCCATCACCAGTTCTGTTGAGGCATTAATCAGGTTAGGCCCTGTTCTTTGCTGAAACAGTTGCTAGGCTGTAATTACCATTTAGGGAAGCTCTGGGAATGCTAATTAACTCTAACATAATGATCAACATTTAAAAGAAAGAAGGTATCATTTAACAGGGATTGAACACTGCTATTTCTGATGGTAGAAATGCAGAAAGGGAAGGACAGACTGGTTTATTTTGAAGGTATCTCAAGCCCTTTTCACATTTCAGCTTTTCCTGAAGGACTTATAGACTGATTTACAGGTAATCCTCAGTTAATAGTTATTGGGACTGAGAACTCCATTGTTAAATGCCGTGGACATGAAGCTTGACATCATGTGACTATATCCATTTATGACAGTAATGCCTCCAGCTGCTGTTAAGTGTGATTTCATGTGATTACTATTTGTGGCCTCCTGTTGGCTTCCTCATTGCTTCTGCTTCTTGGAAACTGGCAGTGAAGGTCACAAATCACAATGATGGGACTGTAGCATGCTGCAACTATTATAATTGTGAGTCAGCTGCTGAATGCCTGAATTATGATCAATGTGACTGCTGTGACAGCCACAACTTTATGGGCCAGCCAAGTCTCCTTGTTCAGCGCTGTTGTGAATGTATAAAGTTTTAATAAAGCGTGAGCTTGGAGTAAAGTGCAGGGTTCTGGCCCTGCACTTCTGATTGGTTGTTAAATGGCCGGATCGGATTGGCCCGCTCCGGGGAATCTGATTGGCCCTTAACAGAGAGTTCCTATTGGTTATGAGAGCTAGCGCTCCTCATTGGCTATTGGTTAATCATTACGGGGTTTGCCTATATAAGGTGGGTTAAAACTGCTATAGAAGCTAGAAGTCACTATGTAAATAAAGAGCTGAAGTTCACCGTTCAGAGGCTTGTCTCCATTCTTTCTCGCCCATGCTCCAAACATAACACTGGCGACGAGGGTGGGATGTGGAGACATCTGAATCAACGAAACTCGAAGAACACCGAGCACGTGACAGACGACGCTACACAACGGAACCATGTCCGTCGTCGTCGTACCACCCGCTCCGTTCGATCCAGTAAAGGAGGACTGGGAGTCCTACATGGATCGCTTCCAAATGTTCTTAGAAACCAACAACTTAAAGGACGCCATACCAGGAAAGAAACGGGCGGTGTTCCTAACGCATTGTGGTCCAACCATATTTAACATGGCTAAAGCACTTGCAAAACCCCGAGAAGTGAAGGCGATGGATTGGGACGACCTTGAACCTCTCCTACGAGATCACTATGCACCGACCGTGCCTACGCTCATGAGACGGCACGAGTTTTATCAGAGGAGCCAGCGAAAGGGAGAAAGTGTGGCCGACTTCATAGCAGACCTCCGAAATTTGGGAGGCCTCTGCGGATTCACTGATTTAGAAGAAACATTAAGAGAGCGCATAGTTGGGCTTCCGGTTTCGCGTGGCTTCGGGGCAGCAGGAATTCGCGACAGCTCGCGATTCCTGCTGTGCTAGCCGTCGAGGTACCCCCGATCCAGATGGGTCAGGGGGATATGGCTGCCCTGTAGGGACAGCTGAAGAGAGAGGGGAGTCGGATAGGGAGGTGGGGGTGTCGCAGACCCCCCCCTTCTCCGGGAAAACCCCTTTTTCCCAAGGCGGTGGTCAGCAATGGCCACCACGAAGAAGCCAGCAACCGGGTAAGAACTGTGCTGGAGGAAGTGTGAAGAGTGAAAGTTCTGTCTGAGCCGAGTCAAGTAACATCTTTTAAATTGCCTGGAATTGAGCTGTTTGAATTGCTGGAGGATACATTGTATCCCTAAGAAGAGCGAAAAGCGGCGGAGAAGCTGTTAAAGGGAACTTTTTTTTTTTTTTTTTTTTACTCTCCCACCCCACGGAAATAGCAGAAATATTTGGATATATTAGACATTGAAAGTGGATTGCTTTGAAAGTTGAAGCTAAGAGATAAAGGGATTTTTGGACATTGAAAAATTTAAGAAATTGGAAAATCTTTGCTGGAGGTATGGATTTCTGATTATTTAAAATTGTCATTGCAAGTGGGAAGGGAGAAAAAAAATTGGAGCAGAAGCTGAAAAAGGAGGAGATTGCCTAGAATCCCAAAGGAAGATATATGGTAATTGGACCTCTTTGATTAAAAATTAATCCAGAAAGAGAAAGAGAAGAAGGAAGAAAAGTATTAACTTTTGGAACTTTTTTTTTTAATTGCTTTTGATTGTCTTTGATTAAAAATACTTGTGGTTGTTTTGGAAAAAGTTTCCCTTTTCATAATGGCATCGTTTGTGGATGAACTAGAGATTGAATATCAAAAATATAAAAAAGAAGATACTTTGGGCGCTTTGTTTCAATTCTTAGAAATGGCGTTATGTTCTGTTGAAAAGTTGATTACGCAGCAGAAGGACTGGGACAAGGAAGAAGAGGAAGAAGAAGCCATCTTTGATGAACAATGGGTCCCTTCCGGAGAGGAGGAGAAAAAGGATAAGAAAAAGGGGATTTTAAGAATTATAAAAACAACCAAAAGAGAGAAAAATGAGCGAAAAGATGGAGGCAAGGTTAGAAAGCAAAGGAAAAGGAGCAAGAAAAGCGAAGAGAAAAAGCAAAGGGGTAAAAAGGGCAAGGAGAAGAATAAGCAAGAGAGAAAGGGGGGGAGGAGAAGCCTTAATGGGGGGAAGCAAGACCTAAGGAAAAAAAGTTTATTTAGAGACAATGGGTGAATTTAATTTAGATTAAAAGAGGGATTCTGGAGGGTATATAAGAGTGTGTTTTTATATGTGTATTTAGAATATAAAATTTATTATGTAATCTTAGAATCTTTTAAACAGAATCCCAAGAAAAATTGCTATATGTAGTATTTTTAAGTTAGGGTAATGAGTTATAGATATTACTCCAATTGGTGTACAGGAGAAGTATAGTAAAAGAAAAAAAGATGAATGGATAATTGGAAATAGAACAGACAAAGAATGTTGTTGAAAATGGTAATAAGATATGGAAGGATATATATGCTTTTTTTTTTGGATTTTGTATATTGATAAAAGGCAATAAAATTTTAATTAACAAATAATTTGGATGGAAAGGAGAAGTAGGGACAAGATATGAAGTTAATATTATATGAAATATTGATATTATAATCTGGAAATGTTATGCCTTATTGGTCTTTTATTATTATTTTTTCCTAGAAAAGAATTTATAAGCTGCTATGCCTTGATTCTTTGTGCATTGTTTTTATAAAACTGATAAAAATGGTTTTTATATATATATATAAAAAAGAAAATGATAATAAGATATGGAAGGATATATGGGATGAATATGATGTTTGAATTTGTGTCTGTGTGAAGAGTTTTAACCCGGGAACAGACAACCTTCAGAAAAGATCTTTTAGTTTTGTTTATGTTTTGTGTTTGTATGTTTGTGTATTGTGTTTTTGGTAAAACTAACAAAATTTGTTTTTTATAAAAAAAAGGAAAAAAGAATCAATAAAACCTTGGAGGAATGTTAGATGAGAATAATTTAAACAAGCCAGAAAGAAATGAATATGATGACTATAAAATGGATAAACATGGAAGAGAAATGAAATTGAATAGGAGTAAAGAGAAATAATGAGAAATTTGCTGAAAGATATTTGTGTGTCCATATGGAGATGGGATAAATTGGAATTACGCTGTATAAAAATAATGTTTTGTTTGACTTGTAAGGATTTATAATGTTAAGAGGTTTTATGTGTTTATGTATTTAATGGTTAATGATGTGTTGTTTTATCTTTAAAATTAATGAAAATTTGTTTCAAAAAAAAAAAAGAGAGCGCATAGTTCTGGGACTAGATGCACCAGGCGTTCAAAGCAAGCTGATGGCGAAAGGCGACATCAGCCTTGCCGACGCCATCGCCGATGCTACTGCAACAGAAGCAACCAGGAAGTTGACTGCACAACTACGCCGAAACCGCGCTCCGGTACCACCACCGACAAGCGACATTTTATCCAGGTCAGAAGGGCAGCTTGCAACGACGCACCACGAGGACCTCTCTTCGTCATCAGACAGCGACGAAGAAGGGGTCCATCGACTGCGGTCCGACCGGGACCACCACCCGAAGCCTTTACGCCCTTGCGCTGGCTGTGGGGCCAACCATGCCAGGTCCGAATGCAAATTCCACAACGTGCTCTGCCATGAGTGTGGGAAGCAAGGCCACATCGGACGGGTCTGCCGAAGCTTACCAGGACCTGGCCAGGCCTCAAAAGGGACTAACTATCGCCAATCGACAGGAAACCGTCCTGTACAGCGAGAGCCAGTAAACCACTCCTACAGAAATCGAGTTTTGCAGAGAGAAGAGGCTCACCATACTATCACTATCGGTCACGCCTCAGCTTTAGACACCAAGAAAATACGAGTCACAGTAGCCATCGAGAACCAGCCTTGCCACATGGAAGTCGACTCGGGATCGTCCCTCTCAATGGTGTCCTGGAAGACCCTTAAACAACTCATCCCCACGATTCAACGCCAAGATCTCCGCTTCCAAAGACTCATCCTCAAGGACTACCAAGGGAATCGAATCCCCGTCGTTGGTTCCTGCCGAGTCCGAGTGTCCTTCAAGAAGCACACAGAGTACTTACCACTAACTGTCATCGATAGAGACAGGCCTAGCCTACTAGGCCTCCAATGGTTCGCGCCACTCGGCATTGAAGTGGCCGGCATAAACCAAGTCAGCGGAAGTGACTGGGAGGGAGACCTCATCCATGAGTTCAGGGACGTCTTCGCAGACAGTTTAGGCGAGTACAAGGGGACCCCGATTTTGTTCAGTCTAGACCCAAAGATAGCTCCCATCCAATTTAAGCCCCGTCGAGTTTCGTTTGCCTTAAAGTCAAAAATCGACGAACAACTCGACAAACTGATAGCTCAGGGGGTGTTAGAGCCCATCGATCACTCCCCCTGGGAAACCCCAATCGTAACACCCATTAAGCCAGACGGGTCGATCCGAATTTGTGGGGACTACCGGGCCACTTTGAACCACGCCCTACAGCAGAACGCATTTCCAGTGCCGGTGGTGCAGCATCTCCTCCACTCCCTGGGGGGCGGGAAAGTCTTCGCTAAATTAGATTTAGCTCAGGCATATCAGCAACTACCTGTTGATGAAAAGGCGGCACAGGCACAAACGATTGTGACGCACCGAGGTGCCTTTAAATGTACCCACCTGGCTTCAATTTGGAGTTAGTGTAGCCCCGGGGATTTTTCAGAGCCTTATGGAGAGGTTATTACAAGGGATTAAGGGCGTGGTCCCCTATTTTGACAATGTATTAATTGCGGCCCCTACGAAAAAAATCTTACAGGACCGGATAAAATTAGTCCTAAAAAAATTCCAAGAGGCCGATCTTAAAGTAAAAAAAAAACAAATGTAAATTGTGCACTGACAGTGTTGAGTTTTTAGGGTACCTAACTGATAGCCAGGGTATTCACCCTACTGAAAGTAAACTAAGGGCGATAAAAAACGCTCCCAGGCCACGAAACAAGGCCGATCTCCAGGCGTTCCTCGGCCTCATCAATTTTTATAATGTATTTTTACCGCATAAAGCAACGGTCACTGAACCGTTACACCGGTTGTTAGATAAGAAAGCAAATTGGTTATGGGGTCACCGAGAAGAACAGGTGTTCCGCAACGTGAAAAAATTGCTCACTTCCGACTCTGTACTCATGCAGTATAATGAGACTTTGCCGTTAAATATAACATGTGATGCTTCGCCTTTCGGAGTGGGCGCCATTTTGAGCCATGTACTGCCAAATGAGAACGAAGCCCCTGTTTCATATTTTTCAAAAACACTTTCAAAAACTGAGTGAAATTATGGACAAGTTGATAAAGAAGCCCTCGCAATTGTGAAAAACTTCCGGTTTGCGTGGCTTCGGGGCAGCAGGAATTCGCGACAGCTCGCGATTCCTGCTGGCTAGCTGCCGAGGTACCCCCGATCCAGATGGGTCAGGGGGTTAAGGCTGCCCTGTAGGGACAGCTGAAGATAGAGGGGAGCCGGTTAGGGAGGTGGGGGCATCGCAGACCCCCCCCTTCTCCGGAAAAACCCCTTTTTCCCAAGGCGGTGGAGCGGCGGTCAGCAATGGCCGCCACGAAGAAGCCAGCAACCGGGTAAGAACTGTGCTGGAGGAAGAGTGAGAAGTGAAAGTTCTGTCTGAGCCGGGTCAAGTAACACCTTTTAAATTGCCTGGATTTGAGCTGCTTGTTGCTGGAGGATACATTGTTTCCCTAAGAAGATCGAAAGCGGCGGAGAAGCTGTCAAAGGGAACTTTCTTTTTTTTTATTTTTGTTTACTCTCCCATCCCACGGAAAAAGCAGAAATATTTGGATATATTAGACATTGAAAGTGGATTGTTTTGAAAGCTAAGCTAAGAGACAAAGGGATTTTTGGACATTGAAAAATTTAAGAAATTGGAAAATTTTTGTTGGAGGTATGGATTTTTGAGTATTTAAAATTGTTATGGCAAGTGGGAAGGGAGAAAAAAAAAATTGGAGCAGAAACTGAAAAAGGAGGAGACTGTCTAGAATGTCTTGGTGGATCCCAAAAGAAGATATATGGTAATTGGACCTCTTTGATTAAAAATTAATTTAGAAAGAGAAAGAGAAGAAGGAAGAAAAGTATTAACTTTTGGAACTTTTTTCTTTTTTTTAATTGCTTTTGATTGTCCTGGATTAAAAATACTTGTGGTTGTTTTGGAAAAAGTTTTCCCTTTTCATAATGGCATTGTCTGTGGATGAACTAGAGATTGACTATCAAAAATATAAAAAAGAAGATACTTTGGGCGCTTTGTTCCAATTCTTAGAAATGGCGTTATGTTCTGTTGAAAAGTTGATTATGCAGCAGAAGGACTGGGACAAGGAAGAAGAGGAAGAAGAAGCCATCTTTGATGAACAATGGGTTCCTTCCGGAGAGGAGGAGAAAAAGGATAAGAAAAAGGGGTTTTTAAGAATTATAAAAACAACCAAAAGAGAGAAAAATGAGCGAAAAGATGGAGGCAAGGTTAGAAAGCAAAGGAAAAGGAGCAAGAAAAGCGAAGAGAAAAAGCAAAGGGGTAGAAAGGGCAAGGAGATGAATAAGCAAGAGAGAAAAGGGGGGAGGAGAAGCCTTAATGGGGGGAAGCAAGATTTAAAAAAAAAAAGTTTATTTAGAGACAATGGGTGAATTTAATTTAGATTAAAAGAGGGATTCTGGAGGGTATATAAGAGTGTGTTTTTATATGTATATTTAGAATAAAAAATTTATTATGTAATTTTAGAATCTTTTAAACAGAATCCCAAGAAAGATTTATATGTAGTATTTTTAAGTTAGGTAATGAGTTATAGATGTAACTCCAATTGTTGTACAGGAGAAGTATAGTAAAAGAAAAAAGATGAATGGATGTTTGGAAATAGAACAGACAAAGAATGTTGTTGAAAATGGTAATAATGGAAGGATATATATGCTTTTCTTTTGATTTTGTATATTGATAAAAGGCAATAAAATTTTAATTGATAAATAATTTGGATGGAAAAGAGAAGTAGGGACAAGATATGAAGTTAATATTATATGAAATATTAATATTATAATCTTGAAATGTTATGTTTTATTGGTCTATCATTATTTTTTTTTTTTAGAAAAGAATTTATAAGCTGTTATGCCTTGATTTTGTGTGCATTGTTTTTAGAAAACTGATAAAAATGGTTTTTATATACATATATAAAAAAAAAAAAATGATAATAAGATATGGAAGGAGATTTAGGTTGAATATGATGTTTGAATTTGTGTCTGTGTAAAGAGTTTTAACCCGGGAACAGACAACCTTCAGAAAAGATTTTTTAGTTTTGTCTATGTTTTATGTTTTGTGTTTGTATGTTTGTGTATTATGCTTATGATAAAACTAACAAAATTTGTTTTTTATTAAAAAAAAAAAGGAAAAAAAGAATTAATAAAACCTTGGAGGAATGTTAGATGAGAATAATTTAAACAAGCCAGAAAGAAAAGAATATGATGACTATAAAATGGATAAATATGGAAGAGAAATGAAATTGAATAGGAGTAAAGAGAAATAATGAGAAATTTGATGAAAGATATTTGTGTGTCCATATGGGGATGGGATAAATTGGAATTATGCTGTATAAAAATATTGTTTTGTTTGACTTGTAAGGACTTACAATATTAAGAGGTTTTATGTGTTTATGTATTTACTGGTTAATGATGTGTTGTTTTATCTTTAAAATTAATAAAAATTTGTTTCAAAAAAAAAAAGAAGCCCTCGCAATTGTGTCAGCCATTAAAAAATTCCACGAGTACGTGTATGGCCGGGCTTTTACTATCGTGACTGACCACAAACCATTATTGGGGATAATAGCCGGAGATAAGCCGACTCCCTACATATTATCCCCTAGGATGACTCGATGGTCAGAACTCTTAGCTGCTTATAACTATCGGCTGCAATACCGCCCGGGGAAAGCCATTCCCCACGCCGACGCATTGCGCCGAGCACTGCTTCCAGAGACTCTCGACGATCCTGCACCAACGGTAACCACGTTGCAAATTGAGGCACTCAACTCACCGCCATTAACCGCCCGAGATATCGTGAGAGAAATCAAACATGACCCCACCTTAGCGCAAGTCCTAAGCTGGGTAGAATGCAGATGGCCATTGGACCAATTATCAGATGACTTCACACCATTCAAGACTCGACAAACCGAGTTGTTCTCCCAAAAAGGCTGTGTCATCTGGGGCGATAGAGTTGTTATCCCAGAACGACTCCAGAAAGCACTTCTGAGAACCTTGCACGATGGCCACCCCGGCATCATGCGAATGAAAGCCCTTGCGCGAAGCTACGCATGGTGGCCGGGCATTGACAAGCAAATCGAACATTGGGTTAAAGCTTGTCCAAAATGCCAGGAAGTGAGCAACGCCCCACCTAAAGCCATTCCTACTGAATGGGAGACACCACGCGGAACCTGGTACCGAATTCACTTGGACTTTGTGGGGCCGACCAAAGGCCACACCTTTCTACTAACCGTCGACGCCTATTCAAATTGGCTCGAGATTCATCGAATGATGACTACAACCTCCGAGGCGGTTATCAAAACCTTGGAAAGACTATTTGAAACCCACGGACTACCAGACATCCTGGTATCCGATAACGGGCCCCAATTTACTGCACTGTCGTTCAAGCAGTACCTCGCTGACCGCGGCATTCGACATGCGCTCACCTCGCCTGCGCACCCTGCAACCAATGGCAAAGCAGAACGCATGGTACAATTTGTGAAGAAAACCTTACAGAAGGTAGACTACGACAACATTGATGACAAGATCAATCGAATCCTTTTTTTACAACACATCACACCACATAGCGTCACCAACAAAACTCCCGCCGAACTGCTAATGGGACAAAAACTCCGCTCCCACCTCGACCGGTTACACCCAGCTTACGAACCGGAAAAAACACTAGGATCCAGTGGCCGCTGTCGTGCCTTCCAGGTAGGAGATTTGGTATACACTAAAAACCTATCGGGTGACCCATTGTGGGTGGAGGCGACAGTAGTTTGTGTAACCGGCCCAAGATCCTACCTTGTACAATGCCTTGACGATAGACTATGGAAATGCCATATCGATCAATTACAATCGCGGCTTCTGGCGGGCAGTCCTGAACTCCCCCATGACCAGACTGAGGGGGGGGGGAGGTACAGAAGAAGAGGAATTCCAAGGAGAAGAAAACCCATTTGAAGGGAACGATGGTATAATAGAGACTCAGGAAGTAGAACCAGAGAGGGAAACAGTTGAACCTCAGGGAATTACAGAGAACATGGGCAACAACGGGGAAATGAACTCTGAACAAGAAACAGCCCCACTGCCAAACAATGATCTACCTCAGCGTGATTGCAGCCAAATGACACAGCGAAAATCAAAGAGACTAATAAAACAACCGTCCTACCTAAAGGACTATGTAACTGCGCCCTGCAAACAGAAGCCAGGGGGAAGGGGTGTTGTGAATGTATAAAGTTTTAATAAAGCGTGAGCTTGGAGTAAAGTGCAGGGTTCTGGCCCTGCACTTCTGATTGGTTGTTAAACGGCCCGATCGGATTGGCCCGCTCCGGGGAATCCGATTGGCCCTTAACAGAGAGTTCCTATTGGTTATGAGAGCTCGCGCTCCTTGTTGGTTATTGGTTAATAGTTACGGGGTTTGCCTATATAAGGCGGGTTAAAACTGTTATAGATGCTAGAAGTCACTATGTAAATAAAGAGCTGAAGTTCACCGTTCAGAGGCTTGTCTCCATTCTTTCTCGCCCATGCTCCAAACATAACAAGCGCCTTTGTAATTTCAAATGGTTGCTGAATGAATGGTCATTAACCAAAGATTACCTGTTCTTAAAAGACAGTTACTCAGAAAAGGAGAGAATGATTTCATTGATGTTTTCAAAACACAAAAACATCTTCATTAAAATACGTGATCCAGATTCCCACTTACAAACTATTTGGGGTTCACAGTAAAGGGTCAGTGTAATGGATAGTTCAACACTGCACAAATTATGACAAACGTAGTGATGGACAGAGTTACTAGCACCTCCACATTTTCCTGTCAGTGGAAGGAAATGTATCCTAGGGAATTTGACAAAGTACTTATTATAACACTTTGAGGCTGTTGGTTAAACAAGGTTTTGCAGTAGTGATTACAATAATTACTTCAAAGGATTTTAAAGATAGCATTTGTAAGATCCTTCCTTCCCAAGAATCCTAGTGAAGAGGATCCTGTAGCTGCCATATGGTTAGCCACATGCATCTGCTTCATTTGAGGACAACATCTCATGGATTGAAACTGAAGGCCTGCTGTGCTTTGAGTTAACTGGCTTTCAATTACTACACACAGATTAGAAATGCTAATCTAATCACCCCCAGGAGCATTTGTTCTTCATCACTGGGGCTCAGTTGGCTAGCTATCTATTTATTTACTCTTCTAGAGCCAGCAAAGAGCTTATTATAATGCAAGAAGCTGGCAATTGTTTAATAATGTGACCATTTGGGATTTGATTTCCAATACCTCAGCTTACTTAATGGACGGCTAGGTCTCAGTGGAAGCACCCTGACCACAAATGTAGCAAAGGTCAAGCCTCTTCCCCAGAACTACGTTAAAGAAATTTTTTTTTATCTTGCTTAAGCAGAAGCTATATATGCACAATTGGGCATCTCCATCAGTCAAAACAAATTTCTATCCCTCATTTCCAAGCAAAGTACAGTTGCAAAGCAAAGTTTCATTTCCCTTTATCTAAATTTTGTGAAGCAATGAGCCCTAGACTTTATGTTAGCAAGTTTTTGTTCCTCCTCATTTTCCCAATCCATGGCTGCTATGCAAAGTACGGAGTGGCTCCACTCTTATGTTACTCACATTACCGTCCTGAATTGATCTCAACTTTTAAAAAGAAACAGGAACATGGATTTCAAAATCCAAAATAAAATGCTGAACAACACCTGTGCCAAATGTAAATAAACCACAAAATAAAACCAAGGAGGCAAACTATCAGAAGTACAGATATGATTAGAAAGATATTAAAAATGATTAGAAAAAAATATATAATTGAATTTAGACAGGATAGATAATTAAAAACAAAGTTGAGAAAACTAAGGGAGAAGAAAAATTATGGCGAAAATGTCAAAATAGTAATAAGATATGGAATAGAACACAAAGACGAATATGAAATTGAGTTTGTGTATGTATGGTGAAGTGATAACCCGGGATCATGCTATTCTCAAAAAAAGATGTTTATTTGTATTGTGTTTCGTGAAAACCCAAATAAAATTTAGTCAGATAGATAGATAGATAGATAGATAGATAGATAGATAGATAGATAGATAGATAGATAGATATAGATGTAGATATAGCTATAGATATATGGCATTCAGCTTTGTTCGGGTATTTTCCCACGTCATTGTAGTTGTGCTTTTAAAGTTGCAACTTTAAAAGCACAACTACAATGACGTGGGAAAATACCCGAACAAAGCTGAATACCATACATGTAACTACCCACGAAAACTTAAGAAAACATATGTGTGTGTGTGTGTGTGTGTGTGTGTTTTCTGAGGTTCTCGCGGGTATTTGTATGTGGATCTTTGGTTATTCGGGTTTTCTCCCGCGTAAGATTGGAAGTATCTAGGCAACGTTTCGATGAAGTCTCATTCATCATCTTCAGGCTTGGTCTTCAGCTCCGTGCTTCTCAGAGTGATGTGAGCTTGCAGCTGCTTCTTCCTTTTAACTGCTAGTGGGGGTGTGACTTGATTGGGTGGGGGCTTGGCTGTATTCTGATTGGTTGGGGGTGTGTTCTGATTGGTCGGGGGTTTGGCTGTGTTCTGATTGGTTGGAGGGTTGGCTGTGTTCTGACTGGCTGGAGGCGTGTTCTGTTCAGGTGGGGGCTTGGTTGTGCTCAGGTTAGTCTTAGTTGCTGGGGGATTTGAGCTGCTGAGCTGTGATCTTGCTGTTTGGCTCAAATCCCCCAGCAACTAAGACTAACCTGAGCACAACCAAGCCCCCACCTGAACAGAACACGCCTCTAGCTAATCAGAACACAGCCAACCCCCCAACCAATCAGAACACAGCCAAGCCCCCACCCAATCAAGTCACACCCCCACTAGCAGTTAAAAGGAAGAAGCAGCTGCAAGCTCACATCACTCTGAGAAGCACAGAGCTGAAGACCAAGCCTGAAGATGATGAATGAGACTTCATCGAAACGTTGCCTAGATACTTCCAATCTTACGCGGGAGAAAACCCGAATAACCAAAAATCCATATACAAATACCCGTGAGAACCTCAGAAAACATATATACATACATACATACATACATACATACATACATACATACATATATACACACACACATGAAGTACAGATAGTTCTTGACTTATGACCTGTCCTTCTTTGCATTCCTCCTCATAACCACGAGAAAATATAAGTGCTTTTAGTTCAACAAATACCATTACAGTATTTGACTTACAGCCACAATTGAGCCCAAAATGTATGTTGCTAAGACAGTTGCTAACTGAATTTTGCCCCATTTTACAAGCTTTCTTGCTAGAGTTGTTAAGTGAATCACTGCAGTTGTTAAGCTACTAACATTGTTGTTAAGTGAATCTAGCTTCCCCATTGACTTTGCTTGTCAAAAGGTTGCAAAAGGTTGATTACGTGACATTGCAACCATCACACATAAACCAGTAGCCAAGCGTCTGAATTTTGATCATGTAACCCTGGGATGCTGCGTCAGTGGCCTGAACCACGGCAGGGGGAGGCCTGTTTTTCACCCTCCCCCAGGTTCCAGAGGCTTTTCTCGATCCTCCAGGAGGGCGAAAACTGCCTCCCCAGACTGTGGAGACTTTCTGGAGGCCAGAAACAAGGCCTGTTTCCGGCCTTCCAGAGCCTCCGGAAGGCCCATTTTTGGCCCTCCTGGAGCCTCCACACAGGCCCTGTACTTACCTGGGATCCAAAACGGGCCGTGTGAGGACTCCTGGAAGGGGTGAGGTGGGGTGGGCAGGGCCAGCCAGGGGTGGGATTTTCTAGTTCGCCAAATCGGCCATAAAATTAGCTACTGGTATCAGCCCACCCCTGGATTTATCCTATGTATCTTAAGGGGTGAAAACACTCATAGTTTGCGGACTAGACTAAGGCACTCATTGAGCAAAGGAGTAAGTTCTGGGTTGTCTGAACCATGATGGAAGGATTGATATTGCTCAGTTTTTGCTCTTTCGCTGATCAACAGAGAGATGAGACAGTTATTCCTTCTCTCCCTCAGCTCTATGAGTCACGTTAAGAGACAGGACCCCATTCTTCAGAACTGACAGTTCAGGTGAGGTGAGATGTGCCCACTTTCCACCAACAAACTCTACAGATGCTCAAAGGAGGGAACACCTCCTACAAGACTGTCACTTTATCTCAGCTTTCCTGCTAAGAAAGATGCTGTCTCCCTAACACAGGGAAAATACTTTTTGATTGCTGTGTACATTTTCTCTCTGAAAGCATTTTTAAAAAAGACATGTGATTATCTTCACAAACGTACACATGAATTACGTAGCCCAATCTAGAACTGAAAATTTGTCAATAACAAAAGGTTTAAACAGCCTCTGTTGTTGCTTTGGTCAAAATTGCCCCTTCATCAAGCTTCTTTTCTTTAAATAATAATAATAAATGTAAAAAATGTAAAAAATAATAATTGCCAAAGCTTTATTTCCATTTGCAATGAAAATAAAAATAAAGAGACCCTTAATTAAAATAATCAACTGCAAAGAACTTCACCAACAAAGAAATAATTCATCAGCTGTGCTCGACAGGAAGCAAATAAAGCTTTTAAAAGCACAGTAGCTCTAAAAAGCGTCAGTAATATTTAACCAATTCCAATGGCCCTGTTGTTTTATATTATGTATGCATGTATGTATATATGTATACACACACACACACACTCCCTCCAATCACTTTTAAAAGTTTGAACAGCTTTGAAAACTCTTTAATAAACATTGTACAACAACTACAACATTGATAACAGCAGAACAAACTTAAGCACAATTCATTTCTTTATTGTGGCTCCCTCTGTGAATACAAGATTGAGAAGGAAGCCAACTGTCCTGGTAAGAATGGACTGTGAGCACATCATATTTTAAAAGTATAAACTTTCTGGGGGGAAAATATTTTGGAAAAAAAAAGCACCATTCTATAGCAGCCACATCTGTGTATAGGTGCATGTATATCAGAGGTGATATTCAGCAGGTTCTGACCAGTTCTGGAGAACCGGTAGCAGAAATTTTGAGTAGTTCAGAGAACCAGCAAATCCCGCCTCTGACTGGAGATTTTACAGTATCCTTCCCCCTGCAACGCCCACCAAGCCACATCTACAGAACCGGAGGTAAAAAAAATTGGATCCCACCACAGATGCATATGTGCCCTTGAGTCAGTCTTTGGTAACTCTGGTGACTGCCTGGAAAATTTTGTGCAGTTTTCTTGGTAATATTTTTGAAAATGGTCTGCCATTGTCCTTTCCCTAGAGCTAAGAGAGAGTGACTGGCCCAAAACCATTCTGTACTCACCTCCGTTCTCATGCAGTTTTCCCCGGTATATCTTGTCTTCTACCACATCAGTCCAATAGAGGGAGCTCTGATTCAGATGAAAGTCCAAGGCAATGGTGTTTCTCAAACCAGGCACTAAGACGCTGTAATCTCCCTTGTGTAAGTCAATACGCCGGATCTCATGGCGATTGGAGAAGATGATGAAAGGCTTAAACGGGTCTAAAAATGGAGAGAGGAATGTTGATTGCTGCTGCTATTATATTTTTCCTGATCTTCAAACCCAGGAGCATCTCTCTTGAGAGGGCTCCCGCAGCAAACACTTTCATTTGAAGAAAGATTTGGAACAAATTACCTTTCTATCTTCTGAGTTTTAAAAGCATTTTTGCTTTTTCAATTCAATTCATCTCTGTCAAGACAGTCAGGGCTGGGATTTTAATGAACATAACCACTGCCATAAATCATGATAAATTATTAATAATAATCTCCGAAATATGGACAAGGGCTCCTTATCCCAGTACTTATTCATGTCACAAGGTAATCTGTGGACGATGATTCCCACAGGCAAAGGTCCAAAGCTCTAGCATGAGCCTCCCCTTCTTCATGTAAGAGGGAATGAATGCTATGCTGCAACTGAACAACATTGCATCTTTTTAAAATTCTCCCTCTTCCAGCCTTCCCTGGAGCCCTGGGAACAGAACTGTCTTTCTTTTGCCTGCCAGTGGCAACATGGCAGAATGAGGCACATCCCTAAAGGACAGGAACACTGCTGTGTTTCTTGACTTCCGGAAAACACCAAGCTGGATTTCCCCTCCCTTCCTGCGAACTTTTGGTCTCTTTCCCATTCAGTTTCCCGCTTTTGGTCTCTTTCCCATTCAGTTTTCCAAAAAGGCAAGAACCTTAGACTGACGTACGACTCTTCTCACATACAAAACAGATTCAAGGGACCTAGTCCACCCTCCATCCGTCATTACGATTTTGGCCTTGCTATTTTTCCAGAGGGATGGAATAGGGAGGAGAGGTATCTGTGGATTGGGGATCCTGCAGAAAAAAGCCCCAGTGAGCTCCATGTAGTCCCCCTGCCCTTTTCTTCTAAAGATGTCCTCTTCTCAAGCTTTTCTTCATAGGATACTTTTTACCGTTTGAGCCAAATTCTGGATGCAGTCCAGCACTCGGGTTTTGGATCAGTTCTTCGTTAAAGTGAATCTTCTCAGTTCACCCTATTATTCCCCATAAGGGGCTCATATAGGAGACACATTATATTCTTGTGAAAGCATCTCTGGCCTACAGTTTCACAAGCAATTCATTTTAAACCCACAAGAATAGTAGAAGAATCACAGTGAATCCACCCCACATGCCCCCAAGAATCAACCCCTCAACTTATTATGAGAAGTGACGTCTTTGAGAACAAAGCCAAGACTCCTTGTAACACCTGTTTAGACCCTCTATGTAAGTCTGTAGGGAAGAGTGTCAAGAGGAATTTTTTTTTCTGATGCCCAAAGCCAGATGTTTAGTAATTATTGTCCAGAAGGGGAATATTTTGATGAAGAGAAACAGAGGATGTATCTCTTTCTCAACTCTGAAAAGAGTTGTGCATCCAAACTGACTGAAGTACTGGCCAGAATACTCTTTAAAGCAATCTTCCTCCAGATGATGGGATGATTTTACATATTATAAAGTAACGGTTGTGGGTGAATGTCCTTTTAAAAACATATTTCTAAAAAGATCAAGTGTGATTCTGATGAACAGATATTTAAAAGTATGTGCTTACACAAATATAAGCCAAGATGGTTTTATTTCTAAGATGCTAAGAGCACGCTTGTCATTTTATGGGTGAAGTGTTATCCCAATTAATTTATATTTACTAAATTAATACACTGTGCAGGCCCACTTCTTCATGGATTTTGAAAATCTGATCTCCACTACCCCTGCCTTTCAATGAGTCCTATACATTGCTCTAAAGCAGACAAAACTCATTGAGGACTTACCCAAACTGCGGCAGCTCTCCCCATCGGACTCCAGCATCCATCCTTCATAGCAAGAGCACTTCACGTTGTACTTGAACTGCTCACACTTTTGACTACACTTGAGACGCTTGGCACAGTAGCTCTGGATCTGGCAGGTCTTGTTATCAGCACCAAGCTCCATTCCTAGGGGGCACGAGCAGGCAATGCCCTCACCTGGTGCTACTGTACAGTTGTGGCTGCAGCCCCCGTTGCTCAGAGAGCAAAGATCTGGATGACATCAGAAACAGCACAGAAAACGATAGGGAGAAATTCAAGCTACTGGTTCAAATTGTCCACAAACAATTGCTTAATACCATTTCCCAGCGAAAACAAGCTCCCTACCACTTCACAACCACAATGAACCTTTGGGTCCAATTTCTCAGTCCTCCAATGAATTAACTGATGTCTCTGCATTCCATGTACAAAAGCAAACCACTTGAAATTTACTACTATGAGGATGGAATAAGCATCTTCCCCTGCACATTTATTTGTAAGTAAGAGTTTAAATAATAATCCCTCATCCAAAAATTGTTTCCCACTTCTCATTCCACAGCATCAATGGCCTCATTTTGACCAATGAGAGCAATGGTCTTGAATTTTCTAACTCATTAAACTGTGTAATATCCAAACAATTCACTCACTGTTTACTGGCAAGATTTATAGGCCTCCATATTAGCTTTAACTATGATGTTTGCCTTGTTTCTTCAAACAGATTAAAACAGCATCTATTCATGCTCATACATTAGGCATAAAAAAAGCAAACAAGGCCTATCCAATATTTACATCTCCTGCAATATATTTTTGTGGCTATCACTTTTCACAAGAGATGAACAAGATGTCCTTAACTTAGGAAAAATGGAGGTTAACTTCTCAGCAGTCTTTAAAACATACAATGGCCTAGAGCTATATTCACCAGGAATTCTGGGAGCTATTCTCCAAAGTTCCTGAGAAGACAGTAAGTTGGAAAAGATCATTTAGAGAAAGGACAACATTGACATAAGACCGAATAATTTGTTCCTTGTTCCTGACACTCACCACACAGTTGCCCTTCATCAGACCCATCCCCGCAGTCATCATTTCCATCACACAGTTTCTCAGGAGGGAGGCAGATAGATGTTGTATTGGCACATGTGTGGGAGGGTGGCTTGCACACCAAAGACTCACAATTCTCTTCATCAGAATTGTCCTCACAATCGTTGTCTCCATCGCATACCCAAGCTTTGCTGATACACCGTGCTGGAAAGAAATGGAGACAAAATGAAGAGCACTTAATCTTTTTAATATATACATAATATAATATATTTTTTAAAATTCCTTAAGAAACACAAATGAGAAAGGTGGAAAAAGAAAATCTAGAATTTCCTCTAAATGTATACTGGGGAGGCAGTGTCTTGTCCTCTTTTTGAGGATTGATTCCCACACCCTTTTTAAAACCATATATTCCCCAATTAGGCTCCTTTAATTCACAAAGCAGTAATCAGGAAATCAGAGAAGAAAAAGAGTATAAAACAAAAATAAAAACCCGGGAGTAAATCCAGCTGTAAACTTCACAATTTCTCAAACAGCAACATATTGTTTTCTTACATCCCACTCTCCTCTGCTTCCAAGAAGAACAAGCACACTGAAAAAGCTCTCAAAACTACAGAATTCTGTTTCTCTGGGTTAGTAAGAGATTATAAGGGCCAAAGAATAAACAAGGTCATATACACCAGCTGTTGTTTGACCTGTATTGCATAATACAAAGAAGTCAACTGGTGTGTGACTTTTGTTTGTCAAGTGACCTATGTGATGTGCATGTTTTGGTATATAATTGTTTTGGAACAATTACTCTTGTTCATGGACAGTATTGCAGCAATTATGATAATACAAAATAATATAAACTTTGAAGAGAATGAGAAGTACATAGTTCATGTTAGATTTTTTATTTAAAAGTGAGAAATGTGGAGCTTCTTGTTGAGTTATTATTTAGACTTATGCATACTTACTTCTTTAATAAAACTGGGGACAGAGAAAAAATATCTTGAGTGTCGGCAAATACTGCTTTTCCAATAAAGGAGAGTATTTGTAAGGTTGAAATGTGGTGTCTTTGGTGTTCTCTGAGCTTGGTTGCAAGAAAACAACCAAGCTAAGAGAATTCCAAAGGCCCCTCAGATATTTCTTTTATTTAGATCTTCTTCGTTCACAATTAGGACAATGAGACCTTGCAAATCACAGTGAACCACACACAGCTTGGGCCAAGCTTCAGTAACTACATTTTTATCTCAACTTTTTTTTTAATAAACAGTTGCTGCCATAATAAATATGTGTGAGCAAAAATGGCTGAAGGGTAATTATACTGGGTAATGTAGAACTTCATCACAGTCCAGCACCCAGAAGATGGAATCTGTGACATTCTGTTGATCCCCATGTGATATCACTTTTAATTAAAGATTATCCAAATCTGTAAGATTACATGAATTCTGCCACAATTTTAGAAGCCAATGCCAAAAATCTTGCTATATCGCTATTCCCATGTGATATCTCTTTTAATTTAGGTTTATTAATGCTCATACCAGCGCAACAAAGGTCCATTGTCTGAAAAGGCTGCTATTCATTACATCACACTTATTTTTAATAAATCCTGAATACCACTGAATTTTTATATTAAAGCAGGCTAGATGTGCGCAATAATCTAATTGCATCTTCCATCCCTATAATGCAATGCAATTTACCAGAATCCTTGCAGCCAAACTTCACATTTGGATCACAGACATGAGTGACACCCTCACAGTTCTTCTCATCACTAGAGTCCATACAGTCAGTGTCGCCATCGCAGTGCCAGCGCATGGGAATGCAGAGGGCATCCAGTCGGCATTGGAACTCATCTGTATGGCAGCCTCCAGGCGGGCGGGTAGCTGCAGAGGGAAGAAAGGAGATAGCATGTTAAATTGGGGGCAGTACTGATTAGAGCTGGACACTATCAAAGCACTGCTAAAAGGAAAAAAACCTTGTATGACATATTAGGGTAGAGATGCTCTATCAAATGGACATGGTTTTCAGACATGCCATATTAATTTTCACCACTTTTTGTACCCATGTAGGGAGCCACACATTAGATTAGGTTTGTATGTGATCTGAAGGTACACATCATTAGCACCTTTATTCTTTAGCATGATCAGATTACCGCCTGATTGCAGTGGAATTAACTAGTGCCTCCTTTTCCCTTTTCCATAGGAAAGATGATTCTATTAGAACACTCTGTCCCAGACGCTAAATGGATCTTTTGGTTTCCAGAGGGCACATGGGAGATTAATCCAGAAATGCCACAACAATTCCAGACCAACATCCATAACCAGGGGAAAAGAAAGCATTTCCTGGTACATAAGTGGGTTTATGAGGCCTAGTGCTGCAAATTTTTAAACAATATCCAGCATTTTGTACCAATGAAAAATAATTCAAACTTTACGTATCATCTTCTTTGAATGACCCCATAATCCCTTGCGGGGTGGGGTTTACTGGCCGGATGCCCTTCCTGTCAGCAATGCGGAGTTTTGTTCAGCAGATATATTCTCATGGAGGCCAGAGAGAGAAATATTTGCCACTACTTAGGATCGAACTCACAGCCTCCTGATTGTGAGGCGAGAGCTTCACCTCCAGGTCACCGCACCAGTCAATTCAAACCTCACATATGCTTATGGGTAAAATATTTTCAGATACATATTTCTACAGATCTGGATATCTTCTATGGAAAAGCCACAAATGACCCTGAAGTCATTTCTGTTCACTGAACGCTACTGTAAGAACAACCCTACTTTTTAACTTTCACCTTTCTACTATAAATTTTAAATTTTAAAACACAGACCACAAAACCCACCAATAATGTATTCAAAATGAAAAAAAGAGGATAAATCTTAAAATGGGACAATAGACAGAAAGCTTTAATGGAGCAGAGTGTTATCTGCTCAGTGTAGCATTTTTTTTCAGGGCAGATGTTAGATGTTGCTGATGCCACGTAGAAGCCATTCCAAACGTGCCCTATTCTCACCCAGATTGGTGCAGTTGGCATGAGTCTCATCACTGTAGTCCCCGCAGTCATTGTCCCCATCGCAGGTCCAATGGACAGGAATGCAGCGCCCGCTGTTGCATTTGAACTGGTTGCTGGAGCAAGAATGGCTGCAGCCAGCTTCATCACTGTTGTCCCCACAGTCGTTGTCTGGAAACAAGAAATGGGGGAGAAGGGCAGTCGACTGGGTTCTAGGAAGCAAACACAAACCTTCCATGCATTCCCTTCCCCCACCCTATTCCCCTTCTGAGCTAGATGCAGACTTCCTTTAGCTGATAGGCTGCTAGAAAGTCGAGAAGGCAGCAATGCACCCACTGTCTTGGGTTACCCACTTCCCCAAAGCCTGCATAAATGGTACCTTTCTTCCCCATGCATATTCTAGCCAAACATGCTTATGTGCTTATGCATTGCCCCAAGAGCTTTTACCACTAAAGAAGCCACTAAACAATAATAACAGCAACAAGAATAGCAACAAAATTTATAAAGAAAACACAGAAACTGCATAGATCATCACATGCACCATGGGGGAAGGAGAGTGGGTGAAGTGAAAGGAATCTATCACATTATTGGATTCCGGGATCAATTCAATGTGTGTATTTCTTGAAATTCAAAACAATGCCCTCTCTGCACATGTGCACTATCCTGGATCTGGGGAGTTCTTGTTTCTTTGAAATGTCTGTTTTTGAGTAAGAACAGACACTGATAGAGAAAATAATTTATGGATTATTTATTTATTTATTTAGCAATTAGAAATTTATGGATAAGTGTGCTGATGAATCAAGTTTTTACTATTTATCTTTGCATTGTTGGGTTTTATTTTGCCTTTAGCAAAACTAGTGAACAAGACTGCTCCTGCTACTAAAATTTTCCTTGGTTCTGGCAACTTGCATTGCTCCTGAGCTTATTGGACCTTTTCCAAACAGAGAGATTCAAAAGAAGCATTCTTTTTAACCCAATTAGCTTTATCGGCACATCTAATCTGATGCACTGTTGTTTCAAATGCTGTGGAAGCCATGAAATAAGAAATAGCACTTATATATCGCTTTTCAGTACCTTACAGCCCTCTCTAAGTGGTTTACAAAGTCAGTATATTGCCCCCAACAATCTGTGTGCTCATTTTACCAATCTTGGAAGGATGGAAAGTTGAGTCAACCTTGAGCTGGTCAAGATCAAGAGCTCCTCGTAGTGGACAGAGTTTGCCTGCAGTACTGCATTCTAACCACTGCACCTGCCACAGCTCCTTCTAAGGCAGGGGTCTCCAACCTTGGCCCCTGGAAGCCTGGTGGACTTCAACTCCCAGAATTCCACAGCCAGCTGGCTGTGGAACTCTGGGAGTTGAAGTCCGCCAGGCTTCCAGGAGCCAAGGTTGGAGACCCCTGTTCTAAGGCAAAGGTCTTCAAACTTGGCAAGTTTAAGACTTGCGGACTTCAACTCCCAGAATTCCTGAGCTCACATGACTAGAGGAGGAATTCTGGGAATTGAACTCCACAAGTCTTAAAGCTGTCAAGTTTGAAGACCCCTGTTCTAAGCAAAGATATTTCAAACCATACCTCCTCCAAATGGTAAGAGTCTAGTTTCTTAACCTTCCCACAACTTGTTCTAGGAAGTTCTGGATGCTGTCTGTAGGCATCCTTGCTGAGAAGCCAAGGGACTGGTATATGTTTGAACACATAGAAGACTGGCATATGTTTCTGGCTCAGGAGTTCCTTTTAAGTTAGAAACTCTTTGGACCTTAAGGCAAAAGGCAGCAACATTGTCTGATGGCCTTCAAACTATGGGAAATGTGGAACAATGAACACCTATGGGACAAGCAAGCTCCAGAATGGTCTTCCTGCCCATCTAATGAGATTTATCAGTGCTCAAAACCTCCTCCAAACAAAGACAGGAAGTACTAAGTCTTTGCAGGGACTGAAATTGCACAAGTGACAGCTTTTTGTGGGGGAATCAAGGAGTACAGGAGGGGTGAGTTGCATGTTGATCTATGCACTAACCGTTGCCTTTTGGACAATTCTTTTCGTCAGAGCCATCCCCACAATCCTTTTCTGAAACACAGAAACCAACCAGAAAAGACAGGAGAGTGGGCATGGTGAACACATGTGAACCCACCCTATCAACACGCACAAACAAAAAGACAACAGGAAACTAGAAATCAAATATGAAATGGGAGACAAATTGGCATCCAAAGAATAGAACATGCAGAGGGGAAAGGAGGAAGGGCATCAAGAGAGTAATGTCAAAGACAGAAGGGAAATGAGACAGAATCCATGCCACTTTTTTTAACCCTCAACAGGAGAAAAGAGATCAGGAGGGCAACCCACCTTACTATCCTGAGGGGTACTCTAAATTCTTTAATTTTCATCCTCTACTTCAAAATCAGAATTGAAAGTTGACTACATTAAGCCATGTAAATGTGCTCATATCTGATTTGTGCAAAGTGAAGTTACCTTGGCTCAAACAAACCAGGAAGTTTAAAATAAGTTCTTAATCAAGTCAGATTCGTGACTCACATTTCATCAAAATCATAGCTGGTTATTAACGTACAATCTCAGCCTCCATAGAAGGCAAACAAGCATCAATCTTTTTTACTTTACTTTTTTACTAATAAAAATGTAATGGGGAAAGGAACTGAGCTACAGTTTCTTCCTCTAAAGGGCAGTTTAAAAACAACAACAAAAGAACTAGCAGCAATTCAACAGCCATACTCGAAAAAGATGCCTTCCACCTCACTTTGGTGGAAAATTACAAGTGTTCCCCCTGCAATTTGGTAATCTAGACAAAATTTGGCTATTTAATTCTATACCTGCCCTTAAACTCCAAGCTTAGGGCAAAATCTAGCTTTCTTCAAGGAAGGTGTGGGATCCCAGATCTTTTGACAGGGTATTCTAAGTCCTAACATTTTTGGACAAGTGTGATTATACAATGTGATTAATGAGCAGAAGAGATCTTGAAGTAAGCCACAGTCGAAGGGCTTGCCTGCTAAACTTCCCGTGGGTCAAACAAAAGTTGACTTTCCAACCTAAGGAATATGTTGTACTTTGGGATGAAACAAGAATCTGCATATTCAACCCTAACAGAAAATCTAGAGTGGCATAGCTAAGAAGATCTCATGTCAAGATGTGAAGCTTGCTGCTTGCATTACTTCCCTCTAGATGGGGAGATCTGGGGGATGTAAGGAAGAGCTCACTGGACCCCAGATATGATACAGGGCTAGCTACTCTTACACAGACGAAGATGAAGTGGCAGCATGTTAAAGCAAACATTGTCATGCAGAGATGGGAAATACAGAAAATGAATTCCAAGCCCATCTTTTCCCAAAGAATCTGCAGAGAGATTTATAGACTCTTTTTGTTTCTGACCTCACCATTCCAGCCAACACAGGACATTGCATGCAGTATAAACTTACCATTGTCACATCTCCAATTGATGTTGATGCAGCGGCCATTGTGGCAAGTAAACTGGGTCAGAGGGAAGCATGTTGGATAGGCTGCAAAAAAAAAAAAAAGGACATTTGCAGGCGCTCTTGTATATCCAGGAAGTTAGGTGGTATCAGCACAAGTGGATGAGATTGTATCACAAGCCATGAAGTTGGGGGGAGGGATTTTTCAGGGAGATGAGGGTTTCACTTGGTCTTCAAATGGCACCTGGAGGTCTATGCTCCAGAAAGTGTATGGAATTATTGTAAAACAGTTCTAAATATCCCCACATATTTAATAATCAGCCCCTTCCAAATTTCTATCATGTTAAAACTACAATCCAGTGGTAATTTTTTCATGCTCCTTAGCTCCGAGTAGGGTCTCTCTTTAATGAGTTCCTTCAAATCTGTTGCTTGATTAGCTTTTCTAGGATTTTCCCAGGTATTGATACAATCAAAGACAGTTTTGTGTTTAGATATTTAATTATGTCTGCCTAAAATATGTATGAATGAGGGAGATACAGTTTTAGAGAGATGTGTAATATACAGGTCTACTTTTTAGAAGATAAATCCTGGATTTTAAACACATGAAAGAATCCACAGCCTTTCAAATGTACATTTCTCTCAGGCCATATGGCTGGAGATTATGTACTATAAACATAACTGTGATTATAGTAATGTTATTACAACAAAGCCCCTGCTAGATTATGACTATCCATTCACTTAGCAATTCATCTACAAATGTAATAGACCAGAATCTATTTCCTCACTCACCACATGAGGCTGATTCATCAGAGAGATCCCCGCAATCATCATCCAAGTCACAGGTCCAAGAGATAGGGATGCAACGGCCACTGGCACAGGAGAATTGGTTGGTGGGACACGTGCGAGCTAGGAGAGCAGGCAAATAGCAGTGAATAACAGCAGAAACATTAAAAGAAAAATTTCACACCTCCTTGAATCATTCTAATGGTGGATAGAAAAACGTCCAATGTTAAAATCAGATGACACAGAAATAGTTAAACAGGTTCTGTATTGAAACTGTCCAGTATATTCAAATACACACTTTGCAGATATGCAGAAACTATCCAGAATTTTGAGCTGTAATTCCACCACATCTAGAAAGATGGAGAAGTCTGATACACAGGTTCATTTAGATGCCTTAGAATAGACTTGCAAAGTTGTCGTGAAGATCAAATGAAGGATAACTATCTAGTTAATTAGATGGATAACAAACGACCGTTACCAGAGCATGTGGAATTAGATTCATCTTCATTGTTGCCGCAATCATTATCCCCATCACACAGCCAGCGGTTGGGGATGCAACGATTGTTCTCACATTTGAAGCGGTCCGAAGGGCATGTGTGCTGATCTGCAGAATATCAAAGCAAGGAAGGCATCTTAGGACATCACACAAAATGAGATCCTTCTTTCCTTTTATGTGTATGACAGCAAAGTGAACTTAGGACCAAAGAGCCTCGTCCCTTGGATAAGTTAAGAACTTTGAGCATTTGGGCCACATTCGAATGAGTTTTCCAATTGTGGTAGTGCCAAATTCAGAGATTTTATGGGAAATCTATACTATCTTTTTTTAATAGCACTATTGTTTTCACAATGTTTTCCAACTATTTGTTGTTGTTGTTTTTTTAAGAAAATTTGTTCAGATTGATTTTGATTGATAACACTAAGATATGCTTTACTAGAAGCACTAGAAAAGTCCATACTACTATGGACATACAGCTATTTGAATCCAGCATGAATGTACTTCCTGTAATTTGTCAATCATAAAAAAATTGCTCTACTTTTTCTTAGGCTCACATGGACCTTTTCTGCTTCACATCCCTAGAAATAATTGATTCAGTATGACACGTTTACATTCCATGTCAAAATAAGGCATATCTATAACCAGGGAATCCAATTTCTGGTAATAAAGATTCATTTATATTTTTCCAATCTATAATGTTTTCTAAAAAGCTGTCATATACAATGGTCATTCAGTTGGTCGATTTAAGCCAGACTTTTCCACTCTAAGCATCAGAGGCACTGAAAGATCTCAGAAAAAGGAATGTTAACCATCAGTTTGTAGACTTCTAAAGAGTAGAAGGCAAGGACTGAATCATTACATTCAAACTATATTTTTACTAACTGGGCCCTTTGTTTTTATTTGTTTCAGGAAAAAAAGGCAACAGAAGGAACAGAGATGGTCAGAAAAGCTCTTGGGAGTATTACAGGTACACAACCCATGGATTGCAGCCCACTACTGGGCCATGGTTCATTTGGAGCTAGGCCATACAAGTGGCAGGCAAGTGCGCACAGTTACAGTGGCACAAATGGAGCTGTATGCACTCACATGCATGCACCAGCACTCACACAAAACCATCTCCTTTCCCCCTGTGCCAGGCTGCCAAGCTGGAAAAGTTGGGGACAAGTTATTCTAGTAGAATTTTGTACCTTGGATGCAACCCATTTTGTTTGATGCAAGACACACCTAGTCACCCTAGCCTAGCTATATCTGAAGGATTTATCCCATCTGTCTCATGAGAGGATAGGAATGATCAAGAACCCTGGTGTCCCTCAAGCAAATACATACGGCAGAGTTCGGGTGCCTCATCACTATTGTCCAGGCAGTCATTGTCTCCATCACATTTCCATCGCTCCTGTATACATCGACTGTTCTTGCAAGCAAATTCCCCAGGTTGGCACTGTGGAGGTGGAACGTAAGATGGATTGGCTAGACAAGAAAGAACAAGAAAAGAGTGGTTATGTAATAAGCAAGAGGCAGCTTTGGAGTTGAACCAATCCCTCCTCTCAGATACTTCAATTCTGAGGTAACCTTCACCTATGGAATGGTCAATGACTGAAAAAAAAAATAGGTTTATTTGCTGCCAATCACTATAAACCAATTTCTCCCTTCCAAACCATCCCACTGGAGAATCAGAAGAGGACTGAAGAGGAAATCCTCACCCCATCTGCGCTTGGCTAAATATAGAGAGAGAAACCAAACAAACACTTTGTGACTCTGTAGCTCAGTCAAGCTAAAGTTGGTAATAAAAAGCAACCAGTTGATTTTACCAGTTGATTTTAATAAAAATGCCAAAAGAAAATAAGATTCTACCCACACAACACAGAAAAAAAGAAAAAATACCCATCTTGGTGCATTTCTGACTATAATGCCAAATAGCACAATTTTCAGCCTAGTCTGGAGTAACCCTCTCAGTTGGATTCCAGCCAACTCTTTCCAAAAGACACAACTTCTTTCTGACCAAACCCCCCACCCCACCCCTTCTTTTGTTTTATTGGTTCTTGGAAGTCAGGTGATAACCTCTGGGTAGATAAAGCTGGCTTGTTCTTTCAAGGGCCAGCTGTTCCCCACTACAAGTGGGCATAAAGAGAGGAATAGAGAGGAATTTTTGTTAGGACAAATGTTAGGCTAACTACAGCAGTATTGCAACGTATGGAGGAAGAGTAGATCTGAACTATTTTTGCCTACCACAATCCCAATCTGATTTCTGGACTGGAATAAGAGCTCTGGACCTACCCTTCTTAGGTAGCAGCAGCTCTTTAGACACTCCCTCTAAGTAGGAAGATGGAATTGTTATGTACTACAAACCCTAAAATACATTCAGTGGTAATGTTCAACCCAACATTCCAATTTCACAGACCCCACATAAAACCAGTTGGGTGTTGTGGTTAAGAGGCTGGCCTAAAAACCAGGAGGCCATGAGTTCTAGTCTTGCCTGAGGCATACTGGACCAGTTACTCTCTCACCCTAAGCTACCTCACAGGTGGTTGTTGTTGTGGAAGGAAAAGAGTATTAGATATGTTGCCTGTCTTGAGTTATTTATAAAAATAATAAAGGTGTGATAAAAATCTAACCCTCCCCCCTCCCGAATTAGGAATTTGAACATGCAAAGATCATATTAATGATGAATATGTACTAGTCCCTACAGTTTGTATTATGTCAAAACAAATCACAAATTTACTATATGTATCCAAGTTTGAAAATGTGAATGTTCTTAAAATAGTTGCTTTGTGAAACATCACTATCAACATGACGTCGTACAGAAACTTTTGCTTGCTTTTATATCTACATAAAATAAATTTAGGCATGACAAAAAGTATTATACCCCAAGAGAAAGCATCTGTATGGCTAATGTAAAACTGAGTTCCCCTGCTACATCTGTACACATGGAGCCTTCCATAAGAGTCAAACCCCTGCAAGATCTTGAATAGACAGCAGTTTGCACAGAATTTCCTACTTTATATTCAAACTATTTGCATAGATGTTTAGAACGTAGATTATAGGCTGGGGCAAAAATACTTACGGATGCAGAAGCAACTTCCAGTATTGGACATCAGATTGGATTATTTTCAAGATTCCTTCCAACTGTTACATTTTAAGATTTACTTATTTTAATTACCTCTTTTGTTCGTGGAAATAGGGCTACATGCTTGTTGGCAGGTCCTTAACACTTTAAATAGCTAGCGTTCCTAAATATGTAAACCATGAGTAGGTAACATTTGAAGAACTGGAGTCTATAACCCAACTAATTGGAAGCCAAAGGAAGTCATCTGCATATAAGGTGGTTCCAGAAGACCTCCTGCTCCCACCTCCACTTGTTTTTTTTTTAAAAAAACATTCTCCTATGCCTTCAAAATTTGGCTCTTCTGCTGTCCATGTCAGAAGTATGGAGTTCAGGGCACCCATAAGCAGGATGCTTGGGGGGGCGGGGCGGTTTGTCATATGCACTCTTCAGATTTATCCCATTCTTTAATCAGTAGTTTGGTATACAGAAATTAAACATTAAATTTAAAATTAAATTCCTCCTCTGTTGGAGGAAGAGGCAGTGATTGGGGGGGGGGGGGGGGACTCCATTTATATGGAGGTTGTTTTGCAAAGTAACATAGCAGGGGCAGAAAAAATGTGGCAACCTGATTTAGAAATCACAATAAAGTAACTAGCCTCAGCAAAAAAACCAACAACCCCAAAACCATTCTTTCCAGTTTTACTGACAAAGAATATGTTTGGCTATTATTGGTACTGGGTGTTTTCTGTAAAAGTGTAAACAAGGGTGGAAACCTCTTCCAATGAAATGGGTATATTCATCAAATAAATATATTCCCCAGTTTCATTTGTGGAAAGCTGCAAATTGACAGAGTAATGGCTTCGTCACCAATGTCAATCAGGTCACATATTGTTCCTGTCAAGAGCATTGGAGAATTCAAAGCATCTGTGATGATCAATACAGGATAGTCCGTCTCCAAGAAGGTCTTAATAAAATGATACTGCCTATTAAAGTCCAGATTATTATTTTTTTACGAATGCTGAACTCCTGGCAATCTCTTATCTCCTTTCACATTTACTGAATTATTACATGGATTGTTACCTTGGCAAGTGACAGAATCTGGTCCCAAAATCTGGTCTTCTGCACAGGCACAACGTCTGCCATTTGGGATAGCCAAGCAAAGACTACTGCAGCCTCCATTGTTCACTCGGCAACTGTTAGAGCCAACTAAAAAATTGACAAGAAGAAGCAATGAGAGAAAAACTTCCTAAGACCCGCCAAAAGCAAGGAAAAAGAAAAGGCCTGGAAGGCTCTTGTGCGATCCAGTCCCAAGAAAAAGAGATCTGGAAGTGCACTGGAAAAGCAAAACAGGATTAATAATTTAAAATTGCCTTTTGCAGCAAATAGCCTGACCAACTCAAAGAGTTTTGCAGGAGCTTAAAAACCAATAAATTCCATTTTCCATCTAAACTTTCATAAGTCAGATTTCATAATGCTCAAGTCACCGCTAAGTCTTCGATTTTAAACGCAACATGCCTGGACCTGTCCTTCTTTCCATTCCTCCTCATAGCCTCAAGAAAATAAAAGTGTTCTTAGTTCAACAAATACTGGTAGTCCCCGACTTACGATCACAATTGAGCCCAAAATTGATGTCATTATGCAAGACATCTGTTAATTGAATTTTGACCCGTTTTACAACCGTTCTTGCCAGGGTTAAGTGAATCACTGCAGTTGTTAAATTAGTAACACAGTCATTAAGTGAATCTGGCTTCCCTATTGAGTTGGCTTGTCTGAAGGTCACAAAAAGGGATCACATGACTCCAGGACACTCTAACCATCATAAATATGAATCAGTTGCTAAGCATCTGAATTTTGATCATGGGACAGTGGTTAAGTGAGAATAATGGTCATAAGTAATTTTTTCTAGTGCCACTGTAATTTTGAACCATCACTAAACAAATGGTTGTAAGGCGAGGAGTAACTATACTACATGTATAGAGTGGCTATAGTGGTTTTTTAAGTGGGGGGGGGGACTGCACGTACCTCTCCAAGCTTCATTTTCACTGGCAGAGGACTGCAGGAGGCTTGGGAGCACGTTTTTGCTGTCAGAGCACTCGGACCACCATAGGCGCCCCCCGACTCAAGTGATGTCAAGCTGGCCATACCCACCACGGGCCCCTGAGTTGCATAACCCTGATGCGGCCCTCAATGGAATCAAGTTTGACACCCCTATGTTAGAGCATGTTCACACAATCAGCATGCTGACTTTTCTCAACCGTAGTTTTTTTTTAAGTTTCAATGCATTTTTGCCCTTCTCCTCACTTTAAACATCTTTCTTTCTCACTCTCTCTTTTTCTCTCTCTTCCTCCCTCCCCACTCTCTCTCTGCTACTTTTAAATGTTTTCCCAGGTGCACAGGCACTCCCGATTCATGAGCGTATGGTCACACTGCTGGGAAATGCATATAAATCAAATCTAACTGCAAGAAAGAGACCATGCATTATTTTCATGAGACAAGAGAAGGTTTGGGTACTATGCAAGGTCTTTGCCATGTTCTCAAAGCAACATCCAGCTTTTCACACCGTTAATAGAAAAATTAAAAGCATCAGAGTAAAAGAACAAACAGCAAAAAAGAATGAGGAAAGTACATTCAACTGAAAATGCTGTTTCCTTCCTGGTCTTTGACGAAAAGGAGCAGCAACAATATGGGTGGTCACAAACATATTAAAAATGAAGAAATAGTCTCCTTCAGCACTATCATTAAGTCTATACAAACTATTTTTAACCTGCCACAATGCATTCACAAGCCTAAGGAGAAGGAATAGCATTTGTTCTTACTTGACTTATGTAGAAAGTATGTTCTGTTTTAGCAAGTGCCAGTGTCATATTAAACCCATAATGGTTACTGACATTTGTACATAACAGCTGACCCCAAAAGTAAACAGCTCTGATCCAGCCGATTAATCTGAGTTTTAATACAAGATCCCACTTCTCTGTATGTGAAGGAAACCATTAAAGATGTCTTAATTTATGGATAGGTTTTTTCCAACAAAAATTCAAGGCTTTCTTCTAATGCTCTTGGTCTCGCATGCACATTAATCCAAGTGGCCACTAAAAATAAAGCTTTGCACTGCAGCAAATACCATGCTATGCATCACGATGTTCACCATAGTTCTGTTCTGAACCCTGTACGAATCCTTAGAGAAAGTGTGTTACAGTTCACTTTTAAGGTAGGTTATTTTTTCATTCAGGGTCCTATTCACTTTGTAAATTTCTGCAAAGTACATTTTGACAAGTGCTCATCTTGGTTTAATACCTTGCTGTTGCTGAGCATCGTACATGCGAATCTCAAAAAGCGGTGGTCGTTCATTGCGCAATAGCGTCACAGCCTTGGTTTTCTGGTCCAAACGAAAGATGCTACCACTTCGGTACTCTGTCCAGAAGAGGAAATGGTCATAGTGGCACAACCCAAAGGCATGACTCAATTCACTTCCATCATAAACAACCTGCAGCAGGAGAAAGATATACACAAGTAGAACATTTAAGACAAACAATCAATATTTTAAAAATGCATATTTTTTTTGACAGCACAGCTATAGGGTCAAAGCAATAGGAGAAGATTGGGTAAAGATTGGGTAAAGAGGGAGATCATAAATATATAGAAGAAAAGAAAAAGAGAGAGGGGAAGAGCTAGTTTGGTCTAATGCAGGGGTGTCAAACAAGGCCCATGGGCCAGATGCGGCACAGGGTGCTTAGATCTGGTCCACGTGGCTGTTTCCATGTGGAAACAGCGGACAAGCCTGTGGTGCCTCTGCTAAAACAGAACTTGGGAGGGCTGCGTTTTTATTGGCAGAGGGTTGCAGGAGGCCATCCCATCCGAAAATGGAGCTTGGGAGCCCGTTTTCGCTGGCAAAGCGCTCGGGCCACCATAGATGCCCCTGATATGAGTGACATCAAACTGGCCATGCCCACGCCCATTCACCTACCCCCGAGGTCAAACACAAGCCTGATGTAGTCCTGAATGAAATTGCGTTTGACACCCCTGGTCTAGTGGTTAAGGCAACAGGCTAGAAAGCTGGAACCTCTGTGTTCTAATCCCACTTTAGGCATGAAAGCCAGTTGGTGACCTTGGGCCAGTCACTCTCAGTCCAACTCAACTCCCAGGATGGTTGTTGTGGGGGAAATAAAAGAAGGAAGGTTTGTTGGATATGTTTATACCTTCAACTTTTTAATAAAAATAATAAAGGCAGGATATCAATAAATAAAAATAAATATTGCAGCGTAGAAAAACTGTGTTTCAAATAATCAAACTACTAACCCAAATGTTTTTGTAACAGCAATTCTAATTTTTGTTGGGATTATAGTGGTGAGGCTAATGCCACATTTATCATATTTGAGAATTTTCCCCCATTTTTATTTTGTCTTTGAGTTAATGTCGACACATGATGACAGTGTGATTTTGGAAGTGGTTTGCCATTGCCTCTTTCCTAGGGCTGAGAGAAAGTAACTGGCCCACGTCACCCAAGTAGCTTGTACCTACACCAAGACTAGAACTCACAGTCTCCTAGTTTCCAGCCTGTTGCCTTAACCATTACCCAAAACTAGCAACATCAATGATCTAACTGGACTTCCAAGTGATCTAAAACCACAGCATTTCCTTTTTGTTGGATAAAAGGTTTACAAATTGCTGAAATACCTGCCAAGCACACATGTACCTGGTATGTCATTAAAAAAAGAAAGAAATTAGGTTAATTGTGCTTGTAAAAAAAAAAAGTCTAAAGGCAGGGCAAATATTGGCCTGAGCAAAGGGGATGTTTCTTGAGACTTAATTGTTTTTGATATATTGGAAATATTTGTAGAAGTTTACATAAACCATAAGCCCAATGTTTAACAACTGTGAACAAAACAGCCGGCAAATAAAAATGCAATTAAAAAGTCAGCATGCTTAAACTGTTTACAATTTTCAGATGAATAATTTGGAGGGTGTGGGGGTGTGGAAGAGCAGGTTGCTTGAGAAAAACGCAGGCACCTGTGCTGTCTTATTTCTCTCCCATTTGAGACTTTTTTATCCCACAGTGTCAGCACAGCAGAGTTGCCAATAAAGCAGCAACCCCTTCACAGGTATCAGAGGATTACCACCATCCTAAATATACTAACAATTGTACATAGTTCAAACCATTTCAAAATGTATTCATTGCTGCTCCTCCTCGCTCTGAGTACTTGCAATCTATAACCATTTTTGTTTCCTTTGGAAGCTGTGCTCTCATCCTAAAGCAGGGGTGTCAAACTTGATTTCATTGAGGGCCACATCAGCATTTTATTTGACCTCGGGGGGGGTAAGGGGGTGGGAGTGGCCAGCTAAACATCACTCGTGTTGGGGGTGCCTGTAGTAGCCTGAGTGCTCTGCCAGTGAAAACGGGCTCCTGAGCTCCGTATTCAGCTGTGACGGCCGCCTTCAACCCTCTGCCAGTAAAAACGGAGCTCAGGAGGGCCTTCCCAAACTCCGTTTTCACTGGCTAAGGCACCACAGGCCAGTCCTTCACTGTTTCCAGGGCAGCCCCATGGGCCAGATCGAAGCACCCCAAGGGCAGGATCCAAACTGCCAGCCTTGAGTTTGACACCTCTATCCTAAAGTGAGTGGCTCCAACAATTCAACTGCATGCATACAGATACAGTCATTTAAAAAGATACCAATAGGGCACTGAGAAAAAACATTTTGGTAACTATAAGAATCATTCCATTTGGGTTCAAGCCCAGAGAGAAACAAAGCTCATACAAAAACGTATTGAGAATGAGAAAGAACAACTAGTGTGGACAGAAGTAGAGACAAAACTGGCACTGACCTTGCGTTCTGTGCCATCCAGCATGACCGTCTCAATCCGGTCATAGTAAGCATCAACCCAGTACAACATCTTAGAGGGAATGTCCAGGCTCAGCCCATTGGGCCACAGCACAGTCTTGGAGGTGATGAAGACACTGCGGTTGGTGCCATCCATCCAAGCCTTTTCTATCTTTCCTCTTTTACTGTCCTTTGGGTCTTCTTCCCAATCTGTCCAGTACATCCATCTAAGTGAGAAAAGACAGGAAAGTCAACGTGCGTGCAGTTTTAAAAAAAACATTCTTCCTTTGTTCATCCATAGATAGCTGTTCGGTAGTTATTTTCTTAAAAACAGTACTTTGCATGGATTTCAAGAACCCTCTGCAAATACTTAACCAAGAGAGGCATTTTGCAAAAGAATGAAAATTCAATCCCAGGCCAGCTCTTTCACTTGTGCCTTGTTCATAGATTCAGGTTCAGTTCCTGATAGTCTGCTTCACTATATCTCCAAGCTATGTAAGAAAAGCTGGTATTAAAGCCATACAGAAAACAAGGGTATTCTGTCCATCCTTTGAAATCACTGAACAAGATTTTATTATCAAGAGAAGATAAAATAATAACATATAGGCAGTGTTCCTCAAATGTGGAAACATGGAATACTAATATATCTTCCAAACATAAGAAAATGCCCACTAAATGTTGCAGAACAAAAAAGTTAACCATTAATGCATATCATCATCACCACCACCATCATCTTCCTTTAAATAGTTTCTTCTCCCCGATGTCCTTGCTTCTACTTCCTCAAGTAAATTTTCTTTACTGGGTAGTATCAAAATAAAGATAGCTCCTTCACTTATTCCTTCTTCCATCCAGTGAAGAAGAAAATTGCTAGCAGCACATTTAAGAATTTCTTGGAAGAAGTGACTTCTGGGCAAGCAATGGCAGACTTTCTACCCTGGATGAAAAATGTTTTAAGGATGACAAGAAAAGGTTTTTGAAAGAGCAAAAAGGGGACCAGAATTTTGATTTTGGAAAGTTAAAGGCTAGGATATAGGGCTAGGTAGACTTGAAAGAAGATTTCCTGTAGGGTTTTTCAAATTTTATTAAGTATATGAAAGTTTTGAAATTAACTATAAGAAATCCTCTCATGGGAAAGTTTTCCTGATTGGAAAATTAACATACAGTAAGAGGGGACTTTGAAAATTAACCAGAGAGAACTAAGGATTACAATTAAAGAAGGAGCTCAATAATACAGTGGAGCAAAATATTTGATTATAGAAGGAATTAAGGCTGTTTGGGAACTATACACTCAGAAATCACAAGATTGTCTAATACTATAAAGATGGGTTTAGAAGAGAATATAGAAGAATAGTTTTTTTTTACTGGATAAGAGAGAAATTGATTGGAATGTGGATTTGAAAATGGATTTTAAAAAGCCAAATTACAAGAGTGATATGGAAAAGGATGTCACAATGGATTTACATTTGAAACCAGCTAATGTCTTAACAACTAAAGAAATAATAAATCAAAAGAATTATTTGGAAAATCTTCTTATCTTGGGTTTACAAAGAGGACGTGTTAAGCTACTGAAGTTGTTTCTGAAAGGAAACAAAGGGAAAATGAGAAGAAATCAACTGGTGGGAAATTATTTGATATGAGTAAAGATTGAGCTTAAAATAAATCAACAGAAGAAATATAATTTTTGTTGTTTTATATCTTGAAGATAGTGATCACTTGAAATACAAAATGGATTTAACTAAGGTTAAATACACACACACACACACACACAGAGAGAGAGAGAGAGAGAGAGAGAGAATTAATTAATTAATGGTAATTTTTAATGGAATTTGCTAATTAGGACTCAATGATGAGAATGTATAGTTTGATTATTAAGGGATGAAATACTAAATTCTTTATACTTGGAGGAAGAAAGAAATCACATACACACACACACAAACACAGAGACGTTAAATATAATTTCTTTAATTGTTTTTTCTCTCTTTTAACTTCTCTTTTTCTTTTCTTTATTTTTTGTATTAGTTTTTAATCTGTGAATTTGTAAACTTTAATAAGATATTTTTTAAAAAAGAATTTCCTGAAAGAACTATAACAGAGGTTGTTTCCCATGAGATTTGAGATCTACACAGCCCCAACCTTGCCTGCTTGCTATAAGAGAGATGGATTTTTTTTTTTTGACAAGGGGAGATTTACAACAGAAAAACATGCATGCCCATTTAGCAATCTTCGACAGATGCATTTAATTATAAAGAAAATAAAGTTATGGGAGATCAAGCATGGACTTCCCAGCATAATGTAGTAATGTGGTCCTAAATTACTCTCCTGTCTTCTGCCCCATTTTTCTCGTCACTGTTATGTACTGCCTGTACAGTCATATAATTGAATGATTTAGACCTTTTCCAAGCTTATGTTAAGGCACACATAAAAGTGTAAATTATAAAGATTACAGCAACATGGAAACCGCTGGAGACAGAATTCCATTAGAGGAAGAATGAGGATAAAAATGTCATACATGAATATTAGAAAGCTGGAAAGTAAAAGCAACAGAAATCTGCATAATAGATGCCTTGCTTCCTGGAGGTTTGCTTGACATCTCTAGAATGCACTTTTTCTGTAGACACATTCTGCTCCATTTCCCTGATCCCCGGATCCGCAGCCAGCAGAGACCCACCCATTCAAGGGATCCACCACAATGGCTCGTGGGTGAATCATCCTTTCTTCAATGAGTGTCTTCCTGGTCTGGGCAGCTTTTTCTAGCCGGGCAACGCTGATGGTTTTCTTGGGTCCATCATCAGTCCAGTAGAGATTGTTCCCCATCCAGTCCACAGCAATGCCTTCTACATTATGAATGCCTGGAAGAAGATAAAGTGAGAACCGTGCTGTACATGATCAAGCCAGGCAGATGAGGATGTGCCACTGAAGGTTGAACGCAACATGATAATACAAGCAGAGCTATGTGCTTTGTTATACGATCGCTATGGAAATTGACAAGGCATGACGGACACACTCATACCACCTTATTATCTCTTTTGAAAGATCAGAGATTCAGTGGCAGAAATCAGTCTTCAGATTTGTATCTGCAAACATTACAAGGAGTCTAAGAAGCATTTAGAAAAAATAGTTGAAGCCATACAATGCAATTCTTTCTGGTACATAGTGACCGGCTTATATTCAGAATAAAAGTTATGTCCCCAAATCCCAAATTACATATCAAACCACATTCCCTCCATTCTAGACAGCTTATGCACCGGAAACAAATTCCTTGTGTGTCTAATCACACTTGGCCAATAAAGAATTCTATTCTTCTAAGCCCCATGTACCACTTTAAAGGAAGCCATTCTAACATTTAACATGCTAATGCAGACATCCAATGAGCAAAAACTTTGCACATGTACCGTCTTTCAGAATTGTTTCTCTATCTGTTCCATCAATTTTCTGCCGTCCAATCAGGTAGCTGGTAGTGTCAGCAAAGTAAATGAAGCCGGTCTCTGCATGGAAATCAAGGGCTCTGGGGTTCATCAAGTTTTCAATGGGGATCATGTGTTCATCAGGCACTTTGGCTCCCATGTCCATTCCACGAATGATGCCTGGCCGACCTTTGCCATAGACAAGGAAAAGCTCATGTTCTGGCTCTGGAAGATAAAGAGAGGAGGGAGGAGGAGGATACTTTTGATTTCTACCCAAACTCTCAGAAAAAAAAAGCAAGATGTCACAATGATAAATATAAAACAAAAAGAACCACTAGAAGATAACCCATAAAAAGAATAACAATGACAAGAGGACAAGCCATGCAAGAAGCCTTTGTGAGACATTCTACTTCAAACTCCAACAAAAATCAGGTTTTCAACCTGGACATGAGGGAATGGATGTCTCCTCCTTTTTCTCTCAGCCATTGATATTCAGTAGTACAGTACTATCTCTGAATCTGGAGGTTGCAGAAAGCAATATGACAAGTAACCAAAACAAAAAGAGATGCTGGCAGATATAGCTACCCTTCCCCTTTCAGAGAGGACTACAGGTAATCCTCAACTTGCAACTTTTGTTTAGTGACCATTCAAAGTTACAATTGCCCTGAAAAAAGCGACTTATGATCATTTTTCACACAATTGTTTTGCAGCACCCCCATGGTCATATGATGAAAACTCAGACACTTGGCAACTGGCTCATATTTATGAAGGTTGCAGTGTCCCAGGGTCATGTGATCATCTTTTGCTACCTTCTGACAGTAAAGTCTATGGGGAAGCCAGATTCATTTAACAACTGTGTTACTGATTTAACAACAGCAGCGATTCATTTAATAACTGTGGCAAAAAAGAGTCAAAAACACACTTAACAGTTGTTTCGATTAGCAACAGAAATTTGCTACAGGTAATCAGCTGTGGTCAAAACTCAAGGACTATCTGTACTGTATTGGCAAATTGATATTCATTTAAAAACAATGAATTCAGATAATCAGTTCTGGAAAACATAGAAAATAAATAAAAAAGGTAGTGTTTCCTATATTCTAAGCCCCAAAACAGTTAACACCCTGAGTTGATATTTTTTTTGTTTCAGCTTCTGACACATTTTATTGCCAAGTTGATAGACTGCAATTCACCTCATCACCAGGCATTCTGGCTATTGTTTCTTGGGATTCTGTTGTTGCTCACATTAAAATAATTGTAACAGCAAGAATATTATTATCATTTAAACTTGAGACACAGAGAGTAATTTGGCATGATGTATAAAGTCATATCCTCAGTTGGAATTAAATACTCTGATTGCAATATTTGGAATGTTCTAGTTATATTTTGAGAATTATTATGAGCAAAAGAAGAAAGCCAAGTGGGATCAACAGGGCGATAGACATAGTTATATTTCCAGTGATTTTGGAAATGTCTACAGCAACACTAGTAAGAAATACAACTTTGCCCAATTATTTGTTTGAACAAAAACTCACCATTTACAACAACTTCATGGAGATTGGGGCTACTGTGCAGCTAGATTGGCATGGCCCCCGAAAATCACAATTATAAGTCCTTTGTAGAAAAATACCCCAAACTGAGTAGAGAACTAGAATCATGCACATGTATTTTTGAAATCTGAAATTTATTAAAAACTTTAAATTGATTAAAAAAAATATTTGAACCAAGTCAAAACATCAAATTTTAATATGCTAATGGCCAGAACAGCTAGCACACTATTCTTTGCCTTTGCTTTGCTGTTTTGATCACGGTTTGGGGGAATGGTGGGAGGAGAGAATATAAATTTTCATATATTTAATCTTCCCAAATTGTTTCTCAATCTGGGAGGGAGATGCGGTGGGTATCTCTTTCCCTATGGAAGACATTGCTGCTGTGGTAGAAATTGTTATTACTCCTCCAGTGGTATCTGAATTCAAGTTTTTAATGAATAGGCCTTCATGAAAATACTCCTGTGCAGGGTCTCATTTATAGCTTGTGGCTGTAATTTTCCTTCTGCAAATCAATAGAGGGCCCTCAAATTAAGTCTCCTCTGAAGTGCATGACTCTTCAGTATTGTGTTTTCTTTTTGTTTCAATCCCGACTCTTCTTTGTTCCCCAACCCTTTGTTGAGAAAACCCCTCCCTTCTTGTTTGGATCAACTCCAGCTCTTCCTTCTACAGCTACTTCTCACTGGTTTCTTCTGTCCCTTTTCCACACTGAAAAATAGTGGTGTGAACCTGGGAGAAGAGGATCGACAGATCAAGTAACATAACTCTCATCTTTGTCTGCTGCTGATAACAACTATGTTTGCAAAATACCCTTAGTAATTCAGATGTAAGATATATGTAAGATATCTTTCAGCTGGGATTATTTTACACTCTTTCCCAAAAAATTAAAATCGATTTTCTTTTCCTTCCTTCCTTCCTTCCTTCCTTCCTTCCTTCCTTCCTTCCTTCCTTCCTTCCTTTCTTTCTTTCTTTCTTTCTTTCTTTCTTTCTTTCTTTCTTTCTTTCTTTCTGCTCTGATGACAATTTAAAGCAAGATGCCAAGGAAAATTTTCCACTCAAACTGAGAGATTAAGACAGATTTCTCTTTGGCTCAGCTGTCTCTCAACCACAGCACACTCTCACTTCACAACATGCAACTTACTTTTGCAGGACTTCCCATCACTGCCAAGGCTGAATCCTGAACGGCACCGGCAGGTCCTTGTCTTGTGACTGTTTCCAAGGAGACAGATGTCAGAACAGCCACCTGGTTTTCCAAACTGGTCCACTTCACAGGCATGACTCCTCACTAATAACAAAAGATTCCCAGTCAGTTCATGTCAACAGGTATTTATTTCAGTTTTATTCTGTTGTGATATTTAAGATTGACAATAAGCAACAGGGACATGTAGAGACATCCTTCATATACCATATTTACGCAATGGTAGAGAATACCCAGAGCTGAATTGTTGGAGATACTTTAGAACAAAGTCAACAGCTGTGTGCATTTTAATTTATACATCTATTCATATTATGTTTTATTTGTTTAGTGTCTTCAAGTCAGTGTTGACTCCTAGCAACTGTTTGTTTGGCAAGGTTTTTTGGAAGTGGTTTTGCCTTGCTCTTCCTAGGGCCGAGACCCAAAGTCACCCACCTGGTTTTATGCCAAAGGCAAGAATACAATTCATAGATCTCCCGGTTTCTAGCCTGATTCTTTAACCACTAGACCAAACTGGCTCTCCATTCAAATAATGTACATTGTTCATAAATAATTCTAGAGTTCCTGATTTCAAGGTGAGTAATAATCACAGCATCACCTTCTTGTTAACTAAAAGGCTTACAAGTTGCTGAAATATCTACCCAGCAAACATCTACCTGATATTTCAAAGCAAAGAAAAATCATATTAATTGTTCTGGTGGGAAAAAAAAGTCTAAAGGAAAGGCAGGGCAAATATTGGCCTGAGCAAGCGGGATGTTTCTTTCTTGTTTATTTTTAATACATTGGAAATATTTGTACAAGTTTACCTAAACCATCAGCTCAGTGTTTAAAGACTGTGAACAAAACAGCCAGCAAATAAACGTGCAATTAAAAAGACAGCAAGCTTAAACTGTTTACCATTTTAGGATGAATAATTGGGGTGGGGTGGGGGTGGAAAAGCAGGCTGCTTGAGAAAATTGCAGGCATTTGTGCTGCCTTCTTTCCTGCCCAATTGAGCCCTTTTTTCCAGTGTCAGCATAGCAGAGTTGCCAATAAAGCAGCAATTCTGACACAGGTGTCAGAGGAGATGCCTGTTTTGAAGCTCTGCAGCCACAAGAAAATGGAGCACAGCAGCCACAAGAAAGAAGGTGTTTTCCCTTCAGAGGCAGTGGATGGTCCAAAAGAGTAAAGTATGGAAGTCCAGTAAGGCAAAACACAATGTAAAAAAAGAGTCAACATATTGACTACTGATCGAAAAAGAAGAAGAATTTCAGAGAGGGGACTTAGGACAGAATAGGCTTAAGAAAGAAATGTTGATGCATACTAGTAAAAGTATAAAGCACAATGTATAGGTAATAGTAATAGAATATAGATTATTGAATATTAATATCATAGGAGAAGAGTGGGGAATTATTTTTTTTGAGGGGCCACATGAGAAACCAGCTGCCACCGTTACAGATCTGACAGGGACAAAGGGCCAGCTATAGCCCCTGGGCCATAAAATCAGGGGTGGGATTCTACCAGTTCGCACCTATTCGCTAGAACCGGTTGTTAACATTCTAAGCAGTTCGGAGAACCGGTTGTTAGAAGAAATTACTGGCCGAATCCTGTAAGGAAGGCAGGAAGGAAACATTCTGGTGTTGCTTATAGAAACTGCCTCTCTGTTAACTCTTATTACATTCTTGGCAGGACTAGATTTCCTGTCTCAGTCTCTGGAGTTTTTCCCCCCTCCTTTGCTGGTACTTTGCTTGTGCAGAGTGACCATTCAAAGCTATGATGGCACTGAAAAAAGTGACTTATGACCATTTTTCACGCTTATGACTGTTGCAGCATCCCCAGTTATGAGAGGCCAGGCGAGGAGATGCGTGCCTTGATGTGAGTGATATTGAGTTGGCCACACCCAGCCAATAACATGACCACCAAGCCATGCCCACCCAGTCACATGACCACCAAGCCATGCCCACCACCTAAGCCATGGCCACAGAACCAATTGTTAAAAATTTAAATCCCACTCCTGCGTAAAATGCAGAAGTCTGGTATAGATTATACAATACAGTTCATCCTTCTTTTTCTCTTTTTCTAGAAGTAGTGCTAGAAGTACCACAGAGTGTGCGGCCATGCCAACCTTTAAGGGTTACGATAAAATTCTCACAAGACATGAAGCAAGCAAAATTTCAGCTTTATTTGTATTTTCAATATCATAGGCATTTTAAAGAAATTGGAACACGTGCCCTGTTCCTTGTGGTTTAATGTCCTTCTTTGCAGCTGGGATTACAGAAATAAAGTTAAAGAATGAACTGATTTAGTCTAGAGTCAACCAGTATGATGAAGAGGGTTGAAGCCAACAAATGGCCTAATTCATTTAGTATAAATGTAAGTACACCTTCTTCAAGGATTGCAAGAAGAGAAACACCAACACACTCTTCCAGAAAGAAGTTTTGAGATTCATCAACATCATTCTTCTAGGTTGAATTTGTATCAGTGATCAGTAGATGTTTTTATTGGTATTGCTTAAAGTTTAATTCCACATCATTTTATTTTAAGGGAGATCTACAATATGGTTATTATCTAGTCATCCTTCTTGGCATTTTTGAGAATATCAGAGAAGGATACCTAACAGATCGTGATGAAGTGAAATCAGTAGAAAACCAATGGTTATTAACCAATGGTTAATCCCTTGACCCAAATGACAGAATTTATTTCAGAAAATATTTACTGTCTACCCAACAAATGAAACATCAGTCCAACCTCCAACTGATGGAACATGGGTGTGAACTTTATTAAAAGAGACTTGAACTTTTCTTTTTGTGTTTCTAGAGAACATTGAAAAACCAGCTAATTATAGTCACACACCATTTTGCAGGTTGATTATTTATAAAATATATCTATTGCTTCAAACTGAAGAAAGTCTATGCAGCATTAAGATTAACAGTCAAATGATATCACCACAGATTACAGGACAATAAAATATCATCCATAGACATCATTAACTATCTTAACCAAGATGTCTCTGGGACCACAAAGAAGATAATTAAAAAGAATTTGACACTTCGAGCAATAATCGAAGCACTGACACAGTGTCTATGAAGGAAAGAACTTGTGTCATGGAACAATCATTTATTATATCACTAAGTACTGAGAACTCTCATTCACAATAAAACAGAAACCTGCTCTAAGAAAGGTATTTGAGTGTCTAAGAATCCTCTGACTAGAAGTTACAAACCAAAGTATAGATGAATAAAGATTGTAAGTGATTCAATATACTGTTCCAGGCAGTTAAATGATCTCTAGAACTTACAACAAAGTATTGAAGATGAAAACTAGGCTTCTGGCACTAAGGATTAGATACAGAGTAGAAATGTAGTGCATTTGTTTCTCCTAAACAAAGAAAGTAATAACTGCACAATTATGGTGCAAATTTGGTATGTCAGTGTTTTTAAAATGCATTTGCTTTCTGACATTCAAAGCGTTTGTATAGGTAAACATGATTATTGCCATACTGCATAAATGGGTACCACTACGTATGAAAGAATATGAGTGAACTAAAGCCACATGGGATTTTGTGGCAGTAGAGGTATTGGGGCCAGAAATTCCTGCTTTGCTCCCCACTTTCTTAATCAGAATCTGAAAGGGAAAATTCATGGAAAAACATGAATAAATCCCTTGGTACTAAGTCTCACATCATGTAGAAAAAAGGATATTTGCACATATCAACTTCCATATACTTTTGATGTGCAGTCATATTCTTTGATTAACCTGCTAGGCTGAAGAAATTATCTTGATTCACCTGCAATAAAACTTAAATACCTGGAAGAGGGGTTGTTAGAATATTGTTAGATAATTCTTGCAATGGTCTGACAGTTGAAATTTCCAATTCCAAAGATTTGGTTCCAAAAAGTTGCCGAGGTCAGTAAAACGAGGGCCCAAAATGGGGGAAAACAGTATATAAATCTAAGGTCCATTGCTATTGCTATCCACCATGAAACAAGTCCCCAAATATGGAGTAAACAGTCTGGACAATCTGAATTATATTATTGTGTCTGAAGCTACCAAGAATCAGAATGATATTGGCAACACCTAAATTAGACAGAGAGAGCCTAACAATAAAGATGTTTAAGACTGCAAGCTTATTGTAACGTGAGTCTTCATGAACATTAAACTCATTCTTAAAATCTTCAACACAACCAAGTGCATTCTGTTTAACAAAATCCATCTGTCACTTAGCTAACATCATTAAAATGTTGCAGTTTTATCCCGAAGCTATATTTCCAAAGCCAAATATTTAGCTTTGGAGCTTTGGTATTATATAATTGAATTCCTTTTTAAGGTCATAGCAGCATATCTTCTGTAACAACTTGGAACAACCAAAGAAGCTGTGAAGATGGATGATTTGGAGGACCACGCTATATAACAGGACCACTTGCTAGAGTTGGGCAGTTATAGAAATTAAATGACCACATAAATAAATGGTAACAAGAATGTACAATAATGGCTCCAATCACCACATATCTTAAGATGGCACTAACCATTAAAATTATCATTTTATTAAAAATTAAAATTATTATAGATAATCCTCCCAATGTACAGTATTTTGGTTTATAATTCTAGGCAATCCCACTGCTTTAGAGGAAAATTTTGAATGGACATAAAGTGATCCTTAATTATAGCCATCTGCCTATAAAGAAATACATATTGCAGAACAGCTGTTCTAAAACTGTCATAGAAAAATATCTCATATATTTTACTCAGATCAACATACCATATATATAATAGAGCTTCCATAAAAACAGAAGTGAGGTCCAGAGCATCAGAAAAACAGTGATAAAGGCTTCTCTAAACTATCATGGCCCTAGTTCAACCACTTCTAGGGGTGACCCATCAGCCATTCTGCTACACATTGGCAGTCAATCACTTTCCTCCACAGCATGACCTTAACACATATCTGGAATGTCTATACAGCTTCTTGGGACATTAAAAGTACAGTGATTGGCAGATATGAATGAAAACAGAATATGGGAAAGAAACAGCTGAGGCCATCTTGGTGATACTAAGGGAGCAAGATATGACATGAAATCTGGTTACCCTACATAAGGCCATATTGAAAACAGCTGGGACAAAAATGCTTACACAGTAACAATCAATGGATTGCAAATAATGGACAAAGCCTTCTGATGCTCTGCTAGATTTGGGTGCAAAAATGTCTAAACGGAGTCTATATTCATATATTCTAGTGGATGACTATAATTATGAATATCATTCTGCTAAATACACCTGTGGAAAAATAGGTGCATATGCATACATAGCTGTATTTTCCTGACCATTTGCCTGAAAAAAGCCCAGTTTTACGTCCTTTCACAGAGCTCAGTGATGAAAGAGACTTCGAAAGTCAAACAGAAACATTATACAAGCAGCTAACCAAACAAACCCCATTAGAGTTTTTCCTTTATCCCCAGACATTATGATTTCCCTTATCTACTTTTACCTTTGGGTTGCCGTCGCTGGTGATAGACATGTAGAGCTCCACCTTTATCCACCCGTGTTACAACTTGGAAGTCACTACTGTTAAAACGATTGACCCGGATGACGCTAGTTTTCTGCTGAGTGTTGGCATTGTCAGAATTGGTGGCATACAGGTAGTTCTCAAAAACAGTCAAGCCATAGAGATGCTCTATCTACAAACAACAAATGTGGTTTTACAAAAACTGAGGAGGCTAATGCGTAGAACTCAAGATCTGTTTTCCTTTGCTTCAAAACATTACAACTCAGATTTTTTTTTTTAAAAAAAGGAAGAAGTACTAGGTAGTCTTTTCAAATTCTTCAGTATTGATTCTCTATATTATTTATAATCCCTATGTTAAAAGTCCCTATCATTCCACACTCCTCTGAGACAGGTACTTTGTTGCGAAACAAGAAATGATTATTCTCTAAACTAATCTTTAATTAGGTTTTCCTAACAGTGTATGAGAGAAGAGATACCTATTGAAGGGATCTTGGAGGTCTTCTAGTCCAACTCCCTACTCAACAGGAAATCTCACCAAGAGAGAAAACAGGAAATCTCATACCATTTCAGACAAATGGTTGTTCAATTTCTTCTCAATCTCCAGTATTGGACCACCCTCAAATTCTGGAAGCAAATACTTCCACTGATTGTTCTCACTGTACAAACAACTGATAAGCTCCTTAGTGCCTGTAGTCCCAATATGAAGACTAATTATCTTGGTCCATTAGCTTTGGACCATCCCCATCAAATTAAGGCAGCAGCATGATGAAGGACTGAGGGACTGTGAGAGCCATATCATAAAACATCTGGAAAACGCCTCTCCCATTTTATGTCTATTTCTTCAGAATCCTGCTCATCAGGCTACAGTTATGCCAAGGCATTGGGACTGCATACTCAATACAACTTGAAACCCTGCCAATGATGATTCCAAAATATAAAGATTGTATCGGGTGGCTCAACAGCTGCACATAACAGCATATTTCACAAGTTCCATGCTCTACAAGAGCCATGTCCCCTGATCTCAGTTGTACTCACCAAAATACCCTGGATGATTGTGTGGCGATTTTTTCCTTCATAGTCCACCACTTCAATGTAGTCAAGGTAAGCATCAGCCCAATAAACAAGCCGATTGACCAAGTCCAAGGTGATTCCATGGGGGAAGACAATTTTGGTGTCGACCAGCTTTGTACGATTCTGCCCATCCATGTCACAGCGTTCCACCTTTGGTATCTGTCCGTAGTCAGTGAAGAACAATTTCCTAGAAGGCAAGGAAAAGGGACATGAGGGGCTCTTCCAACATAAATGAAAAGTAAAGGAGATGCATAAAATAAATAAGAGGGATTAGCAATTGCATTATATAACTAGCTTTATCAATCATTTATAAAAACATACAAATATACATATGTGAATGCTATACAGTAAGCTATCTCTGAGTAGATCTAATGAGAATAGATAATATCTTGGTGCAGTCAAAGTCCAATGAGTAGTTCCAAACCGAGGCTGTTTTATTTTCTATACGCAACAGTGATACATGTGCAACTCCACTTTTTACTTATTTCTGTGTTTCTCTCCCTTTTTTCACAGATTAAAGCCCCACCCCACCCCCACCCCCGCAAAATACCACCACACCAAAATTAAAGAATCGAAAGTGTTATGTAAGTTAAATAATTAAAAATACCACTGTCACAAATGAATAGACAATGGGTTCTTGCCTATGCTTTGCTTCTTCTCCATCTGCTAGAACTCTGAATTCTGGCTTTTCTCCAAACTCTTATCAAATATGCACATTTGTTCCTAAACAGCAGCAGTAATACTTAATAGGTCCCTCCCCCCCCCCCCCCCGCCGCATTTATACATACAGTAACACATTCATTCTCAACTCTGTTTTCAGGCCTAACTGCTACAGTAGTCTTCATCTCATTCCTCGGTGTGGGTGTGTGGATGTGGGTGTATGTACCATTAAGCATGCAAACATTTAAAATAAAAACAGAAACTGGGATATGGGTTAGCATCCACCTAAAGAAAGGAAATCTGTACAACTCTCCAAGGCAACTGCTTCCCACTTTATAATACAAAAGCAGAATTCTATTCTGAACGGTGTTATTTCACACACTGGGAAGAACTTCCATTTTGCCTCAGATGTGAAAAGCATGAGGTAAATTGTGTGACATTTACAATACCCAGGCTTTAATTAAACCACCCGTGAAATCTCTAGATTGGAAAGTCTTCAATTAAATACAGAAAAACAAAAAAGTTCCGTGCATTTCTATGTAAATATATACAAAAGGCACTGCTGGGTTGCAACCCTGTGTGAATTGGAACTCTATACTCGGTTGGATCTTTTGATTAAATGCAAATATAGGACACAGCTGAAAAGTAGAACTCGCTTCAAAGCTATCCTTTCTACTAGTGGATCATGATTCTTCAAGTCATATCTGGAGCATATGCATCTTTCCCAAGTGCTGCCAGGGCAAGAATTTTCTTCCAACCAGTACTTTTAAATCAGATTTCTCCAATGTCATGGATTGGCCTTACAACTTCCAGGGACTGTGCCCAAGATTTATGCTGGCTGGGAATTCTAGGACCCGTATGCCAAAGTATCTGGAGCCAGTAGGGTGGCTGCTTAAATAATATGCTTGTGTATTTGTGTTTTTTTTAATTACTAGTGGTACAGAGCTGCTTTGTACGAAGTTTCACGGAAGTCAGGGAATTATCAGGGAATTATCCACTCAGGTGGTAGAGCTAAGGCTTTGGAAGGGGGGGGGGAATGCTATATCTCCAGCCTCCTTAGCTATTGAAGAAATAGATTAAACTGCATTTGGCTAAACCAATTTTTCATATTTAATATGCAAATACTCTTTATACACAGAGAAAGCAAGTTACATACTGATTTTTTAAAAGCTTGTCTGCAGTTGGGTGTGCAGTCCTTATAATAAACTTATAAGCTTTATAGCCCTTATAAGCTTTATAGTTTTAAAAAACTGAGCAGTCCAAATCATATGCTCTTCTGGAAAGAAGTCCTATTGAATCCAATGCGATTTTGTTTCTGGCTGTTGAGATTACAACCTTACTCTGAGACCAACTGCCTTGCTTCTATGTTCTATAGGCTGCAATCCTGAACTCATCTATTGGGGAAGAAGCTCCACAAATTTCATTATTGGCAGATGTATCAAGTCATGCTTTTAGCATTTGGGAGCTGGCTGGGAAGGTAGTCAGTGAAGAGAGGAAAGTAGAACAGGAGTTTTTGGTTGATCCACTCCAGAAGACAAGCCATCCAGCTTTCATAAGCGAGAATTAAAATGAAATTGCTATAACCAACAGCCAAGGAAAAATTAAAAGTAGCTATCCCTCCTCTCTCCATGACTAAAATTTAGGAGCACATTCAAAGATGGGTGTGTGTGGCAAAAATGAGTTAAGAGAGAAAAAGACAGAATAAACACTAGATGGCAGTCAATGGTGCGTACATGAAGCGATTTCCAAATACTGCTATCTTTTAGGCTGCCGGTGGGGGGGGAAGCAAATTTGGAAAAGGGGCCTCCTGAATATTAACTATGTACAGAACAATAAGACCAAAACATAATGCTGGGTATATATAAGCATCCACGTGTTGTGTTAAAGGAAAAATGACAATGTCTTTGGGAACAAAATCTCAGAAGGCAGATAATTACAACCGTGTAGATGTGGATCTCACATTTAGCATAATGAAATACCAGAGAAATGCATCAAAATGCAATTATGCTGAATGTCCTTCCCATCCCCATCATTATTCTGTCTTCCTCCTGTCCTCCCTTGCCCTTTCATACACAATGGCGTATATATGTCTTTTCTTCTATAAAGATCAAGGACACTGCTGAATCTATTTGTGAATAAACACATGTGAGCCTGAAGGACAAATGGCCTGCCAAGACACCTATGGACAAAAAGTCCAACCATACTTTATGGGCGAATAAGAGAAGTAAAGAAAATCCAGGCAGTCAGGATTTGAATTGGAGAAATTTGACTCTGATAAATACATTCCCTGAACCGTTTTCCCAAATCATTATCATCGCGCATCTTCAAACATGTTCTCAAAGATACATCTGCATAATAAAATGTGTTTGTAGATCATCATAGTATAGAGGAGGAAAAAAGCATTATGGGAAGGAGTAAAAATATAGTAATAATAAATTCATAACAATTGATAAATTCATAACAATTCATAACAAAAGTGCACTGTAGTGTCCAACATGCTGGTCTTATTGGACCTTATGGCAGGATCAATCCAAATAGTGAGTATTGTACAGATCGTAGAAGTGATGCCATTGTTTCTTTAGCAGTGAGCTGGCTTATGGCAACCTAATTTATGCAGAGAAATGCAAAGCAGACAAAAGATTAATGAGATTTTCAGGATTAGTTTAGAAACTGCCACCGGCTAGTGAAAACGCTGTTTAAAATGAGATGGAAATTTGTAAGAGAATTGATGTTAACTGAGTCTTCAGAAGAAATCTGAAGGAAGTACAGTGGCTTTATGTGCAAGGAAAGTGCAGGTCCTCACCACAGAGTATAGATAAACAGAAACAGATACCGTATAAGGCGTATAAGACGACTGGGTGTGTAAGACGACCCGCCAACATTTCCACTCAAAATATAGAGTTTGTTATATACTCGCCGTATAAGACTACCCCCTCTTCTGCACATCTTCCACTTTTGCACTTTTTTTTTTTTTGAGGCACTTTTGTGCACCGTGGAAACGAATCCTGTGAAACCAAAAGGAGCAGCCAGCCTTAAGGCCGATGTAGGCGGGCCTCCTTCTCCCAGCTCCCAAGGAAACGAGGCGCTCAGCGGCCTCCGCCCGCACCGCCCGGCCTCCACTTGCACCGCGCGGCTCCAGTCCCGCATTGCCTCGGGCAGGGAAAGGCAAAAAGGAAGAGCCGCGGCTGCGCTTTGCAACAGCAGCAGTGGCTCCTAGTTTTGCCTTTCTCTTCCCGAGGCAACGCGGGACTGGAGCCGCGCGCAGCCGCACCAGCAGTAACAACTCCTGACAGCCCCAGCCGGATACACGAGCGGAGCCCAGGTGGTGCGAGCGGAGGCCGCTGAGCGCCTTGTTTCCTTGGGAGCTGGGAGAAGGAGGCCCGCCTACATCGGCCTGAAGGCTGGCTGCTCCTTTCGGCTTCACGGGATTCGTTTCCATGGTGCGCAAAAGTGCCTCAGCCACAGGCAGCCGCAGTGCTTCCCAATTACTATTTGCCGGCGTATAAGACGACCTGGCGTACAAGACGACCCCCCCACTTGGAGGCATGTTTTTCAGGGCAAAAAAGTCATCTCATACACTGGCAAATACGGTAAGTGAAAAGTGAGAACCAAACAAATGAGGTTAGTCAGAGGTGATATTGAGCAGGTTCTGAGGAGTTCTGGATAACTGGTAGCGGAAATTTTGAGTAGTTTGGAGAACCGGTAAATACCACCTCTGACTGGCCTCACCCTCATCTATTCTCTGCCTCCCGAGCCCCAGCTGATCATCTGGGTTTTCTTTTGCTGTCCTCCACAGGAGAATGGAGCTGGAAATAGGTTAGTGGGGTGGGGAGGGAATGGAAATTTTGCAGTATTCTTCCCCTGTCACGTCCACCAAGCCACGCCATGCCCACCAAGCCATGCTCACAGAACCAGTAGTAAAAATTTTTTGAATCCCACCACTGAGGTTACCATGCAGAAACTTTTCCACTGACATAAGATATAATCAATCAAACTTTGGCTGTAGATGAACAGCCTGTGTGGGTGTTTATATTGCAACTTTGCACAAAACATTGCACGCAGTTGGTGAAAAAGACTTGCTAAGGCTTTCTCATTCCTTCCTTCACAGTTTTTTAACTTATCACTAACAATCTCAATTTTGACATGAGCCATGTAGCTGCAACCGATTTTCCAGTCATTATATTGCACAAAAAAGGGCAATCCCTAGATGTATTCAAGTTAGTATCATCTACAAACAACCTTGAGCTGATTGAGACACTTAGTAATGATTAACACTTCTTGTACGAGATGACTTCCCTGTTCTCTTTCTCTCTCTGTTTTGTTTTTTACAAAACAGCTCTTCAAATATCCAGCCTCCAATGGATGCAATGCCCATACAATGATGTGCCATAAAAGTTGCCTTTTTATGTCATATCAACATTTTCAGTTGCACCAAGTACGAGTGAACATCCAGATGTTTCCCTATCACCTCCTTCCTCTTTACAGTAACATGTCACCAAAAGCAAACAGCTGACCATAATGATTCCACTTGCCAAGAAATACAAGAGTCAGCACTCAAGTGCAATTGATCCCCTGCATTCAATATGCAAGGAACACATCTCCTTATGAAACCTCTGACCACAAAGATTATGCATGAATGGCCTACAAATGCAGGAATGTAGCCATATATTTCTTTGGCCAATGGACTTTCCTATATATTATTAGAGACATTTCTGAATATGGGTTATTTGAGAATGGAAGGCTATCAAGATGGCAGATTCATCTTACAGACTTTTAAGCAAAAGACAGAAGATCACCTATCAAGCATCCTGTAGCAATTGAATTTCTGCAATAGTGAGTTTTTGCCAGGTGTAGATTTAGGAACAATATAGAGTCAGAAGTTTTCTCCATTCCAGTCCCCTGGATATTGTGAAGTACATTAAAGATAAGCCCTATAATCTACCAACTTTATCACTCACTAAACTGATTTAAATTGGAAATTATCACTGTTTTCAGAATACAAAATTACTATTCCCTCTGAAACATCTATAACTCTGCTAATTAATTATTTCAGCTAAGATTTCTAATTGTGTGATGATTCAAAAAGGGACCCTAAGCAAAAGAAACACTTGCTGTTTTGTAGCAGCTGCTACTCAGATATATTTGGCACTGACAAGCACTTAAATTAATTATTCAAAGGAGAAAGTGGTGATTTTGGAGAAAGGATCAAGCATAAAAAAATGTATTTAGGTATATTTAGGTTTCTACCTGGACACGATCTCGACTTGAAAACCACTGAGGAAATCCCAGTTTGCATCTATTAAACTGTATGCTGCAGCTTCACGATTTGAATTTTATAATTTACACCTCTGCCAAACATGACTTAAATAAAATTAACTGATATTAGAAGCTTGGCTGAAGCACAAGATGTGGAGAGGCCGATTTGAATGCTCTGGATATGATATAACTCCAAATTTCAAATGAACACAAATTCTCATTTTTGCAATTTCAGTTGGTGAAAAAGACTTGCTAAGGGGCTTTCTCATTCCTTCCTTCACAGTTTTTTAACTCATCACTGACAATCTCAATTTTGACATGAGCCATGTAGCTGCAACCGATTTTCCAGTCATCTTTCTGAAGCAAGGAAGAAGAAGAAAATATTTTGTAAGGCAAAACTATTAAGGTGACTAGAATTTATTCATATGTTCATTAACCTGTGATACCGGTTATTTCACATTTTATGCATTTTTTCTCTATCTATTAGATTCTTGAGACAAGACAGATCTTGATAAATTAAACTAGGAGCAGTGATTATTCTGCAATACCTTTGGGGGCAAGGGAATAAATTACACAGCTGTGTATCCCATTTCCCCTATACACTTCCCTTTTTGGAAAATCATATAAGATGGGTCTGTCCTTACAGCACAAAACTTGTAGCCCTGTGGGTGTAATAACAACCAAAAGATTATTTTCCAATAAATGGACACAAGATGGTAGAGGTTTAAAGGGTTTAATCATTAACATAAACAAGGTCAAAAATAAACTCCAGGAAGGGATTAGAATCACTATCAAAAGATGCAGAATGTATTTTTAAACTATAAGATTTGAGAAAATAGAGGTATTCCACATAAAGATCAATAACTATAGTTGGGAAGTAAACAAATCTGTTGAAATCAACTCTCTTAAAAAACAAACTTGAAAAACAGCTCATTCCAAAGGTTGAAAATCCCTCTAGGCAGGGAAGATAGCAAATACATTTAAGCTGTGCTGATATCTTTCCAAATGCTTTAAATGTCCTTGAAAGTTGGCGGGATTTGCTCCAGTGTTGGAGGTTCCATAGTGTATGAGATAAACAGACTGAAGCTCCAAACAGGCCACTGTATACTCTCCAGAAGCTGCCACTTGCTACACAAGCCAGGGGTTGTTCTGGCCTCCTAAGTAATGAGGGGTTTTTGGATACCCACCAAAATGTTATCTTAAAGATGAGAGAGAGAAGGAGAAAACATGCAGAAGTCTGGGTCAGTTCAGAATAGGAAGATGTCTCCTACATAGTCTCGGAGATAAGTGTTTTTCAAAATATTTTCTTAGTATTTTACTAATTAGCATGTTCCTTTCAGCAGCAGTACCCTCCTACACAATAGAAGTGAGACTTTGGGTTTTCCTTAAGATGTTTTGGAGGGCTTTAGTTGGTTTGCATGCTAAGGTGATGCTGTGTGGCAGTAACAATCCTTCCATTGTTTCTGAGATTTCTATGTATTATAGTGTTTTTTTTCATAGTTTGTGTAGTGAAACATCTATATATAGGTGACGTGAAAATAATTAAATCTACTCTTCTAAATGAGATCTGAATATTACATTTATAAAAAACTAGAAACATTTTAGGGGAGAAAAATGTTTTATTTACTTATTAAGCATATTTCTTTGTCACCGCAACCCTACAGAACTCACACAAGCATAGAAATATTGCTATTGTTGGGTAATGATTAAAATATGCAACTGCAATGTAGCTTTTAACTTCTTCTTTAAAAACAATAATCTGAAAACTGAGCTGCCAAAAATGCTAAATTGAACATTTTCCAGCTCGCATCTTTGGACTGTGACCATCTCTACTCTCTTGCAAAATCTATGTATTGAGAGCTGACTAGGGTGGCAAAATGAGACCACAGTATTCTCACTCTCAAAATAGACTGTGAACAATGGCCTTGTTCAGTGTCCCATTTATAATACTGTTGTGCTGACTCAAACGATTGACTAGAATTAGGATATTCATGAATGGACAGTGATAAGAAGGATCTTCATTGGATCACTCATTCAATTCACTGGGCTCTGGGCTCTGGGCAGCATACTGTATATAGCTACCAAACAATATGAATAGTATAATTCAATATAATCTAACATCTTAAATTGAAAATATTAATTTCTTAATGCAAAGCAAAACTGAAGCCTTAGAACAAGATTTATGTAAACGTCTACAGTGGTAACCCCTGCAACTCAGTCTGATCTCTTTTTAATGGCAGGCTATTATTTTGGACAGCATGATGTACAGATTTCCCAATGAAAAAAACCTCATCTCCCTTCAGCCAGTGAAATATTGAGATATTGAAAACAGATGCTCCCATTGTTTGAGCCTTGGAGAACCACACTTAAGCTTCTCTTCCTTAGCAAGGTTTATCTGAAGACAGAGGCGATCAGATTCATCCATTGTGTGGAAAAGTAGCCCTTATTACAGATTACAGGTTAAACTCAACAAACCACTATCCCATTCTCAGGTGGAACCAGGAAAATTCGTCACCACTTATTTGCTGGGATCTTAATCTGGTTGTGAATGGCCAAAACTATGGCGAGGAATGCCAAGGACAATATACCGTATATACTCGAGTATAAGTCAACCCGAATATAATCCGAGGCACCTAATTTAACCACAAAAAACTGGGAAAACTTATTGACTAGAGTATAAATCGAGGGTGGGAAATGCAGCAGCTACTGGTAAATTTCAAAAATAAAAATAGATGCCAATAAAAACTTTCACTAGGACAGTTGAGTATAAGTTTGATGTTCACAATTTCCTCTTTGAAAGAGACCAGTAAATAGGGAACAAGAAGATGAAGAAAAAGAAGTGTGTTTTTTCACACTTTTCACACTGAAGTGAACAAAAATGGCATCATAGGAACAAGCTTATTCTCAGCCCAAAGGTTTGTTTCTGATTTCTTCCCTGATTTAAGGGAAATTTGGGAAACGATCTCACAATCATGAAAGGTTTGATTGATTCACTAACGCAAAAGATGATGATGATGACAGTGGTAGGCAGGAGTCACTCTCTCCCTTGCAAGAAAAAACCAAGAGCCGTTCTTATGATATCTCTCTCTCTCTCTCTCTCCCCCTCCTCCCGAGTGGACTGAAAGCAGCTGGAGCTGAGGAAATGAAACTGAGTGGAGCGACCTCTGCTCGCGTTGCTTTCTCAGCCTAGAGCTCAGAAAAGCCTCCCCCTCCCATGCTTAAAAGTTGCAAAGGAAACACGGAAGCAGGGAAGCGGCTGCCCAGCTTCGGAGCTCCACATTATTTTTTTTTCAGAGGGGAATCTGACTCGAGTATAAGCCGAGGCGGTTTTTTTCAGCACAAAAAATGTGCTGAAAAACTCGGCTTATACTCGAGTATATACGGTAATAAAGTTCCATAGCTACAAGCTTCAGCCCAAAACAATTCTCTGTTCAAAGGAAAGATCTAAATTTGGCTTCAGATTCAAGGAAAAGTCTATAGGAACACAAATTCTGTGTGACTACCAATCGGTGTAACAATTGTTTCCCTGCCAAATCTACATCTGCATAGTCACAGTGCTTTGCTATGGAAAACTGACTGCTCTTCAACTACATAGGAATAAAATGAAGCCACCTGTTCCCACAGAAAAGGCAGTAGGTAGAATACATGATCAATCATCATATTAAGAAATAAGGCTTGCACAGAGGAGATGCTTCTTTCTAATCCATCCAATTTTTTGCCCTCTTTATCCAGGCCTCCACAATAATTCATTTGACAGAGGGAGCTGAAAGAGGAAGGCACAATAATTGTGTTCAACCTAATACAGATTTGTGAGGCTTAGATGATGGCTGTAATCCTGTAAACAAGCTGCACAACTGCAAAATAGTGAACCTACTCCCTTTGAGGTAAGTAGCCCTTAACTTATGATCACAACTGGGACTGAAATTTCAGTCACTAAGAGGGTCAGCACATGACTGAACCCAATTTTATGACCATTTTTACAATGGTTGTTAAATGAGTCACACTGAAGTATCATAAATAGGTTGATATAATATGTACATGACCATACCAAAGCAACAAAACCAATTAGGCTGTGCCTATTCTATATTGACCTGCTATATACTCTTTGGGGAGTGAAGAGAAGATGGAACAATATGGAATGGTTGCTTATATAGACACAATCAGTTTCGGATATTTCTCCTTCCAAAGGTGACTCTTGGACATGTAGTCCAAGCACAACAGTTGGGTTAGAGGTGTGATCTGGAGCTAAGCCTATCAATGTCACAATCCAAGATGAGATCTTAATTATAGGACTGATCTGCCTTATATGGGCATGATGAATTGCAAGGCACAATCTCAGTGTTCTATGTTACATTATGAGAATGAAAAATTGTAATATCTTCAACACTAATGCTAGTAAGCTTCCTTTCTTTTGCTCTAACTTCTCTTCAATATGATACTAAAATTTCAAGGCAAATTATGCAGGTACAGTCTCTCAAGATCAAGCTGACATTTCAATACCAAAGATTAATTAGATATCCTATTAGATGCCAAAAATAAATCTCTGTCCTGTAAAAAAAAAAAACCAGTCTGGGCAGTTTCTGCCCTTTTGAGAAGCAATACTCTCAAATAAGATAAGTAGCTTTATTGGAGGTTTGACAATAAAATTCAGTATACTCTTTCTTTCAAAACAAAGTTTTGAAGAATCAGAGGAAATGTGCTGTCATAATTCAGGCAGTATGGAGGAAGGCCTTCAAGACCACCAACAGCAACAAATAAAGGAGAGAATGAAAAAGGAGAAACAAAAACAAAAGAAGCGAGTATAGCAAGTATAAAGAAACGAGAAAGAATAATATTCAAAAGAAATAAGATGTAGGTGGAAACAGAGAGCTCTAAGAAACTACGACTTCCATCGAATCTGATATAGGCAAAAAGAATGGAAGAGCCTGACAAGAACAATTCACTGTAGGGGTCTCTAGCAAAAGCAAAGAATTCCATCAAATGAAAAGCACAGCATTATCTCTGTAATTTCATTTGGAAAACATTACAACCATTTGACTCACACACAATCCAAATGAAGAGCATTCTGCTTATCAACAGGTACAATGGCTGCTTAAATCAATTCAGCAATTTCCTTTCAAATGGCAAGTGGGAGGGAGAGAACTTAAACCTCCATCTATTTCCTCTCCTTGGCCCTGCAGATGAAATACATTCAAAGCTCATGGCTCATGGAGGGACAGAGGTGGACACTGATCTTTTATGTCATTGAGTTCAACTTCCTACTTAGTACAGAAAAACAGATTAAAATATTCCACATAGATGTATGTATAAATCAGAGGTGGTATTCATCAGGTTCTGACCAGTTCTGGAGAACCGGTAGCGAAAATTTTGAGTAGTTCAGAAAACCGGTAAATACCACTTTTGACTGTAGATTTTACAATATCCTTCCCCAGCCACGCCCACAGAACCAGTAGTAAAAAAATTTGAATCCCACCACTGGTATAAATTCTTAAATATGTCCAATGAAGGACAGCACCAAACTTTTCCAATATAGATTTTGTAATCTGCTACTCTATAATCTAAATCCATTATTTCTCATCCTGCACTCTAGAAATAAGTGGAAATAAATCCTGAACTTCTTGTGGGTGACAACCTTCTACAGATAGTCCTTGATTTACAACAGTTTATTCAACAACTTTGAACAAAGTTATATCGGCACTAAAAAAAAAAAAAGGGGGGGGGGCTTATGACTGTTTTTCAGCCTTACAACCATTGCAGGATCCCCGTGATGATGTAATCAAAATTCAGATGCTTGGCAACTGACTTGTATTTATGAAAGTTGCAGAGTCCCGGAATCATGTAATCCCTTTTCAATCTTCTGCCAAGCAAAGTCAGTGGGGGAACCAGATTCAACAGCGTTACTAATTTAACAACTGCAGTGATTCACTTAACAACTGTGTCAAGAAAGGTCATAAAAAGGAGCAAAATTCACTTAACAAATGTTTCGCATAGCAGCAGAAATGTTAGGCTCAATTGGGGTCATAAGTCAAGAACTATCTCTACTTGGTTGAAAAATGCTTCTACAGAGTGATCTCTCTCAAGATTAAACGTATGAACTCTTTCAAGACTTTTATAGGTCATACTTTCCCGATCCCTCATCGCTTTTGTTGCCCTTCTCAGAACTCTTCTAGCTTCTCTGAATCTTTCTTAAACTGTGGCATCCAAACTGACATCAGCATGACAGGCTGATGACATTTCTAAGTCAGAATTTATTATATGGAGTTAGGAAAACGTCCATTGTAGAACCTTTTTTCCTGTACTGTACTCCCAATTTTAAAAAGTGTCTTCAAAAATCATTCTATAATTGCAGTTCTCTGTTCCTAGTGATCATATGGATACAGCCAAGTAGTTTCTGGGCAATAATACAAAGATGGTTTGCTTTCTTCTAGGATGGTTTTTTTCCCCAAATTCCCAATCTGGCTACTGCCCTGGGATTTTTGGGTAGTCTTCTAGGCAAGCATTAGCAAAGTCTGATCCATTGACAGGTGAAACTCGAAAAATTAGAATATCTTGCAAAAGTTCATTTATTTCAGTAATGCAACTTAAAAGGTGAAACTAATATGTGAGCTTCATGCAAAGCAAAATAGTTAAAGCCGTGATGTGGCATAATTGAGATGATTATGGCTTACAGCTCATGAAAACCCCAAATCCACAATCTCAGAAAATTAGAATATTGTGAAAAGGGTCAATATTCTAGGCTCAAAGTGTCCCACTCTAATCAGCTAATTAAGCCATAACACCTGCAGAGGGTTCCTGAGCCTTTAAATGGTCTCTCAGTCAGGTTCAGTAGGAATCACAATCATGGGAAAGACTGCTAACCTGACAGTTGTGCAGAAAACCATCACTGAAGGGAAAGCCTCAAAAGATAATTGCAAAAGAAGTTGGATGTTCCCAAAGTGCTGTATCAAAGCACATTAATAGAAAGTTGTGTGAAAGGGAAAAGTGTGGAAGAAAAAGGTGCACAAGCAGCAGGGATGACCACAGCCTGGAGAGGATTGTCAGGAAAAGGCCGTTCAAAAGTGTTGGGGACTTTCACAAGGAGTGGACTGAGGCTGGAGTCAGTGCATCAAGAGCCACCACACACAGACAGATCCTGGACATGGGCTTCAAATGTCGTATTCCTCTTGTCAAGCCGCTCCTGAGCTAAAGAAAAACAGACCTGGTCTGTTGCTCAGTGGTCCAAAGTCCTCTTTTCTGATGAGAGCAACTTTTGCATCTCATTTGGAAACCAAGGATCCAGAGTCTAGAGGAAGAATGGAGAGGCACACACTGCAAGATGCTTGAAGTCCAGTGTGAAGTTTCCACAGTCTGTGTTGATTTGGGGAGCCATGTCATCTGCTAGTGTTGGTCCACTGTGCTTCATTAAGTCCAGGGTCAACGTAGCCATCTGCCAGGAGATTTTGGAGCACTTCATGCTTCCTTCAACAGACGAGCTTTATGGGGATGCTGACTTCATTTTCTAGCAGGACTTGGGCACCTGCCCACACTGCCAAAAGCACCAAAACCTGGTTCAATGACCGTAGGATTACTGTGCTTGATTGGCCAGCAAACTCGCCTGACCTGAACCCCATGGAGAATCTGTGGGGCATTGCCAAGAGAAAGATGAGAGACATGAGACCGAACAACGCAGAAGAGTTGAAGGCCGCTATTGAAGCATCCTGGTCTTCCATAACACCTCAGCAGTGCCACAGGCTGATAGCTTCCATGCCATGCCGCACTGAGGCAGTAATTGCTGCAAAAGGGGCCCAAACCAAGTACTGACTACATATGTATGCTTATACTTTTCAAAGGTCCAATATTGTTCTATGTACAATCCTTCTTTTATTGATTGCATGTAATATTCTAATTTTCTGAGATTGTGGATTTGGGGTTTTCATGAGCTGTAAGCCATAATCATCTGAATTATGACACATCACGGCTTGAATTATATTGCTTTGCATGTAATGAGTCTATCTCATTTATTAGTTTCAACTTTCCTTTTAAGTTGCATTACTGAAATAAATGAACTTTTGCACGATATTCTAATTTTTCGAGTTTCACCTGTACTTATTAAGATCAGTCAAGGTCAGCTAAATGCTGCAAGCAATTGCATAGTTTCTTCAAGTGATGTACATCAATGAGAAATATATCATATAAAGCTAAACAAGAGAAAACCCAACAAAGAATACCATAAGAGTGGTAAAATCACAATAAAACATTACAATAAAAGCATTTTCACAATGCCAAAAGAAAATTTTAACAATTTCTTCTATGGCAACTAGTAGTGGAGAAAAAGACTCCATTCTATACCACCATTAAAATATCTTTCTTTCAGCCATCTGCCTTGCCTCGTTTGACAAAATTAACTAACAAAGAATCCTTGATGAAGATCATAGGATGCCGAGACAGAAATAAAGAATGAGATACTCTCAAGCCATTTAGCATTTTGTTGGTAAATATTAATGATAGAATAATAACAGACCTTGAAACAAAATTGCACACTTTTTTCCCTTTTTTTATTTGGTGAAGTCCCTTTTAAATATTTGGTGAATGCTCTAGTGTGCTCTCAGCTCACAGGTCTAGCTTGGTGGTAGGAAGTCACTGGGAAGACTGACTTCCTGTTCCTCTACTCAAATATCAGTTGGCATACCAAGCCAGACCCCTCATCTGCAAGTAAATCAGGATTCAAAAAGTTTTAGTTTGGACTAAACTGGCAATTGATATCATTAACCAACAGACTAAAAGGCATTTAGGAACTCTGGGATCCAGGGGAAAAAACAAAGGAGGAAACCAATTAAACTTTCATATAAAAGTACATATATGGATTCTCACCCCATTGTTGGATCCAGTGCTATGCCTTTAGGATTGTAGAGTTCTGAGTCAAGCAGCGTAACACAGGTGACCCCGCTCTTGTTGCAGACAAATATCCGGTCATCAATGTCATCCACAAAGTAGAAGTTGCCAGTTAGCCAGTCGATAGCCATTTGCTCCACATCTAATGAAAAAAAAAAATACAAAGAAAGATAAGATAAAAAAAAGATAAGATAAAACTTCTGTGGAAGTTCAGGAATCAAACCTCTTGAAAATGATGAAACATGAATCTATCCCATATGAACAGACCTAAGAATAAAGAGATGCTACACATTAGCAAGCAATAATTCAGATTGTAGATGGTTCTTTGGGAAAACAGATTTTGAAAAGTCTTGGTCCGTCATCAGATGTTTCAAAACACAAAATCCCTTATGGACTTTTTGTGTAAAACTTTTTAAAAATGAATTTATTATCTATGGTTTTAACAATTAGATAGGATAAATTATAGTAAGAGGAGTCTTGTAACATTTGAGAGAGGTTAAATTTACAGTTATAACCAGGGGTGGGATTCTACCAGTTTGCACCTATTTGCTAGAACCAGTTGTTAACATTCTAAGCAGTTTGGAGAACTGGTTGTTAGGAGAAATTACTGGCCTAATCCTGTAAGGAAGGCAGGAAGGAAACATTCTGGTGTTGCTTACAGAAACTGCCTCTCCATTAACCCTTGTTACATTCTTGGCAGGACTAGACTTCCTGTCTCAGGAACATCTCTGGAGTTTTTTTCCCCTCCTTTGCTTGTGTGGAGTGACCATTCAAAGTTATAATGGCACTGAAAAAAGTGACTTATGACCATTTTTCACACTTACAACTGTTGCAGCATCCCCACAGTCATGAGAGGCCATGCAAGGATATGCGTGCCTCAATGTGAGTGATGTTGAATTGGCCATGCCCAGCCAGTCACATGACCACCAAGCCATGCCCACCAACTAAGCCATGCCCACAGAACCAGTTGTTAAAAAAATTGAATCCCATCCTTGGTTATAACTGATGTACAGAAGAATGGAAGCCACTTCATTTTATTTTTTTTCTTTCTTTCTTTATTCTTCTATTGTTTGTTTGTTTTGCACTTTAGCTTTTTCCTTTATTTCTTTTTTCTGTTCTTATTCTACTTTCCAGGTAGTTTGTATTAATTTTTACTCTTGTTTTTAAAACATTCAATCATAAATTTATATTTAAAAAAAAGATGTCATAAACTTTTCAAATAGAAATCTCAGCTACATTTCTTTCTTTCAGCTTTCTTCTCAGAAACAAATTCAGATATCAGTGTGTTGACAAAGAGTGGATATTAACCATACCATAGACTTCCAAGTCATCAGCATCAGGGGTGGGATTCATTTTTTTTTAACAACCGGTTCTGTGGGCGTGGCTTAGTTGGTGGGCATAGCTTGGTGGTCATGTGACTGGCTGGGCGTGGCCAACTCAACATCACTCACATCGAGGCATGCATCTCCTCGCCTGGCCTCTCATGATTGTGGGGATGCTGCAACAGTCGTAAGTGTGAAAAACGGTCATAAGTCATTTTTTAGTGCCATTATAACTTTGAACGGTCACTCCACACAAGCACAGTACCAGCAAAGGAGGGGAAAAAAACTCCAGGGACTGAGAAAGGAAATCTAGTCCTGCCAAGAATGTAATAAGAGTTAATGGAGAGGCAGTTTCTGTAAGCAGCACCAGAATGTTTCCTTCCTGCCTTTCTTACAGGATTAGGCCAGTAATTTCTTCTAACAACCGGTTCTCTGAACTGCTTAGAATGTCAATAACTGGTTCTAGCAAATAGGTCTGAACCTGTAGAATCCCACCCCTGATCAGCATTCTAAAACCAAGATGGAAACATTTTCAGAAATAGGCAAATGAGCAACTGTTCTTTACTTCAGGCTGCTGCGATGGAGAGTTCTAACAAATTAACAAGAGGTTTCGCCCTATCATATTAGTGTTAAGTATCCAAGTGAGTATTATTAGTGAGGAAGTATTCTGATATCAGAAATCAGTCCCGAATGAAGATTCTTCTTCATTCGGAATGTTTTAATTCTGCATTTTCCAGCTCAGGTAATTTGATCATAGCTGTCTTCATCAAAACATCCTTTTCAAAAACATGACATGGACATGGACCATGTTTTTAATCGACTTTGGGTTGCCATGTTCTTTACACTTTACAGATGGCTTAGAGTATTAATTTAATTAAATGCAAAATTTCTCCACTCAGAATTAGTATGGCCATATTTAGACAGCATTTTAAACCAGGCTACCTCAGACTGGGATTTCCAAGCTATGTAAGATAGGTCAGCATTGAAATTTGTCTCCCACATTCTCCTTTCCTAACCATGGTTAGTATTTGGCTGAAATATACCAGTTTTAAACTATAGGTTGTCCTCGACTTAGGATCACAATTGAGTCCAACATTTCTATTGTTAAGTGACACATTTGTCAAGTGAATTTTGCCCCATTTTATGACCTTTCTTGCCACAGTTGTTAAGTGAATCACTGCAGTTGTTAACTTAGTGATACGGCTGATGTGAATCTGACTTCCCCAATGACTTTGCTTGTCAGGCAGTCACAAAGGGTGATCACATGACCTTGGGACACTGCAACTATTATTAACCAGTTGCCAAATGTCTGGACTTCGATCACGTGACTATGGGGATGCTGCCATGGTCGTAAGTGTGAAAAACGGTAATGTCACTTTTTTTCAGTAGTGCTGTAATTTCGAACAATAACTAAACAAATTGCTATAAGTCAAGGACTACCTGCGTTGCAATTTTCCTTTTCATACAATAAACTTAGAATAAATTCTTGCTACTTTAAATGTACACTAGGCATATATTAAAATGAAATTTTGTTGCATACAGCTCTCAAAAGGTCACCACCTTCAATGTACACTACATAAACATGAAAACAAATAAACATATAAATAAAAATTATTCATATGCTCACATACCCACATAACACAGAAACCACACAGTCTAGTTCAGATGTATACATGTACATGGTGAGAAAACCGAATCTCGCGAGTTTACCAGATGAATGGCATAGGGAACAAAGCAATTATAGAATCAGGTAGTCCTGCTAGAAATACTTTGAAACCTCCTCCCAGAGGGGAGCAACAGAAACAGGCCATGAACTGGGTGTATGGGAACTGGGTATATGTAACAGCACTTCAGGCTCTAAGCACATAGCACTTGTAAAGAGTATCCTGAATAACAGGGAGTGAGTTTCCTATCATCTTCTTGGCTGTCCTTACCACTCTCTGTATGGACCTTCTATTTACCTTGTATAATCCTTAATATATAGAAATCTGTTGAATGAAAACCTGCAAGCTTCCTGTAAAAAATATGTATCTGTTTCACAGTAACACAGAAGTTCAAACTGTTCTGACCAAGGCTTCTGAGACCGTAATTATGCACACGCTTATTTTAAAAACAAGTCTTGTTTTATTGCAATACTGGGAATTATTTTCATTCCTAGCCGGTAATGAATCTCAAACAGTCCCTCGAGGTAAGCATTCATCTTTCTTTTTTGTAAAGTGCTGCAATAACTGAAGTGTCCAATGAACTAGAAAAAAAAAACCAACTGAAGTACAAAGAAGCTTCAAGAATGAATCTGAACAAACGAACAATTTTGCTTCTTGCAAAGGTTTCGCCATCTTTGCCTGTCCTTTATACCTTATGGGAGGGTTAATCACATCCCAGCCTTACTCCCGAGTTGCCCCTTTTGTTTCAGCTGCTCTCGCCTTCTAGCAGCTCTACGTACACGCGCATTGGGAACAGGCTCCCCTGGGTCCTCTGTCTCACTGCTGCCAGACTCCAGAGCTCCAGAGGCAGCACCCCGCTCCCAGATGGTCCTGGCCCCATCTCTGCATCAGACACAGGACCCTCGTCCGAGTCCTCTCCAGACTCCCAGACTGATGCCCTTTCTTCCCCACTGTCTGATTCCGTTGCAGTCTGCACAGCCTGCCGGCGGAACACAACACTTAACAGCCAGCTGTACCAGAAGATTATATTATGAGAAATATCATCCAGGTGTACTGGGCTCAAATTGTTGAGATGTGAATGAAGATTATACAATTCAATCACCCATTCTTACTCTCCTCCTTTCAGCCTGCCCTGCTTCATCTTGGGCCCATTAAAGGCACTCCCTTTTTAGCTTTTTAAGAATCATCCCAACCTCCCCTCCCCTCCTCATACTTCCCAAGACCCTGGTTTTGTATTCTCCAGAATAAAACACCCTTGAAAAAACTGCATTCCCAATGTGGTATTCTAAGGCCAATTCTTCTGTTGTCATTCTAGGGTGCTCTGTTCCCATAGAACAGACTACTGCCCTCAATTAGGCTCCATTGAAAACAATTTTTTTTGAAAAAAACTTCTTTCTTTTAACTGGGTTTTCTTTTTGTTAATTCCTGGCATCAACTGGTTGCTTCACGGAATACTCTTGGCAGGCCAAAAGAGACGCTGCTGAAGTCAGATGGCCATAGTGGGGATATTTCATGTTGAAGCAATCTGTTAAAATGACTTGGATGTCTCCTCTTTCACTGATTAGTATTTCTACATATTTTAAAATTACTGGGGGGGGGGGGAGACAGGAAAGGATTTATGCTTATAAGAAGCCTCAGCATCAAGACAGGCAATTAATTTGGTGAAAATAATAAATCTGTAAGAATGCATGTATTAAGCAAGATATTCCTATTTCTGCCACCTGCTGTAATGCTTCTTGATGACCAATTGGGGGATTAAAATTCAGTAATTCAAAAGACATAGGAAAGAAGTGCTTTACATGAAATCAAATGAGTTTCTTTTTTAAAAAAAAATTCAGTTATATTAAATGCTCTTTAAAATAATGAAGCATAAAATGTTATTTAAATACCAACACTTATAAAATATTTATGATCTTTCTGACAAAGAGGAATGTGAAAAAATATTAAATAAACGTAGGTTTTCATCACACACATTGACATATATATTTACTCAATTTGTATCCCTGTCATTTTCATTAGTACAATATACTGCAGTTTTCTGCTTTCTGCTGGAAAAATCATCTGATCTCTTATATGAAAAAATGCCAATCAAGCTGTAGGAATGTGTTTCAATGTCTAGAATAATTTCTATCTTCATATCTGACATATATTTCATCTGAGCTGGAAACGTTAGTCTTAGGCTGTAATCAAAAACATGAATTGGTAATAGATTCAAAATGTGGGTTCGTCTCTGCACAGATTCTTCATTTCAATTTGACAAGATCCCTAAGTCAAAATACATTTTTAATGTCATAGACTAAATTTATTACAGTGCACAATTCCATTCAGTGATTTATCCGATGTTCAGTAGTGATTCTTAGTCCCTTGATGAGATGTACTACATATATATTTAACTGACTACTAAACTCTAGATGTCCCAGTTGCTATCCACTTTATGGGGGAGAGGGAAGCAATAAACGTCATTCAATTTGTAATCCCAACAGGATTTTGTCCTAAAGAAATGAGATTTAGGGACCTATGCAACTTGGAAGTAACCTAGTCCTGTTCTAAAGTAAGAATCAGAATTTAAAGAGTTTAGATAGTTGGCTCTATGGTCAACATATTATTCAAATATATTTGTTAATAACTTCTAAATTCCCCAACCACAGAACATGAAGCATATTAATCAGGATTCATATGTGGGGGATAGCAGATTTGTGAAAACTATGTTGAAATGGGTTTAAAAACCAGATGGGAAATAATTCTAAAACAGGGGAGGCAGTATGGCATGAGAAACCTTCTGGTATGTATACTGTAAAGGCATAAAAGATCATAGGGCTGGAAAGGATCTCAGATATCTTCTACTCTAATCCGCTGCTCAAGGCAGGAATCTTATACTCTGCAAGTCAAATGGCTGTCCAGTCTATTTCTGAAAACCTCCAGTGAGGGATCGTGGATGCCTAACAGGTCATGTCTGCAATATGCAAGACAATCTCATCATCAATACAATCTATTCAACAATCTTCGAATAATTGGATACAGGGTTGTTAGAGGGTTAAGATTTGCTTTTGTAACACCAAAGTCAAGTAGTATCCTTTGTACAACCCATTGCCTAACTATCAGCTCACCCTGCCTGCCTATGTTGTGCAACTCCATCAGAGTTGTCAACATCTGATAATGGAATTTGAACCCATTAAAAGGCCTCTTTCTGTTTTTCTTTCTCATTCCATACCATCCTGTCTCACTCAGGCTTCTGAAAGGAAGAAACTGGTCTAATTTTTTTTAAAAGTATTCTTAGCTATTTTATTTTGCTTTCAAATCCTTATCCCCTTTCTGGTTTGGCCAATTCTTGAGCCCACCCCCTTCTTGTAAATTATTCTGGCCACAGCCAGAAAGAAGATATTGTTCATTGCTTTGCTACAATATGGTGACCCAAATCACAAAAGGCAAGCATAAAACCATAATTCCCAAAGTAGCAACTGCCCTCTTTGACACAACTGTCATAATTGTCATGTATGGCTTCTGTCTGACAGCAACACTAAATAAATAAAAAGAGTTGACTTTGAATTTGATCAGAGACTGAGAGACAAGCAATGGATACTGGCCTCCTAAGAGACTGTGCTTTTGACAAAATGGGGTCATTCAAAAATTCCCTTCAATAATAAAGACAATTTCTATGTTAGACAGCCCTGCTTGCTGGAGTCTCTGCAGATTATTTTTGTTTAGTTTACTTTATTGACACTGCACCTCATACAATGAATTTAAATGCCATCTTCAATGAACATTATAACTATAAAAATAAAACACAAACACACATCATTCACATTCTATACCACTGAATTGAAAACCCGTGATATTGCATTAATATTGCACTATACAGTAGAATACAATACAGTTACTGCTCTGGATAGAGCTGTTTTTCAGCCTATTTGTCCTTGTTTTTATTACCCTGTAACATCTGCCAGAAGGTAATAGTTTAAAAAAAGGGTGCCCAGGAATGAGATGGATCTTTGAGAACGTTTTGAAATTTCTTAAGGCATTGGAAACTATAAAGCTCTTCCAAAGAGGGGAGAGGGCAAAGAATGATCTTCTCGGCAATTATGTTCTCGGCAATTATTTGTGGTTGCACACCACAAATAACCTTTTCCTATGGAATCCAGATTATTATGCTTCTGGAGCGCTGTGCTATCTACCACACTGTGCAATTGGCAAACCATACACCAGTGCAGTAAGTTAAAATACTCTCTATGGTGCAGCGGTAGAAGGTCACCAGCAGTTTTTCATTCAGTTGTTGTTTCCTGAGAAGTCTCAGGTAGTATACTCTCTGCTGGGCCCTTTTGACCAAGGCTGCAATATGAATGCCCAGGTCAGGTCCTCTTTTATGATAAAACCCAGAATCTTAAAACTGGCCACTTGCTCCACTCAGTCTCCATTGATAAGCAAGGGCTGGATGTCTGATCTGTTCCTTCTATAGTCCACCATAAGCTCCTTGGATTTATTGATGTTCAGGACAAAGTTATTGTTATTATCTGTGGCTTTCCAATAAATAAAATAAAACCTTCCTAGACTGGTTGCAAATGACTTTTCCTCTGGCAATTTTAAAATATTTCAGAAGGACATGTATGCATGCCAATCTCTGTTTGCTAGGTATAAAAATATCAGAACCAAGAGGTTTTTTCCTACTATGAATTGTTCTTTATGGATAAAAAACATAATTTTTTCTGCGCAGTCATGCCCATTTATCGGGATAACTGTAGTGTAATACAAAACTTCAGACTGAATCACAGGGCAATTAAAAATAGGCATCCGGGCAACTTCAAAAGTTGTTCAAAGTCCAGCTATGTTTCCCTATGTTGCTTCTAATTGTTTCAAGTGGACTCAGGACAGGAAATCCTACATTTTTGCTTCTCACAGGAGATCAGATCTGTTCCCTATAGAAATAGATATCAGAACTATGTAATTCAGATCTAAAGAAGAGAAGGTTTGTATGTCAATGTGCCTGCTGACACTTCCGTAAATCAATATATCTTTTCTTGAGATTCTAAAGCCCAGGGAAAGACATAGCTTGCCCACAAGAGTGGTTGCACACCACAAATAACCTTTTCCTATGGAATCCAGATTATTATGCATCCCTATTAGATACTTGATTTATTTATTTTGTCAAGCAAGCATTTGATTACACACACACACACACATGATTATTAATATATGAAATAGATATGAATAAAAGGGAACATTAAGACAGGTAGGCACGTTGGTATGCTTATGCACATCCCTTACAGACCTCTTAGGAATGGAGTGAGGTCAACAGTAGACAGTCTGAGGTTAAAGTGTTTGGGGTTTTGGGAAGAAACCACAGAGTCAGGTAGAATATTCCAGACATTGACCACTCTGTTGCTGAAGTCGTATTTCTTGCAATTGAGTTTTGTGCGTTTTACCTTGAATTTGTATCTATTGTATGCTCGTATATTGTTGTGGTTGAAGCTGAAGTAGTTATTGATGGGTAGGACATTGTAATGGATAATTTTATGTACTGCACTTAGGTCAGACAGAAGGGTTGATAAGCCTAACATTTTAAGTCTGAAATTATTACTGTTTATTAGGTTTGTATCTCTCCTTCCAGAAGCTGAAGACCACAGATATCACACTCCTTCATCCAATTTGTTTTTCATCAAAAGAACACCCTGTGAAATAGTTGGATGAAGACAGAACAGCTGGCCAAAGTCATCCTAATAAGTTTTTATAAATCCACCTTATCCAATTTCTTTTAGCACTATAACAGCTTACAGTTTTTCCCAGGCTGATGACCACTAGCTACAGCCAAGTTGGCTAAGAATTTGAAGCTGGAAGGCACCAAAGTGAGAAAGATCTTCCAAGCAAAGATATCTTCAACTTATGACCACAATTGAACCCAAAATTTCCACCTTAAGCAAGGTGGTTGCTTAGTGGATTTTTGTCCCATTTTATGACATTATGCCATGGTTGTTAAGAAAAACACTACACTTATTAAGTGAATTGTGTGGACATTAAGCTATTCTGGCTTTCCCCATTGGCTCTGCATGTTGGAAGCAGGGTGAGAAGGTTACAAATGGTGATCACATTACCCCAGGAGTGCAACTGTCATAAATACATTCCAGTTGCCAAATGCCTGGTCATGGGGATGCTGCAATGGACATAGGTATGAAAACTAGTCATAAGTCACTTCTTTCAGTGCTGCTGTAACTTTGAATGGTCACTGAATGAGTGTCAAGGATTATCTGTATCATGATACAGCAGGGTTTTTTTTTCCACTCCATTTGATCATAAATTTTGCATTCCCCCTCCCATTGCTTAGTGGGTATTAATTTTCTCCATTAGAAATAACCTGTTTTATCATAACTTTTATAGAGCGAGTAGGCTTTTCTTACTCACGATGCAGAATACTCCCACCACCTTTCTCTGTAACAAAAGAAAAGGTTGCATTAACAATTTTGTAATACCTAGCAAGAATTTGCAGGATAGACTGCCGGTACAGTGGGACAAGTTTGAAATGTGGCATTATCTTAGCCTGTAGCATCAGAGGAGAAGGAGAAAAAAGAAGTAGGCCATGATTGATGATGAGGATGAGGATGAGGATGATGGAGGAGCTGATCATCTGTCTTTCTTATACTATATAAACACATAATGGCATCAGGGCTTGTTGGCTATAGTCCACTTTCCCATAAAGCAGGACCATATTCACTTGGACTATAGAACAAAAACCATAATAGCAAAATAGGATCATTGTCCTATGAGACAGAGGGGGTGGCCAAGTCCATCCCCTTGATAACCTCCAAACATGTTTGTGCAGTGAGTGCTCAGCACAAACTGACTCACTGCAAAATTTGCTTTTCATTACAGCAAAGAACAAAATTTTCCACTTTACCAGGAAAAAAAAAATGTTTTTTAAAGCCAAATTCCCAAGCTTATAAATTGCAAAATCCAACAAATTATTCTAGCCCATTAAACAAACAGAATGCAAGCGGGCAATCGCTTAAATATGAGCCAACAGTGTACAGTGGCAGCCAAAAAAAGCCAATACAATCCAAAGTTGCACTAACAGAAGAATCAAGAATAGAAGGTTAGAATCAAGATCACGTGAAGTATTAGTACACTTTACACTTGAAAAATTGTATCCAGTTTTGGTCACCACTATATAAAAAAGATGTTGTGATACTGGAAAGAGTGCAGAGAAGAGCAACAAGGATGATTAGGGGGCTGAAGGCTAAAACTTATGAATAACAGTTGCAACGATTGGTATGTCTAGTCCAGTGAAAAGAAGGACTGGAGGAGACATGATACCAGTGTTCTAGCATCGAAGGGGCTACCAGTACGAAGAGAAGGTCAGCCTATCTTCCAAAGCATCAGAAGGCAAGACAAGAAACAATGGATGGAAACTAATCAAGGAGAGAAGCAACTTAGAAGTAAAGAGAAATTTCCTATCAGTGAGAACAATCAACGATCAATCAATGGCTTGCCTTCAGAAGTTGTGGGTGCCCCATGACTGGAGGCTTTTAAGAAAAAAGTGGAAACCATTTGTCTGAAATGGTATCATCTGCTCAAGCAGGGAGTTGCACTAGATGACCTTCAAGGTCCTTTTATTCTATATTCTATGCTTGCCTTGCTTGCATAGACAAACAATACTGGGGCTGTCCAACTGCAGAACAATTCTTGCTTGCAAAAACACAATAATAAATGCAGGAAATACACCTTTGAGCGTGGATGAATACCATTGCTCATTTAACTCTGAATTCTTAAGTTCAAACCACATTGACCTCAGGAGCAGCAGCTTTGATCTAAGGCTGTTTTGAAACCATACTTGAAAAGAGGCCCATTCACCCATTCAGTTACACCACTTTGTTAGACTCGTGGCCCCTGTGTGGCATTAACTCCACAGGCAGGCAGGCAGGTACTAGCAGAGATCCAGGACAAAGTTCTCTGCCTCTCAAAGGGAAAGAGTTTTTCCCCTTTTAACATCTGGTCAATGCTTTAGCTGAGTCATCCTCTTTCGAAGGCTCTGGTGTGGTGTTGTCAGCTCCAACCTCTCAGACTTCCAGAGCGACTCCGCACTTTTAGGATGGTTAAGCAGTCCAAAATTGTTTTCTTTTTTAAAAAAGAATGTTCCAAGCCTCTCAATTGGTAATTTACTAATACGTTTGACAAAGAATGAGCACAAATAACAGAAGGTTCATGAGTGAGAGAAAAATGGCCCTCTAAAGAAAGAAAAAAATGAATCAGATTTTGGCTGCAAACCATCTTTTGAGTCAGAGTCACAAGACTGTTTTTGGAGTTCCAAAAGGGGACGAAAGGAAAGGAAAGGAAAACTTTGTTGTTTAAATCCTCAACTTTGTTAATGATCATTTATTGTATTTATTTACTATATTATTTATTTGCTATTACAATTTTCAATATTTACTTCATTTTTATAACAATTTCATCTATAAGGGACTTTGAGATCAACATTTTTTCTAGGTTTTCTTACTCTTCTCCCCATTATCTATCTATCTATCTATCTATCTATCTATCTATCTATCTATCTATCTATCTATCTATCTATCTATCTATCTCCATCTATCTATCATATATACACACACCCAAATATTTTCTGTGTTTAAAAGTGGTTAAAAAAAAAAGGAGGTGTTGTTTATCTTAGTACTAAATTAACTATCACTTTTAAGTACAGAAAATATTTGTGTCTGTGTGTGAGAGAAACAGATAGACAGTCAAAAATCTTTCACAAAAACTAATGTGTCAATGTCCAGTATCAGCTGATTTTTCCAGAGGTCAATTTAAATCACAATGAAATGTTGCAAAAAGCAACACTGATTTGGGAAGCAGTAACTCTATTATTAGTTCAATATTTTGCCCTTTTTCAAAATCTGTGAAGCAGTTTTGTTCCAATTCTAAAATTTAAAAATATAAATAAAACAGTTAGCAATTTATTACTCCATTTATACATGATTTGATATATTTCCATAATGCAGAGAAGGAGAGGTTTTATCACATTTTACTTGTCAAGCCAGATTCAGAGGATCCCCCCCCCCAAAAAGAATAAGAAGTGAATCAATTCACATATAATATATTAATCAATGTTTGCTTTAAGTAGCCAATCAATATTGTTAGATCTAAACCAAAGTAACACTGAACATTCCTAAGATTATACTTGAACTAACCATAGTGTTGCAGGAAATTACTATAGGTGATCCTTGGGGGGTTGGACTAGAAGACCTCCAAGGTCCCTTCCAACTCTTGTTATTCTATTCTAGCCTAATCTTCTTCACTGCTCTCTGCTCTGATTACCAGAGCATCTCTCAGCATTTCAGCCAGAGGAAGACTTTTCCTTAATGATGCCAGATTCCATTTAAAAGAAGATGCATGTAGATGCAGTTGCTCCATTTAACCAAACAGGAAGCGCCACTGTGCCTTCACCACAGTTATATTACCAAATCAAATCCATTTAGAGACCCTGATTCTAACCCCACATGAGCAGAGGCACTATCCTACTTCTTTTTTCTGTATACAAGGCCTATTTCCTATAAGAGAAGCAGACTTAATACTGTCTAAATGCCCACTGATATGAGAAAGAAACTAATTTAGTTCTTGTCATCCTATGCTTTTGTTGCAGCAAAATCAAGCTAGTATATTGCTGCATTTTACAACTTAATAAATCTATCATGTCTAAACAATCACTGAGAGCCAATATATCCAATTCAATGCACTCTTTGGTTTATAAAATTCATTTATTATGTCACAATAAATGAATTATGTATACTGCACGAGTCAAAAAGAGGGCTGTGAAAATATTTACAGACCCCTCACATCCTAGACATAAACTGTTTCAACTCCTTCTCTCAAAATGACTTATAGAGCACTGCACACCAGAACAACTAGACACAAGGACAGTTTTTTCCCAAACCCCATCACTCTGCTAAACAAATAATTCCCTCAACACTGTCCAACTATTTACAAAATCTGCATTACTATTAATCTTCTCATCATTCCTTATCACCCATCCCTCCCACTTGTGACTGCCGTGTTTCTCACAAAATAAGGCTGGGCCTTTTTTTTTTACCCCCCCAAAAAACGGCCAGGCCGTCTTTTGGGGGGTGACTCAATTTCCTCCCCCACCTAGAACGGCCCATACGCACATACCTCTCCACGAGGCCATTTCTATCGGCCGCCAAAAGCTCCCCGAAGCCAGAGTCCCCAACCTCTTCGGGGCGAGGCATGGCTGCCCGTGTTCCCTCGCCATTAGGCAGTGTCTTTCGGGCGATGGAAGTTCCCCAAGGGCAATCACCAGCCATTTCGATCGGCCGGTAGAAGTAGCCACAGGGCGAGCACACACACACACACTCCCCTCACCGTGAGGCCATTTCTATCGGCCAACAAAAACTCCCCAAAGGCAGAGTCCCCAGCCGCTTCAGGGCAAGGCATGGCCGCTTCTATCGGCAGATGTTCTATCAGTAGATCAGGGTATTCTAGCCTAGGCTACCTGCAGGGCACTCCTAAAGGCAAGTTTTCTCCCCACCCCCTGCCCTTCCCCCTCATTTCTCTTCACCTCATGTAGTTCTAACGAACGATGTGAGAAATGGCAGGGAAACGCATGGATTAAATAGGCCTAAATTTTGGGGGTGGGGCTTAATTTCACCTCATGCCTAGAAATCATGCTGGGCCTTCCTATTGGTGGAGGCCATATTGTTGGAGAAACACAGTATATGATTGTAACTTTGTCACTTGTACCCTTACGATTTATATTGACTGTTTCCTAGTATGATTTGATTGCTTATTGTACCCTATGACTATCATTAAGTGTTGTGCCTGATGATTCTTGACTCTTGACGAATGTATCTTTTCTTTTATGTACACTGAGAGCATTTGCACCAAGACAAATTCCTTGTGTGTCCAATCACACTTGGCCAATAAAAGTATTCTATTCTATTCTATTCTATTCTATTCTATTCTATTCTATTCTATTCTATTCTATTCTATTCTATTCTATTCTATTCATCTTCCTATGCTACAACATGCTGGCTGGGGAATTCTGAGAGTTGAAGTTCATGCATCTTGCAGAGATTGAAAAAAAATAGTGCTACAAAACTATTTGTTATGCTGACTCTTTATCAGTAGTTGCATGATTAAAATTATGTTTGGCTGGTATGGCTAGTTTTAGCTAAAGAAACCACATTTTGCTAAAAAAAAAAAAAAAAAAAATTATTTTGCTCATGTCTATTCTTTTTCCTCATCATTGCTCTGCAAATTCCTGAAAGAGTCACACAGTTATCCTTATCAAAGAATACTATCAACCTGACCCAATAGTAGCAACTGACTCAAGGCTGAGTCCTTTTCCTGTTGTAGAAAAGTTAAGTAGAAAGTTTTTCATATTCAGCTGTCAATATTATTAGTTAGCAACATTAGTTGCCCTCTTGGGAGAGAACACCTAAAAGCGGGGGAGGCTTTGAATAGTTTATTGTACTGTTTGCTTGTTGCCTATTGTTTGCCAATGATCATGTGATCCTGTTTTCAGAAGTGTATAAAAACTATGATAATTTGTGTGTTGGGTCTCTCTTGCAGTTTAGTCCTGAGGACACAGCTCTTTGTGGCTGTACAGAACAAAGAGGTTGCAATTTCCCACATTATATGATAATTGGCTACTTTGCACCAGGATAAATGAATCCAGCATTTGGCTGAGCCAATCCATAGTTGGATCAATAGTTTGCAAACCCCAGTATTTTTTTGCTACCCCAGATGGCACTGGTTTACAAAATTTAGGCAGATTTCAAAAAAACATGAGGCATAGTTCAATTCCATATTACACGCATTTAAGATCTGTTTCTTATTTGCTAATATAAGAAATGCTTTGTAAAAAAAAAATCCCTCTCCTTTTTCAATATTTTTTATTCTGGCACATTAATAAAGTCGTTCACAAACTGCTAAGTCAAACTGAAGATTAAATTAAAAGCGTTTTAAAAATCAAATTGCAAACAATGTTCAACCTTGCTTATTCCACTTGTTTGTTACCAAAGCTTCTCCACACAATAGCCACAAAGTAAATTAACACTTTATCCCACTTTCTTCCAGAAATACCCTCTTTTTCTCATTTTTGTTGAAAGATGGCAAATTGAAATAGGAGACAACTAGATGCTTCTTTAATTGCTAGAGAGCGAAATCTGTTACCTGGGATACACATTTTAAAAAATACCAAAACCCAAAGCAGCTAAGTTGTTTTGTGAAATCCTAAAACCTAAAACAGAAATAACCTTAAAAGGACTGCATTGCTTCCCTAATTTACTTTCAGGTCTTGTCCCATTTCAGCTAATGGAACTGTTCCAAGGAAAAAACAGAATGTGGAATACAAGCCCCAACTATTTCCAGGGTTTGTTTTTTTTAAAGAAGTGGATCCAGATAAGGCTCCGGTTTAAAATAGGAACATGCCTGGAATGGAGAAAGGGGCAGTAACTGCACCAGGGTTGATACAGCCCATCTCTTCTCTTCTCCCATCTCAATCCTTATTTTTGCAGCTGGCAAGCAGAGTTCTCTCAGTCTTTTGTTTTTAAAATTGCTGGATGGCTGTTTTCTCACTCTCCTCCCTCCCCTTCCTTTCTCCCCTCATTCCTTATTCAGAAAACCCTCTTCCACTATTATTCTCGGAGTTCATTCATAGCTCTGGTTGAACTGAAATGTTGGGTCAAAGTTGCTTAAGCAAATCCTGCCGTTAACCCTTAAGGCAGTGCAGCTCTCAGGCTTTCCTTCTCTTGCCTGTCCTTGGCTTTGAGCCTCCGCTTTATTTATTTAATTTATTTCTGCAGCCCCTTTCAGAAATCTTTCTTCTTTTGGGGACACAGCATTCAGAAGATTTTGGGACTGAGGGAAGAAAGAGAGTCGATCTGCTACTGCAGCATGCTAGACAGCAAAATCCTCAGAAAGGCACCATGCTTGCAGCCTTGCAGGGAAGGCACGTGAATCCCAAGGGTGGGGCATCCATTCAAGAAAGTCTTCCCTTGGATTGTGGCAACGGCCCAAAGACTCTAAGGCAAAGCGCCAGTTTTAATAGGCCTCTGTAGCTACCAATTATAGCGCAATGTTCCCTCCAAATCCCTCCTCCCCCTCCCCCTCTGACCACACTAGCTGTGGGGATTGCTGAGTTTTTTTCCTCTATTGAATTCCCATACACACCCTGGCGCCAGCTATGTCAACATAACTACAGTTAATTTCGCTCTAGTCAAGGTGAGCATTTTCAGCTCGCAATTAAGGCTCCCTGTCTGTGAATGAGAGGGAAAGAAAACAAGACTTCCCATTGATCTAGAATGATAATTACATTTGCCCTCTTGCCGTTTCCAGGTTTGGAGAGGAAGGATCAAAATGCCTTCTATTTATTAAAAGCAGCATGCACTCGACTGAAAAGTTATTACGGCGAGTGCAGAAACATTAGAACATGCCGCTATCTAAGTCTCTTACAAACCAGGATTGAAGACAACAACTCATATAGTCCAGCTTTCTTTCCTATGTCCAAAGAGACCAGCCAGCTGGTTGTGGGAAGTTAGTTCACCAGCAGGCCATGAAGGTAATAACTCTATCACTCTTGGTCAGGAACTTGACAGCTGTAGTAAGTGATTAACTTCACTTGAAATGATTCACTGAGAAGGTGATCAAAGTCTATGATTTCAGCTTGTAAACGTGCACCAGATTCCTGACACTGGGCTTGGAAAGCTGTTGTTTGTGCCCTGATAATTTAGCATATGAACTTCTCTAGCACTGTTGGTTCCTACAACCACATGGTGAGAGTGGTATGAAGGTTTTCTTTCCTTAAACTTCTCCTTTGATGCCTTCTTGCCACTGGCCTCCCAAAAAGTCATATTATCAATATGATCACCTTGTCCTGGTGATGGAGCTGTCCATGCAAGCTCTCCTGCAAATTTCCATACAGGTAGTCCTCAGTTTACAACAGTTTGTTTAGTGAGCATTCAAAGTTACAAATGGCAGTGAAAAAAGTGACTTCTGAAGTTTTTCACACTTATGATTGCTGTAGCATTCTGATTATCATGTGATTTACATTCGGATACTTGGCAACTGACTCACATTTATGACATCTGTAGTGTCCCAGGATCATGTGGTCCCCTTTTGTGACCTTCTGACAAGCAAAGTCAATGGGCAAGGCCAGATTCACTTAACAACTGTGTTACTAATTTAACAATTGCAGTGGTTCACTTTTAAAAAGTGGAAAGGAAAATTGTAAAATGGGGCAAAACCAACTTCTCACTCAACAACTTAAATTTGAGGCTCAATTGTGGTTGTAAGCTGAGGACTATCTGTACTTGATTAACATCCTCAAACAACCCAATCTGTGGGCCAGGGTCCATCCTGCTCACTAAGACTGAAATCTCACCTTCTAGTTTTTATACATCTGATGTCAATTTTGGTGAACATTGTACTTAGCCTTTCAATTATAACCTCAATTAGGAATTATATGAAAGGGACTAAAGTGGTATTTAATGCCAAGCTCTAGGAGAAAGACTATTGCTTATCTTAAAGTAAGCTATTAATACAATTACATTGTGTTTCACTATGTTGTGAAAGCTAAGTAGAGACTGGAAATTGTTTTTATTTGCATAAGTATTAGTCACTTGAAATTATTAAGCCAGTTAGATTTTAATTTACAAAACTAGATGTCATACACTGTTGTGGTAAAGAACAATGTGATTTGAATTGTTTGTATTGCAATTTTACTTTACACACATAAAATACTGCAGTAGACCTGGTAACAGAAATAAAAGTTACTACAATATGCATTCTGATCCAGGAGCCTGCTTCATGCCAAAACCTATTATCCATTGTAAATTTGACTACCATTTTAAAGGCATTCAAACTGGAGGATATCACTCAAAAGTGATGACCAGAAATGAATATACAATATAGCAGAAGTCTCCAACCGCCAGGCCGCAGACTGCTACTGGGCCGCGGCCCATTCGGAAACAGGCTGCCACAGCAACAGGCGAATGTGTGAAGCTTCATTTGCACATGCACAGGATTTAAGTTGTGTGTGAAATCATTCTCTGCTACCACCAAAGCTGCTGAAGCTGCCGCTACTACAACCCCACAGAATCGAAAAGGTTGGGGACTTCTGCATTATCAAGAAATGCTAATTTTTGTCTGTCCAGAATGCTTTATTAATACATTTTGTTGGACAACGATGTGCTCTAATGTTATAAGAGAGGAATATCAATTATTATGCCTGGCTTGTTCAAAAAGTCCCGATCGCTTTCTAAAGTATCATGTCTAGCAATACATAAGAGGCAGCATATTAGAAATGAATGGTTATGCCCTCAACAATCTGCAACCAATGGAGAAGAGACATGTGCAGGAAGAAAAACTGAGAGCGGGGGCAGGAAGGGATAGAAAGAGAAAAATCAAACCTTAATCTCAAAGTCATGTCCAACCTATGTGCATGACCGTTAAAATATATGATGCAAAACATTTCTAAAATTAAGTAGGTTGCCATAGCAGCCAACCCAAAAGCCCAACCTATCCCAGAGATTGCCCTTGCAGGGAAAGAATGCAAGAAGGGGTATATTATGTTATAGCCAAATGAGCTCCTGGAGGAAAGCCACAAATGTATTTCACAAATAAAAGAATATTTAATAGAAAAGATAACAGAATATTAGCAGTATCTGCCTCTCCCACTTTTGCAAGCTCTCCACAGCAGCAGTGGCTGCACTATGCTCTCTTGAGTCTGGGCTCAGGTGTGCTCAGTGCCCCATCCCTAATCACCTGACTGTCCCTCACAACACCTTTTTTTTTTTTTGCTGAATTTTCCCCTAAAGGAGGACAATTACCCTTTTCCTGTTTGGTATAGGCAACTGTCTATCTGTCACATGCTACAATGACTGGTAACTTGTCTGGTGTTTTATTCTTACGTCTCTCTGAAAAAAGACACATAGGCCTTGGCCCCAAAGAAGAAAAGGCACACAGGATCAGTGGTGGGATTCAATTTTTTTTTACTACCAGTTCTGTGGGCGTGGCTTGGTTGGGCATGGCAGGGGAAGGATACTGTAAAATTTCCAGCCAGAGGTGGTATTTGCCGGTTCTCTGAACTACTCAATATTTCTGCTACTGGTTCTCCAGAACTGGTCAGAATCTGCTGAATATCAGCTCTGCACAGGATCATCTGCTTATTTCATCAAAGCCCCACATAATAAGGCACACTTCCAACAGGGAGGGTGTGAGGAGGTAGATGTGGATGTGGATGTGGAGGCGGAAGAAGAAGAAGAAGAAGAAGAAGAAGAAGAAGAAGAAGAAGAAGAAGAAGAAGAAGAAGAAGAAGAAGAAGAGGAAGAGGAAGAGGAAGAGGAAGAGGAAGAGGAAGAAGAAGAAGAAGAAGAAGAAGAAGAAGAAGAAGAAGAAGAAGAAGAAGAAGAAGAAGAAGAAGAAGAAGAAGAAGAAGAAGAAGAAGAAAGCAACAATTTTATTTAAATCTTTGGTTTATTTGATTCAAATAAAAGATGGGACTGAGACAGGAGTACACAAAAGAACATAAATAGCCATTGGACTTTTAAAAATTCCAAACAAATTAGCCCAAATTATGCAAAGAAGTGCTGTTACACACATCCCATGAACAAGTTGCTTATGCACCTGGGCAATGCACATATAATTACAATGAATTACATTGATTATATTGTATTGAAATTGTTATGTTAAAAAAAATAATATACTGTAAGTGCTTCTATTTATGCATGAGAAGGCCTTATAAATACCATTTGTCTTGTAACTGTCTTTTTTTTTTTTCTATTATACTTATATTTACACACACACACACTCTTTTCCCCACTCTCTCTACTCTGTATTCCAAACTTGTTTCTAAGCCCAGATATCCCATGGACATCACTGAACAACTCCTCTCCCCCCCCCCCCCCCGCATCTTTGTGCTTTGGTTGATAATCACACACAGCTCTTCACATTCCATTTGAAAAGCAGCAGAAGTTAAACAATTGCTTCAAGGAGATTTACTCTAAAACATTTGCCAGAAATATTATTATTCATTATTCAGGTACTATGGGAAATTAACACTGGTTTCCATTTAGTAAAGTACATTTATGTAAATTAAACTGTGGTATCAAAGCTCTTAATGGCAATAAATAAACAGGAGCTGATATTTGGTCCTATCTGACATAACATATTTCGGGTGGTTGGAGATTTGCCCTTACCTTGGTTTATTTGTGTGTTTCTTTATAATATTTATGCAATATTTGAACAATATGACTCTAAGAGGCATACAATAAACAGTAAATTAAAATACTGGGAGGGGAAAGAACAAACGCAATTAAAACAACTGAAATCTTTAACTGGGGACCAGAGTCTCAAATTCATTATATTTCACCAGATGGGAATTCTATTCATCTCTCCCCAAAGCATCCAAGCAAAGAACCAGGTCTTAACGGTCTTCCTAAGGGCTTGCAGGGGCAAGGAATTGGGGAAAGGGGCACCACAGACATATTTCAAAGGCCAGGCAACACGTCCTGAATCCCACAAGATGCCTTTGTTTCAAGAAAAGACCCACGGAATGACCTCCTTATTACAGGGGTTAGATGGACAAATACCCTCAGGGGCAGATAGTCCACAGTTAACCTGGTCCCATCCTTTGGTTTTATGGGTGAAAAACAGCACTTAGAAATAGAGGTGTTATGTAACCATAACAAAACAATACCCCAAAGTCCCCACGTTACTAAAGTCCCCACGTTACTGGATTTTGGACCAAATGTAGTTTTTAGGTGTCTTCAAGGAAAACCTCAGTGGACTTATTAAAATCAAAATCTGAATGCAGGTTTTGTTTCAAACAATGGACAATTTGCATCATTTGATGAATCAGAATGGACAATGTTCATGGTTTTTTAATTTTTTTTAAAGAAAAACAATTTTGCTTTTGAGTCAATCTTGACTCCTGGCAACTGCCTAGAAAAGTCCCTGTACTTTTCTTGACACGAATGGTTTGCCTTCATCCTGGAGCTCAAGCAGAGGGACTGGTCCAAGTCACCCAGCTGGCTTTGTCCTTAAGGGCAGAACTAGAATTCAGTCTCCCAGTTTCTACTTGGTGCTTAACCACTACATCAAATTGGCTCCCATTCATGAAATAGACAGTACATTTTAATACATTACATCCATGCTGTTCTAATGGATATATAACTTTTCTCATCAATATATTAGATTACACCTGGGCATTTTACAGCCTGCAGGCCACATTCAGCTCACAGGCTCTCCCTGCCCAGCCTACAATAGTGGGGGTCAGGTGGCAGCAGCAGGGAATGGGGCAGTGACCCTTCATAACAGTCCTGGTTTCTCAAATGTCCTGTTGGGCAAAATTAATTGCCCATCCTTGTATTAGATCAGGGGGATTGAAGTAATTTAGGTTTTTATGTTTAATACATTGGATTTCTCATATCCTACAGAATTATTTGAAATCCACCTGTGACTGGGCAGAGTACCTTTATCTGCATTAGTTTCAAACAAATAACCCCACTGTTGCAGACACCTATCATATTATAACCCTAACTAATGGTTAATGAAAACACAATGGCTGGGTTCACATAGAAACCCAAGTCACAAACCAACCAAGCACTTTATGGTTTTCAGATCTCAAAACGCAGCCAAGTTTGCTGAATATCTCAGGTGTTCCAAGAATGGGCTTTCCCTTTGACATGGTAATTTTCCAACTGAAAGATATTTGTAACAGGGCAACCCTGGCTGGCTTTTATTCAAAAGTATTACAGCTCTGACACATGGAAAAACCACATCACACATTTCTCCAGAATAACAAGGCTGAACAGATCAACAGATTCCTCTCTTTGCTATTTCTAAATGTAAACTTTATCACAGTTTTTCCCCCTTAACCTTTAACTTAATTTTAACTTTAACGGAATATTTGTAAGTTTCTCTCTCACCTGATAATTTGCAACTGCTGATACTCTTTTAAAATATATTTTATAGACTCACTGGGCTTTATTCAGTGTGGATTTTTGTGAACAGCCAACTAAATTGCTGGGCTCTTTTCATGGAAAGTCCTGCCTTCTTCCAACTGTAGTCAATTCATTTCCCAAATTTAAACCCATATCTAGTAATTCCATTGATTCAGATGCATATAGTAACCATCACTGACTCATAATAAACAATGAAATAGTTTCAAAGAGTGACTATGGCTACAAACCATGGTCTAGATTTGTTCTAGAACAAATCCAAAAACCTATCACAGAACTACTTAAAAGCTACCCGTGAAATAATAATTTAAAAAAAACATCCAATCACATGCATTCTTACCTAGAGTCCATTTATTGGTACTTAATTGAATGAAAAATAAGTATTTAATTTGAAGCATTGTCAAGAGTATTTTGGGTTAATTTGTTCCTATACACAGGACCTTGAAAAAATTGCATTTTACCAACAAGTGGCAGATATTTTAGGGTTCATGTCTCAAGAAAGGAAAAGAAAATTATATTTTCTAAGCCCAATGTATTAAATTGAAGCGTGAAGTAATCTTTATTACTTGACAATTTGGTAAAATAAGCTATGTAGTAGTATATTAATTGTTTTATGACAGTAATCAAAAGATACAATTAAAATAAAATAAAACACATGATCTAATTACCAGGGTAAAATAGCTTTTAAAAATGTAGCAGACTATTAGTATTTAATGTACTGAGTCAACTCCTTTAAGTCTTCAAAAATGTATACAAATTGGGTTTGGTTCTTGAAGTATTTAACAAATCCCTCAAGGATGATTAATTTGAAAATAATAATTTTTACTACTTCTGCAAGTACAGGCATGTTCACTTAGTCAGCAAAGCAGAAACCATGTACACATCCCGCCCCCAAAAGCTGAGTTTCAACATATAATATTGAAGCTGCCTTAGTGACCTTCTAAAGCCTCTTTGAAGAAATACTCAACAATCCAAGATTATTTAAATTGTAGATTTATGAATTATAATGACACATATATACCCTTTTCCAATCTGGTATCTTTCAAGTGTTCTGGACTACATAGGTCATCACCCTCAAGCACAGGAGCCATGTAGCTGGGAAGTATTTAAAATTGTACAGTAATATGTATGGAGATCATCACAATAATGAATAGTCCGTAGAAACACATGAACCTACTTATTCTTTAATACATGGGTGTCAAACTTGCATCGTCACGACATCATCACGTGACGTATTAGGACTTTCCATTTCACTAAACCGGGAGGGGGGGAGGGCCAGCATGTGACGCCCCTACCTTAATAGGTCCATTTTAACTCAATATTGTTTATATCAGGGGTCTCCAAGCTTGGCAACTTTAAGACTTGTGGACTTCAATTTCCAGAATTCCTCAGCCAGCCATGTTGGCTAGAGAATTCTGGAAGTTGAAGCCTGCAAGTCTTAAAGCTGCCATGTTTGGAAACCCCTGGTTTAGAGCAACTTTTTCCATAAGATGTCTATTCCCTGCCCCCCACCCCACCCCAAAAAATCTGATAATTTAGCAATGTCCACAATACAAAGTTTGTGGTGAAATATATGGCCCAAGAAATCCAAAATAACTTAGAAGGTTCCTCCATTCCATTTTACAAATTATATCCCTGTAAGGTAAATAAGTTAAAAGAGGGAGCCATAGTCCCGTGGTCAGTCACTGAATTCAAAATCAACCATTCATTACACCAAACAGGTTTGTTTCTTGTGGAACTATACAACCCAATTGGAAACCACCCAGGGACTTTCAGTTCCATCCCCTGTTGTAAGTCAGAACATTTTATTCCAGCATTCCACAACATTTGCCAAGCCTTTCTCTAGAAATCTGTTACGAAAAATTATGCCACAGTTTTCTTAATTAGTTAATTCAATAGCTCTCTTTAGGCCACATTTCTTCAGGGAAAAACCCAGCTTTAAGGATTGATGGCTGACCATACAATTGGGGTGGGTGAGGTGGGGTGTTGGATATTACAGTGCTGAAAAATAGAACACCAAGTAGGATGAGGAAATGAGGGTTGAGAGAGGGCATTTGGCTTTAACGGGCCATATTCATTCATTCTTATCTTTCTGCATACATACAAAACCTAAATTTGTTTGAGGAAGAGAGCAAAAGCAGGTCTGCATTCAACAAAGAAGCTAAATCAGAACCGAGCTGTGGACTGCACATCAAATAAGCTCTCTGAAACTTTTGAGCTTGGGGAGAAAAAAGGCTTTAGAGAATAGTAATATCAGAGGACATTGCAAAAAGTTGCGTTTCAAGGCATCTCAAGTGAGAAGGAAAGAAACTTTTGACAGGCGTACAATTGCAAGGGCTTTGCTGCATTTTATTAAAAGCAATGATCTTTACATACATTAATGCAGTGCCATATGCTTGAAGAGTTCCACTTTCTCATCCTATCCCACATCAAAGAAAAAGACAAGCTGAGTCACAAATGCATAGCAATTCCACTAACTCCATATGCCTTGATTAAAGAGATGACAGGCAAGCTAAAGAGATGGAATACTAGATTATTAAACATTCACTGAAATCAATGGGAATCATCATAGAAACAGCTCCCTTACTTTGCCACATAGCAGCTCTTAGCTCTTCTAAAATCCAGGCAGATAGGGGAATTATTGATTTATTATTTATTAAACAAATTTATGTGGCCACCCAACTCACACAGAGTGACAACACTAAAAATCATGCTTGCTCTGTTCAAATATTCTCAGAAATTAATAGCAATAATTTTCTTACTGCAGTTTAGGTAATGCTAACCATTTCTGGTCACAAAATGCAATCGAAAGTATCAGAGCAATCCCTCTCCTCTCCTGAAACATTAGCAGGAACATTTGTGACAAACTTTTGTGACATAAAAGATTACTAAAATTTGCTATACATGTAATCCTTGAGTTAGAACGGCAATCAAGACCAAAATTTACATTGTTAAGCAATGCAGTCGTATACGTGCCCGCACTGCTTAGCAATAGCTGTCCCTGATGCTGAATCTCACCAATCATTAGCCAAGGACACATCCTAATCCAAGCCATTCCTGTCCAAAGGAGCCTCCGCCCTTGGTTCTTCCCAGATAAGGGGTTGCTTCCCCTTCAACTCCCCTTGCCATGTATCTCCCACCCAACTCTGCCTTTTTGCTGACCTGCACTCTCCCTCGCAGGGCAGCAAGCAACCCCAGAACCCTGAAGGTCTGGGGCTGCTTGCCATGCTGCAGTTCTGGAGCTGTTTGCTGTGTTATGGCTCAGGGCTTCTTGGTGCACCATAGGTCTGGAGCTACAAGAAGTCTCTGAACTGTAACATGAAGTTGCAGCATCACTGGGAAGCCCCAATCCAGTACCATGATGCTAAAAATCCCAGCTACAGTATTATAGTGCAGCCCACCCAGCACTGTGGCCTGAAGCCCCAACTGTCAACCTGCACTCTGAAGCCCCTGCCATCCTGCCACCGCAGTTGACCTTCACCACTTTCCTGCTCCTGCTGTTGATGAGGCATACCTGACTTTGCAAAAGACCAGCCCATGTATACTTGGTCAGCAGCAAGAGCAAGGGCAGTTAGATTTATATATACCACTTCACAGCTCTTTCTAAGTGGTTCACAGAATCAGCATATGGGCCCCAACAAACTGGGTCTTCCTTTAAATGACCTTGGAAGGATGGAAGGCTGAGTCAATCTTGAACCGGGCAAGATCGAACTCCTGGCAGTGGGCAGAGTTAAACTGCAATCCTGCATTCTAAACACTGTGCCACCGTGAACCAAGAGCAAGAAGATGGCAATGGTCAGTTGAGGCAGCAGAGGTTGCAGAGTGCAGAGGTCAAAGAGTAGAGGTGGGGGTGGGGGTGGGGGAGAGATGGGGAAAGAGTTGAAGTGCTTTTGGAGTTATAAGCTTAAGTGGGCTGCCAAGTGCCCAAATTTTGATCACATGACTGCAAGAACACTATTACAGCATAGCTTTGGGACTGGGTATGAGTACTTAGTGCCACTATAACTCTGAATGGTCACTGAACAAATGGTCATTAGTTGAGAACTATCTGTAGCTTAGAGGGCTGGGATTTAGACAAGTGCATGGAGATCTACTGCTGCTTATTAATTGTGAAAGAGATATGAAGCCTCCATATACAGAGATAGCATGTATACCTACCACTGATGGTAGAAAGAACGGAGCCAAAAGACCTGGGCAGCAGTAGCTCTTTTATAGAGCTTGCTGACGTTAAACAACCAATGAACTGAGTCTATCACTTTCACAAGCGTCCAATCAGGGGTTCCCGTTAACAGCCAATCAGACTGGCCATACCTGACCAATCACGACTCGCTATTCATGGGCCAATGAGGATTGCAGGATTACAAGCCTGCTGTAAAACGAAGCTGTTAGGGTTGTACCGCTGCAATGGTTTAATCCATAACACCCCTCCCCCCTTGGTTCCATCTGAGGGGTGGGGTGACGTATTCTCGCAAATAAGCAGGCCGCTTCACCTGTCTGCTCGACCTGCACTGTTCCACCAGGTTCTGTTCTGGTTCTGGCTCTGGCTCCGATGGGCTGTCCGCTGGGCTGGTTAGCGAAGACTGTGGTTCCGGGTTGCCCTCGTCAGCGCTGTCTTCTGGGTTCCCTGGATCCGCCTCCGTCGCGGTGCTGTCATGTGGCGAGGCCGCTCCCTGGTTCGGTTCTCCCTCGGATGGTGAGTATCCCCTGGGCTGTTGGGTTTCGATTTCTTCTTTGTCCTCCTCCATGTTCCTTCCCCCCACAGCTGGAGGTTCCGGCACTAATCTGGAACGGAGTTGGTCTATGTGGCATTTCCATATCTTACCATCTGCCATTTGTAGGCGATAGGATTGGGGTCCTGTAAGTTGTGTCATTGTCGCGGGGACCCACAATGGGTCGCCTGAGAAGTTTTTTGCAAACACAGGGTCCCCTTTCTGGAATGCCCGACACTTGCTGCTGGATCCCGGGGGTTGTTCTGGCGTGTAGTTTGTAGGTGGAGGCGATCAAGATGCGAACGAAGTTTCCGGCCCATCAGGAGTTCTGCTGGGGTTTTCTCCATGGTGCTGTTTGGAGTTATGTGTTGGATAAAAAGCATTCGGTTTATTTTGTCATCAATGTCGCCGTGGTCCATTTTGTGCAGGGTCTGTTTTACAAATTGAACCATTTGCTCAACCCTACCATTGGCTGCAGGGTGAGCTAGCGATGTTAAAGCATGGCGGATGCCCCGATATGCCAGGTATTGTTCGAATGGCAGGGCTGTGAATTGGGGGCCATTATCTGAGACGAGGACATCAAGAAGTCCGTGGGTAGCGAATAGTTTATTCAGTTTTTTAGTGACTGCGTCTGTGGTGGTGCTTTCCATTTTTTGGACTTCAAACCAGTTTGAATAGGCATCCACCGTTAAGAGGAAAGTGTGTCTTCTTGTGGGTCCCGCAAAATCGATGTGGATACGGGACCAAGGACCTCAAGGCGTTTCCTACTGAGTTGGGGGAGTCTTTGGAGGAGCGGAGCTAGTCTCCTGGCATTTACTGCATTTTGCTACCCAAGTTTCTATTTGTCTATCTAAACCAGACCACCATGCGTAACTCCTGGCCAGTGCCTTCATCTGCACGATGCCTGGATGTCCCTCGTGCAGCATTTTCAATACCCTATATTGTAACTTCTCTGGGACTATGACTCTGTCTCCCCATACTATGCAACCTTTCTGGGAGAACAGTTCTGTTTGACGATTCTTAAATGGCTTGAACGTGTCATCGGTTGCACTGACCAGCCAACCGTGTTCTACCCAGCTGAGGACTCGTGCCAAAACAGGGTCCTTTTTTGTCTCTAAGGCTATGTCTCAAGTGGTTAATGGCGGCGATTTGAGGGTTTCGATTTGTAGTACGGTTATGGTTGGAGCAGGGTCCTCTATAATGTCTGGTAGTGGTGAGTGGCTCAAAGCGTCAGCGTGGGGAATGGTTTTCCCTGGGCGATGTTGCAATCGGTAATCGTAGGCGGCTAAAAATTCTGACCAACGTGTCATTCTTGGTGATAATATATGGGAGTTTGTTTGTTTCCCGCCAAAATCCCAAGTAGCGGCTTGTGGTCTGTAATTATGGTAAAGGGTCTCCCATATACATATTCATGGAAGCGTTTAATTGTGGATACAATAGCGAGGGCCTCTTTATCAAGTTGACTATAGTTCCTTTCGGTTTTAGACAAAGTTCTCGAAAAGAATGCAATAGGTGCCTCATTTCCATTTGGGAGGACATGACTTAAGATGGCTCCTACTCCAAATGGTGAGGCATCACAGCTAACGTCAAAGGGAGAGTCTCGTTGTATTGCATTAATACGGCATCGGAGGTTAAAAGGTCTTTTATCTCTTTGAATGCTTTCTCTTCACGCCGTCCCCAAACCCAAGGAGCCTTTTTATCGAGAAGTCTATGTAGGGGTTCGGCTACGGTTGCCTTCTGGGGCAAGAAAATGTTATAAAAGTTAATGAGTCCCAGGAAGGCTTGAAGGTCTGTCTTATTCCTAGGTCTCGGGGCTTTTTTGATTGCGGATAGTTTTTTTTCGGTGGGGTGGATTTCCTGTCTGTCGAGAAGGTATCCCAGGAACTCCACTCTCTCCATACAAAGTTGACACTTGTCTTGTTTTACCTTAAGACCCGCGTCTTTGAATTTCTGAAGGACTTTTCTGAGTCGTTATACTAATAATTCTTTAGTGGGGGCAGCTATTAGGACGTCGTCAAAATAAGGCATGATGCCTTTTATGCCTTGTAATAGTCTCTCCATTAAACTTTGGAAAATGCCCAGCACCACGCTTACTCCGAATTGGAGTCTATTGCACTATGTGTAACTATTGTCTGGGCTTCTGCAGTTGCTGCGTCCACAGGGAGTTGCTGGTACGCCTGAGCTAAGTCCAGTTTCGCAAATATTTTTCCGCCACCCAGGGAATGAAGAAGGTGTTGAACCACCGGTACTGGATAAGCACTCTGTTGAAGAGCATGATTTAGGGTGGCCCGATAGTCCCTGCAAATTCTTAACGAACCATCTGGCTTCATGGGCGTTACCATCAGGGTTTCCCAATGGGCGTGGTCAATCGGTTCCAATACGCCCTGGGCTATCAGTTTATCTAGCTGCTCGTCGATTTTAGGTTTTAAGGCGAAAGGTACTCGACGGGGCTTAAGCCGAATGGGAGCTACATCGGGGCTGAGATTAAACAATATAGGGGTCCCCTTCTACTTGTCTAATGTTCCTGTGAATACGTCCTGGAATTCCTGGATGAGAGTCTCTTCCCAGTCGTCATTTCTGGTATGGTGTATGCCGGCTAGTTCAATTCCGAGTGGGGCGAACCACTGTAACCCTAACAAGCTGGGTCGGTCAGGGGAAGCGTTGCTATGCGGTGCTTGAATGATACTTGGACGTTGCTGGAACTGACAACTGGGATTCTGTTTCCCTGATAATCTTTCAAGACGATTCGCTGCATGCTGAGGCCCTGGCGGGAAATGGCAGGGATCAGTTGTTTGAGGGTTTTCCAGGATACCATGACAGGGATGATCCCGAATCGACTTCCATCACACATGGTCGATTCTCAATAGTAACCTTCACGCGTATCTTCCTTGCATCGAACGTGGGTGGGTGGTTTGCCCCACAACCCGCACATTGGCGCGGACGTCGCTGGTTCCTTTGCTCTCGTTCCGAGCGGAGCCGATTGACCTCCTCTTCATCACTGTCTGAGGATGACTCAAGGTCTTCGTGGTGGGTAGTGGTAGCATGCTTCTCAGTGGCGAGTGGGACCTTGTTGGCAAGTTGGCGAAGCGGTGCATTCGCTCGGCGCATTCGAGCGGCTGACTTCCTGGTTGCTTCTGCAGCAGTAGCGTCAGTGATGACATCTGTAAGGCTGATGTCGCCTTTCGCCATCAGGTTACTCTGCACGTGCGTTGCATTTAAACCCAGAACTATTCGGTCTCTTAGGGCTTCCTCTAAGTTTGCAAAACCACAAAGGCCTCTTAAGTTCTGGAGGTCAGCTACGAAATTACCAACGCTCTCGTCCTTCCATTGGTCCCTCTGGTAAAATTCGTGTAGGTACTGCGGGTGCGTAATGGGCCCTGAGGATTGGAGCGAGAGTGTCCCAATCCATGGACTTTACGTCCGCCGGTTTTGCTAATGCTTTAGCCATTTTGAAAACGGCGGGGCCGCAATGAGTCAGGAACACCGCTAGTTTCTTGCCAGACGTAGCATCTTTTAAATTGTTGGTCTCCAGGAACATCTGGAAGCAGTCTATATACGAGTCCCAGTCTTCGGTTGCTGGGTCGAATGGAGCGGGTGGTATGGCGCCGCTAGTCATCTTGCCGTCTGTTGCATGTGCTCTTTCGCCACGTGCTCTGTCTTTGTCCGATATGTTCTATTCAGCTCTATCGTCTCCGCATCCCATTCTCGTCGCCAGTGTTAAGTCCTGGGCATAGGCGCAAAGAACGGAGACGAGACATCGGACGATGACTTCAACTCTTTATTTATCAAGAAAGAATGGAGCCAAAAGACCTGGGCAGCAGTAGCTCTTTTATAGAGCTTGCTGACGTTAAACAACCAATGAACTGAGTCTATCGCTTTCACAAGCATCCAATCAGGGGTTCCTGTTAACAGCCAATCAGACTGGCCAAACCTGACCAATCACGACTCGCTATTCACGGGCCAATGAGGATTGCAGGATTACAAGCCTGCTGTAAGACAAAGCTGTTTAGGGTTGTACCGCTGCGATGGTTTAATCCATAACATTTATCAATCATTTGGTTCATCTGTCACGGTTCTGACGGATGCCCTAATTAATAACAACTAGGTAGATAATTTCCCTCAGGCTCTGACTAACCTGTGCGGAAAGCAAGATGGTGGGCAGCACAGACCTTTTTCTGATTCAGCAGGAATTTGGAATTATTCTTCAGAGAGAGAGAGAGAAAAACCACTAAAACTTTTTCTTACTAACAAATTCTATTTTAGACATAAACATTTGTGAGCCGTGGTTGATCGTGAAAGCTTTTGCAATTGAGTAAAATGGGTTACCCAAAACAAGAGCAACCAAATAATTTCTGATTTTTTATTATTTTTGCCCCTGTGGACTAACGTTCTCCTAACTAGGCTAATTCTCCCTTCAAAGGGAGATAAAAATGAAAGAATGGGTGACATCAAGATGAGATGTATATCCATTTTTTTGGCACAAATATAATAGTAATTCAACTTCTCAAATTAGAGTCTGAAAGCCATGGCTTTGAAACAAAGCAACAATTGATAGGGACATAAAACAGAATTAGGAAAATCTGGTTCACTCCACAAAGCAAAAGAGCCAAAAACTTCAGTCACTACTATTACCAAGTTCCTTAAAAATTAAGCTACTTTAGCTAAGGTTGGATTTACTGAGGAAAAGAAAATTGGGACTAGGAGTAAGGCCAACTTGCCAGAATAGTCAATGGAAAAATAATGTGAATCAAAAAACTGAAGATTGCCTAATTTGATTTTACGGGATTTTTTAAAAAAAAAGTCGTGGAAAAATTTAAACCTGGCTACCATTTTCTGCTTTTTCAGTTGTGAGAAATCTAACCGATGTCTATTTAACAAGAACATGTGTTTTAGGCAGCGTACGTGAAATGTGTGAAATGAACTCATTTGCTAAAGGAATTCATTATTTCCATATTTTGGGGAAGGGAAGGAAAAAGGCTTGAATCTTGCCCAGAAAGAGAGCTGTGTTTATCTCTATCTGCAGTCAAATTAAATAGGGAAGGAGCATCCTTAGGGGCCATTTAGCTGCTGGAAAAATCCATTGATGGAAAATTAAATTCAGAAAGGGTGGGTGCCAAGGAGGAGAGCTGATGTATGCAACCATACAGGCTAACCCAGTGAACTCTCTCTCTCTCTCTCTCTCTCTGTTATTATAACATTCTTGCAAGGATCTATTCTAGATTGGCTGTGAGATTTCCATTTTCTTGGAATCCTGGGATTTGGGGAACTGTCGAACGTCCCCAAGTGATGTAACCCCAAGCATTTCCACTATGCTCCCTCCCTCATCTCTTTGCATGATAAACACAGTTGACAGCTGGCTCCTTGCCAAGGAGCCAGGCCTGCAATTGCCTTTGCAGAAACACAGCCTGTGCCTCACATTTTGGGAATGAAGAAACACCACAGCACCTCCTCTTTCCTCCCTTGAGCAAAAAAAAACAAAAAACAAAAACATGCTTTCCTTGAGATGCATGCCACAAAGAATTCAGCAACAAAATAATGCTGGGGAAGGAATATTTTAGTTAAGCCAGAGGGGGGGTTGAGGGGGGGGAAGGCTTTGTCACAATCAGGAAGACATTCGCGTGCATAAAGAGTGGGCCTAAACATGCATCATTCCACAGTATATGCATGTATAATGCACTGTTTGGATATTTTTTGAAGAGTTTATTAATAGTTTATTAATTGAGGATAATAAAAGAAAAGAAAATTGAGCAATACACAGTTATAAAAATGAAAACTAGCCAACAACCCACCCAAATCTGCAAATAGGTGAACATATGCAAATGTCCATGTGTGTATAGTATATGCATAGTAGTGCATATACAAGTTTTTTAAGTCATTAATTCTTGAAGGCCCACTCCCATCACTCAAATCTATATCTGAGAACACGTGGAAAGATGAACATTTGATACTTATATATGAAATTTATGACATATGCAAAATACTCTATATGCAGAATTATGTTAATCACACCATTAATATGCAAGACTGCACACAATATAGCTGTGATCTTGAATAATCTTCCAGCTACAAAATGGACACATGACATTCAAAAAGGTTTCCAATATGCTTCGGAGTCTTTTTGCATCACAAAAGAAAGGGTACAATTTTAATCACTTTTATACCCCAGCTTAGTTTTCAAGGCTTTATTAAAAGAATTCTGGAAGTTTTAACAGAAAAATATTTTATAAACCCTAGTCTGCTCACAGAATTATAGTCCTAGGATTGCTGGTAAAATGAACTAATTAAATTAAAATAATTATTCATACAGCATATATGTTGACCCTATTTCTCCCTCCCTCTACCTTTTAAGATACTCTTGAGTCTTGACAATAGTGGTAAGAATCATTCAAACATTTGTCCCAGATATAATAAGGGTTAAAAGGGTGTAAACAGCAGATCAAATTGCCAATTGCTCTTATTTTGTTGCCAAATTAATTAAAGCCACAGCCCCTTTCTTAGATGAAAACATAATGCATTCTAGAGGGAAAAAGAACCATTTTCTAAAAGGGAAAACTGTGTTTAAATTTCTCAATTCATTCTTTGACACATACGGACATGCATGTGTGCATGCACGCATACCCATACCACATGTTCTGAAAAAGGGAGTTTTCCATTTATTGGTACCAGAGGTGGCTAGTTGTGAGTGAATAGGAGCCTTCCAGACATATTTATTTGGAAAGATACCACTAGCCTTGCTGTTTGGGAAGACATTTTAATGGGGCTAGATTGTTTGCTTTTAGGACTTGGAAGCCTAAACTAAATAAAAAGAAAATCCTGCTTATTTTTCTTTGGCCTCCGCTGGCTTTCCTTCTGATGCCAAAAGAGGGGGGGGGGAAAGCAAGGAAACAAGGGGAATGTGACGGTGGGAGATCATTTTCAGTGGACGTTTCCCAGAAACCTTGGAAAACTGTCTCGGATGGAGTAGCAGACCGCATTCCAACACCCACAGCTGGAAACATGGGCTGCAAAAACCCCAATGTTACAAAGAAACAGCACAAAACCAATCGATAGGCAGGGGAAAGGGCAGAGACACATATTCCTGTTTGTTCACATGTCACAGTCCCACCTCAGAATATTGGGGGGAATATTCCTTGATTCTTGGAAAACTGACATGTGAGGAAAACTAGTTCAGCAGCCCCTCTTTCTGAATGTGATCTTTTCTTTTGGGAAGCTTGCAATGAAAAGGCATAATAAAACAAACCAGATTGCTCAAGCAAATCATCCAGACCATATGTTTTGGATCAAGTCATCTTTTCCTGACCTCAGAGATACTGATCGGCTGAACTCAAGAGCATGGAGCAAGACCCGTGTTCAGAATCTCCTCTAGGCAAATATTTGAGCAATCAAGCACAAACCCATCAACTTCCAGAATTCATGAAAGAGGCGCCTTTTTATTCCAGTCACTTTTACTTACGCATCCAAAACCTGAAATTAGTTTTTACACATATGACAGTGACTAAGGTTTGACTGGTAGCTATTGATCAGATGAGCTACAGCAGCTGTTGGAAAGCAAATATATATTGTCATTAATTTAGTGGCTTTCAATAAGGGTTTTTTTAATGTGCTTTTTAAAAAACGTGTCATCATGTGACATAGCATGACTTTTCCCCCTTCGCCAAACCGGGCATGGGCATGGCCAGCACATGAGGCATCCGGCCCGTGGGCTGCAAGTTTGACAGTCCTGGCTTAGGTTTTTGGAGGGGTTTTTTTTGGGGGGGGGGGGGTGTTAAAAGTTTTATTTGGGTTTTCACAAAACATAATGAAAATAAAACATCTTTTTTTTTAAAGAAAAGCTTGATTCCAGGTTATCACATCTCCATACAGACATAATCTCAGTTATATCTTCATCTTATATCTTCAATTTCATATCTTGTCACTATTTTATCAATTTCTCAATAATTTTTCCCTTCCCTTACTTTCCTCAACCTTATTTTATGATTGTCTCATTCCTTTCTAATTCAATTATGTATTTTTTTCTAAATTTCCATATCTTTCTAGTCATTATACTTGTACTTTTGTCTGTCCTGTTTACAATTTCATATATTCTTTTTCCATCATCATCCCAAAAGGGAAAGGAAAAAAGATAATTCCCTCCCCTTCCAGGCCTTAAAAAGCAAGGTTTCCCCTATGATTTACCAAGTAGAGTGGGTCACCTTTAATAGTTATTATCCTTTCAAATCTCATCAAACATTTAATTTATACATTATACAATTATAACATTTAGTTTCTAATATTTATTTCATATCATATAACTCTTATCAACTGAATTCCGCTTGATACTTTTCCTTAAGAATACACACTAAATTCTAAAAAAAGAAAAAATATATAAAAATAATGAATAAAATGATTATTCTATTCAAATTCATCCTGGCAACTGCTATTGATTTCATTATAAATCTTTCACATTTCTTTTTGGAGTTTTTGGGTGTTCTATTTCATGTTGTTGGGGTGTTTTGTTTTTTTCTCGTTTTTGTTTTTGGATTTTTGGGAGGAAGGGTTCTTTGAGTCAGTCTGAACTCCTAATGACTGCCTGGACAAGTCCCTGCAGTTTTCTTGGAAAATTTTTATAGGTGATTTGCCCTTTCTTCCTCCCTAAGGCTAGCCCAAGGTCATCCAGCTGGCTATATGAGGCAGAACCAGAACTCATGGTTTCCTGGTTTCTAGCCTGGTGCTTTAATCACACCATACTGGCTCTCATATGCCTCCCAATCACGACAGGCTAGGATTTTAAATAAAAGAAGAGATAAAAATTGATCCCTTTTAGGAGGCCAGCATTAAGGGCTGACTCCACATTAATTCCAAGCAGTGGAAGGTATTTATCATGCTGCTTCAATGATTTCACAACGTGTGCTTTGATGAATTAGCATGGTTTAAAAACAGGTTTTGTGTCCTTAGTATACATTATAGATATTTTGGTGATTTGTACCAAGTTCCTTCACACTGAAGAAATTAGACAGCATTGAGATATTCTTAATTTTTTTTATAAAAAAAATTGAATTCTGCTAAAGGTTTAAAGATACATGAACTATTGCAGTTGTTAGGTTGTTGTTAAATGAAACTGCTTCCCCATTGACTTTACTTGCCAGAGGATTGCAGAACCCTGGGACACTACAACCTTCATAAATATGAACAATTGCCAAGCATCTGAATTTTGATCATGTGACCATGGAGATGCCGCAAAGGTTGTGTGAACAACTGTCATAAGTCAGTTTTTTCACTGCCTTTGTAATTCTGGTCACTAAACAAATGGTTGTTGAGTTGACAGCTACCTGTAATACATACTCACATAAACATGACTGCACTCAGGCACAGGAGAACATTATGGTTTATATACCAAAATGCAATTTGTATTGATGCATCTCTTTTTCCTCCCTGAGAAACATTGCTTTTGCTTCCTTTTTAATTAAAAGCAGTTTTTTATTATACCTAAACTCTATTAGGTATTATATTATGTCTAAATTTGTTTGTTTGCTTATTGACTTTATATCACTGCCTATATGCGCAGGGCGACTCAAGCTGGCTTTCAGAATATAAAACATCATTTATTATATGTAAACTCTAAGCTACGCTTTGATTTTGGTTAAAAATACATGCCAACTTCAAATGGGATAGCAGAATACAGACGGGGACTTAAAGAAACTGCCCCTGAGGTTTGTAAACAGGATTTAGCAGCCATCATGATTCAGAACTGAACCAGCAAAGCCTGCCTGAACAAGAGGTAAATATAGAAGAGAATGTGGTATTCTATAAATGGTCAATGTACAGAGATGCAAAGCCCACCAGCTTGTGTTCCGCAACTTCAAAGTTCTATACAAGGTTCCAGAGTAGACACAAAGAACAATGCCCTGGACCAGTGGTGGCTAACCTTTTTCAGTTCCCGTGCCGATAATTGAGTGCATGCTCACTTGTGTGCACTCGTGCGCCAGCACCTAGAAGGCAATGCGTGCTGGGCCTCCCCCATGCCCCTGGGCATGCACACGTGACTCCCGCTCGCACATTGAGCATCTGCGCATGCGTACGTGATTACCCTTGTGCACTGTGTGTCTTTGCACGTGCATGCACAACTCCCTTGTGTGGCGCGCATCTGTGCATGTGTGCGCGATTCCCCCCTTGCATGCTGTGCATCTTTGCACATCCATGAGGACTCCCTCTTCACATGCAGCATGTCTGAGCCTGCACGCCTGTTTCCCTCTTGTGTGCAGCCCATCTGCGTATGCACGCACGATCCCCTCGTGCACAGCGCATCCCTGCAGATGCGCGCACATCTCCGGCACACATACCCTCTGCCCCCTGCGCATGCACGCCAGATACCTGACAATCACTTGTTGGGTGGCGGCGTGCGCATGCCTAGTGGGGCTCTTCCGGGCGACCTTTCGCATGCCGGCGGAAATGGCTCTGCTTGCCACATGGCATAGGTTCTCCCCTAGACTATCTCAAAGCCATTCACAAAATTTTGGGGAATTTGTATGAAATGTTTAATGAGCCTGTATGAATGCAGCCTGGTTGATGCTCATTTTCTACAAGTTCCACACTGCAATGACTGAGAGGTTATTACCCTCCAAAAAACAAAAACAAAAAAACAGGAAGACCAACCAGATAAAGCACCTCAAGAAACATCTCTGAATAACCTGAGGATTTCTATCAGTTGTATCTCCTCACCTGACCCTCAAATCATTCTGACGGTTCCTCTCCAGGCTCATCTCTACAATGGCTTGCTCAGTGCAAAAGGTTTCTTGACTCCTAGCCAGAGGCTGACAAGAAAGATGCTGCTTCAGCCATGGGTCAGCTAGGATTCTTATCCTGTCTTGACTCAATGGAGAAAGAATTGGAAGGTAAACAGTTTTCAGGTGAAGGCTAGGTCACATTAGTGTTTTTTTTTTAAAGGGCTGAAGGGAATTGAAGCAAATTCTGCTGCAATTTGACCCACGATCCTTCTCCACCTTCCATACTGCTGGTCTTCTACAACTTCTCATTTAACCAATTATGTAAATGCAGAAGCATTTCAACTTTTTGGGGTCACTGCAGAGAAGTCACTCCACATTCTGAAACTATCAATGAACCCTGGTACCCTCTTCTCCCCTCCCTCAAGCAGGGAACCGCCAGCAGCTTCTCATAGATTGAACCAGAAATGGAAATAAAACTAGTTCAAACCATATATTGGAAAGGGAAACTTACTTTCTTTTTTTTGGTGTGAACTTTCCTGTCTGATCTAGGGAAATGAAAGATCAGTAAACTAAGCTCCCAAATAATCACAGGTAATATCCATTTTATTAATTCTTTCCTTAGAGTATAAGGGCAGAATGCAATATTTTAGGAAGAAATGTTGTGATAATTGGGGGTGTTTACCCAGCCACTGAAATACAAAATTGGAAATCAAGTTCAACTCCATTCTCATGAATCTAAATTAAAGCATTCATAATGCATGGGGATGTTCAATAAAATTCTTGGCTAAATCAATATATATTCTGTCCGCCACATTCTCTCAATCTATGATTGAAGATGGGTCCAAAGAGTTTATTCCTCTCATTACCCTCTGCTCTGCCTCGGAAGCCCACTTCTACTTAGAAAAAGCCAGATTGCCAACATGACCTTGGGACGAGGAAAGTAAATATACATCATTTTAAAATCCATTCTCCACAAATAAAGCAAAAGCATTCAGCAACCCTGATGCAGAAAGACAAAAAGAAGAGAGTAGCAGCATATGGACCAAATATCTACTGTACATTCCTGAAATAAATCCAAAGGCAAGATAAAATGGTTCCAAATAGCTAGTGGAAAAAAAGTTATCCATAAAACAGCAGCAACAGACAATAGCAATTGGTATAAAATGCTAGAATACCAAGCTATGAAAGGGCAAGAAGGAAAACTGAACATCATTTAGCAATTCTCTATGCCTTTTAATTGTCTGTGCCTTTTAATGAAAATATGTTTCATGCATTAAGAATGAAGCTTAGGATTCCCAGAAGGAAAAAAAATATATGCTAAGGCAGTTTATGTATAAAGATGCAAACCGTGAAAAGAAACCACTTGGGTACAACTGGAAAACAAGCAAGGTTTTACTGTATGGACTATTAAGCCCTGAGCCAGGGAACCTTATCTTTCTGCTGGCAAGTGTAATCTTCCATTTTAATCCAAAACTTGGAGGGTCTTTGCCAATGATTTTCCAGATTTTTTTAACAAATTTTTTTGTAATAGTTAAGAAAAAGCAAGTAATTTTGAAAATTTATTATAAATCTCTTCCATCAGAGAGCAAGGTTTAGGAATGGATGGATAGCTCAGACAAAGAGCTTCAATCAAAGAACATCAATTCCCTAAAACGTTTAAGGAGCTCTTTCAAAATTCTGAAGAACTGCTGGTTACCGGCTGTCATGCCCCTGGTGGAGAACTGACTCTGAGGAAGAGGAGAAACAGCCAACAGGGAGTGGGAGTGGGGCTCCAGAGGTGGTGGAGGAGGCTGGGGAAGGGCAGAGGCCGTCTGAGCAATCAGAGGAGGATCCAGGCCCACCCCTATTTCTCCTAGGGCACGCAGGGAGGAGAGGATCAGGAAAAAGCGAGGTGTGCTAAGGAGGAGATTACCATGATCCTCGTCGTGGCTTGCAGCTGGGAGCTATGTATATAAGTTTGTAACTGCGTAGTCAGAATTGCTGGAGTCAAAGTTTAGTGTTTCCTTTGAAAGAGGTTTATCTTTGTTGCCATTCTTCCCATGGACTCTCCTCACTTATCTTCCTGGAATGTATGATTAATTATTTTGGCTTGCTTCGGAACTCTTGTCAATGCGGTTTGTTTTCACTTCCTTTTGCCTCATTATTTATTTTTGTGACTTTAAACTGTGCCTAATAAAACAGTGAAGTTAAGTTGAAGGCATTACCGGATTTAATGTATGTTTTATGTTTTGGGTTATTTTGAGAGACTACTGGTCATCACACCAGCATAGATTTAATTGTAAAAAAGGTGGATTTCTCCCAAATGCGCCCCCCCCCTGCACATCTCATAATTCACAGTTGTTAGGTATATGTATTAAGCAAGCCTTATTTAAAGAAATAGGATTAAGGAAATAATTGGTGCTATTATTGTTAATTCCACTAAAATATTCACATTTTTTAAAAATCTGTGGTATGAGTAAAGGAACAGAACAGCAGCAAGAAAACACTTTTCCTAATTCCCAAATAATGGGGTAAAAATAAAGGAAGACTACAGTCAAATTATATCTTCCTGCCCTAGGAATATTTTTTTTCTATTTTTAGGAAACAGCCTGTGTTGTCTAATTAGTATATAAAATCATTCCAGTGAAATCTGGCTTGCTTTCCAGTTGCATAGTAACTGCTTACTCTGCCCAGTTTTAATAAATAAATATTAGTAGCAATGGACTGCTATAAAAGCCAATCCTGGGGGGGGGGGGGGGGGGTGATTGCATCTATATTTTTATAGATACAAAATAAGGGACACTTTGATACAAACTTGGAGAAAAATAAAGAAAAAACACTATTTGAAAATCCCAAGTTGGCTATCACCACGAAAGCACTGATCTACCCCAATACAATGGATGTTAATAAAATGGCCAGGTATATCTGGATTGTAGTTGCAGGTAAGGCCACCAATCTATAGATATTCCCTTCTCCTTCAATTCCTGCCTACTTTTTAATTTCCCTTGATTGTCTAGGATTTCCTTATACTAAGAGTATGAGGTTAGAACCAGAGTCATCAGGGTGAAGCTCTTTCAGCCACACAGCTTATTATCACCAGGTGACTTTGGACCAGCAACTATATCTCAGTCATAACCCACCCTATCAATTTAAGCAGGAGACCCAGAGTACTTTCACATGCAGGATTTGAATTTTACAGATGAATACAAGCAATGGGTGGACAAATTTCTGGAAGCACGCATGGGTTGGGTAATAACATGGAACTGTAAAAAGACAAAATGTTAGCATAATGCCTGGTAATTACATTAGCCATATTTACTTTTTACCAAAGCATTTACCATTTCCTAGTTGGAAAATTGTGATTTCCTGTAGTTCCTTTTTCCTTTTTTTAAAAATTCAGTGCACATTTAGCATTGCCTATAAACCAACTCACTGTCACCCCTAGTGTTGCTAAGCATCAGCCATGAACAGGATGTCAAAATCTAAAAGAACAAGGACGCAATGTTGTGATAAAAGCCCTACCTGCTTGAAGTAATCTTGGATATACTGAAACAGGCCATCACACTTGTCATCTTGCAGTATCTATCTAACATACAACACACACACACACACACACACACACACACACACACACACACACACACACGATATAGGAAAAATGGTGTTGATTTCAACCAAGCCAAAACTTGCTAAATGGGGTAGTTTAGGGCAGGCCGCCGGTCCCCAGACTGGTACCAGTCTGTGGATCATTTTGGACCGGGCTGCCTACTTTGCTTGAGCGCCATCTTGTTTCAAAGTCTGTCCTCAGCAGTGCCAGTCGGCGGCCTGAGGGAGAAAGGAACGCAGGGTGGGGAGAAAGCTAGCCTCAGCAGCTCCGCCACGAAGTGTCTCTTTCCGCCTGGGGAAAGGGAGCAAGAGTGAAAGCGAGAGAGAGGCTTCTGAGCCGAAAGCTGGAGTGGGGTGGAATGAAGGGGCTCAGATCCCGATCCAGACCCCTCGCAGGAGCCCCCAAAAGCAGCTCTGCGCTTATCTGGGGTGCCGGAGGGGCCCCAGGGCCATGGCCCAGCGGCGAAGCTGTCAGTTGGGCAAGGACAAGGGTGCGCGACAAAAGGCGCTGGGCGGAGGCAAAGGCAGGTGCCACCCGAAACAACCAGGAGAGGAGAAGAGCTGCACAGTGAAAATCTACTAAAAGTTTGACTGGTTTAATATGGACTTATTCCCAGGTAATTGAAAGTCTTATTTCAGCTGGAAGAATTCTAGACAATGCTCTGCTTGCCAAGGGGTTGCAGAGAAATGGGGCAAGAGAGATCCAGAAAGAAGTGGGCTCTCCAGGTATTTGGAATGAATCCCCGGAATTCCTTATATGCCTGGATTTCTGAACCTCAACAACTTTAAAATGTGTGGATTTGGACTCTCTGAATTCCCCACACACTTTACAATTGTTGAGATTGTGGAAAGCTGAAGACTATATGGGAGATCAAACCCATCCTAAATGTAAAATCTGAATTGCGGATTATTACCTTACAAAACGCTTTTGGAGAAAACATATTTTTGCCAAACATATATTTTTGTTTGATCATGATCAACTGAATCATGATGACTTCATTGGAGTCTAGTCTTGCATTTATACACATTTTTAGTAATCCTCCAACGCTGGTTAATTTTGGTGAGTTGATAGTGTAATAGTAAATAAAATAAATAAATAAATAAATATAAACAAACAAACAAACAAACCCTAACCGGTCCTTGAAAAAGTGTTCCTACATGAAACTGGTCCCTGGTACAAAAAAGGTTGGGGACCACTGGTTTAGGGGTTTATTTTGGCTAAGGCCTATAGATACAACAATCATATCACGCTTACTAATAAAAAAGGATGAGATAAGAACCAAAGCAAAAAATAACTTTGGTCCTGCACAGGGCAATTTATTTTAGTAAAAGAGCTAAAATATCGAAAATATGCAATGCACTGACGGTGCAAACTTGCTGTATGGCAGGGTTAACGGTGGAAGCAACTACTAGCTAGCTACTAGCCTTGACTAGTCATTTCAGAGGGATACATATAGGTGTTGTCACAAATCAGTCTGCTCATTATCTCAGAAGAAACTGGCTCGTCTTGAAACAAGAAAGCAAATAATTCTCACATTGTAGAGTTTAATGTTGAAGCGCTTAGACCATTGTGATTGCTTCAGAAATGCCTGAGCTCACTGGCATTTTTATTCTTACAGGCTTCACAGAGCAAAGGCAGATGTGTTCACTCATACAGGGTGTTTGATTTGCCGAGGCCTGAGGAGTCCTCACAGCTTTCATAAGCATAGTGATGAATGTGTGCAATATAGCAAAGCTGTTTTTTGAACCTAGTTCTCAAAACTGTATTACAGAATTTGCTGTAGATTCAACATATACTCTATCTGGAAGATTCAACATATACTCTAGATAAAAACGTTGTTTCAATTTCTTAGACTGATTTCTGGCTATGACACTTTTCTTTGGTATTTAAGTGGCACCACTGCTGCTTTTATCACTTTGAATTCTGGGAGTTGAAATCCACAAATCTTAACATTGCCAAGGTCAGACACCCAGGCATAGATGGAATATGACCTGCTCAAGTGAAATACTGTAACAAAAAATAAGCCAGATTCTACAACAAAATGATGGCACATGATGACTTGATGGCTTTTGATCAGGGCCTCAGCTACCCTAGCTACCCGTTTTCTTTACTAACTACAACAGCTCACTGAAACTACCAATTCTTGGGACATTTTAAAACACCTTCCAAACATGAATAAAAAAGCAATCAGATAGTATAAAAAAAATCTGCATTTCTCTCTCTCTTTTTGTTTCTACCCATTCTATTCCATAATATGCTCCCTCTCATCCAGATGTTGCTGTTCTGTCTTTTGTCCTTTTTTCAAGAACGAAGGGATATTTGAACCATTACTTCAAGGAATAAAGATTGTGAAGATGGAGCTCGATATCACTCAAGTAGAGATAATAATGGAATATCATATATTATTCTTTAAAACACGAAAAAAAGCTTAGCATTTGCATGTTCCTCCAACTGCATTTCCTTCTGCAATGTCACAAATGAATTGCAAAGACCGACATCTAATGCTACTGCAGCCTTTCCACTTAGGGTTCTGCTATGACATATCAGTTCAGGAACAGAGTGTAGAAACAGATGAAATTTTGGGAAGACCCGTACATGTTTTCCTCGCCCAAATTCTCTGTTCCTCTTTGAGATCAATTAGCAGCTAGCTATTCCAAATAAATAAGAAAATAACTAGTAATTCCTCAATCAGGAAGCATGCTTGTAGCTGTTCTCTTAAACACTCAGCCTACCCTTTCAATATCTCAAGATATTGAGATATATTGCTCAGAGATATTGCTCAACAGCTCAGCACAGCCAATATCCTGTTGATATCGCACACAGAACAAAAGTTAATCGCCTCAAGGACATATCTGTATTTATTCTGGTCATCTGCAACATATTATTATAATTCAATGACCTTTTACAATATTTTGTGACTAACCAGCTTAAGGAACTAGAATTATGTCATTTCCATCTCTTCTTTCAGATTTAAAGGATCCAGATTATTTTTGCTTGGCAGAAGAATGAGGAAACAGCTGTTGGAGGGAGAGATGGGTATATTTCCTATTTCTTCTAAAATTGAAGAATAAACCTGAAAACTTGCTACCAATTCTTAAAATGGTACAATATCTAAAGAACCAAGGGGCATATTCACAGCCCAATGTAATAGTTTGATAACTTTAAACTGCCATGTCTGTTTCATTTGAAGAAACAAATCCAAGGAGATTTTTCAAAGCAGGAACTAGGAAAGGGCAAATTGTGTTAACATAAATCAATACAGAGTCCTTAGAATACAAGCATACTGACAAATTTCTGCAGAAACTCCATAGGCATTAAAACATGGATCTTGCTGGGCTGGACCCATGATCTATCCCATTTAGAAGAACAGATTTCCAGGTGATCTCTCATCTGACAGAAAGCCCACCACAGAAATTGAGTGAGTGGTAGAGATATAACCTCTGGAAAGTAATCCACATGGCTTTCAGTTTCTATCCCCACAAAGGTAAGCTACAGAAGTGAATGGAAGGTGAAGAGAGCAGCACACACAGAATTCAATGTCTGGTCTACTTAAGCCATAGCTATTGGCTATAGCAGAGATTCCTCTTTTGTTAAGGCTCCTTCCTTGCCTGCCTGCCTGCCTGCCTGCTATGAAAAAGACCAAGCCACAAATAATTAGCAATATTTCCTTACAGCATCAGAGACTAAAAGATACAACCACAATCTGCATGTTTTATTCTACATGAATCATCCTGATTTCCAAATTGGCTGAGTTTTTATTTTTCAATCACAACTTCCAAGTTGAGAAAGAGAGGCAGTTTTGCCAAAGTTTATTCAGCACTAAACTAAGTAATAAGCAAAAACAATACAAGGATGTCACTTGAGCAAGCTGAACATCAGTAAGGGATGTCTCTTACACAATTTCCTGGTGGGGGGAGGAGGCTAAACAGAAATGGACGGGAAGGTCACTAGAGGAAGAGTGAGAGTATTGCAACACAATGAAAAAGTACGTCTCTTCTATTTTGAAATCATGTATATGAAGAATAATTCAGAAAATTAAGGTCTTAGCTTTGCCATAGATTTCCCTGAAAAAATTGGAAAACACTGCCTAAATTTTTGGTCAGACTGACCAACAATTTAGGCAGTGTTTTCCAATTTTTTTTCTGAAATTTGGCCACATTCCTAAACTATTCTACTATTAAGAGGTGGGCAAGATAAACTAGTTTAATCTAAGTGTGATAAATTTCCTTGTATGGAATACACATAGAACATTGCTGGATTAGATGCCAGATGGGGCATGAGATACTAATACACACCACAGCATTAGAATAGGTGAACAGTTTTGTGGGTATATTTTTTCTGTGGATGGATTTAGGAGGAATAACTTTACCATCAATTCTTGTAGGCCACTGACTTCCTAGCAAAATGGGACAATAAAGCAATGAGAGTGCAATTGCATTTTAAATGTGGATCAGAGAGAGTCTCTACCCAAGAAACAATCAATCTATCAGGATCTTGGCTCATGCAAAAAATAAAAAATCTAACTTGGCTTCTTTTCTACCTGGGGCTTAGGAACTGTCCAAGTGTCCCCCAAACCTCACGTATTTGAGAACTTCAGACAAAAAAGATGCATTGTCAAAAGAAGGCACAGTGTATCACATGTCAAACTCCATTTAAAAACCAAGACCAAATTAGGCTTCTATCTATTCCTTTAAGAACCTATAAATTATAGGATGCTGTGAGTTTTTCTGAATGTGGTGTAAGAAAGTTGCCTTGACCGAAAAATTTCACTTCCCAATGCTAACTGCAAAAAGAAATTTCAGGCATCAGCAGTGGCTCAGCACTTTTATTTTTTACCCATTCTTAAAATGGATTTAAATTGCAGGGCATTACAGTCCTAAGCAAGTAAACATACCACATTCAGAGTACAAGTACACCAGTCTACAGATTGGTATCCACTTATGGTCTACACAAATCAGAACTATCAAAAAAGATATGGAGGCCTTGTTGGTTCATTTTTAGGGACCATCAAATCTGTGAACATCTTTTTCAAGAAAAAATACTACCAATGACTAAAAATAACTACAACTAAACTAAAAAAAAAATGAATAAAATGAAGAATCCAAAGATTCAATCCAAACCCTGGAGATACAATATAGGATAGGTTTCCTCGACCCTGGTCTGCTGCCCAGTACTGGGCCACAGCCCATTTGGAACCAGGCCTAGCTACTTTGAGAGAGTCAAAGCTCCATTTGCGAAAACCGCACACGTGAAACCATCCCCTCTTTCCTCCCCTTCTCCATGCCAACACCACCTCCACTCCCAAAAGGGCTGAGGACCACCTGGTAATTTTTTTGTCAGCTTTTTTTTATACTGGGCCACTGAGTGATCTTCTCATACATACATTTAGGAAGGTCTCATTCAGAGTATATTTACTCTGAAAATCGGTTTATATTTCTTTTCAATTCTACTAGATATTCTCTTCAGGTTCATTTCTTATTTTTACCTTTTAACAAAATAATAATCTAAAAATGTGTCCTTTTATATCCCAGACCATATTATATCCTTGACTCAGCAAATGAGACTGGGAGCACAAGTAAATTTACTTATTCAGACATGATTGAGAGGTTGAACTGGTAGTTATTTTCACCAAGTTAGACCTGTGAAGATCTACAATTCCCAGCTCTAGATTAAAAATTATGATGGAGTGTCCACTCTGCTACAGTTATTTCCTTGGTTCTCCACTTAGATTCTCTTAATCCTCAGCCTAAATATTGCACTGCAGTTTTAGATTAAAAATAAAGGCCAGCACATTTTGATAAGATAAAAAGATTAAGAACATTCATCCTCTGTTGACTGTTTTCCAATCTTTTCAGGGGTTATTTCTTAATTATAAAACATAAATATGTTAATAACTTGAGATCTTTGAACAGCTATTTCCCAACTGCTTCCTCTTTTGCTTCTCTGATTCATTTAGTTTGTGATAATTGTGAAATTTTGTCAACCAGGGAAATACAATCCTATGCTTATTTGTCAGGTGGTGCAGGAGCCATAGGATTCTGTGGTACTCCCTATCCCCAGATGGAGATTGACAGAGAGTGAATTTGCTAAGATATCCCTCTCCAGATCTATCCAGCAATAAAAAGAGTGAGAAGAAGGGTTTCTGTAGGAAGATCAGGAACAGGTAAAAGATCAGGAGCAGGAGCTGTGGGATTACTATATCCAAAATATTTTTCTTCCACAGACATATCTACCACAACTGGCACAAACCAACAACTATTACACACACAGACAAACAGAATTTTTTTTTTTAAATCAACCACATTATCTCTTTCTTTAAAGTTAACCAGCCCTTTGTACTTTAAGTATCAGATATATTTCTCCATAAGAACAAACTGTAATTCTATTTGGTGATATTGAAATAGAATAAAAAGCTACTTACGATGCAAGTTGAGAGAGATGTTGATAGTCCATTCCTCAATAAACCCTTTGAGATTAGGGATTTTGGCACATTTGAGAACCGTCTGGGGGGAACTGTCACCAACATGAACCCAGCAGACTGTGTCTTCTACGTAGTTGAAATCCATGGCAGTTGTTTGTTTGGTGCTAGTTGGGCTGATGTTAGAGACAGGCCCACCATTCAGGTAGGTAGCCATGATGTTCTGAGAATTGGCAATGAGTAGGATGGGTGGTCGTTCTACTGGTTCTGAGAACAAAAGAACATCCAATGGAGAAGGATGGTCAAAGGGAAGGTCACATCTTTCTTCAAAGAGACACAGAAGCTAAACTTCCCAAATGTGCTTGCAAAAGAAACCTCAAAGTAACAAAGACCAGCAATGTGTATAGGATGAGTTCTTTTCAGTAACATAAAAGAAGACCAACAAAATCTATGCAGAGACTTTTAAGCAAGGGAGATAAGAAAAAAAATCTGCTGTGACAGGAGAAGATTCTCACAGTGATATGCTTCCTATCACAAATGCAAAATAATGCAAAAGAACCGCAAATTGGGTACTTTGGGCCTCGGTGGTGCAGTAGTTACAGTGCAGTACTGCAGGCTACTTCTGCTGACTGACAGCTGACTGCAATTTGGCAGTTCAAATCCCACCAGGCTCAAGGTTGACTCAGCCTTCCATCCTTCCGAGGTGGGTAAAATGAGGACCCAAAATTGTTGGGGGCCATATGCTGATTCTGTAAACTGCTTAGAGAAGGCTGTGAAGCATTATGAAGCAATATATAAGTCTAAGTGCTATTGCTATAGCAATAATGCTTTTTATAAAAACAACAAATTACTAGCAAGTCAACTTCATTCAAGGGAGTAAAATTCAAGATTTTAGCAGTATAGAGCATTTCATGTTAACATTTTCAAAGTTTCTGAATTTTTTTAAAAAAATTGTAATTTTTGCTACAGAAACCAATTTAAAAAATAGCTGTGTTTTCATCAGACAAACGTATATTATACTAGTGACAAACTGAGCTATCAAATGGAGCTTTAGCACTTAAAAAATAAAGTGGCAGCCATGGCCTACAAGATATTCAACCAGGAATAAAAAGAAATTATGTACCATTCTTGGCTTTGCAAGATTTGTGATCAGGCTGGAGCAGATATCCCTCAACACAACTGCACGTGTAGGAGCCATCATGGTTAGTGCAGGTTTGGCTACAAGTACCGTAAATAGAACACTCATCAAAATCTGTTGGAAAGAGGCAAAAAAAGGACAATTAAAAAAAAGTCAGGGGAGGAATACTTATTTTAGTTACCGTATTTACTACAATTTAAACATCATTCAATCCAAAGCATCTTATACAAAGAATTTAAAAAAAAAAAAAGTGCCGAGAGGACGAGAAATTCAAAGTAAAAATGCTGAATAATAGTAGTAGTAGGTTTTGCCTGTTAGATTTATGTCCAAACTTTCCTGCAGAATATCAAGATGGCGCACACACATCTTACTCAAATTCCCCTACAACACAGGTGTCAAACTCGCCACGTCACATTGCCATCATGTGATGTTTTCCCCTTCATGAAGCTGGTGGGCATGGCCTGTGCGTGATGCATCTGGCCCACAGGGATGCCAGTTTAATACTCCTGGGCTTACAGCAACAGCCACTTGTCATCCTTGAATATACATGGTGTTGCATTCCACTGGCTGAGCTGGCATGCAATTTGAGGTTCCCCTGGAGTCAAAAGTTTCATGGCAGATGTGGTGGGGGGTCAGGAAGTTGGGTTTGCATAGATTTGCCTTGTGTGCCAACTGTGACCTTTCTTGGACTGAGAGGTCTCGCTCGTGGTTATTCATGCCTTGGTCACCTCCTGATTGGTTTACTGCAATGCCCTTTACATGGGCTGCCTTTGAAGACCCATTGAAAGTTACATCTAGTCCAGAATGCAGTGGTTATATTAGGTGTTCATACATTCATCCATGTTATATCTTGGTATAATGTAGGAGCCATGGTGGGACAATTGTTAGAATGCAGTATTGCAAACTGACTGTGCCCATATCCAGGAGCTCGATCATGACTGGCTCAAGGTTGGCTCAGCGTTCCATCCTTCTAAGAAAGGTAAAATGAGGACTGGTAAAATAGGGACAATATGCTGACACTGTAATCCACCCAGAGATTATTATAAAGTACTATGAAGCAGAATATAAGCCTAACTGCTAGCGCTCTTGCTATATTCTATTGTGTGAGGTGCACTGGTTCCCCATTCCCTTCTATGTGCAATTCAAGGTGCTTTAAAGGTCACCTTTACAGGTCCTTTGTTTCTTGCATCTTGTCATTTTTAATTCCACTTTAAATTCAGTTTTATTCTTGTCAGATAAATCTTGTTCTTCTTCCAAAACATTTTAAACATAGTCTACAAAGGTAGATACTCTTAAAATTAACTTTTGGATCCAATGTTCACAAATATCCTTTAGTGTGTCCAATATTGAAATATTCTGTTGCAAGTTGACTTTGAGTGATCTTCTCCTTTAACTGTTATTTTTAATTCCTTCTAATTCTCTCTAGTGTCCTATTTTTAAAGTCTTATTTTATTATGTCATTTTTTAGCAATTCAAAACAAAAGCATTTTCCCATGGAAATGATTATTTATAATTAATTCCAAAATTTTATTTCAAAATTATCTGTCCTCTTAGTACATTTATAACTTTCTAATATCAAAATTTTGATCACTTTTGCTTTTCATTTAAAAAAAAAAGAGACTTTAAAGGTAGTTTATTTTACTAAGAACTGGAGGAAATTCACCTAGTGCTGTAAAACCTGACAGCCCAAGGATTCCTAGCTGAAAAGCAGTTAACAAGCAATTGCCCAAAGTGATTAGAAAAGGAAGTATGTGAACCCAAGGCTGTTTCAAACCATGTCCACTACAGTTTGAGAGCTCTAAACCTAATGGAGACTGCTATCTCACAATATCTTCTCAAAAAGCAACTATATGGAGCAGTTGTGGGCAATCTGAAGTTCTCTCCTTATCCAGAGAAGAATTCCTGAAGAGGCAGTGTACTTGCTGGCTCTTCCTTCCGCCACGGTCATCAGCTCTGCTTTTTGTGGAACATCTTCAGTTCACTATTTCTTCCACAGAAATCAACTGCATCTCACATTTGTCAAGATGGGTTGTGATAGGGAAAAAAAATATCTGAATAAGCACCTTAGAAATTGCAACAAATAATTTATAATTGTTCTCACCCATGAAAGAAGGAGGGAGAGTTTATAAATGAAGTTTAAGGAAACCCAGTAAATGTAGCCTATTTGTTCATTTTTCACCTACCTTTGCAACTTTTCCCATCTTCATCTACCTGGGAGGAACTGTTACAATAGCATACTGGTCCATCCAGAGTTGGGACACAATGGTATTGGCAGCCCATACTTGAACAATTTGCCAGGAGCTCTAAAAAGGAGGAGAAGTAGTAATAGTTATGTTAGAGATATAGAAGGAAATTAATACTTAAGCTTTTCAACAAATAACAACAACAATAATAATTTATTGTCACATAGCACATAACATAACATCACATAACATCCAGAGACCAGACCCAACAAGCACACACACGACAATCCCCAAGCACACGTCCATCAGCCAAAATTTCCCGCCCCCTAAAAACACATAAGCATCCACACAACAGACCAAGTAATACTGTCCAATAGCTCACTGATGGTAGTCCTTAAGTTCATTGTTATGTGCAATTATAGCTCTGGGATAAAAACTGTTCGGAAAATGTGTGGTCTGAATTTTAATTGTTCTGTATCTTCGGCCAGAAGGCAACAGTTCACAAAGATTATAAGCAGGATGGGAAGAGTCTCTGAGAATGTTGTGAGACTTCTTCAAACAGCGAGGTCCGAAGATGTCATCCAGGGCTGGTAGCTGGAGCCCAATGATATTTTGGGCAGTTTTAATGATTCTCTATAGAGCTTTTTTGTCTGGTTCAGAGCTGCTCCCATGCCATGCAAGAATGCCGTATACCAGGACACTCTCAATAGTGCTGCGGTAGATGCTGAGATAGATTTATCTTCCTGAGCATTTGCAGGAAGTACAGCCTCTTCTGTGCCTTCTTCACAAGCATGTTAGCATTTATAGTCCATGAGAGGTCCTAAGTTAAGCAAACTTAATTCTTTAACTGGTAGTATTATAAATCCATTCCTCTTTTGTATTAATATTTGCAACCAGAAAAGTTCTACAAGAAACTCAAAGCTACTGTAAAACCTCTTCAGGTTCATCTTAAAGTTCTGCTAATTCTGACACAAAAACATCTTATTGTTTTTAGAGAATATACCTGCCAAGCTCATATGAATTGTTGAAGTTCGTGCTGCCATGCCCTCTCCTCTCTGGTTGTTGGTCATTGCCCAGCATGGCCATTTGGCTTGGGCTAGAGGAGAAACAACACATCTGGTTTCTGCAGAGATGTGTGTTCATATAATGCCTGACCTACACTTTGCTCATTCATTCTTCAGGCATTACATGGGTTCCTTATAAACATTGATACAGCTGGTCTTCTGGAGAAACAACAGATTCATTTAATATTCTTTTTAAAAAAAAACAATCAACCTGTGGGCTCTTTTTTTTAAAAAAAGGTATTGATTAAGTTAAACTAGAAAAGAGTGCAGTTTCTGTCTCATCTAAGTGGATTAAAGGTTTACTATTACTTCTCCTTACAAGGGGTTTTTAATCTTTAACTCTTGGAGGAGGAACTAGTGTCATTTTGCCTCTTCTTGTACCATTTTGTACACGCCAGTCCTGTCAAACTGGTGGCCTACAGGCCAGATGGGTCACGCGTAGCCATGCCCACTCCATTCCACAAAGGCAAAAAAGGTCACAATACATCACATAACACAATCAATTTTGACACCTGTGGTGCAAGCCATGGGGTATCTCCGGGTGCAACTGATTGCAAAAATTTGCTATCAGCATTGCCATCCAGCTTGAATATTTGGAAACAGCCTGAAATTAACAGTAGTTATATCAGAGTCCCTTTCCTAACCAGGTGATTGAAGCACTAGTAAACTTCTATCCAAAGACAGTCCAGATAACAAGATAGTGGAGTGGAAGATAACTAGAATGAAACAGGAGGAAACATTCTCAATGCATCATCACTCTGCAGTCATCATCTACCTCACTGGCTTGTCAGCTGGACTCTTCTGGATACAGGTCTACCAGTTTTCCAGAAGACCAACTAGCTAGCAAAGCCAAAGAAATTCCTATGCTAGAATTATCTCTAGCAAAACTCTAAGAAAAGGGCAACTCACAAGTCTTATTACTAAGGCAAATTTCAGTTCAGCCACCAGAGTACCACAAATTACAGCAGCACATTTTTCTGATGACTGAAAAATGAGAGAAATGCACAAAATAACACAGCTGGATGGAAGAGCCCTTCTATGACTTGTTGTGCATTGTACAATGAAGTATTCAGGAAAAGCCTGGCTTCTATGGAGCACATAAAGTAATTTAGATTCAATTGCCATGCCAGTTTGTGTCCATACATTTCAGCTACATCATTCTTCATTTCAATCATTCTTATTCAAAAATAATGCAACTATGCTTTCTATTTGCTATGGAGTCTTTATGTAAATTCTTGTACTACTGACTTATCTGCATTTCTTACATTTATACTTTTTAAAACAGATTAATTAAGAAAGTTACCAGGATATTAACTGAAGCAGGAGTCCACAAATTCTATAGATCCAAACAACTCTGGCTCACTCTTTAAGCAGCCCACCTCTGACTGATGAAGATTAAGCAATCAGGCAGTGAAATAATCAGTCCAACACTAGTTTTCTATGCCACTCTGGATTTTCCAACAAAATTAATATTGGTTAGTGCTAATATTTTTATCAGATTATCCATATTTTCCAATTTGGCCCTCTTCTATGTATGAAAATTCTTCATGTATTTAGATATTTCATTACTCGTTCATTTTGACATTCAACTCTGAGGCATTCCAGTCACAGTACTAAAATTAACATTGTATTATCAGTACATTTCATCCTAACAGTATCAGCCATGGTATTATTACATATTCCCTTTTAGCATTTCTCAGGGAAATTTCCTACTTCTCAGGGTTACCCAACACTATAATTGTGAAGAGTTGTACCAAGATAGGGCTTCAAAAAAGATAGGGCTTGCACTACTATTTCTATTTGCTATTTCAAGGTAAGCGATATGGTGGTGCAGTGGTTAGAATGCAGTACTGCAGGCTACTTCTGCCGACTGCTTGCTGACTGCAGTTCAGCAGTTCAGTTTGCACTGGCTCAAGGTTGACTCAGCCTTCCATCCTTCCAGGGTCAATAAAATGAGGACCCAGATTGTTGGGTGGGGGGATATGCTGACTCTGTAAATCACTTTAAAAGGGTTGTAAAACACCGTGAAGCAGGTATATAAATCTGAGTACTATTGCTATTGCTAAGATAAGGTAAGTTAGGGTAGAGGTTCCAAACTGTTCAGAATTTATGGCTGATTTTAAGCAGATCAATCATGGAGTATTTAAAGTCTACTAAAGAAACACTGGGAATCAAGACTGCCCACCCTAGATTAAATAAATATGACCTAATCTGATATAAATGGTCAACCCTAAGATTCTGAAGTGCACCCAAAATAAACTGGATATGCAGAAGTTCTGTTTTGTTTTTTTGTGAACTGAACTAAAAGCAACCCACTGCCCATGAACATGCATTAAAAAAAATTAGGATGTGCTTGATAGCCCTACCTATACAATTCTCATGCCACCTTCTAAATCTGCAACTGAGCCTGCAACCTGAACAGGAATGATGCCAGGACACTATACTTGAATGCAAGTATTATTATTTATTAGATTAGAAAAGACAAAGCTCCTAGTCATATGGATGTTTTCTATTCATGTTCAAGGGAATACAAGTTGAGATACCTAGTGTGTGTTCCTATCCTAGATCAAAAGAAGGAAAGGACTATACCAGGATGGCAAAGTACATAGCCTAATCCCTTGCATGAGTTTTACTCTATTCAAATTTGCAGTGCCTAAAGTATATTGAGTTCACTTCTCTGTACTGAAGATATCTTTCTGTCCTCAATTCAAAGGGATCTTCACATGTTTACTTTAAAGACCTGTGGCAGGTAAGAAGATACAAAAGCATCAAACCAACTTCTTAAATGGTCAGCAAGTTTCCTGACTCCTTGGGCAAGATTATCCATGTGTGACAAACTTCCCAAAACAGCAAAAAATATACAGGCAAAGGGCAAGCTTTAAGTCCTATTTATGTGAGCATTGCTGGAGCCAATACTAAGAAAAGACTGCTATATCCTCTTTTGAATATGTTTTGCTTTTACAACTAAATTCCAAGTCTCCCAGTTTAGCAGGACTTATTTTTTCTTTCTTGGACTTCTACATTATATCTCCAAAATCCACTATGATTTTAATATGATTACATATTAATAAACTAAATAATAACTAATAATAAACTAAGAACATATTAATAAACTAAATACAATATTATTATAGCCACAGGCTATTAAATGCAAGGCCTTCAAGTCCAATCAATTTCTATAATCTCAGCTTTCAAGAAGATTCTGAAAGCCAACACAAGCATACTTAACTTCCCAGTCAATCTCAGCACTATCTGAATACTTGGCTAAATGGCCTTTTAATCAGGGGTGGGATTCTACCAGTTCACACCTGTTCGCTAGCACTGGTTGTTAACATTCTAAGCAGTTTGGAGAACCGGTTGTTAGAAGAAATTACTGACCTAATCCTATAAGAAAGGCAGGAAGGAAACATTCTGGTGTTGCTTACAGAAACTGCCTCTCCGTTAATCCTTATTACATTCTTGGCAGGACTAGATTTCCTGTCTCTGGAACATCTCTGGAGTTTTTCCCCTCCTTTGCTGGTACTTTGCTTGTGTGGAGTGACCATTCAAAGTTATAATGGCACTGAAAAAAGTGACTTATGACCATTTTTCATGCTTATGACTGTTGCAGCATCCCCACAGTTATGAGAGGCCAGGCGAGGAGACGCATGCCTCGATGTGAGTGATATTGAGTTGGCCACACCCAGCCAATAACATGACCACCAAGCCATGTCCACCCAGTCACATGACCACCAAGCCATGCCCACCACCTAAGCCATGCCCATAGAACCAGTTGTTAAAAAATTGAATCCCACCCCTGCTTTTAATTATCTGGGAAATACCTATCTCATAGTTCCCAGCCACACCGATGCTTGTGACATAATGACACCATTCAAATCACAACATAAAGGAGGAGGAAATGTACCAAATTGCTGAGAACACGTTCAAATGAACAGCAATAAGATAAGCTTGCCTGATTAATAAATAGAAGCAGACTTGGACTGTGGCATTTGTGGCTAACAAATAGTGATGTGCAATAACTGGATCCAAAGCTTTTCTGTGGCTATCCTGGCTAGGAATTCCAGAGGGCAAGAAATTGGGAAAAAAGGCTATTCAATTGCGTGAAGACTGGATTACATAATTAAGACCCTCCCCACTGGCATGCCTGAAACTGTTGAGAGGTCTGCTTCCCTAAAGTATCTCATCAATGGTCAATCTGCCAGTTTATTTACAATATCTAACCCTGAGTGTTTTGCTTGCTTTTCTCTCTTCTATACTTGTTGCAGCAAGTCACTTAGATCAGAAGCCCCCAACCTTTTGGGCTCCCTGGACTAGTGCCATGGAAAGCGGTTTTTCCGCAGACTAGAGTGGGTGTGGTTTCGCTTGCTGCCTGTATCCCACAGATAGGGCTTTGCTTGTTTGTGCGGCCTAGTTTCCTGCACGCTGAGGCCTGATGCCGGTCCACAAACAGGGGGGTTGGGAATCCCTGACTTAGATGCTGTTCTTTATAGCAATGGCAATAGCATTTAAGACTTCTGTGCCACTTCATAGTGCTTTATAGCACTCTCTAAGCAGTTTACAATGCCAACATATTGCCCCCAACAATCTGGGTCCACATTTTACAGACCTCGGAAAGATGGAAGACTAAGTCAACCCTGAGCTGGTCAAGATCAAACTTCTGACTGTGAGTACAGTTTACCTGCAATACTGCATTCTAATCACTGCGCCACCATGGCTCCTATTTACTCAGCACTTAAGATGTTAAGAATGAAAGCACTCCCACATTATCATCGTATGAAATGATCCTTTATATAATAATCATCCTCTGAAATGCCCTTAAATAAAACATACAAATAAACAAAAGTCTCCAAGGATGAAAAAAACTGATTTATTTGCACATACATACACTTGACCACACAATCCTTGAAGCTGCTTGTACAGGGGTGAAACATAGCCCAGCATGCATGCTTTAAATGACTTTTTTAAATTGAAAAACTGCTCTCTTCTGGAGAGGAATGGCAAAAGAGGCCATATGTCATCACTTGGAATAAGCCAATCAACTCAGCTGGTTTTTGCTGCAAACAGGAATACTTTGTTCACATACATCCAAGTTTGATCCCTTTGCTCCAATTATGTCTTTCTCTTCAATGTATGCCTCTTTATAGGGTGATATAATTTATTTCTATACCAGTTATTGGCCAAAAAGTCTCCACAGATATTTATGAAGACTGTGTGATATACAAAAGTCAAAGAATGCAATCAAATACACAACCTATACTTTTAAAATAGTAATATATCAGTGACATATTTAAAAGTTAAAAATCAAAACGCATGCCTTTGCACCTAAAAGCAACATACCAAACCATTGGCTTTGGGTGGTCCATACTGAACTGAAATGTGTATCTTCATTGTTTTGGTTCATCGTCCGAAAGAAGTTCAGCTGTATTTCCCAAAAGTGCTTTTTTTCAAAAGACAGCTGGATCTTGTTTTTGCTTTTTTCCCCCTTTGAAATAGTTTCATTTCTCATCCAAGAAGCTTCTTCAGTTATTGGTTGAGAAGTGAAGCACTTTCAAAGAAAAAAAGAAACCAAAAAAGTTCAGTTGCTTTTTGGAAAAAAGCACCTTTGGGACACCTGCATGACTGAGAATGTCCATAGACACTCAGCTGGATTCGTTACTTATATGGTTTAAATGTGGTTATTCTAAATCAAAAATGTGGAAAAGTAGGGAAAAGCCAAAATTGAGGAATCTTTTTTTTAAAATAAAGTTTTTTTATTTTTAAACACAAACGTACACATACAAAAACATAAAAACATAAAATCCTCTTCCATTTTATATACATACAGCGTGTCAGTTGGTTATGTATCTTTTGTGCTATACTTTTGTAGTCATTTACTCACAATTTATATCAGTCTTTACATTGTCAAACTAACATGTTTATATATTTATCAGTTATTAATCATACATGACTAAACTATTTATTCCATCATTTTATACGTGATGTTCCAAGTTTTATCTTAAAATTTATGTTATACTTTCAACCAGTGGTTATATATATATCTATATTATGTTTTATATCAATCAATTAGATTTCTATCACAAAATTATGTAACCTATTATATTACCATGCCTTTTTATCCAACCATTGATAAAACAAATCCCATATCATATAAAATTGTTTATCTTCTTGTTTTCTAATTTCAAATGTCAGTTTACTCATTTCAGCACTGTCCATAAGATTGAAGAATCTTATAAGCGTGCTAACATACGTGAAAAATTTAAAGACTATTTCATAGTAGGATCTCCATAAGCAACTCCCTCAAAAAAATTTGGAAGCCTGAGATGCTGGAGAATTTTCTCATTTCTTGTAGTAGTTAGCAGTTCAAGGAAATAAAGATTGAAGATACCTCCACTTTCATCTTAAAACAAGTTACAGGGATGCTCTGAAGAACATCCAAATAGCACCAGCAATAGCACTTAAGACTTATATATCACTCCACAGTTCTTTACAACACTCTCTGGGTGGATTGCAATGTCAGCATATTGCCCCCAACAATCTAGGATTCTGATGTTATATATGTTGATGGCAGACGGATGGAAGGCTGAGTCAACCTTGAGCTGGTCAGGATCAAACTCCAGACTGTGGGCAGAGTTAGACTGCAATAGTGCATTCTAACCACTGAGCCACCACTTCTCTTCCTTATGAATTCCTTCCTTAGGAAATTGTTATAGGCTATTTCCAATACGGCAGTGACATCTCACCCTGTATAACATCTGATCTTTTATCCAAACATGAAATGTATTGAATGGAGGCATTCCTAACTGCCTTCCTGAGTAGAAAAACCTGAGAATAAACCCTACTGTGTATGAGCACTGAATATGTATATTTTCCATCCAAAGGATTAGTGAAAAAAATGCCTCAATGTGTAAAGGTAGAGTTACTCTTTGTGATATGCATTAATTGACCATTTATGTCTGGTATTTCCTCTGTCAAAAGTCACTGCCTTTATACACACACACACACACACACACACACACACACACACAAAATAGTTGGTTAGTTTGGTCAACAATCTTTTTAAGGTCAATCTCAGTGCAGGAGATAAGAACCATGTTAGCATCAAACATTAGGACTGGTCTATTATATCCACCAATGTAAGGAGGGAGAGGGGAAAAACATGGTGATTCTGTAGTTGCCGTAATGTCATAAATATAAAAATTAATTTTAAGAAGGCATGTGGACAAACTTGTTTAACACTTTTCTCCAATGGTATAACATCTGATGAAGATCCTTGGGAGGCTCCTCACATTCTGTGTAGAGGGTATAGGAAGGGACCTTAAAAGACAGGAAGAAGAGCTGCTACCAAGGCAATGATGAGATAAGAGAGGCTTGAGCCCTGGCCATGAATACAGGATGAGAAAATGCCTCAAACAAGACCTGCCCTAGTCAACAAAAAATAAAGCAAGGGAGGCAGAACCATACTCAGATTTGGAAGATTTTGTTGCAATAAAAGTAGTTCTGACGTAATATGTATTGATTTCTTTGTCAGTTGTACCTTGTAAGGCTGTCACTCTGGGCATAATATCTGTACTGAGTTTGATTATTGGCTCGAGGAAGTATGTCTCAATATCTGTTCTTTGCATTTCTCTCATGACCAGGGCCTTAAAAACAGTTTTTTCCCTAAAGCCATAACTACCTTGAACTTACACATGCACTGATTTTAAATACTGCCAGATACACTGTAAATAATTGTGAACAAATCTTGTGCAATATGATCACTATTGTTGTTGTGTTGGTGGGCATGTGCAATAATTCCTACTGGGACAGGCACAGTAGGGTATTTTTATTCTTTTATTCTTTTTACTCTTTTTATCATAATTTTTTAGAGATTTATGTATATTTCTGGTGTGTATGTTGCACTGAAGGACGAGTCGCTTAATTTCACTGTGTATGCGTATGATGCAAATTGTACACGTGGATAGTGACAATAAAGGTATTCTGTATTCTGTATTCTGTATTCCTACTTACTGAATCAAAGCAGAGACGAGATCAATACATCTCATGAAAGTTGTTGTGTTTTTTTTTAATTCATTGGTATACTTCTGAATCAAAACTTTTAGTGATTTAGGATGTAATGACCTTTATGTTGAAAACCTGCCTATTTCATATGGAAAAAAGCTGTTGCTTCCTCCCAATCCTCTAGTTTATTTAGAAGATATTGGACATAAAGCTTGGAGGAAATGCCTTCGGGTTTTGCCTCTCCCAAATGTCTCGGCAGAACTTTCATAATCTGCTAGTTTGCTTTCTCCATTGAAACAAAATATATATTTCATTTCATAAATACTCTTAAACTTCCATTACGCCTGGAAACTTGCTGAATGTCTCTGAGTCAATCACTCAGTCTCAGCCTATCTATCTGATGAGATTACACTTTTAGTATTTTTTAGTATTTATTTTATTTGTCAATCGCTTACAAGATACAGGTATAAGAATAAATATAGTTTTGAATACATGAGATAGATACTTATAAGAAAAATAAAAACCAATAGGACAGGGATGGTTGGCACGATTAGTGCGCAGTAGTGAATAGTGATGATGGTAAAATTAACTAGGCCACTGTGAGCAAATTGGCAGAAAAAGTGGATGAACTTATAATGTATGCACAAGCACACAGACATACTAAATCAATTTTGCTGTTGGCTTGTAAAAACAGAAAGTTACATTTTTAAAAAAGAGGAAATGTTCAAAAAATCAGAACTGGACAAATCACTTCCCCCTCCCCAGAATTTTTTTGGACAGCAGCCAGCAGAATTGCTCTTCCATTCACTCTACACTAATGGAATTACACACAATAAACAACATTTATTAAAGCTAGGCCATCGCCACAGCTGTTTAGAAAAGAGTTGTTCTGACTTATCCTCATTGACAATGGCAGGAGGGCTTTTATATAAGCTTTAAGCAAACACACTTAGGAATTTTCTATTTGCTGAGCATCCACATTCCAGCAGAAGGGATGGCTGGCTACCTACAGAGGTTGCTGATGGATACTGAGCCCATCCAGCCTCTCCCCAAAACAGCCTTTGATTGCTTTCATCTTTTCCATGCAAGTTACAAGCACTGCATTCACAGCTGTATAAGCAACTGTGCACAGGCTCCACCACAGGGAAGGACCTCAGACTGGAGCTTCATGAAGTTGTCAACACAACTGTATGGTGGCTAGGAAGCCCCAGAGGCCAGTCTGCATGACCCTGCCTGCCCTGGCTCTCCCATAACTCTTAATCCCCGCAATCTTGATCTGGAAGATGGATGATGCAGAGATTGCCAAAGGAAAAAAGGATACTTCTTTATAACAAATATAGAAGGGGTAGGCATTTTAGAGCTTGTTTGTTTGTTTGTTTGCAGAATTTACACTGCTTCAAGAATGTGTAAAGGTTTCTCAAATAAGAGTTTGAAATGTTAAAGAAGGAACATTTTATCATCTACAGTGGACATGCGACAAAACAAATAAATATTGGAGTAGGGTTCATATCTTAATACAGAAAATACTTGAAGTGAATATAAAGCTAAAAACCATCAAGTTTTTTTTTTAGGTCTAATGGATAAAGATTTCAAAAAAATGATGTTATATATAGCAACAGCAATAGCACTTAGACTTATATATCGCTTTATAGTGCTTTACAGCCCTCTTTAAGCGGTTTTACAGAGTCAGCATGTTGCCCCCAACAATTTTGGGTCTTCATTTTACCCACCTCAGAAAGATGGAAGGCTGAGTCAACCTTGAGCCTGGTGGATTCAATCTGCCAAATTGCTGGCAGCAGAAGTAGTTTGCAGTATTGCACTCTAACCACTGTGCCACCGAGGCTCTGTTGGTGTTAACATCAAAAGTTTGATGTTATATATGTTGATGGCAGCAAAATTAGTTTATAGACAAAAATGGAAGGAAACTTTGATTTCCCCAATGGACGAATAGCTGAAAAAGTTGATGGAGTTAGCAGACAGCCAAATTGACTGCTTTGATTAAAGAAAAGAATACAATTAATTTTGTTTCCACCTACTTTTGGACCTTTTGTTTGAGGTGGAAAAAAAGTGGGGAAAAACACTTTGATTTTGAGTTTTGGTGATTAGATAGGTTTTTGTTATAGAAATGACTAGTATATATTATTATACAAAAGAAAAAAGTTGAGGTTGTATGTTATTATTTTATTCTACTGCATCAATGCTTTTTCTTTCTTTTTCCCTTCTACCCTACACTTTTCTCCCTTCCCCTTTTCCTCCCTTATTTTCCTCTTATTTTCTTTCTGTTTTATATTTATATTTTGATAAACTAATAAAAATGTTGAAATCAGAATGTACACTGCTTCAATCAGACTGACTATGAGAAGGGTACAATTCTCCAAATCAAATAAAAAAGACAAGTACAACTTCAGCAATATAACCAAAACTAAAAGCCGCAAGATACAATCCAAGTACAATCATACTGGGGGTTAAACAATTAAGACAATTAAGAGTAAAACAAGAAATGAAAAATTGCCAACTGGTCACACATAGGAATAGCCACAGCAATCTGGCTCAAACATGGAAGTATGAAGTCTTTACTTCTCAGCAGGAATATGGGACATTAGCTGTGGGAGGCATTTTGTTCTTACTTATTGATTAAAAAAAATTAATGCCACCTCTATCGCTCAACTATAAAACCTTCCCATGCTGTCTGGCATATATGCTGATAGCCTTGCTAGTAAAAATTTGATAGTAGGAAGATATTTGCTCCCCTCAAGGCTCCCAGTGGAAGCTTTGAAGTAAGAGTCCCAAGATATCTGATGGATACCAGGATGTGCAAGACTGATAGAGGGAATAACAAACCTTGTGACCCAAGGGTTAAACAAAGCAGATTCCCCATTAAAAGAAAACAGAGACCCAAGTCACATCTTCCCTAGAATTTGCTAATTTTGAGATCATACAGAACTCTTCAACACAGCAATGTTAATTTAACTAAGGATGACCCTTGGACCATCCCACACATTTTCCTCTCTCCAAAAACACTTTTCTAAAAGCCAAACAGACCAGACGTAACTTTGCAATCACTGGCTGCTTTCAGCTTCACGTTCAGCTCAAAGGAATGATTGGATAGATAGCCCCTCGCCAATATGGCTGCCCTTTAGCAGTGAGGTGAGTACCTTGACCCTCACAATGAATCCAAATGGAAAACAACAGCTTGTTTATGTCCTGTGAAAGGAAGTTGCTTTCTGGCATAAAGAGCAGTAAAATAAGGTTGTATGTTTTCCAGAGCTGACACTTGTGCCATTGAAAAGAAAAAGATGCTAGTGTAGTCTCATCTTGAGAAGAGGAAAAACAGCTGGGCCAAGACAATAATTTTGTTTAAAGAAAACAAACTAGGAACTAATGACATCTCTTACAGTCTGATACACATCTGGTTTATTCTGGCCAAGAAAACGAGAAACCAAAACTGATTCACTGCTGACTAGTCTATTTTGTTCCATAAGTCTAGACCAGGGGTGGAGAACTATGGCCCTTTTATAACCTTTGGATCTCAACTCCCAGAATTCTTGAGCCAGCATGACTGGCTCATCAATTATGACAGTTGAAGTCCACAAGTCGTAAAGGGTCTGTAGTTCCCCATCTCGATACAAAACTTCAGAAATGCCAAAGGATGCCCTACAATTCTTTGTAGAACCCATGAAAGTATGGTATGGTATAGCTTTACTGAGTCAGTTGACCATACAGTATCATGAAGCAATAGGCATCAGCAGAGGTGGTATTCAGAAGGTTCTGACCAGTTCTGGAGAACCGGTAGTGGAAAATTTTGAGTAGTCCAAAGAATCAGCAAATTGCAGATTTTACAGTATCTTACCCTGCCACGCCCACCAAGCCACGCCTACAGAACTAGTAGTAAAACAAAATTAATCCCACCACTGGGCATCAATCACAGTAAAGTAAAATGAAGCTGAGCTAAAAGAGTAAGGTAGGCTACAATAAAAGATAAATAGGTGAGATAAAAGAGTGTAGGATAAAATATAAAAATATAAAACAAGATTACTAAAATAAAGCAATGTGTGCTTAGATGAAGGTTATTACCTTTACATGCTGCCCCAATGTGTTCAATAAAATGTGGTCTCAATTGAATAGTACTGATGGTAAACTTAGCAGTTCTAGTGCCTAAATATGTGTTTGGGCCCTGAAGAAGATAAAATCTTTTATTGCTATCCTAAGGTGTAGTTTTGTCAAGTCCCATCTCTGTAAATACTGGGGTATATAATTGCTGGGGTATATAATTGGCAATTGTAAAGGAAGAGAGAATCAATGTCTTCTATTTCTAGTACTCCACATACAGATGTTCTCTCAGGGTATGGGACTTGATGAAATTGTCTGTAGAATCCAGCTATTCATCCCTTGCTCTGGAAGGTCTATTCTGTGACACATTATCGAGTCAGATGTCAGCCTGTCAGCCAGTCATTCAGTCAGTGCTGAATGAGAATGGGGAGTTTCACTGGAATGCTGACATCAAACAACATTGTCTGTTGTTTTTCCTCTTTCAAAATATTTGTTATTCTTAGTCAGCCATTTTAACAACCCAATGTTTGCAAGTACCTCAGTGACAATTTGGACGTTAACATCCAAGACTCTTTTTTAAATATGCCTTGGCCTGATAACTGGCTGAGAGTAAATACTGTGCACTGATGAGCTCACCTAGTTTGGTAATGAAACGTCTTCAAGAAAACAAGCCAAACTCAGAGAGTACTGAGGACTTCACAATTAAACACTGAGTTATAAATATTCCCTTCTATCAGTAGGTACTTTGTTGATAAACTGAACTTAAGAGATGATTCTGGGAAAGCCATTTGCCCTTCCCAAAAGCTTGCTTTCTTAATTCCTGAAACCTCTGATCAATGGAAGCCATTTCATTTACCAGGAATAAAGAGAATTGCAGGACCCATAATCCTGATGGCTTGATCACCAAAGTGACTCTGCACAGGAGCCAGAACATTATCATGTCCTTGAACAGAAAAGGGCAGTGTTGTGAATCAATAAAAGTACTTGAATAAAGATTATTAAGAGCTTGAAGTAAAGTGCAGGGTTCTGGCCCTGCACTTCTGATTGGCCGATAATAGCGACATCGGACTGGTCCGTTCAGGTGAATCTGATTGGCTATTAACGAGCCTCTCCCATTGGTTAACGGAGCTAGAGCTCCCCATGTTTCATTGGTTAAATAGTTAAGAGTTTGCCTATATAAAGGGGGCCGTTGCGGCCACTGAGCTGAGCTGTTTTCACATGTAAATAAAGAGTTTTAAGTTCACCGTTCACCGGCTCGTCTCCTCCTTTGCGCCCATGCACAGAACTTAACACTGGTGACGAGGGTGGGATTTGGAGACATCAGACCTTACTGAACGATGAAGAACTATTATTGAGCACGTGGCTGAAACGCACCAACGGCGGAACAATGTCCGGCGGCTTCATACCACCCGCTCCATTCGACCCGGCACAAGAAGACTGGGACTCATATATGGATCGTTTCCAGATGTTTCTGGAGACCAACAATTTGAAGGATGCCATTACCGGAAAGAAACGGGTGGTATTCCTAACTCATTGCGGGCCGACCATATTCAAGATGGCCAAGGCACTAGCGAAACCGGCAGAAGCAAAGTGTATGGACTGGGACGTCCTCGAACCCCTGCTGAGGGCTCACTATGCACCGACTGTGCCAACGCTCGTTAGAAGGCATGAATTTTACCAGAGAAGTCAGCGGAAGGGCGAAAGTGTTGCTGATTTCATAGTGGATCTCCGGAATCTGGGAGGTCTATGCGAGTTTGCTGACCTAGAAGAAGCCCTAAGAGACCGAATAGTTCTGGGATTAGATGTCCCAGGCACACAGAGTAAGCTGATGGCGAAAGGCGACATTAGCCTTAAAGATGCCATCGCTGAAGCTACTGCAGCAGAAGCAACCAGGAAGTCGGCTGCCCAAATGCGCCACACCCACACCCCGCATCACCAACTCACCTGCGAAATTTCACCTCAGTCAGAAGGACAGCTTAAAACAGCCCACCACGAGGACCTCGAATCATCATCAGAAAGCGATGAAGAAGAGGTCCACCGACTTCAGTCCGAACGAGACCAACGCCAGAGGTCGCAGTACCAATGCGCTGGTTGTGGAGCAAGCCACCCCCGGTCAGAATGCAAATTCCTCGACGTGCTCTGCCATGTGTGCGGGAAAAGAGGTCATATCGGACGGGTCTGTAGAAGCAAGCTAGGACCCAGCCAGCCCTCCAGGGGGGGCTAACTATCACCAACCAACAGGAAGCCGTCCTGTAAAGCGAGAACCCGTGAACCACCAATGGAACAATCACTCCTACAGAAACAAAACCCTAAACCACTCAACAAAGCGAGAAGAGGCTCACTAAACTATCACGATCGGTCACGCCTCATCTCTTGATGCCAAGAAGATCCGAGTGAAAGTGGCAATCGAAAACCAGCCCTGCCTGATGGAAGTCGATTCAGGATCGTCCCTCTCGATGGTTTCCTGGAAGACCCTCAAGCAGCTCATCCCTACTGTCCGGCGACAAGACCTCAAATTCCAAAGACTCATTCTCAAAGATTATCAAGGAAATCGAATTCCGGTCGTTGGATCCAGCCGAGTCCAGGTATTGTTTAAAAACCGTACAGCATTCCTACCCCTGACTGTAATCGACAAGGATCGGCCTAATTTGTTAGGCCTCCAATGGTTCGCTCCACTCGGAATTGAAGTAGCCGGCATTCACCGAACCTGCAGCAGCGACTGGGAAGAGGACCTCATCCAAGAATTCCAGGATGTCTTTGTAGAAAAACTAGGCGAGTACAAAGGGACCCCGATATCATTTAACCTCAATCCCGAAATAGCTCCCATCCGCCTTAAGCCTCGTCGAGTTCCATTTGCCCTTAAACCAAAGATTGACGAGCAGCTTGATAAATTAACAGCCCAGGGTGTGCTAGAAACAACCCATCACTCTCCCTGGGAAACCCCAATCGTGACACCCATCAAGCCAGATAAGAATTTGTGGGGACTACCGGGCCACCCTGAACCACAACCTTCAACAAAACGCTTTCCCGGTATCGGTGGTGCAACACCTCCTCCATTCCCTGAGGGGCGGAAAAGTCTTCGCTAAACTAGACTTAGCCCAGGCATACCAGCAACTGCCTGTATACCAAAAAACGGCAGAGGCCCAAACAATCGTTACGCACCAAGGTGCGTTTAAATGTAACCAATTCCAGGTCGGAGTAAGTGTAGCCCCGGGAATCTTTCAAAGTTTGATGGAAAGACTATTACAAGGGATAAAAGGTGTTGTCCCATAATTTGATGATGTGTTAATCGCTGCTCCGACTCGGAAAATACTAAAGGATTGCCTGAGGTTGGTTCTCCAGAGATTTAAAGACTCAGGTCTCAAAGTTAAAAAAAAAACAAGTGTCAATTATGTACGGATCGTGTAGAATTTTTGGGATATTTAATTGATAGTCAAGGCATTCACCCCACCGATAGCAAACAGGGCAATCAAAAATGCCCCAAAACCCCGAAATAAGGCCGACCTCCAGGCTTTTCTAGGCCTTATCAATTTTTATAACATTTTCCTGCCTCACAAAGCAACCGTAGCCGAACCCCTACATCGTTTATTGGACAAAAAAGCAACCTGGGTATGGGGACACAGAGAGGAGCAGGCATTTCGACATGTGAAAAATTTATTGACTTCTGATGCTGTTTTGATGCAGTATAACGAGACTTTGCCTTTAATGATCATGTGTGATGCATCACCATTCGGAGTGGGCGCCATTTTGAGCCACATTTTGCCAAACGGTAGTGAAGCCCGTTGCCTATTTCTCAAAGACATTATCAAAAGCAGAACGCAATTACAGTCAAATTGATAAAGAGGCCCTTGCTATTGTGTCTGCTGTTAAGAGATTTCATGAATATGTGTATGGCCGAGCCTTCACTATAGTGACTGACCACAAACCTTTGCTGGGAATAATAGCGGGAGATAGGCCAACCCCTTATATATTATCTCCCAGAATGACTCGCTGGTCAGAATTCTTGGCGGCATATAATTATAAGTTGCAACACTGCCCGGGGAAGGCCATTCCCCATGCTGACGCATTGAGCCGCACACCACTTCCAGAGACCATTGATGACCCCGCTTCAACAGTTACAACACTGCAGATCGAGACACTTCGAACACCACCATTAACAGCCCGAGATATCGCGATGGAAGCGAAACACGACCCCATTTTAGCACGAGTCCTCAGTTGGGTCGAGCGCGGATGGCCATTGGACCAGATACCTGACGACTACGTCCCATTCAAGAATCAACAAACAGAACTATTTTCTCAGAAGGGCTGCATTATCTGGGGTGATAGAGTTGTCGTCCCAGAGCAGTTACGATGAGCGATACTAAGGACCTTGCACGATGGCCACCCCGGCATCGTGCGCATCAAAGTCCTCGCACGAAGCTACGCATGGTGGTCGGGTATCAACAAGCAGATTGAGACATGGGTAAAAGCTTGTCACAAATGCCAGGAAGTAAGCAACGCCCCTCCAAAAGCAACCCCGACTGAATGGGAAACACCGAGGGGACCATGGTCCCATATTCATCTGGACTTTGCGGGACCTACCAAGGGACACACATTTTTATTAACAGTGGATGCCTACTCGAACTGGCTTGAAATCCATGAGATGAGGAATACAACAACCGAATCAGTCATCAGGAAACTAGACAGACTCTTTGCAACACACAGATTACCAGACGTTCTGGTATCCGACAACGGGCCCCAATTTACCGTGCTGTCCTTTGAACAGTACCTGGCGGACCGTGGTATTCACCATACGCTGACTTCGCCGGCGCATCCTGCGGCCAACGGAAGGGCCGAGCGCATGGTACAATTCGTCAAGAAAACCTTGCATAAAATGGACTATGGCGATATAGAAGACAAATTTAACCGGATACTCCTTTTGCAGCATATCACTCCGCACAGCGTCACCAATAGAACTCCCGCCAAGTTATTAATGGGGCGAAAGCTCCACTCCCACCTCAACCGTCTGCACCCATCATATGAACCTGAAAAACCACACGGTTCCAGCGGGAAATGCCGTAACTTCCAGATAGGCGACTTGGTTTTCGCTAGGAACTTTTCGGGCGATCCGTTGTGGGTCGAGGCAACTGTAGTCCAAGTAACCGGCCCTAGATCGTACCGCGTGAGATGTCGCAACGATAGAATATGGAAGCGCCATATTGATCAGCTGCGTTCAAGGCTACAGTCGGGGATCTTATAGTCCCCTGACTTCCAAAGTGAGGGGGGAGGAGATACCGAGGAAGCTGAATTTGAAACGGCAGAAAGTTTAAGCGAAAGTAATGACCGCTCAGAGGCAACATGTGAAGGATCGGGAATGGGGGTGAGCTCACCTCGAGGAGATGCCGAGAGCATTAGCGGCAACGAAAATTTGAATACAGAACTGGAGGCACCCTCTTCACCAGATAACGTCCTACCCCAACAAGACGGTAGCCAAATACCGGGAGAACAACGCAAATCAAATAGACAATCAAAACAACCTGCCTACCTCAAAGACTACGTGACTGCACCCCTTAAACAGAACCTGGGGGGAAGGGGTGTTGTGAATCAATAAAAGTACTTGAATAAAGATTATTAAGAGCTTGAAGTAAAGTGCAGGGTTCTGGCCCTGCACTTCTGATTGGCCGATAATAGCGACATCGGATTGGTCCGTTCAGGAGAATCTGATTGGCTATTTACGAGCTCTCCCATTGGTTAACGGAGCTAGCGCTCCCCGTGTTTCATTGGTTAAATAGTTAAGAGTTTGCCTATTTTAAAGGGGGCCGGTGCAGCCATTGAGTTGAGCTGTTTCCACATGCAAATAAAGAGTTTGAAGTTCACCGTTCACCGGCTCATCTCCTCCTTTGCACCCACGCACAGAACTTAACAGGCAGGCCAAGCAAAGACAGCATGGAAGACTCAGAGAAATCAAGCTTATCACAGAAAGGGTAGTGCGACTGTTTTCACAAGTGCCACTATGACTGCTCTCATTGTGAGAGTCGTGAACGAAGATCTCAAGGAGTATAATCCTGTGCAGAAAAAATGCAAACCTACACTGAAGGAGAAAGTAAGGAAGATGGCTAAGGAATCTTCTTCAAGTTCAGACTTAACTACACAAATTTGTTACCAAAACTTTGGCAAAATGTTTACAGGTAGCCCTCACTTAAAAACAGTAATCAGGACAAGAATTTCTGTCACTAAACAATGCTATTATAAAACATGACATCACATGACCGGATCATTTAAGAGATGACAATCCTGCCAGTGCCTTGTTAAGCGAGCACCTCCTCACTACTTCCTGCCGGCTTCCAATGGGGAAGCCAACAGAAAGTTGTGAGTCCCAAGTGGATCACAAGCAGTCCAGCAGCAGGGTGACCAAGTGCTCAGGAGAGTGTGGGGCACATAAATAGCTGCTGCAAGCTCTGTGTGAGTGCTGTGAGAAAGTGATGGGAATATCCACTTACAGGAGTGACTTGCAACCTTCCCTCCCAACTTCCCCACTGATTTTTCTTGTGGAAAGACAGGCAAGAAAAGGAAATTCAATCCTTGAATTTCTGGCTGATCCAATACTCCCACAATCATGTGCTCACCTGGTATTGGATCAGCCAGAAATTCAAGGATTGTCCGTAAATGCTTGTTCAGTACCACCATAACTTTAAGTCATCACTGAATAAGTGATAGTTAGCAAGGACTATCTATATCTCAATATATAGCATGAGGCTACTCACTGATTTTAATTTATTTATTTATTAAATTACAAGTCCATGGAAGTGTAGCTACAGTTTTTTCTTCACTAATCATGATCAGAACAGGCCTTGCCTCCATGTAACCTTTTCCTCTATCACATTCCTCTCTCCAGTTTTTTTGGTTATTGTTGTCCTTCCACTTTACAATCATGGCAAAGAGTAATCAATACTATCACCTATCACCATGATGGCAAACCTGTGGCACGCAGAGACATTTGTGCTGGCACGTGAGCCGCAGCCAAACTTACCTCATTGCACATGGCCGCGCCTCACAGCTGATTTTTTTTCCAGTTGGTTTGAGGCCTTTTTCACCCTCCAAAAGGCTTGGAAACGGGCCTATAATTCGGCCTAAGAAGCCTTGCAGAGGCTTTTTCCAAGCCTCTGGAAAGCCGAAAAAGGTCTCAAATCAGCTGAAAAATCAGCCGTGAGGCGCAGTGCAGGTAGGGAGTGGGGATTGCACGCGCATGCGCAGGGGACGTGGAGAGGGGCACACGCATTGCATTCTGGGTGCTGGCACGCGAGTACACGCGTGCTGGCGTGCTTACAATTTTTGTCACAGGAGTCCAAAAAGGTTAGCCACCACTGACCTATCAAAACAAATCTTAAGAAATGTAAAAGTTCCTTAAGAATGATATAGGAGAAAAATGATTCATATACAGCGGGGGGGGGGGGGATATCTGGAGGAAAACTTTTAACACAGTATTAATTTATTGGTTCTTTACAGAAATTCTCTATTTTTGCTTCCCAGCTCAGAGCATGTTTGATTAACTCCTCTGAAGACATACCCAAAAAATTCTCTGCATCGCTTTCTACTAAAGAAAGCATATTTACTATTAAATAATGTACTGCCCTGTATCAGTTTTAGCTTGCAACATTTAAAAAATGCAAAATTACCGTATCTAAAATAGAAAAGATTCAGGAAAAATGCTAAAATCCCTCCAAATTCACAATCAATATCAGCAAAGGCTAAGAAAACCCCAGGGGTCCACCTTATATTGGAAAAAGTATTTTGTAAAACAGCAAAAAAAAAAAAAAGCAGCCAGTTCTAACTTCTATTAATGTTCACACACACGCATAGTTCCTTCCTGTTCCCTGATTTCATTTTTCTCTCAGGGAAGCTTTTCATATCACAGAAAAAGCTGCAACAGAGAATAAACAGATGATTCATCTTCCTTTACAAGCTCAAGTCTGCCAGTGCCAACAGCCTTGCAATCAGCATGATTTAAAGAAAGTGTTGCAAATGCCATGTTATCTCATATAATTCACTCTTGGCACATAACCCCGCTTGAAGTATATCCACTGGAATTTCTTCCCATGAACAGCTAGCAGAAATACAATCACAAATGGAACTTTATTTGATTTTTATCCTGCCTTTATTACTTTCAAGTAACTTAAGGTGGTGAAAATCGCCATTTTACTTCATTTTCCTTTTATATAAATTACGTCACACAGTTGTTGTCACAATAAGAAATGTAATTATGAAAAGAAATTTGGTCTCTATGAAACTGGTGTCAGATTTTCTAGGAAAAAAATAAAGGACAAACCAGAAAAAAGGAGCAAATCTAAATTTGTAAGGATAAAAAAAAAATGCTCAGAACTGCTTTACAAAAGAAAATTCAAGAGCAGAACCAAGAAAATAAATTAAATCAACAGAGAATATATGGACACTATATCTATATACAGGTAGTCCTCAAATTACAACCACAATTGAGCCCAAATTTTATGTTGATAAGTGAAACATCTATTAAGTGAGTTTGCCCCATTTTATGACCTTTATTGCCACAGTTGTTAAGTGAATAATTGTATTTATTAACACGGTTTGTTAAATGAATCTGGCTACCTCAGTGGCTTTGCTTGTCAGATGGGTCACAAAAGTTGAAATGCATGACCCCAGAAAAACGGTCCTAAGTCACTTTTTTCAGTGCTGTTGTAATTTTGAACGGTCACTCAGTGAACTGTTGTAAATCGAGTGTAATTTCCGAATTTAGGGAAGGTTTTGCTAGAAGAACAAATTAAAAAACTATGGGCATTGGACCTTTCATATTAAAAAAAAACCAAAATAAAACAGGAAATTGGAATTCTAAAATGAAAGCACTATCATGGAGGCTAACATTATCTACAACAGTAGATATGTGATTCTACTGCATTTAAAGAAGAGATAAGGATCTGAAATATAATCTTCTCCTCCTCCCTGATAAAAAATCTGGTAAAACCTTGTAAACAAATTGTCGTATCTGTGTAGCTTGTTATACAGTCTATGCTCACACACAAAGTTAAGTTTTAGAAATGGGTTCCAGAATATTTGTATCACCATGCTAGAGAAGCAATTTGCTCTCTTTCCTGTTCTGCATTTAATTTTACACTACTTTACAGAACTGTGAATTTAGCAGATTAAAGTAATCCCGTATCTCCAACAGGCATTAGTTCTTTGTCTTGCAAGGCTGACTGGGTTTATATATTATACTATGCCAAGATGTGGTTTGCTCAAGTGCAATTTATCATGTTGTGTGAACTCATGTAATTATGGCTTTGTCAACAAATCACAGTCAAATCATCCCCGAGGTACAACCCAGTAAAATCTCAGACACTCCATTTTTTATCACAGATTGAAAATTAGAAATTTATTTACTTTAAATCATTTGAAGCTGCTTTTTAGTAACACATTTTTAAATCATAATTTTTTTTAATTTAATCAACAAAACCAATATTACAGCCAATATTAAATCACTTCATGTTTCTCGACTGTAATGACTCAAGAAGCAAGTTTGGATAGCATTTCTTTTTGCCATTTACAAAGCTAAGCAAAAGATCACAAAATTAACTTGGTTTGATAGCATGCTTTTAAGAAGCAGTTGTCCATATGCAGCACTAGGCTGCAGTACTTCTTGGTCCTCTCCTCATTATGCAATCATATTAAAAAGTGTTATGTCCTGAATTTGAATACTCGAAATCCCCGAGCCTTGATTGGCTAAGGCGCGGGGATTTCTGATTGGCCAGGCGAGCCGCGCTGATTGGCCCGATTGAAGTCTCCCGCGATTGGTTCAAACCAAGAGCGGGAGACTTGAATCGCTGCCATTGGCCACGGCCGCCGCTGCGAAAGGTATAAAAGCCGCGGGCGTTTTGCCTTTCGCCGGTTCGGTTCTCCCATTGTAAATAAAGAGCTTTGAATGAAAGTCACCGACTCTGAGCATCTTTTTGCGGACACGACAAAAAGTATAAATGAGAAATCCATTTCAGCTCATGATGCTTCAGAATGAAGCCATGGCTTGAGCTAAGTTTTGCCAAGAATGTTTGCACAGCATGGTAATTTTAAATCAAGATCAGGATAAGCCTGTTTTTGCCTTAACTTTGTCATGAGAACACTCCCACTTCCTTACCTAAACCAAGCACAAATTCAAATCACAGTTTGCAACAGTAACTCTCAAGGCAGTTTTTTTTTAATTATTATAATCTGTGGCCAAATCTTAACAATTATTGCAAGCAAGCATCCCAAGCGTTATACATGGACACATAGAGAGACCTCTCCAAGTTAAAAAAAAAAAAAACCCAAAACCACTGACAAGACATTTGTAAAACAGAGGAAGTTGCTTATACAGCACTGAAGTGCAATTTCACAGTTCAAATTCCACCAAGCTTAAGGTTGACTCAGCTTCCCATCCTTCCGAGGTGGGTAAAATGTGGACCCAAATTGTTGAGGGAAATAGGCTGACTCTGTAAATGGCTTAGAGAGGGCTGCAAAACACTGTAAAGCGGTATAATAAGTCTAAGTGCTATTGCTATTGCTATTCCCTCAAATTATTTTAAGCAGCTGAGCAAGATGAAACAGTCCACTTGTGGAGGAAAGTGGCTAGTTGGTTCCCTAACATTGAGCAACAGAATGGTTGAAGATGTGATTCCAAACACAATCAAAAACTCAGCTGAAAGCAAATTTGGAAATCGCCTTGACTTCCTCTAAAAATTAAGTACACTTTCAAAGCCTTAGAGGAAGAGTACAAGATGAAGTTCTATATCTTACATATTAACAATATATAATATGTATTGTTTTCTTATATTACATTCTGGATGAACAAGAAGCAATGGGTGGAAACTAATCAAGGAGAGAAGCAACTTAGAACTAAGGAGAAATTTCCAGACACTTAGAACAATTAATCAGTGGAACAACTTGCCTCCAGAAGTTATGAATGCTCCCAACACTGAAAGTTTTAAAGAAGAGATTGGAGAGCCATTTGTCTGAAATGGCTTGAGCAAGGGGTTAGTCTAGAAGACCTCCAAGGTCTCTCCCAACTCTGTTATTCTGATCTGTTATTCTGGCTGGGGATGTCTGGAGGTTAAACTCCATACATCTTCAGCTGCCAAGGCTGAGAAACACTGCTCTAAAAACAGGAGGAAAACACCTGGCACCAGGCAACTGGTATAGCAAAGTAAAAGAGCACAGTACAGCACCCTTCTTTCACAGTTCTTACTTTATTGGCAAAAGGCATTGGCAAACTCTACAGACAGCAAATGTGTTACTACTGTTGTACTCTACTGTACATTTAGCTGTGACGCTGCAGTGAAGAAAAATGGCATTTCAAAACAGAATCTGCATTGGTCAAATAAAGAAGGGGACATGGTGGTTATGGATAATGGAAGATATAGCTCTTAACAAACTAGAAAATACCAAGTTAAGGATAAATGGCATAGGGGTTTTTTTTTTGTTTAATTCCTTGCAAACGGAATGGATGTCTTTGAGTCTGTTCTCCATCTGTAAATAAACAGGTTATCTAAATGCGTGTTCTGATTCTCTCCCTTCTTTTAAAATATGTTCTTTTTTCCCCATATGTTTGAATGTGTCGCCTATTTCTCAATTGTTCCATTTGTGCAAATTTTAAGAATTCTTTGATAGGCTCTGCGTTGCTATGTTTAATACATGTAAGATCAGCAAGCACCATTTTTATATGATAATTTGATGCTTTTCATTGGGAAACTATATATAAACATTATGTGCAAACTTTCTCAAACTTAAATCATAGTTATACACACAAGAATTAATTCGGATTCTATAACAGTTAAGTCAGCTATGCTGGAATTTTCAAGATGCGTGCAGCATTTAGATCCAAAGCAGTGAAGCTATAGATCTGAATCACCTATCACACTTGTGTTCCAAATATTAATACACTCTTAATGCCAAGAATGGTTTTACAGCCATAATAGCAAGATGTTTAAACTATATTTTTTAAAAACTGCAAATGAAAACTAAAAGTTTCAAAAAGCTTAATCTATACCGTCTGCTCTATTGTGCCCCCTCAAGAAACTGCAGTTCATAAACAGAACCATGTCCATGAATTGCAGGATGTGAACTGTCTTAATAGCAGTCCTTGGTTTCTATTCAATCATACTTCACATATGAGAGCTTATTCCTGCCAAGACCTCAAGATATTTGAGATGATTTAGATAATAACTTGGCTTAACATAAAGAGATCTAAAACCTTTTGCCCTCTAAAATGCCCCTTTGCTCTTTCCTTGGCACAAGCTGCAAATAATCAAAGAAACCTATCATCTTCCCTCTTTTTTTTTTAAAGAAAGGATAATAAGGCTAATAGTTTGAGAATGATCAGGATAAAATTATATTGCAAGGCCACAAAGAACTTGCATTTGTTCTTATTAGACAACATGTTATTATGTTCAGAGATTTTGTAAGTTTACATTCCCAGAAATTCCATAATTCAAGAAACCTGAGAAGTGATTTAATTACAAGAATGTGTAAGTTCTTCTCTCATGCTTACCCCCTGCCAACCACAAAAAGTCCTGCCTCCCAAATCAAACTGTAATATAGTTCACTTCAAGTTTACATGAGTGACAAGCTCTTAAGGATTTGAAGCAGCAAGTTCTATTAATCAATTGCATTACAGAATGTGTGTCTAATTCGCGTAAGCTCTATTTAAATGTATGCACATACACACACCCAAATAACTTAGTCTGTGTATTTTATTTTGTACCACAGATGTTGCACAATTTTTTTTAAAAAAAAGGAGTGGTAATTTAGAGTAGGAATAATATTTTTGGCAATCAAATACTGCAAAATACTTTTTAAAAATAAAGCTATTAAAATGTTATAACACTGAAGATAGCTAACATGTCTCCCTGCAGTCTTCACTTGTCCAGACTAACCACACCCCATGCCTAACCATTACTCATTCTTCTTCCTTCATTTATCAACTTAGTTACTGCCCTCTAGACATGTGTGAGTTTCTCAATTTTCTTTCTCAAATTCAATGTGTAGAACTGTGTATAATATTCTAGGCGCAGTTGACCAACGCAGAATAAAAGAAAATTATGACTTCTCTTGATCTTGTCATTATATTTCTATTGATGTAGCCTAAAAATGAATTTTTGTTTTTTTGCAATTGTATCATACTGTTGGCTGATGTTTAACATATGATCCAATGAAATGTGCACATCTTTTTCGTATACACTGTGTCCTAATATGGTTCCCCACCATTATCTTCAGTCTTTTGCTAGGCTACCAATTATTCCTATAAAACTTCACATTTGTCTCTGTCAAATACATCTTGCTGATTTTTGCCCGGTGTTCCAGCTTGTCAAGATTCTCCTGAACCTTGATGTTCTCCTTTGACATAATTGCTAACATTCCTATATTTGTGTGATCTGCAAATTTGCTGATCGTATTTTCTAACTCTTCATCCAAATAATTTAAACATCTCTTGAAAGCACAGAACCTATACTGTAATGTATCTCCAGCCACCTCTAAGTCATTTTCCCAAAGACAGATCCAGATTAAGTGACTGCATAATCCTGAATTTGGGAGGGAGGGGAGCAATCATCTTAATACCAATGCAGGATAAAATTCTGGAACATATTGTTAAGCTTACAGTCAGTTGCTAAGCACTTAGAAAAGAATGTACTGCTTGGCAGAAGAACAAACCATGTTGCATCAACCTGATCTTTTTTAACAGAATGATCAATTTAGTTAATCGATGTCAGACCCAAGTCGAAGATGACACAGCAGAATCTAATCAAGTTCTGTTCTTTATTTGCTTACACATAATGGACGGAGTCTTGCCAAACTGAGACTATAACCTTCTATCCACTAGATAAACCCGAAAGTCTATTGTTCTACTAGCGAAAAGAGAGGTCATTAAAATACACAATATAAAACTGTCTTATAATTTCATTATTTGAGACTAAAATCTGTATTTTTCTGTGGTTCAAAATATGTGTCATGGAAATTTTATGTGTTATAAATGTAAAAATGCTGAATCAAGCTTGATTCCTGATAATTATATGGACATATTTATATTTATTTTACATGACTTATTTTTTCCAATTTTTCAGTTAGGAATTCCATTCTTCTTTTTCACTTCTTTGAGCCTTTCTCAAATCCAAGTGTTGGAAACTTATCTTGTCCCTTCCCAGTAATTCAAGAGATTGAAAAAATGAATGGAATGTAGAATGTAGTGTCATTTCTGAATCTGCAATTTACTGCAGAACTTGGAATGGGACCATGCTTTTTTTTAACCTGAATGGTCCAAATGTATATCTGTACCAACTTTATATATTTTTACCTACCAGTAACCAACTAATGTTTTTTCATCCTTAACTCTGAATGGGGATTATGCTCCCCACAAAGAGTTGGTATGCATTCAAGAAATTCTATTGGACTCATGACTCTTGCTCAAGGAACATGTGGCAGCTGTGGTCAGGAGAGCTTTTTTATAAATACATCCTGCGTGCCAATTACAGCCATTCCCAGATTGGAAGGCACTGCTCATAGCCACCTTCTAGCTGGACTATTGTAACCTGTTCTATGCTGCCTTTGAGGAGCATTCTGAAGCCTCAGCTACTCTAGCATGGCGTGGCACAACATTCATGTGCCAGCATGGTTTCATGAGTTGCTCCAGTCCCTCAGACGTTTCTCAGTGCTGGTTATTACTTGTAAAGCCCTACATGATATGGGAAGAGGTCTCTGTTGGACTGTCTCTCCCCGGTGTTTTCTGCCCATCTCATCAGATCTGACAGTGCTCCGGTTACCATTGATAAAACAACATTGTCTGGTGAATCCGTGAACACATGCCTTTGTTATGGTCCATGCTTTGTAGCATAGCCTCCCTCTGAAATATGGACCACTCTTATTCTATTGGCCTTTTACAAAACCGTGAAGACCTGGCTCTTCTCCCAGGCATTAATGGTGGGATTTTTGTTTGGGAAACCTGGCATGAATGTTGTATCTCGCGGTTTGTGTTTTTATTAAGCCTCAATGCAGTTTTATTTGATTTACATTTTAATATAATTAACTGCTTTTTGTTTCTTGGCCATTCAAGAGATTCTTGGATACACAGGCAGTCCCATAAATTGGATAAATAAATAAAATGCTTCCTTGGCAATCACTGTTTTGCATTCTGGATGCAAAAGGCATCCAGAATGATAGCACCACAAGTCCCTGGATAAATTCTACAACAAAGAAAAGCATATTCTGATTAAAAAATCGGGTAAATTACGTGCACAGGAAATATTTACATTCTCTTTTAATTTTGTGTAATGAATTCTAAAATAATTTTGAGAATAGACAAAAATGCTAGATTACATCCTTCCACCTTATAAAAAAACCTTTCTCAATAACCATCTAGGTTTCTGAAATTTTAGCAGATTTTAATTTTTTATTCACTGTTTTTAACTTTGTTGCTAAAACAAAGTATTCACTGTTTTTTTTTTAACTTTGCCACCTAGAGTCACTATTGGTGAGATGGGCAGTTATAAAAATTAGACAGACAAATTGATAGGTAAGATTATCTCTTACAAATCTTTACTGCCCGGAGGATATGTGAAAACACTGGCCTTTAAAGCAGGAGTCTCCAACCTTGGCAACTTTAAGATTTGTTGACTTCAACTCCCAGAATTCCTCAGCCAGCTTTGCTCCACAAGCCTTAAAGTTGCTAAGGTTGGAGACCCCAGTTTTAAAATACATATTTTTTTTAAAAAAAGAACACTATTGACATCATACTTTTTTTTTCACACCAGTGAAAACAATTCAAAGCATTGTTTGGAATTGAACTTTTCCTCTTCAGAAACAAAACCCAGTTAAGTGATACAGATTTGCAGGGAAGAATCAGAACTGTCACTTTAATCATCAGGGTTTAATTCACTGGGCGGAGTTGGATTCCACAGGCCTACATATCCAGAAAAGGCAGACTTAAAAAAGACTTCTCAAATGAATCACCTTGAACCAAATACATCAACTGAATTCTGGCAGTTTCTCTGCTGAGTCAGCCAGGTTATGTAAGGAGGTGCCACTCAGAAAAATCGCTGGCTCTCATTCAAATCCTAACACAGTGTGGTTAAGGTAATACGAATTGATTTCACTTTCTATAGTTAACCATCAAGGAAGGTGCATGACAGAATTTCTGTCCCTACCGTTCCATGCTCCGCATCCCTTTACAGAGCTAAGTGCCCATTTAGCTGATAATTCCATAAGAAACAAAAATGAAATAAACAGTCTCTCTGACATGCTAGGTTTGTAGGGTCAATGCAACTTTTTTGAAGATTACGGCAGTGGATCCCAATACAACTACAGGTAGTCCTTGATTTACAATAGTTTGTTTAGTGACCATTCAAAGTTACTACAGCACTGGAAGAAAGTAGCTTATGGTCATTTTTCACACTTATGATCATTGCAGTATTCCCATGGTCATGTGATCAAAAATCAAATCACTTATATTTATGACAGTAGTAATGTGCTGGGGTCATGTGATCACCATTTGTGACCTTCTGACAAGCAAAGTCAATGGGGAAGCCAGATTCACTTAACAACTGTGTTACTAATTTAACAAGTGCAGCGATTCACTTCACTGTGGCAAGAAAGCTCCTAAAATGGGACAAAACACATTTAACAAATATCTCACTTAGCAACAGAAATTGTGGGCTCAATTGTGGCCGTTAAGTCGAGGACAACCTGCATATTATAAATGCATAAGGAAGACTGCCAATTTTTGGCGTATTGTGTTGCATAAAATGTAACAAAAGTCTTTATGCATTCAGAACTATTGTCTTTATTTACCTCTTGCACTTCCATTCTATCTTTCTTTCTCTGATATTCAGTATCACAAAGCCCCACTGCAGAGATTTTGCCTGCAGCCCATCAAATCTTGGATCTGTTCTCCCAACCCCTCCAAAACCTACTGCCAAAAAATCATCTTTAACATAATTAAAGGAGGAAAATATTAAATATATGGAGGGGAGGGGAGGAAGCAGTGATATTAATAGGAGTTTTGTTCTGTTTTAAGCCGACTTTGATTTTTGCCATGGCCAGTTGTCTGTGAATGTGCTGGAAATTATAGGTTCAGTGCATCTGAAGGGCACCAAATTGGGGAAGTTCTCCTGAAAGGAGTGTGTGTGTGTGTGTGTGTGTGTGTGTGTGTACAGATATTATATATGCTTCTATGACTAATACTATGACTATGACAATTCTCAGAAAGAAGGGCTGTTGTGGTTTTACCGGTGGCTGAGTCTAGAGAAGACTTGGACGAGAGTCCTGCATCCAATGCAGAGGTGGGGCCAGGATCATCTGGGAGTGAGGCGCTGTCTCCGGAGCCTCTGACATCTGGCAGTAGTGAGGCAGAGGACCCAGGGAAGCCTGCTCCCAGTGCGTGTGTGCGCAGAGCTGCTAGAAGGCAAGAGCAGCTGAAACCAAAGGGGTAATTCAGGAGTAAGGCTGGGAGGTGATTGCCCCTTCCATCAGGTATAATGTCAAGTTAGGGTCAAGCCCGAAATTGACATATAAAAGACCAGCAAAGATGACAAAACCTTTGCAAGAAGCAAAGTAATTCGTCCAGTTCAGATTCATTCTTGAAGCTCTTTGTACTTCGGTTGGTTTTTTTTCTAGTTCATTTGATACTTCTGTTATTGGCAGCACTTCACAGAAAAGAAAGGTGGGTGCTTATCTGAAGGGACTGTTTGAGATTAATTCTGGCTGGGAATGAAAACAATTCCCAGCGTTGCAATGAAATAAGTCTTGTTTTTAAAATAAGAGTGTGCTTAGTTACAGTCTAGGAAGCCTTGGTCAGAACAAACAATTGGGAATATAGGCAGAATTGGTGCTATTGTCTATCAAACCTAGCCCCACATGCGACAGAGTTGTTGAAAGAAGTAGAGAGAAGTATATACAGCTGTCTTCCAATCCTGAAAATCAAGTTCTGGCCACCAAATGTTCTCTGGCAACTAACCTATTTTCTTTTATAAACTCGGAGAAGCAAATGTACTTTTTTCTTTTTCCATTTTAGAGGAACATACATTCACCACCTTGATCAAAGCAAGCTTTCATTTGAAAGCAGTCTTTCACTTCCTAGCCCTGACTACCCAAAACCCTATTTCAGTGGTCAGTTCTGGAGATGGGTTGCCTACGGCTTCAATGGACACCATGCTTGCTATGTGATTAAAGAAGTTTCAAAGATTACAAAATCATCAAAGTCCGAATGTCCTGGTTTTATGTACAAGCAAAAGCAAAGAGAAGGAGAGCAGATAAGGGCAGGAATTTGACCTAATAAAACAAATCAACAATGGTGAACAAGTCTGGGCTTGCTAGCTAAAGGCCACAAATAAAGCATTTCTGATTGGACCTACATTTCATGGGAAAGGGATTATTCTTTTTAGTTGTGAAGCATTTTTTTTAACCACGTCCAAGGCAGCTTAGAAAGATTAAGAGAAAAGAGCCATTCATTCAGCCTTATTATCTAGAAGTTTCAAAACAAAAGAAAAAAAAAAGGGGGTATAGCTAGGCTAGGCATCCAAATTGCACTAGAGGTCACGCCATGATCTAACTGGGACTTAGGATACCTTTGACAAAGAAGTGCATGCTGGCAAGTTCAGCACTTGCTAGGACTTCAGATTTTCTATGGGTTGCAGCTATTAACCCTATCATCAGGAGTTACACCTTGTTACTACTGTACAAAAGCAATGATCTTCCAGTTATTTCAGAATTACAACTCCCAGGTACCCCAGATATCCTAGCCAAAGATGAAGAAAGCTGGAAGATCAGTGCAATGATATCTGTAGGGTTAATGATCTCCTCGGTTTTCCATTAGAATGCTTTTAAAAACCACGCAGATGGGTCTCTGCAGCCTGCTTTCCTAATCACAGCCTCCTCTTTTCACACATATAGAACAGCAGGAGATGTCATTCAATCTATGTTTTTATTTTGCTGGCACAGAAACACAGCAACAAACCGGCCAGCTCTCTCTTGCTTTTGATGCCGGCCATAGAAGAATAAATGTCCCTTCTTCTATGTCCAGCACAGACTGCTCCTTTCATTCTCTGCCAACCTATCTGGTAGAAGTCTAAATGTTTATCTGGCTATGAGGGGAGTCTCCTTTTTGGGCAGCATGGCTACAGAGACTACCAATATCTTAATAGTTCAATAAAATTGATATGAAAATAACATTTATAGGATGATTGATACACTATACTATATTGAAGGATGTAATTTTAAAAAGTGAAGGTAAAGGTTCCCCTCGCACATACGTGCTAGTTGTTTACGGCTCTAGGGGGCGGTGCTCATCTCCGTTAAAAAGCCGAAGAGCCAGCGCTATCCGAAGATGTCTCCGTGGTCATGTGGCCAGCATGATTAAATGCTGAAAGCGCATGGAACGCTGCTACCTTCCACCAAAGTAGGCCCTATTTTTCTACTTTCATTTTTACATGCTTCCAAACTGCTGGGTTGGCAGAAACTGGGACAAGTAATGGGAGCTCACTCTGTTACACGGGGCTAGGGATTCGAACTGCCAAAATGCCAGCCTTTCTGATCTGAGGGATGTAGTTAAGAATGTGTAATTCAGAGATATATTTTTGGGGACCAAATACAGGTAGTCCTTGATTTACAACAGTTCATTTAGTGACCATTCAAAGTTACAATGGCACTGAAAAAAAGGGGAGTTATGACCATTTTTCACAATTGACCATTGCAGCATTCACATGATATAGATTTGGATGCTTGACAACTAACTCACAATTATGATGGTCACAGTTCCCCGGGGTCACATGATCCTTTTGTGACCTTCTGACAAGCGAAGTCAATGGGGAAGCCAGATTCACTTAACAACCGTGCCACTAATTTAACAAGTGCAGCGATTCACTTAAGAAATGTAGCGAGAAAAGTTGTAAAATCGGGCAAAGCTCACTTAATGAATGTCTCACTCACCAACCTGAATTTTGGGGGTCAATGGTGGTCGTAACTTGAGGACTTCCTGTAAGACATTCAGGTTACAGTGTCCTCAATCACACACACAAAATTCTGCATTGAGCATGGCTATCTATAGAGGCGCCAGTATTGGCATCCTGTTATTTCTCCCTCCTGCAAACGAAAGCTGTGTTTCCAAGTTCCACTTCAGGACAGATGCCTGCAGGTGAGTAATCTGCTCATGTGACAAGCTCTGAAATGCTCCAACATTCAACTTTGCTGAGAGTGAGTTTTCCAATAGGATTAGAGAGCAAGGTTATAAAGAAATGAGCCTCTTTGATCCACCAGAGTACGAAACCTCCCAGGAACCTTAACACCTCCCAAGGACAATGTGGCTATTTAGCAGCCTGCAAGGAAATTTAAATGAAGTTTGTGGGTTTGGGGTTTTCCCTTTGTACATTTGTTTCTCCTGCACTGCTCAAGGTGCCAGCGCTGCACCATGCTTTCTATGTTGGCTCCCTTGAAAGAGAACTTCACAGAACTCCTAACAAGTATGCACAGAGTTGACCATACTAATTAATATTCAAAGCAATCTGCTAACCACTCCATTTCTTTCTTCTATCAAGAGCCTATCTCTTAGTTAGATACTGATAAACCATAAGCTAATAATTAATCTCTTCTGTGGGGAACATTCACTTTGATTTACTTATGCTTTTCACGACAGCAGGGTTTTTTTTAAGTTTGATTCTCTGTCTTTATTGAATTCTCTTCAAATACTTTTCCATCTACATAAGCCTTGCAGGAAGATACAGTAGAAGGATGGACTGAAATAACGTTTAAAAACAAAAAAGACAGTAATCTTGAAATAATTTCTATGCTCGTGTCTGAAAGCTAATTATTCTGAGCTGTTATTCATTTATTAGATGTTTTGTTTTATACTGAGCAAAATCAAAATTAGATATCACAGCAATATGCACCATTCATACAATACTATAGTATCATACAATACTAAGTTCTATGTACTTTTAAGAGTATGACTTCAATTTCTTATTTTAAAAAATGTGATGATTACGATCTTTCCCCCCTCTTCTCACTGTACAGACATTACTCTACTTACAAACAGATTACGCTCTGAGAGGCTGTTCACAAGCCTGTTTTGTTCACAAGTCCAAACTAGTGTAAAAAAAGATGTGCAGTAGAGTTCTTACCTTACATAAGTGACAGCAACATGGTAACGCCTGATAGTTATGGTGATGGTATTGCTTCATCCTTTGAAGTTGATGCAGCAGGTTTCTCTACTTTCCAGCAGTGAATTTTGAATAGTGGTCTTCCTCTTTTCTTCATAGATGACACTGTAGCAGCATATCGCATGATGGGCAGGCATTTTGGTGAAGTGCTCAATATTAGGGTTCTTCATCTTGAACAATGACAGCACTTTTCCCATCAAGCTGAATCGCTCAAGCTTGGTCTGGGACTACTTCAATACTTCCATCTCTTCTTCTCCTTCTCCTTTTTTTTTTTTTTTTTTTTGCTGACTTTCCATGAGGTTGAATTAGATAAAGTTTGGAGAAGACGGAAGGGATTGGCTTCCTACATGCTGCGTACAGATGTGGCACATTGGAAACTAACCTTTTCCCACCTTTTCTTGACCTCTGGGACTTTCTAAGATGGACTTGTGGACTGGTTTATTCATATCAGTGAATGTTCACAACTCAAAAGTTTGTAAGTAGAGTAATATCTATATCTCTTTGCATATATTTAGTTACTCTTAATTGTGCTTCTTTGATCACTTGCTATCTTACTAATAGCAAGAATGACTTTTACTTCTCTTCCTAGCTCAATCAAAATCATGTCAGCCCTTTTGCTGCCATGTCACAATGGTAGCTTATAATCAGATTCTTAAAAATATTACCAAGAATTTTCAGAATTTTGCTTCCTAATTAGGTGCATTTATCCAACTGTACAACTTACCTCTACAGTGTGGGCCTTCATCTGCACCATCTATGCAGTCACGTTCGCCATTGCAAAGCTTGGTCATGGGAATGCAAAGTTCAGTCCCCAGGCAGTTGTACTCATTTGGATGGCACCTTGACACCTTGCTATGTGGACCTGGAAAATAGGAAGAGTCATTGCCATTATGAGGGTCTCCAAGGATCCCAGCACAAATATTTTAATCTATAGAAAATCCTAGAAAAAGGAATGGAGCCTCATGTATAGGGATGGTGCTTAGACACATACTGCACGTTCCTTTATATCTAGAAAGTAGAATGCATTAGCTCATATAATTGCTAAGGAAATGAATGTGGGAATACAACAGGCATAATGCTAGTCTTCACTCAAGTGACCTTGGTGAAATGCACGCACAACTGTTTTAGTAAATAGCTAGGGTTTTTTAATTCTATTCCTGGTAAATGTTGGTTTAAAGCACATATTTGAGTACGCCTTTTCAGTCTTAAAATTAATTTGAATTCACCTAGGAAATTTTTCAAGTAGTTTGGAGTGCAAAGGATTTCAAAGGATTGAAACCATGCTGACTTATGGTAGCTGCAGTCCAAAATATCTGGAGGACACAAAGCCACCTACTGCTGACCCAGATCTTTTTTCCGCAAGGCTATGAAACCTTAGATTGTGTTTCCAAGGGAAACATACTAAGTGAATTAGTTTGAGTAACTCTGTATTAAAGATTAATTAAGCCAAATTCTTTTATGGCTCAGGTTAGAAGCCTTGGTGGGTACTGATCTATCAGTCAAAGTATTCTGCTATGCAGAATAGTCCTTCCATCAGCCACTTAATCATTGCTGGCATGAAGAACCTTAACAAACTACTTTACTTATTTTAAAAGCTAATAAATGAGGTAATTAATTTCATGTGACAGGTTTGTGATACACCCCAAAGGGTTGCATTAGACAGGAATTGTTAACATTATAAAAAAGCGCTTTAAAAGTTGCTGTTCTTTTGCCCATAAATATATGGCCTCTCTAATTGAGTTGGCTACAATCCAAAAATAAATACAATTGAAAAAGGAAGAATTGAGAAGAAGGTCTGAACTGACCTTCTAAAGAGCTAAGCAGGGATGATATTTTAAGGGTAAAAACAACAGAAGATTCCATTTTTTAACTTAAAAAGAAGTCACATTCATTTTAATTTGATAGCAGAGAATGTTTGTGCTAAAACATCAGGATTGCTGCTATTATGCAATTATTATTAATATTAAATGGCAACTGTTTTTGTTATTACTGCTAGCAATTCTCTAACTGTGAGTATCAGCAACGGAAACCAGGATTATGGACAGCTGACCGTGGGCCAGTCAGTTTCTCTGAGACAATGGCAATTGCAAACCACTTCTGAAAAACCTTGCCAGGAAAACTGCAGGATCTCAAAATCAGACATGATTGGATGACTATATCTAAATTCAGCATAATTCAAAATTTTATAACCCTCCTAACATAAGCCACTCTATACTAATGTTTATAATTCTAATATCCACCAGCATTAATAAAGGCCACATTAACTGAGATTTAAAACAAAAGTTGTTTTGCATCTTCTTTTTCTTTGTCACAGAGTGAATAACCCTTTCTATGCTTTAACTTTGCAACCTTTGCAATCAAATACTGTTATGTCTGGAAGGATGGGTCCAAGAACGGAGACGAGACTCAGAAAGTGACCATAGCTCTTTATTAGTGACTTCTGATCTGAGTGAATGCTCCTAGCCACAGCAGCCCCTTTTATAGAGCTGGCTGCGGCTAAACGGCCAATGACAGTGGTTTGAGCTTGCCGCACTTGGTTCGCCCAATCACAGCAGCCCGTTTAGCAGCCAATCGGATCAGTCTGGAGTGACCAATCACGACCCGCTGTTAGCGGACCAATCCGCTTTGCAGGCTTTCAAGCCTGCTAGTCCGGAACAAATACCTTATCTGCTCTTCTCACTCGGTTACTTTTGTACAAGCAAGAATATTTCAAACTTGAGTTTTAAAAAATGTTGTAAGTATAATGTAACACCTATTAAACCACATATCGAATCTGTATCTTTAGCATGCAGCTTTATAATTTAGCGAAAAGTGACAGAAATTAAAGGCTAAGTCTAGTATAAACCATTGTGCACAGACTTAAGGTTGTAACAGGTAACATCTTTATTCTCCAGGTACTTTTGTTTGATAATATACCCCCCTGCTTGCAAAAAAAGAGAAACTCCATTACTGGTCCCCAAAATCTCTTTGTAAGTCTTTACTAAATAGGAAAATTTCCAAAGCTAAATATTTCAGAATATAGAGTTTAACTTCGCCCAACTCTGTACAATAATGCTAAGCCATCATCCTTAATGGAAGAGCTGCTCTACATTAGGCAAGAGATAGCCAAGCTGCTCTCTTCCAATAGAATTGTAGTCCAAAACATCTGAAGGACACCAGATTACCTTTTGCAAATCTAGGCAATGCCTAACTGCTTCAGCTACCTTCTTTCCCAAATATGCCAGTCCCTTTCATCAAGGACTTTTGCTTAGCCCTGAGCAATCAAACATATAATGCAATTCTGAGCCCTTTATTTACTGAAGATTTGGGGGGGATCAGAATCCTATGGTAACTTATGTATTATCTCTATTAGCAACACAATCCTTATAAGGATGTTGTAAGAGACAACATTCCAAAAAGGAAAGGAGTTGAGGAGAGAAGAAAGCATGCAATTTTGGGCACTTCTGATCCCCTGCTGAAATGACAAGGAGAGGGATGGTAAAAAAAGCTGGTCATTCAAAAGATTTGTTCAAACAATCCTGCTTTCCTTCTTAGCTGCAGCCTCTTCAGTTGGGTTGCCTTTAGATGACAGTAAAGCTATCTGATGTATGGCTGATCAGTGGTTGATGCCTGTGTTAATAAATATTTATGCTTTGGCTAGAAAGCTCAGTAAATTTGTCAGCAGTCTAAAACCTTAATTAATAATTAGTGTCTGCATTTAAATTAATAGGTGCTTTCAAAAATCTGTTGGAACATTCAAGAAGAGGCTAAATGAGCAATAATGAGTTCATCCCAACCAGAGGCTCCATTGTTTGGAATATGCTTGAGATTTCTTGGTGTTTGCATGCCAAATGTATGTCAGCTTGACTTTATAAATCTAATGCAACTTGGATATCAACAATGATACCTCCAGCTTTCCTCTCCTGTTTCCTTTATCTCTAAATCTTGTCTGTAGTAACTCTTGCCTGTCATTGCTAACAGAGGACTAAGAGGTTCTCCATCTTCTGGAGCTTTTTAACTAGTCCTTTCTCACGCCACTATGGCACCATGCTGACGCCCCCTTATCTTTACAGGGTTAGAAGGCTTTCTCTTGAAATCCCCACCCCCTCAATGATTTTCTAGCGCTGGGGATAACAGCTCACTTTTCTAATATCAATATTAGCAATATCAATGATGGTGGCACATGAGATAAACTTCATAAATCAAGGTCCCTCTTTTTTCATACTTTACAATAACAGTTCTGTGCTGACCGAAATAAAATGCATTCAGTTATTGTTTTTCGAATGTTGGGTTTTACTTAGTTTATTAATGTCATCTGCTCTTCATCCAAGCTCTCTACGTTGATTTAGAATGCTAGCAACTATAATCCCACACACGTTTAGAGAGCATCAAATTGGGAAAAATATGTGTGTGCTATATAGTAAGCACAGAATCGTGCTAAGTAAAATATACAATCCACATTTTTTTCCCAGAAATCTAAATTGCAGTTAGCAAGTCAACTAAACTGCCTTATTTTGTTAATAGATCAAATTTTGGTGAAGGGCAAGGAAAATGGAATATAATCATTTGAGTTATGAACTTCAACAGGGCACCATTTCTCCCTTAATAAGTAGCATATTCGGCAGTATTTTACAGTAACTGTCCACAGAATTGAAGCTTCTTTTTTAAAGTTTTATAGTCGACCAAGTGTAATTATTATTGGTTATACTTGATAAGTGCTCCAGTGAGCAATCTACTGGCACAGAATTGTATAGCATTTGCTACTAAAACTCCTAAGAAAATTGCATTTGTTCATTTTGCAACCAGAAAATACTAAAAATATTATAGCTGCTTTGAGCTTATGTAAGTTCTTCCATTAGACACCAAATAGCAATATAGAAAAACTAACAATATTTGAATATTTGTATTGATTCAGTTCTCAAATTTAGAGGCAAACTGAGATCAACTGGAATTTGTCTGCTGTCTTACTACAGTCAGTGTCTCATTCGAGAGGCACATCTATACAAAAGACACTTAACATCCGGCCTCTGTCAAATATTTCACAATGATTGCCCCATTTTGAAATATTGCCCTGGAGAAATTTGGCAGCTATCCCAGAGGCCAAATCCGTTTTCTTGTTATAATCAGAAATTAATTGTACTGGGCCAAAAGATCGGTAATTTGTTGGGTCCCACTTTTCTTGCAGCTATAAACAAGGATCCAGTTGGGTCAGCCTGAAAGCTCAACTAGCCCAAGATCCTGCTTCTCACAGGAGCCACCTAGATGGTTTTTTTTGTTTTTTTTGGTAAATTCCACAAGCAGAACAAGACTATAACAGCACCTTCCCTTTCTCTTACTTCAGTCGTGACATCAAGAGCCTATCCTTCTGAACCTGACAATCCCAAATACCATCATGACTCAGGCATTGATATCTTTCTCCACTATGCATCTGCATCATCTCTTTTTAAGGCTAAGGGGTAGGGGGTGTCAGTCCTTTCCATCTTGCTGGAACAAATTCCAATCCTTTGTTATCTACTGCGGAAAATAGTGCTCAGCTTTATCTGCCCTGAATCTTGCTCCATTCAGTTTACTGGATAGCCTTGGGGGATAAAATTATAAAGTGGAAATAACCCGTCATCCTATCAAATTTCTCGATAACATGCATCATTTTATCCGTACTTTGTATCTTCCTTTTTCCTAATGCTAAAAAGCTTGACATCCCATTCTTCATGGGAAGTTACTCCAGCCCCTAAAATCATTTCAGTTGCTTTTTTACTATGTCTATTCCAGTTTTCAGTATTCTTTTCCAAGTGTATCACACATTTGTATAAAGGTGGCTTTAGTTTCAATTTCTTTCCTGATTATTCTAAGATTTTTTTTTAATCCATGGATTTTTCTTCAGTAGAACTTTTCTCTTATATCTTTAATACTTTTTAATGGTGATTTCTATTAGTTATAGAAACCTATTGGCCATAGCCATTAAACTATCCAGCCTATAATTTCCTGGATAGTCCCTAGAACTTTCTGAGAAATAATATGATGATTTGACTATTTGTAATTTTATAAAAAGACTGGAATTTTGTTTCTTAATACTACTTTTTATGCCCAAGTCCGTTTTGAAAAAGTCAGTTATATTTGTGCCACATTTTCTGTGACAGATACAAAGAAGTCATTCAGCATCTCTTCAATCACTTAGGATATTTTTAACAGTCTCCACAGCCAACCTCTTGTGAAATAGTTTCTTGTTTCATGCACACACACAAGCATTTATATTTCCTCTTTTTTCCCTTATTCTACAGAATTTATTCAGCTTATAAAAATAACTATAATGACCACAAATACATCTTGGTAACAATACCAAAGTATCCACAGAAACATATTAAACAAATCCAAATCATCTACTAAAATATATTAAGCCTGACCATCAATCAAAAAAGTCTTTTAAGAAAGCTTGAAAAATCCCCTTTTCCCTGATTTGTATTAATGAAAATACAGAGGAATATCTTTTTTAAAAATAAAGAAGAATTCATAAGAGAAAAGGCCTTTCTTCTTGTATCCGAAAATTCCATCTGGGGATTCACCATCAACCATTCTAACTTGAATTTTCATAGTTGAAAAACATTGCTATTTTTTCCCCTCTCCCTGGAAGATCTCTCTATTATGACTTCATCTTACTCCAAAGTCTCATTCCAACTTATCTCACAAGTTTGTTGTAGGCAAAAACTGAGGAGTCCTATGTCCACTATGTTAAGATTGAAAGGTGAAAGGTGAGACATAAACCTTAATGAATTAACTCACAGTCCCAAAGCTCACACAGAGCAGGGGAATCAGTGGATTTAAATTATTTTGTCCCATTCTTGGCTTAATTATGAAGGTTATAACTTAGTTAGCAGGCAACTACAGATAACCCTTGACTGATGACCATAACTGAGCCTAGAATTTACATTGCTAAATGAGAAATTTGTCAAATGAGTTTTGCCCCATTTTACGACTTTTCTTGGCACATTTGTTAAGTGAATCACCGCAACTGTTAAATTAGTAAATCCCTGGGACACTGCAACCATCATGAATATGAACCAGTTGCCCAAGCATCCAAATGTAAATCATGTGGCTATAGGGAGGATGCAACAGTCATAAGTGTGAAAAATGGTCATAAGTCACTTTTTTCCAGTGCCGTTGTGACTTTGAATGTCACTAGATGAATTGTTGTAAGTCAAGGACTATTTGCACTGGGCTGTGAATGGGAATAAAAGTCCCTTTTTCAGTGTCACTGAACTTTGAACGGTCACTAAATGAACTGTTGTAAATTGAGGACTACCTGTATTTGATGCACAACATGCATCCATGGTTTATTTTCAACCATTCCTGAATTTCCCACTATCTACTGAACGCCTGCTGGCTATTCTAAAGACCCACTTCCATTGGCATTTCTCACAAATCAAAACAATGTTGAGGCTTTTCCACTGCCAAGGGACATTTTCTGGCTTTTATAAAGAAGTCCAAACTTTAACATGTCCTATTAATGCTTGTGGAGCAGCAGGGAAGGCATTTTGACCAACCCTACTATACTTAATATGGGAAAAAGAATATGGCTCAATGACTGAGCACATACTTTATACCACAGGTCTCCAAAGTTGGCAACTTTCAGACTGGTGGACTTCAACTCCCAGAATTCTGGAAGTTGAAGTCTACCAGTCTTAAAGTTGCCAAGTTTGGGGGACCCTGCTTTATAGGCAGAAAGCCAAAGATTCAGACTCTAGAAACTTCACTTAAGAGAATTAATACTCCATATGATGTAAAATTCTCTGCTGGAGAAATTTTCTACTCATCAGATTATAATCAGACAATTTTTAAGGACTCTTCAATTAGGAGTGCTGCCATCCTAAGAAGCCAGTGGTTTCTACAGGAGGAAGCCAAAAAAAAAAGGGGGGGGGAGAGAAGAAGAGGAAGGGAAACTTGTCAGAAAAGTGAAGTGGGGAAAGGCTTTCTCAGCCAATTTTGCCTAAAACCCAATGAGGAAGAGTTGTCCACAAATAAAACTTGCACAAAAACGTGAGCAATAAATGACATTTTCCGAAGTGGAGAATTCTTACAAAACTTCTGGGTGAGCTGTTTGTTTTTCAATGTCCCCAAAGCTGTAAGAAGTATGCCATGCATTTTGCAGCCTCAGAAAAAAGTGAATGGAAAGCAATCCAGGTCACCAAATCAAAATCATTATAAAAATAATCACTAGGGAAAAGAAGAGGAAGTAAAGATACATACATATATCTGGTGATTCATCAGAGCCATCTGGACAGTCCTTCTCTCCATCACATCTCCATCCCTTGGATATACATGTGATCTGATCTTTACATGCAAATTGTTTGGGGCTACATGTCTTCGGTGCTGGTTAAAGAAAGGCAAGAAACAAAAGAAAGCATAAAAAATTAGATTCTTCTGTAAAACACAGAGGTCATTTCTAGCCTTATGATTCTATCTTCTGTGTCCCAATTTAAAAGGCTGGCTACTTAAAAAGCAACCAGTTTTGACAGTGCCATTGGGCTCATACATATTCATGATACTTCAGGAAAGGGCACTCTTAAAATGAAAGGTATTCATCAAAGCAAAGCAGGAGCAAAATACGGAACAGATTTTAAGCATCATTTAATTTGAATAAATCTCTCAGGAATTCACAATTTATACATGAAAGGCTTAAATAAAGACACAAGCCAGAAACCATAGTTTTAAATTAGGTAGTTTTTGCACTGAAAAAAAAACTGTAAGAATCTCAAATTTGATTTTTACAAAAACTACCATGGTGATTCGGGGGAACCTACTAAAATTACACCTTAAGAATGCAGATTGTTAGGGGAGAAGACCACATTTCAAATCTGATTTTAATAGCCTTAAGGCCAGCCATTATTCACTTTGACTCAACCAGAGGATAGCCATACCTCACAAAAGAGAGAGACAGAGACAGAGAGACAGAGACTGATATATATCAGTCGTTACCATATATATCAGCCCTGAGATAGAGACAGAGATAGAGAGATGTGTACACACACACACACACACACACACACCCTTTGAAGTAGACCATGTCAGGAAGCAGCTCTCCCAAAGTGGAGTTCTACCTTATTAATATAGTCTACAACAACATCATTCTGAATAACATTGCTCCTTCCCTCCCTCTTATACTGATAATCAAGGTAGGCAACCGAGTTTTTCTTAAGGCTGTCCTATTTTCTAGGGTCCAGTTTTACTAGCCGTCTTCATATATATTTTATCCAAGGTCATCACTGTACACCACTTCACTTGGTAGTTAATTACTTCACTGCTGGGTTATTTCCAACAAATTATTGCTCCTCGCTGAGCTGGCTGATGGTAACTCTGCCACTTCCATTACAGTTACTGATTAAGATAGTAAATTTATTTCTAAAGCAGTTTGCTTTATTACTATGGATATATGCTGGTCTACTACAATGAATATTTTCATTGTTTGGTCTTGTTATATATCATTCTGACAGATTCAGTATTATACAAATGTAATAATTAAACAAATCAACAGCTCATACTTGCTATCAGAAGTACTCCAAGGTGGAGATTGATGGATTAAGAGGCCCAGAAACATAGTTGTTAGAAAAGATGGTACCTTTTTAAAGAAATCACTCTGCTGCTTAGTTGGCTTCCTAAAATCATGCATGTCTTCCTAGCAGTCTCTTTTTCTCAATCTTTGAGCTGCTATATTTCATATCAATTCCCATCTCCAGAAAACACCAGCAGGAATAGACCCCAGCTTGGAGAGCCACCAACAGACCTAGAATTACATAGCTTCTTTCAAATGGATGCTTAGTTGCTGAGCTTCATAACCAAATTTCCATACTTGTGCATGCACTGGCTTCTCTGATGACCCTCAATTAGATCATATCAGGCCAAAACATATGCTAAGGCAACAAGCCTAAGGTGAATTGGAAAGGGAAATATGTGACATGGTAAGGGACAAGGAAACCAAATGGAAAGAAAGGGAAGTGGGAAATAAATGAAAAGAGAGAGAGAGAGAGAGAGAGAGAGAGAGAGATGTGTATCGGCTAATCCAGAGGTCTCCAACCAGAGGTGGTATTCAGCAGGTTCTGACTAGTTCTGGAGAACCGATAGTGGAAATTTTGAATAGTTTGGAGAACCAGCAAATACCACCTCTGGCTGTCCCCACCCCCATCTATTCTCTGTCTCAGTGGTGGGATTCAAAATTTTTTACTACCGGTTCTGTGGGCATGGCTTGGTGAGTGTGGCAGGGGAGGGATACTGTAAAATCTCCAGTCAGAGGTGGGATTTGCCGGTTCTCCAAATTACTCAAAATTTCCGCTACCGGTTCTCCAGAACTGGTCAGAACCTGCTGAATACCACCTCTGCTCTGCCTCCTGAGTCCCAACTGATTGGCTGGGTCTTCTTTTGTTGGCCTGCACAGGAGAACAGAACTGGAAAGCAGGTTAGTGGGGTGGAGAAGGAATGGGGATTTTGCAGTATCCTTTCCCTGGAATGGAATGGGAATGGAGAGTTTACAGTATCCTGCCATGCCCACCAAGCCACACTCACAGAACCTGTATAATAAAATTTGAATCCCACCACTGTTTCCGACCCCTTTGGTTGTGACCCAGCACTGATCCATGCCCCAGCAGGAACTGGCCGTGCAGTTAAGTAAAGCCCCATCCGCACACACATGGGATCCAGGCAGCGTGTGAAACCACACCCCTCCCAGTCCGCGGAAAAACTGCCCTACACAGAATCAGTCCCTTGTGCCAAAAGATTGTGAGCCACTGAGCTAATAGAGAGCATGTGTACATGGACAGATGCACCACCTACAAATGTGATAATGTGATAAAGACGGTCAAGGGATAGTGATTCTTTCAATTAAAAAAACAATTCTTTCTTTCTTTCTGGATTCTGAAGAGACAAAACAAGGGAAAAGTTGCGTGACACGGTGATGATCTTACAAGAGCAAGGAAAGCAGCATGAGATTAACGTGGCCGTGTTCACTGCTAGCCAGCCGAGGGTTCCCTAAGAGATTATCTCTGATGCGAATCAGTCCTGGATGGGGAAAAGAGTGCTTGCCTGCCTTCACTGCAAGCAAGCTTCAGATGCAATTATTTCTGCATGGAACACTTGCTCTCTGCAAACAAAGCATACATTTGGCTAAAGGATGTCTTTCAGAAAGCTGACCATCCCCTCAAACTGTTTGCCCTTTGAAAGAGAAAAACTCTTTCCAAATGAAGAGGTAAAACAGCACGCAAGCATTAAGAATGTTTGTCACATAATTCTGTTCCATTCAATGCTAAATACCAATAAGCAATGAGGTTCTGTTAGGAGACCATTCTCAAAGAAAGCTCTCAGCCATCCTGATAAAGGCAGTGATTGGGAGGAAGGTGAAAGAGAAGGCCATTGACTCTTTATCCCAGAGAAAGGTTTGAGAGGCAAGGTTTGATGTCTAGCAAGAGAATGAGGAGTTAAGATTCTTACACACATAGCTACTCTGTGTAAAACACTTCTTCCTGCTTGTCTAGGCAGAGTGGGAAAGAAAACTTAGCAATCCAGAGGTGGTCTTCAGCAGGTTCCGACCAATTCTGCAGAACTGGTAACAGAAATTTTGAGTAGTTCAGGGGACTTCCGGTTTGCAAGCTTTTGGCGGCGGCAGGGATTCGCGACCGCGCAATCCCTGCTGCGTTCGCCGCCAAGGTTCCCCCGATCCATCTGGATTTGGGGGATATAGCTGTCCCATAGAGGCAGCTGAAGACAGGGGGGATCCAGCAAGGGGTTTGGGGGTGTAGCAAACCCCCTCCCTAGCCGGCTAAACCCCCTTTTCCCGAGGCGGAGGAACAGCGGTCAGCAGTGGCCGCCACGAAGAAAGCTGCAGCCAGGTAAGCAGGTGCAGGAGGGAGAAAGCTAGAAGAAAAGTGAAAGCTGCTTCTAACCAGGACAAGACAGGAGAAAGTGACTTGGAACCTGGAAGGCTGCTAAGTATATATTGTTCCTTGTGAGAGTTATATGCTGTGAATACTCTAAAAGGGAAAGTTTTTTCCTTGTTCTACTCTCCTTCCTAAAGTGACAGCGGGGGGGGGGGGGGGGGGGGGAAAGAAAAAACCTTTTGGCTGTGAGTGGGAAGGGAGAGTGAAAAAAATAAGAGCCAAATTTGAAAATAAGGAGAAGATTGCCTAGAATTGCAAAGAGTTTAAAAACTTCCAAAAAATATATTTGAAAAGGATTTGTGACTACTTTAACCCCAGAAAGAGAAAGTGAAAAAGAAGAAGGTATCTAAAAGAAACAGTCTGTTTGGATTGTTTGGTGATTTTGGAACCTTTAGAAATTACTTCTGATTAAATCATCTGGGTGGTTGTTTGGGAAAACTTTTTCTCTACACAATGGCATCATCTATGGATGAATTGAAACTTATATATCAAAAATATGAAAGAGAAAAACAAGGAGGGGAAGATGGTCTTGGCACTATTTTTCAATACTTAGAAATGGCGGTTTATATTTATGTGAAGCAGAATGAGGATGATGGGGACAAAGAAGAAGGAGGAGCCATCTTTGATGAACAAATGACTTTGACTGGAGAAGGGAAAAAGCAAGAGAAAAAGGAAAAAAGGTTTTTGAGATCTGGAAAAACAGCCCCAAAAGAGAAGAATAAGATGAAAAGGGGACATTGTGTTAAGAAACAACAGAAAGGGGGAAAGCAGAACAAAAGGGAAGTGGAGAGACAAGGGGTTAAAGAGGACAAGGAGAAGAAGAAGGAAGGGAGAAAGGAAGGGATGAGAAGTCCTAATGGTGGGGAGCAAGATGTTAAGAAGCAAAAGTTTTTTTAGAGATAATAGATACATTTTATTGTTAAAGGGATTCTAGAAAGGTACATAAGACTGCATTCTTATACTTGTATTTAGAAGTAATCATAGAAAATTAGAAATAATATGTAACTTAAAATGTGATAAAATATTTAACATAAATTAGTGAAATTTTTGGTTAAGAAAAGGGAGTACTGTAATGAAACATGATTTAAGATTGTGATGTGGGGGGGGTAATAATCTTTGGAAAGCATAAGTGTTCCCACAAAGGCATGATATCTTATTGAAATGGATAAAATGTTCAAGATATAAATGATTGTTAATATTAATGATTAGCAAAATCTTCGTGAAATGAGATTTGAAGTAGAAGAAGGAGGAACATTTTAATGAAATATAGCTATAATATGTGATGTGGGGGGAGGGGGGAATAATTATGGAAAATAGGGCTCCCATAAAAATATGTGATTTAATTGAAAAGCAATGAGTTAAATGTTTAAGATATGAATGAATATCAATACTAATGAATAGATCTGTATTATTTTTGATAATATAGTATAATTTTAAAATGTACCAGACGGAATCCCAATGTATGTTATGTGCTTTATATTAAATATTATAAATATAGGGGAAAGAGATAAAGGCATCATACTCCATATAGTGTACAGGAGAAATACTTCTTTTTTTTAAAGAAGAAAAATAAATGGTTGGCTGGAATAGAACAGACAATGAATAATAAATATTATGATATGAATTGAGAGGAGATAAATAAAATAAAATTGAGAAAAGTTAAAGGAGAGAAGAAGTTATATAGAAAATTGAAAATTTTAATAAGATATGAAATGGTATGTAAAATGAATATGAATTTGAATTTGTGTCTGTATCAAGAGTTTTAACCCGGGACTAAGCAACTTTCAGAAAAGAGATTTTTTATGCTTTTATGTTTTATGTTTATGTCTATTTATGTATTGTTTGTTTTGAAAATAAAACTTGTTAAAAAAGAAAAAAGAAATTTTGAGTAGTTCAGAGAACTGGCAAATACCCCCTGTGACTGGGCTCACCCCCATCTGCCTCCCATGTCCCAGCTGATTTGGTTACCCTGCACAGAAGAACAGAGCTGGAAAGCAGGTTAGTGGGGTGGGGAGGGAAGGGAAGGGGATTTTGCAGTACCCTTCCCCTGCCACTCCCACCAAGCCACTCCCACCAAGCCACACCACACCCACCGAGCCACATCCACAGAACTGGTGGTAAAAAACTTTGAATCCCACCACTGTCGCAGCACATTAAACAACTGAGTTTTCCAGGCACCTAGTTTGTCCAGGCTGAGTGGGAAAAACAATGTGTGATATTAATGACTGGGCTGTAAGAATTGCATTTTAAGAAATTGCAGCTGTAATTATATTGGAACTACCTGAACTTAAGGACCTAATTAATAACTTATATTGATTTCCTTAACATAAGATAATAATCCTGCAATATTGCGACTGATGGTTCCAAATTTATCCCATATTTCTCTGTGTGGGATACACCTATTTAATTCATAAGGACTCTGGATATTATGGGTAGTCCTTGACTTACGGCAGTTCATTTAGCGACCATTCAAAATTACAGCAGCACTGGAAAAAGTGACTCATGGCCATTTTTCACACAGCCATCGCATCGTCCCCATGGTCACATGATCAAAATTCAGAAGCTTGGCAGCTGACTCATATTTATGACGTTTGTAGTATCCAGGGGTCATGGGATCCCTTTTTGTGACCCTTCTGACAAGTAAAGTCAATTGGGGAAGCCAGATTCAGTTAACCACCATGTTACTAACTTTAACAACTGCAGTGATTCGCTTAAGAACTATGGCAAGAAAGGCTATAAAATGGGGCAAAACTCATTTAACAAATGTCTCACTGAAGCAGCACAAATTTTGGGCTCAATTGTGCTAGTAAGTCGAGCACTAACTGTACTTGAAATCTAGTATCTGAAGCACATGCATGACAGTGAGATTAGGCATTATCTGATGCCTCTCTATCTGTGTACCATATTAACAATTATTAAGGAGTGTGGTTAGATCATGGGGGGGAAATCCTCTTTAAGTACTTTTGCCATTCATACTTTTGCCATTCACACTAAAGCAGAAATAACTTGCTATTATCCCCTCTTCAGTTTCCTGAGTAAACAACAAAACCAAAGTTATTGTTAATTATAATTACATTTTTTTCTGCTACTCTTACATTAAAAAACCCCCAATGTATTCCTTGGGGATTTCAATTTTACTTCAATTATATTATTCAGGGAATATTCCTGAATTTGTGATAACCAAAGTAATGAGGAAGCTCTATTTTATTGGAAGCTTTAGTGGAGTCACGGCTGGAGAATCCTGTTCTTACTGGAACTGTTGTGAATCCTCAGCGTATCTTTGCTGAAATATTTAATTTTAAAAAGCACATGTGCATCATCAGAACTAGTTATTGCCTACTTTAAACACTCCCCTGGCTGGAGGGTCCCTTAAGGCATCCAGGGTTAATGTCCTCTTCCTAACTTGCAGATATAATTGTACCTCTGTCACTATGCATTACTTCAAACAGTCAGCTTCTTTTCCCCCTACACATGCAACTTGCAAACACATAAATGCCTACAATCATATGGTATCAATGTAAAATGTGACTAAGTTTCATGTTTCAAGCCTGCATTAGTACCAGCTCCAAATGTATCATGCAGAGGTTTTGAAACTGCATTTCAAGCTCAAACAGGGCACTACAAAGAATTCAGATCTGATAATGTTATGTACCCTACTAATAAATATCCTTTCCCAAAAACAATTTTGTTTGCTTTGTTTCTGCCATGGCAGAGTCCAGATTCTTTGACAGATTGATTGGTAGGATAGATAAGAGATGTAAAAGTTGAAAACACCTGAAATAGGACATTCATGTTCAAACAAAAGACCAAAGGCTGGAGAGAAATAGTGGTTGACATCATATGTTCCTCAAAGACTACCGCTAATTATTGACTGGTAAATGACCTAAACAGGCCTTGACTTGAGATCCAGCAAGCCACCAATAAACCTCCAGAAATTCACAATGTTCCTCTGTTACCCCTCTTCAGTATCTAATCCATCAGAAGTGCCTTTGTATTTCAACTGAACATCTAATATTCACAGAGAAAACTGTATCCCTGTCTCCAGTCTGCACTGCTTAAACGAGAGAAAAAATTCAATGATATAGTATATAGGCAGAGATCTACTGCAGAAAAAATAAGATTATTTTTTTTTAGGATATTTATGGTCCTGCTTGGTAAGCAAGCCATTAATTCACTCGGTCTCTTGTGCCATTTCAGTCAATTTGTCAGGGAAGATTCCTAAATGGTACAGTTGCTATCTGCTAATTGCTGCCCATCTTCTATGCCTCTGAGCTTTGCCAAATCACATGCATACAAAATAAATGGCAATCAAAGCCTCAAGGTCAATACCATTAAACCTAAGGGGCTCTGCCAAGAGCAATAAGAATGAAAAAGTATCACAGCATCCAAAGAATGAATGGATTTGGAAAAGGGCAGCAGGGGTGTGTGGTTTGGTTTTGTTTTTCCTTTGCTTTTGTTTTTGGTAAGCATCACACATTCCTAATCCTGAATCTAAAAGCACCAGGAATGAAACTGACAGATTCAATCATTCAAAGCATTATTGGTAGAAGGGTTCCCCCAAGCATGCTTAAGATGTAATAAAACAAATATATCACATCAAGGCCAAGGTAGAAACAATCCCCAGTTTTTTTAATGGGATCCCTTTCCAACGGAGAAGCACTGTCTCGGTCTATGAATGTTACAAAATCCCACTGTGCTCAGCCCTTGCTTATGTTGGAATTTTATCTTGCTTTTCATCCAGGAACATAAGGCACAGTACAGAGCTGTCCCTCTTCCAATTTTTCCACACAAAAATTACCCTGCGAGACAATGGTGGGATTCAACATTTTTTACAACCAGTTCTGTGGGCATGGCTTGGTGGGCATGGCAGGGGAAGGATATTGTAAAATCTCCATTTCCACCCCACTCTTAGGGGAAGGATATACTGCAAAATCCCCATTCTCTCCCCACCCCACTAACCTGCTTTCCAGCTCTCTTCTCCTGTGCAGGGCAACAAAAGAAGAGCCAGCTGATCAGCTGGGACTCTGGAGGCAGAGAATAGATGGGGGCAGAGCCAGTCAGAGGTGGTATTTGCCGGTTCTCCAAACTACTCAAAATTTCTGTTATCGGTTCTCCAGAACTGGTCAGAACCTGCTGAATACCACCTCTGCTGTGAGGTAAGTTGGGCTGAGGGACAGTTACTGGCTTAAAGACACCCAGATAGAAGTCTACAGCTGAGAGTAAATAGATTAACTTCCACTTCAGAGTCTTAATCACAAAAGCAGCAGCTGAATCAAGTTACATATACCCAGTAGCACTGTGAAATACATTTTGTGAAATCCTTATGCAAACAATTGCTGGTCTCTTGCCGGTCACATCTACCTGACCCACTAAAGCAGGGAGGCAAAGAATGTTGTGGGCGCCATCCTATAAGCAGTGGTGGGATTCAAAAATTTTTTACTACTGGTTCTGTGGGTGTGGCTAGGTGGGCATGGCTTTTTTTCAGCACACACACCCTGGTTTGGGGGCATTCTGGGCCTCAGAGAAGCCTCCTGGGGGGCAGTTTTGTTCCCAGAATGCTTCCCTGAGGCCCAGGAAAGAAAAAAACAGAGCCTGGAGAGGCGCACAGCATCTCTCCATGCTCCATTTTGGGGCCTTCTAGGCCTCCGGGAAGCCTCCTGGGGGGGCGTTTTTCTCCCAGGAAGTTTCCCTGCAGCCCAGGAAGGCAAAAAATGGAGCACGGGGGACTGTGCTCCCTCCCTTTTTTGCCTTCCTGGGCCTCAGGGAAGCCTCCTGGATGAAGCAGTAAGACAGCGAGGGTAATCCTGGCCCAGCTAATCATAGGAACAGCTGATTGTCAGGAGGAGGGAAAAAAGAAATAACTTAAGGAGTGACTGGGCAGGGAAGAACACAGACAGCGATGTCAGGCATGTGTGCGATGTTGCGCATGCGTGGTATGGACTGATTGGGTGGGGAGGGGAGGGCGACCATGTCAGGGTCATGGCCATCCAGAAGTTACTACCGGTTCGTTGACCCACGTCAAATCCTTTCTACTGGTTCATGTGTAGCGGTGCAAACCAACTGAATACCACCACTGCCCATAAGGAGATATATCTGGTGGGACCAAGAAGGGCCTTCTCTGTGGTGGCTCCCTCTCTCTGGAACATCATATCCCTGGAGATTAGACTGGCCCCACTCGAACACTCTTTCAAAAAGACCTGAAGATGTGGTTCTGCCAGTGGGCCTGGAGAACCCAGAGTGGGGTGGAGCCCATTAAATGATTAGTATGAATGTGTGGTTGTCGACGGAGCGGGGGGATTATTATTTTATTTTTCTTTCTTTTATATGGCATTTTTATATCCTTGTAAGCCATCTTGAGTCACCTGTGCGAATAGGCAGCAATATACATTTTCTAAATAAATAAATTCTTAAAGAGATAATGCCAAGCCGCCTGTAGAAAAATGAAGGTTCTCAACCGATGCCTACAACAGCATAGACAGTAGCTGCAGATCTGTTCAGGAAAATCATAGCACTCCCAAAGCTTGAGTTTGTTCTGCTGTTATGACAGATATGGTTTAACAAAACTATCCTATTGCTGACCCCCAGGACCTGCCACTCAGACACAAAAGGCATTCTGTTTCCCGCCACTGGCCTTCTCTTTTCTCCTGAATGTAAATCTTACCCTGACAACCTTGTCAAAAGGCTTCTGGAGAATCCCAAGCCTTGCCCTGGATTTACAGAGGCTGCCACAGAAGAGATATATCCTCGAAGGTTTCCAAAACAAAACCTCCGGCCAAATAACAGCATGGGGACTGAAGGTTTTCTGTTTCAAAAAAAAAAAAATACAAGAGTTTCCTTGCTTTCCCTACCTTTCAGGACTCATGTGTATGCTCCTAACACTACTGTTTCCACCTGCATCTGTTCCCAGATTTGTCTATTCAGGCTGCAGGTCAACCTACTTTTCGGTCCTTTTCCAAAAGGAGATAAAAGGCACTGAATGTAGCATTTTCTTCTTGCTGAAAAAGTATATGATCTTCCAGAAAACAAGCTTAATTAGTAGGGAGACAAACTCTGAAGAAAGTTCAGACATCCTTAGTGCCTGTTATCAACATGCAAAGTTTCCATCACGATATTTCCTCCAGTCTCTTCAATACCCACAAACTGTAAATCTCCTCCAGCAAATACACTTCTAGAAAAAATAGTAGCCTACTCAGAGGAGGAGGAGGAGGAGGAGGAGGAGGAGGAGGAGGAGGAGAAGAAGAAAAGAATCTGTAATAAATTAGCTGGTCCTAGAATAAATAACTGTTCTCCAAAAAAGCTATACAGGTAGTCCTCGACTTACGACCACAATTGAGCCCAACATTTTTGTTGCTAAGTGAGACATTTGTTAAGTGAATTTTGCCCCCTTTTTATGACCTTTCTTGTCTCAGTGGTTAAGTGAATCACGGCAGTTGATAAGTTAGTAACCCAGTTGTTAAGTGAATCTGGCTTCCCCATTGACTTTGCTTGTCAGAAGGTCACAAAAGGTGATTACATGATCTTGGGATATAGCAACGGTCATAAATATGAACCAGTTGCCAAGCATCTGAATTTTGCTCCCATGATCGTGGGGATGCTGGAACTGTGAAAAACGGTCGTGAGTCACTTTTTCCAGTGCCGTTGTAACTTTGAATGGTCACTAAGTGAACTGTTGTAAGTCAAGGACTACCTGTGCTTCCAGCCTTGGGAAGAGGATCTTGTGGGAAACAAAAGCTTCTACACTGCAGAGGACTTGATTCATTTCCTCCCAACACAAGCAAGTCCTGACACATTCTAAAGGAAATATAGCTTTCACTTGGGGTGGGGAGGGGGGAAGAGTTGTAGACCTGGATTCCTAGAAAGTAGCAAGATTATTTCCAGGAACCACACTCTTATGCTAATGAATGAAGGCTTAAGGGCCAGTTTAATGATCTGTCTGCTTTCATTCTGCAGAGGACTGAAACATATGCAGGGCTGGAAGCAGGAAAACAGTTATAAATAATAATGACATTACCCTGCTAGCAGAAACATGCTAGAAGAAAAACCAGACCTCAGGGGGATATCCATCCAATCTGATCAGCATTCTTAAGCAGTTACAGTACACTAAGAAGGTTGTGTTGTGTTATTTATTTCAAAGATATACACTGTTCCTCGAAGAACACTGAATAAAGTGCTCATAGGATTCATCTTCCAATAATTAACATGAGATTTTTTTTGTATCAGAGGACTTAATTTGTAGCCAACAAAGTAGCTTGCATACAGTACATCCAGTGGTGGTATTCAAATAAATTTATGACTAGTTCTGTGGCTGTGGCTTGGTGGGCATGGCGTGGCCTGGTGGGCATGGCTTGGTGAGCATAGCAGGGGAAGGATACTGTAAAATCCCCCATTCCCTCCCCACTCCTGGGGGAAGATTACTGCAAAATCCCACTCCCTCCCCACCCCACTAACCTGCTTTCCAGTTCCGTTCTCTTGTGCAGGGCAACAAAAGAAGACTCAGCCAATCAGCTGGGACTTGGGAGGCAGAGAATAGATGGGGCCCAGTCAGAGGTGGTATTTGCCAGTTCTCCTAACCACTCAAAATTTCCACTACTGTTTCTCCAGAACTGGTCAGAACCTGCTGAATACCACCTCTGAGCATATCGTGTTTGCATTAATATCTGAAAATGAGCAGGTCAGGATCCTGAGACCCAATCCAGGCATAGAATATACGCCCTCCCAAACGAGGGCTCCTGCCCTCAAATACTACACCAGATATTCACTAAACGTAAAGCAAACTGCTCACTTAGGAATGAAGAGCAGAAATGGAAGTTCCAAGTATTTATATCAAGCCAGGCTTCTATTACTAGACACTGTGTTATGTCCAGCAATGGGGATGGTTCTAATATATTTGCTTTCTTGTTATGGCTTGGAGATGGGAAGACAAATATAATATAAAAAGAAAATTCAAAGGAGATAGCCTTTACATTGGATGTCATTGCCTTCCAACTCCATCATTTGCAAGAAATACAAATGCAAGCCCTCCTATTACTCTTGATTTTCTCCCAAAATCCTCTCTTTTAAACTTTTTTAGCAGCCAAATGTATGCTTATATATTCGCGTATTATCTTTTCTTCTATCTAGCTTTTGTAAAATATGCAGACTTCTGAACATTTGCCAATGTGTTCCATAGATTCAGGGAGAGGAGAGGAAAACAGATCAACTAATCACATGCCCTCATGCAAGAACAGTGTGCAAGTTTGCAAGTTTATGTAATGGCCTGTGTCTTTAATGGGTTGTTGGAAACACTGGGTTGTTTCCATGTCACACTCCCAAAAGGTGTCTTGTAGGTCACACTGGAAAAGAGAACGATAGAGTGGCTGGATTCAACAGGGGCCTTTCTTATCTTCTGTGAAATGAATCGGTCTGTACAATTGTTTCAAAGGGAAACATCAAAAAGCACACTTAGGGTTCTCAAATGGTTAAAATAAGAGCATCTGTCAGAAGATTGTGGGCACCAAATGAGGCCAAATAAGAAATAATTCTGCTTTGGCCACCCCTGACAAGCTTTCAAAGCAATAGCGCCCAGCTTCTGAAGGACAGTGCAGTTTTTAATGTTAGTGAGGAGTACTTTCTTTATGCAATAACCTTTTGCTAGGTGTCCTTTTCAAAACCCTTGCATGGACCTTGAAATGATTTTGCAACTATAATTGCTATTTCTAATATTTTTACATTCAAAATAAAATCTACTGAGTGCAAATGGAAGTCATTCTTATGGGTAAAAAATGCCTCTAAGTATTGTGGTCTTTCCACATTTTAGGCAACTGGAAATATTTCTATGCATTTCTATATTTCAGAAGGAAGAGTTTCCCTAGATACAAAATTCGGATTATAAAATTTAAGCTAGCTCATACTCATTTGAAACTCCCAGCTGCTCTCTATGCTGTGCTGGACTGAACTTCATCTCCAGATGTGTTCAAAGAATCAACCAAATAAACTTATTTTAGTTTTTTTTTTTTAAAGAAAAACCTTATATAACTCTCCTTTTCAAAATATAGCAAGAAAGCATTTACAGAATAAATATGATACCATATCTAAGATACTAAATATGTTAAAGAAGGATGTGTCTTTAACAGTCTAGCCCAGGATGAATTGAGATTTTGGCTCTTCCCCCCCCCCCTTTTTTTTTTTTTTAAAGTTAAGTAAAAGCAGATGCAGCTCAAGCATTCTTCTGTAGAGAATGAGCAGCGCTAGCACTTTGAAAAAGGAAGAAAGGGCCCTTCATGCTGGCCATAAAGTCCAGTTCAAATCAGCAGGGTACAGCTGCAAGGCCTTCCATTTTCAAAGGTTCCCTCTTTAGTATTTGGAAAGTTCGGGCGCCTATTTGCTAAAAATAAGAAGCAAAGCAGCTCTTCCGGCAGAAAAGAATCTCCCTCTTTCTTAAATCTTACATTCTCTTCAGTTAAACTGTTGAATATGATCTGGTGTTTCTTTTTAAATTCAGTTCAGATATACAGAAAGGAGGATTTATTTCAACTTTTAAAAAAAGCCGTCAAAAGCTCTATAAATTATGCCCAGCAGTATTCAACTTGACTTTCCCTTTTCGTACATACAGAAGCGTTCCTAAAACCGAAAAGGAAACCCTAATAGCTTTTTTCTTTTGATGTATCACATTATTATCCTCCACTTTTTTCAAGCAACACGAAATAGTGTATATGGCACTCCCATTTACCCCCTTTTTTGGTCACAGCAACAACTGCATAAGGTACACTGCTTTGAGAGAATCTTGACCCAAGTCAGCCACTGAGTTGCCATGGCTAAGGACAGGCCCGAATCCAGACCTTCCCAGTACTAATCTGACATAACCACTTTGTGTTGGACAATTATTCCCATTCACAGCCCAGTGCAGATAATCTTTGACTTACCACAATTTATTTAATCACATTCAAAGTCACAACGGCACTGGAAAAAGTGACTGATGACCATTTTTCACAATTATAACCGTTGTAGCATTCCCACGGTCACGTGATCAAAATTCAGCTATATGGCAATTGACTCATATTTATGACAGTTGCCGTAACCCAGAGTCATATGATCATCTTTTGTGACCTTCTGACAAGCAAAGTCAATGAGGAAGTCAGGTTCACTTAACAACTTCGTTACTAATTTAACAGCTGTGGAGATTCACTTAACAACTGTGATAAGAAAAGTCATAAAATGGGGCAACAGTCACTTAACAAATGTCTCACTTAACAGAAATGTTGGGCTCAATTTTAGTCGTAAATCAAGGATTACTTGTATACCGGATAGCAGCCTTAACACTTAGACTTCCTAAAATATATTTAACCATCAGAAAAAAGAGAGATGTGTGTGCATAGAAGTAAACCACCCATTGGTCTGGCCTCAGATCACAAATTTCTCGCTCCTTTTTTTTTTCCTGAAGTAAGTATGTTCCTTAAACACAGCTAGTGAAATCACCCCCCAAATTCAAACCAAATATGAATTTTCTGCAACTGTCTAAGACTGCAGTCTCTAACAAGATCCCAACTGTGCTTCCACATGAAATGTGTTTAATTCATTTCAAAGCATCTCCTATGGATGTTTGGATCTTGTGGCCCCTATGATCTGGCCAAAAAGCCAACTGTCTGAGACCTTTGGGTCATAATTCTTGAGGAGATGCTAACAACCAAACCACAAAAACACAACAGGATGTTTGTTTCACCTTGGCAGATGGGCCTGAATGGGTGGCACTGGAAAAGTAATGGCCTGAGTTTTTAATTTAACAAGTTCAGAGTCAGTTTGCACAACACAGTAGTCAGTTTTACTCATGTAAACAGTTGCTCAGAGTACTGGTTTATTGAGCAGACTCATATAAGATCAGGACTCCTCTTTCCTCTTTGGAAAAATACATGCTTGGACACATAAATTGTGCATTACACAATGTCTAAGTTTTCCTCCCTCTGTCATGTCAACAATTTCTTTTGTTTTCGTAAAAAATGATCAAGCTAAGAAGTCAGGAGAGAAAAATGGCAGGCACTCTCCATCGTTCAGAGTTTCAGCTCAAGCATACCTACCTAATGGTCTTTCATTCAAGGACAGAAAAGATACAAGATTTCTCTGGATTTTCTGCATACCGCACCAAAAGAGAAAGGTAACTTGGCAAGAGCATGTTAAAGTTTAAGGTAAACATCAGAAGGAAGGAGATCAAGATTATGTCTTCATTCTATCACTTGGGTCATTGAAGATGTCATTCTTTTCAAAAAATAAAATAAATGCAGAAGACAATATATAGTCTGAGCCAGGGGTAGGATTCAAATTTCTTAACAACCAGTTCTGTGGGCCTAATTTATGGGTTTGGCTTGGTGGTCACATGACTGTCTGGGCGTGGCTTGTATGTAAATATTGTAAATATTTATGTACATTTTGTATTTTGTATTTTTTTAAAAAGAGCAACTTTTACCCAAAATGAGGCAAAGCAGGCAGGCAGATTGAGTTTCTCACAGAATCAAAGATTCACTCAGAGATCTATTTTTCTGTTATCTGCTATCTGAGTCTGCACTGAAAAATAGAAGCTTCAGTCCCAAGAAAGGTTCAGCTTTGCTTTTAGATTAGCTAGAAAGCAAGAAATCCAACGATTTCCTGCTTTCTAGCTAATCTAAATCTCCCAGCACTGCAGAACAGCTGATGGCCATGGGGAAAAAAAGGAAAAATTAGCAACTTACCAAAGGCAGGCAAGTTTGATAGCACACATGCCAGGTAAGGAGCAGGAGCAGCAAGGCCAGCCAGTGGAGCGATTTGCCAGTTCTCCAAACTGCACATAATCATACTAACCGGTTCTATAGAACCGGACCGACCAGGTAGAATCCCACCCTTGGTCTGAACTTTGGATTTTCCTGTTGACAATCAGGAATTGCAAACGCACACAAGATTACTCTGTTTACAAAAGTGGATTAGTTTCTCGCATGCCAGCATTTGATATACCGTATATACTCGAATATAAGCCGAGTTTTTCAGCCCATTCTTTGTGCCCTCGGCTTATACTCAAGTCAGATTCCCTTCTGAAAAAAAAATGGTGTGGAGCTCCGGAGCTGGGCAGCCGCTTTCCTGCAGGCAAGCCCCACTTCATGGACTCCGTCCATCCTTGCTCCCATCCACCCACCCACCCAAAGCGACGAAGTCCCCCAATCGCGCAGCCCAGAATTGCCCTCCCCTCAGGGGGCAGCAACAACGCCCAGTGTTTCCCGAGACAAGAAGCTCCACCGTGCAATGAAAGCACCCTGGCTCTAGGCTCAGAAAACAACGCGAGGCGAGGTCGCTTCGGCTCCGCTGAGCTTCGTTTCCTAGCTGCTTTCAGTCCGCTCGGGAGGAGGGGGAGGAGGTGGTGGCCTAGAGCTCAGAAAACAACGCAAGCTGCCGCCACCACCTCCTCCCCCTCCTCCCGAGCAGACTGAAAGCAGCTAGGAAACGAAGCTGAGCAGAGCCTAGAGCTCAGAAAACAACGCGAGGCGAGGTCACTTCGGCTCCGCTGAGCTTCGTTTCCTAGCTGCTTTCAGTCCACTCGGGAGGAGGGGGAGGAGGTGGTGGCCTAGAGCTCAGAAAACAACGCAAGCTGCTGCCACCACCTCCTCCCCCTCCTCCCAAGCGGACTGAAAGCAGCTAGGAAACGAAGCTGAGCGGAGCCTAGAGCTCAGAAAACAACGCGAGGCGAGGTCACTTCAGCTCCGCTAAGCTTTGTTTCCTAGCTGCTTTCAGTCCGCTCAGGAGGAGGGGGAGGAGGTGGTGGCCTAGAGCTCAGAAAACAACGCAAGCTGCCGCCGCCACCTCCTCCCCCTCCTCCCCCTCCTCCCGAGCAGACTGAAAGCAGCTAGGAAACGAAGCTCAGCGGAGCTGAAGCGACCTCGCCTCGCGTTGTTTTCTGAACCCGCGAGCCTAGAGCCAGGGGGCTTTCATTGCATGGCGGAGCTTCATCTCGGGAAATACCGGGCGTCGTTGCTGCCCCGAGGGGAGGGCGATTCTGGGCTGCGCAATTGGAGGACTTCGTGGCTTTGGGTAGGTGGGAGCGAGGACGTTGACTTTAAGCGCTGCCAACCAAGTGTTTCACAAATACCAGTGGGACCTCCATCCACCACCACCCCTCCCTCTTTTGCCTCCTTCCTTCTGATCAATCAGGTTTTCCTAGTATTTGCTCACAGCTGCGTTTTCTCTTCTGCTGTGCTAGACATTGAACGCGGGGATTTCTGATTCCCCTTACACGCGCGTGGATATGCCACGGGGTATTTTCTTCCAAATGCCCCACTGGCAGAGAACACTGACTTTCATAATAGTGAGATCATTTCCCAAATTAATTGATTCACTAACCCAAAAGAAGATGTCGATGACAGTGGGAGGCAGGAGTCACTCTCTCCCTTGCAAGAAAAAAGCAAGAGCCGTTCTTATGATCTCTCTCTCTCTCTCCCCGTAATACAGTCAAGCCCTTTCCAGCATGCGGGATCCGCCCCCGCCGCTTTGCACCTTGCAAATGCAAAAACCCCGGGATTTTGCATTTGCAGGTTGCAAAGCGGCGGCAGCAGATCGCGCGTGCTGGAAAGGGCTTGCCTGTATTACGGGGAGAGAGAGAGAGAGATCATAAGAATGGCTCTTGCTTTTTTCTTGCAAGGGAGAGAGTGACTCCTGCCTCCCACTGTCATCGTCATCTTCTTTTGGGTTAGTGAATCAATTAAACCTTTCATGATAGTGAGATCGTTTCCCAAATTGATTAATCTGTTTTTCTTTGAAATAAATATTCAAAAACATTTAATTTACTGATGCCTCAATTAATGTAATTTTATTAGTATCTATTTTTTTTTTTTGAAACAAATTTTTATTAATTTTAAAGATAAAACAACACATTATTAACCATTAAATACATAAACACATAAAACCTCTTAACATTGTAAATCCTTACAAGTCAAACAAAACATTATTTTTATACAGCATAATTCCAATTTATCCCATCTCCATATGGACACACAAACATCTTTCAGCAAGTTTCTCATTTTTTCTCTTTACTCCTATTCAATTTCATTTCTCTTCCATATTTATCCATTTTATAGTCATCATATTCTTTTCTTTCTGGCTTGTATAAATTATTCTCGTCTAGCATTCCTCCAAGGTTTTATTGATTCTTTCCTTTTTTTTTTTTTTTATAAAAAACAAATTTTGTTAGTTTTACCATAAGCACAGTACACAAACATACAAACACAAAACATAAACAAAACTAAAAGATCTTTTCTGAAGGTTGTCTGTTCCCAGGTTAAAACTCTTTACACAGACACAAATTCAAACATCATATTCAACCCATATCTCCTTCCAAATCTTATTATCATTTTCTTTTTTATATATATATATAAAAACCATTTTTATCAGTTTTATAAAAACAATGCACAAAAAATCAAGGCATAGCAGCTTATAAATTCTTTTCTAAGAAAAAATAATAATAATAGACCAATAAAGCATAACATTTCCAGATTATAATATCAATATTTCATATAATATTAACTTCATATCTTGTCCCTACTTCTCTTTTCCATCCAAATTATTTATTAATTAAAATTTTATTGCCTTTTATCAATACACAAAATCCAAAAAAAAAAAAAGCATATATATCCTTCCATATCTTATTACCATTTTCAATAACATTCTTTGTCTGTTCTATTTCCAATTATCCATTCATCTTTTTTTTCTTTTACTATACTTCTCCTGTACACCAATTGGAGTAACATCTATAACTCATTACCCTAACTTAGAAATACTACATATAGCAATCTTTCTTGGGATTCTGTTTAAAAAAAAAAAATTCTAAAATTACATAATAAATTTTATATTCTAAATATACATATAAAAACACACTCTTATATACCCTCCAGAATCCCTCTTTTAATCTAAATTAAATTCACCCATTATCTCTAAATAAACTTTTTTTCCTTAGGTCTTGCTTCCCCACATTAAGGCTTCTCCTCCCCCCCTTTCTCTCTTGCTTATTCTTCTCCTTGCCCTTTCTACCCCTTTGTTTTTTCTCTTCGCTTTTCTTGCTCCTTTTCCTTTGCTTTCTAACCTTGCCTCCATCTTTTCGCTCATTTTTCTCTCTTTTGGTTGTTTTTATAATTCTTAAAATCCCCTTTTTCTTATCCTTTTTGTCCTCCTTTCCAGAAGGGACCCATTGTTCATCAAAGATGGTTTCTTCTTCCTCTTCTTCCTTGTCCCAGTCCTTCTGCTGCGTAATCAACTTTTCAAAGGAACATAACGCCATTTCTAAGAATTGAAACAAAGCGCCCAAAGTATCTTCTTTTTTATATTTTTGATATTCAATCTCTAGTTCATCCACAGACGATGCCATTATGAAAAGGGAAACTTTTTCCAAAACAACCACAAGAATTTTTAATCAAAGACAATCAAAAGCAATTAAAAAAAGAAAAAAAGTTCCAAAAGTTAATACTTTTCTTCCTTCTTCTCTTTCTCTTTCTGAATTAATTTTTAATCAAAGAGGTCCAATTACCATATATCTTCTTTTGGGATCCACAAAGACGTTCTAATCAATCTCCTCCTTTTTCAGCTTCTGCTCCAATTTTTTTTTTCTCCCTTCCCACTTGCAATGAGAATTTTAATAATCAAAAATCCATACCTCCAGCAGAGATTTTCCAATTTCTCACATTTTTCAATGTCCAAAAATCCCTTTGTCTCTTATCTTAGCTTTCAAAACAATCCACTTTCAATGTCTAATATATCCAAATATTTCTGCTTTTTCCGTGGGGTGGGAGAGTAAAAAAAAAAAAAAAAAAATTCCCTTTAACAGCTTCTCCGCCGCTTTTCGCTCTTCTTAGGGATACAATGTATCCTCCAGCAACAAACAGCTCAATTCCAGGCAATTTAAAAGGTGTTACTTGACCCGGCTCAGACAGAACTTTCACTCTTCACACTTCCTCCAGCACAGTTCTTACCCGGTTGCTGGCTTCTTCGTGGCGGCCATTGCTGACCGCCGCTCCACCGCCTTGGGAAAAAGGGGTTTTCCCAGAGAAAGGGGGGGTCTGCGATGCCCCCACCTCCCTTTCCGACTCCCCTCTATCTTCAGCTGTCCCTACAGGGCAGCCATATCCCCCTGACCCATCTGGATCGGGGGTACCTCGACGGCTAGCCCAGCAGGAATCGCGAGCTGTCGCGAATTCCTGCTGCCCCGAAGCCACGCAAACCGGAAGTTCCTCTTGGAAATTTGGAGTATCTATTTTTATTTTTGAAATTTACCAGTAGCTGCTGCATTTCCCACCTTCGGCTTATACTCGAGTCAATAAGTTTTCCCAGTTTTTTGTGGTAAAATTAGGTGCCTCGGCTTATATTCGGGTTGACTTATACTCGAGTATATACGGTATGTGAATTGGTATAGAAAGTTAGAATGTACATCCCACATTCTTGGTCATTAGCTGGACTTGATCACACAATAGCCTGCCTGCTTGCCCATCATTTTAGCAATAGCAATAGCATTTAGACTTATATACCTCTTCACCATGCTTTACAGCCCTCTGTTTACAGAGTCAGCCTATTGCCACCAACAATCTGGGTCTTCATTTTACCGACCTCGAAAGGATGGAAAGCTGAGTTAACCTTGGGCCAATGTGAATCGGACTGCTGGCAGTTGGCAGAATTAGCCAGCAATATTGCATTTGAATCACTGCGCCACCACAACTTTTTTAATTGCAACATTTGTCCTGGAGAATCCTCATTAGGCTCAGAGGAAAACTTGGTAACTTCATACCTATACCAGATCATTTATTTGCCAGGTTTATATATAATTGCAATTCAAATAACAATATAAAAATTGATGTGCCCTCTTACAAAAGCAACCAGAATCTTATCAGAAACATGTCCCTCTTTTTTTCATTGCCAAGTCAGGATGACCTTAGGCAGCAGAATAGTTAGGAACAGAAACATCAAAGTTGTTTAAGGATCTGGGGTTTTTTTGAACTTTGCAGCTGATATTTCACAGAAGACTCTGACGGTTTCACATTTATTTATGTGGTTTTTTGATTATATGAAGACCAATAACCAAGATTAGAACCACGTAGACTAGAGTTTCCCGGTTCAGGGAAGGAAGAAGCAAATACAGTGAACTACCCAACTATTACCCTATTTACAATCACAAAAGATTTCTTGGTATAAATTTACCAAATGAGGTTTTTTTTCATTCATACAGAACCTAGAGATGGATCTTTTTCTAGGCAAATTGGACTTGGCAGGATAAAGATCCTTCTGCTCACTAGAAATGATGCAGCCAATTTTCTGTACATCATGCCCTAGTTAATTTTTCCATAGCTTTTAATGGTGATGGACTTTAAAGATGTCAAGCTAAAAAAAAGTATGGCCACTCCACTACCCTTCCCCTCCCCTAAAACCAAATCTATCAACCCTACAGTGTATTTCCTGTCTTAAGACGGAACAGGTTACCAGCCCAACTCCACTTCAGACCGTGAGCTCTGTATCTCACAAATTCTTTTTATTGTTAGCGATTTGATGTCCCATCTCAATTACTTTGTATGCTCAATAAGGGAGCAAGATAAGAGTGTCTGAAAGAACCCTAGGAAAAAAACTGCTGCTCTGCCCATCATCAAGGACAGCAGATGGAAGGACACCCACTAGTACGACACAATTAACTAGAAATATTTCTGTGCATGCTTGAAATTAATATATATGATATGATTAGCTGATTTTAGGAGGTTGTTTAAAATTTCAGTCATACTTGGTGTTCTTTGAAGCTGTGGTTATGTTTTATGTAATTGTACAATAGAATTAATATTTAATAATGTGTGGCTCAAGCACATTTATTCCATGATTTTTAATTATCTTGAAAGATCGATGTCTGGTGTCCTGAAATACATTTGAGGGCTTGGTTTTTGACTCAGCTCTATTCTTTTTTCCCCTCCCCCTTTTTGCTCCATCATAGTTTTATACACCCAAAATGCGTCACTGGGGTTTTAAACAGTTGCCAGAAAATAGAAGAGGCTGTGTGGAAGGAACTGGAGCCCGTAATCACATCCACAAGGCCAGCTTTTTTTTTTTTAACTATTATCAAGTTCCATAATTACTTTCCCTCCTAGTTACAGGAGATCCCGGCAATGTTCTGGACTGAGCACCTAAGAGTTAATCTGATCTATTTCTTGGATAGGAAATTTATGGCAGCTTTACAACAAACATAGCTTGACAACAGATAGAGCAGGGCACACATGCAATACCACCCAGAGAAGATAGGCCATTTTTTCTCTAAGTTATTACTCTTAAACACTGATAAAGAGTTACAACTCAAGGAAAATGCAACCCATCTCCATCTGGTGCTGTTACTTATCCCAAGCAGTACCACCAACACTGGTAGTAGTGATAGCAGATAGTCTACCAATGGGGTATCAAACTCCCACCATTGTGGCGTTGTCACGTGACTTATCACAACTTCGTATCCCCCTTCGCTAAACTGTGTTGGAGTTTGACACCCCTGGTCTACCACAACCGGAGGAGCCCATAGAGCAGGGGTCTCCAACCTTGGCTCCTGGAAGCCTGGCGGACTTCAACTCCCAGAGTTCCACAGCCAGCTGTGGAATTCTGGGAGTTGAAGTCCACCAGGCTTCCAGGGGCCAAGGTTGGAGACCCCTGCCATAGAGAGAGGGGAATACTCCCCTCTCCACAGAGCTCACATAGAATGGAGGGTGCTTTTTCAAAAGGCAACTGGGCTTTCTTTGTTTTCCTTGAAGACGTTTCACTTCTCATCCAAGAAGCAGTTCAGAGAAGGTTGCCCTACAAAGCAACTAGGAATAATTTGATGATTAAAAAATACAAGTGGATTCAGACAGATAAAGACACACCAAAGAACAGAATAACAGGCTTGGAATGGCCTTAGAGATCTTCTCATCCAATTTCCCCACTGAACCAGGAAACCCCACACTATTTCAAACAAATATAAAATTTCTCTTTAAAAACCTCCAATAATGAAGCACCCACAACTTCTGGAGACAAATCGTTCCACTGATCAACTGTTCTCACAATCAGAAATTTCTCCTTAGTTCTAGGTTGCTCTTCTCCTGGCTTAATTTCCATGCATCAGTTATTGTTTTGCCTTTTGGTGCTTTTAAAAATAAGGTAACCCCATCTTCTTTGTTGCAGTCCTTTAGTGACACCACAATGAGGGCTGACAAAATCTGTTTATTTGTTTTTTCCCTTGCCCTGTCTCACCTTTGGTTTCTCCCACTCTTTAACCATATATATAAAACTTCAGGAGAAACTTTTGGCCATGACTTTTTGCAAAAGACCGAAGTCCTGCATCATGTCCTCCCACCCTTCCCCAAGGACAGACTAAGAGATTTCAGCTCTGGATTATACAAGCCAGTTCCACTGATCCATTTGACAAGGAGGAGGGCAGTGTCCCTTTAAGTGGCACCACTAAGGGATTAAATCCACTACAGAACCTATGGATCACAGTACTCCAGTGCATATCAACAGCATGCAAAGACTGCCCCTGCCAGAGGGTGAAAGAATTGTGCCTTTGGAAAGGAAACAGCACTGGCAATAAATATGGATAGGAATGAGGTGATTTGCAAAACAGATGTTTCTAGAGGAGGGGGAAAAAAAGAGAAATAAATCCACATGGCATTAATTATGGAATCCCCTTCCCCCTCTTCTTCAGTATGTGAATTCTTATGACCCTGCAAAGGGGAAAGAAAAAGGGAGCCTTAGGGTTGGAACTTATCCCAAGTCTTGAGGCTTCAGAAAACTGAAATGAGAATTACATGATTCTAAAAGTTATTTTGCCATCTGAGTAATGCGAGAAATGACAAATGCTTTATTTATCAGGAATCATCAGATTTTTTTTTTTAAAAGAAAAGTCTATGGGGGTTGGAGCTCAGTTAGGTCTGGAATATCAGTGCAGAGTCCTTCCTAAGCCAAACTGCAACAATTTTAACAATTGCCCCATCTATTTTCTGGGTATAAGCCTTGCCCAGAAGTGAAATGTTTAGATTCCTCAGTATTCAGGCTCAAAACACTAACTCCTTGGGGGAGTTCCTTCCTTCCTTTCTTTCTTTCTTTCTTTCTTTCTTTCTTTCTTTCTTTCTTTCTTTCTTTCTTTCTTTCTTTCTTTCTTTCTTTTTTTCTTTCTTTCTTTCTTTCTCTTTCTGTCTTTCTTCCTTTTCTTTTCTTTTCTTTTTTGGCCCATCTTAATAGCTAAAAATGAAAGGTGGGAACTCATTCCAGAAATGTCTTGGGATTTTGCTAACCAGATGTGCTGAACTAATTCTCATAATTCTTAGGCCCACAGTTATGTCTCTGATTTGGATCATGGGAGTTGAAGTCCAACAAAATGTATATGGAAAACATCAGGTTTGAGACATAAAGGCAAACTCAGTTCCTGGTAAATGCATGAGTATTTGTCTGTGTGGTTAGCAATAATAGGAAAGGAATCTGCCATTAACCTTCTTCCTGGGTGTTTTTTGAAACTTTTAACCCAGTGGCAGATGCAAATGGTACAAACCATTCACATACATATTTCCTTCAAGTGCTATAAAAAGTAAAAGGAATATAAGTGATAGTCTCCTTACAATGGAATCTACCAAACAGGCTTTAAATCTATTCTGTAAAAACAAATTTTTTTTGTAAAATGCCCACAATGCAGGACAAACAACTTGCTTGACTCTCTGGAAACATTTCTATTTTTGAAGCTTACAAGTCACTCGTTGGGTGGAACCCCATCACGGAATCCCAATGTAATACTACTTTTCTACTGTCCCAAAAACTTTTATCAAAGCCATCTTGGTCATTGTTTAACCTTTGGTATAGAGTTGTAGGTCCTATTTCATAACTATATCACCTATATGCATATCTACTCAGAACAGTCCCTTTGAATCCAGCAATATTTGAGGAAGATTTGGATAAACCTAGGTATGTATGTATCCATGAAAACTTCACAGTAATAAGCACATTCCTCTCCAATTTACTTTTACCTCCATTTCATGTCTTTCCTCTTGAGCTATAAACTTTTCACTTGCACATTCTAAGCACACATATGAACGACATTTCCTTGGTTCATAACCACTTAAAACTTAGATTTGGAATTTTCACTTAATTATTTTTTTTAAGACTGTATGTAAATACAAGAAGTCCTTTAAGAAATGCTTTCTTCAAGAATTCACTATGCACAGAGAGGCTTGGGGAAAAGCTCATGTGTTAGATTTTTTTTTAAGTATGTTGGTGCTTTCAGGAAGAAGATAGAAATCCAAAATAAGCACATAAATAACGAGAAGTGCATAAAACTAATGAATTCTAATTCCCAGTCTAATTGAAAAAATATGCCTTGGAAATTTTCCAATGATAAGGGTTTTTTATGAATGAATGAATGAATATTAAAAAAAATACAATACATACAGAAGAAAAACCCAGACTCTGAAAGGAATTCAGCACTTCCAGAGATCTTCTATTTCTACCAATTTCATAATTTCTTCTAAAATGGATTCATCCAACTTCTTTTTAAAATAAAACAGGAGAGGGGAAGGTAGGGAAAGGTTGGAAGGATTACAGATGGACAACCACTCACTGTCCTTGCGGTGTTCCATAAAAGAAGACACGGTAGAAACTTAATAAAAGCCTCACCTGGAAGCACTCTTTCTCTTTCTGCTTCTATTTATTCAATTTTAAGCTTGCACATCTATTTAAACTTATGGGTAGAAGGAGAGCAATCCTTCTGTCCCTGCTGGAACTCTCAGCACCATTTAATACCATGGCTGTAATGCTGTTATCCTTTGGAATGAATCACTTGCAAGGGTTGAAAATCAAGGTACGCTGTTCCTATCCTTCCCAAGCAATTAGAGGAAGATTTTTGATATTTTCATGGTTAGGTGCCCAAGGGCCTGACTCCTCCCCCATTTCTTTTTTTTTTTAATCTACATAAAAACACTTGGAGAAATTGTCCATTAGCCATGTGGTAGAAGTCTCTTGTTTTATTTATATTAAATTCAGTTTACAAAGGAACAGCAAATAAAAGTCAGAATTGTATGAACTTGGATCTCAAAAACTAGGCCAGGGGATGGTAAAATGTAAACTTTCAGTGATCCCCCCACTCTTAAAAAAAGGAATATATAAGAGAAAACATAGACAATATATTAGCAAGTAAAACCGGAGACAGACAGACAGAGATAGAAAATGACTAACTACAAAATACTTGTATTCTTCTGATTGAAATAACTTTTATGAGAGCATTTTAAGAAATGGTTGAGAGGCACAATACAGGGGAAAGTGCTCAAATTACTATGCAAAAATAGGATTGTATTAGCTGTGTCTTATGCCATAAAATGACAAGAAGCAATTTAATAGGCTCTTAAGTTTAAGAGATGAGAGCCAGATATTTTTTAAATCTAATTTTTAATACCTTTAAACATCTCTCGGATATTTAATTATTTTTTAAATAATTTTCCAACCCATTATTTTCCAATGTCAATCCTCCCTACTGTTCTCTCCTTTAGTACTCTTGAATGGACATCACTTCTTTATTTTATTAGTAGAATGGGCGTTGGTCCTTACCTGACACGCCATTTCTCTGGAGCCGGGAGGATCATCCAGAGAGTGGGAGGTGCTTCAGTCTGCGTTGTTGAAGGCTGAGCTTAATTACTGAGGAATGCTCCGCCCTCCGTCACGTGGCTCCCTTGCATTCCCCAGTTTACGCGAAGACGAGAGTGAAGAGAAGATCGTGCTCTCATCTTACTATGCTAAGCGGTTCCTTGGCCAAAACAAGACCCCACCAGACGGTGAACTTAAAAGGGTGGGGCTGGATGATCCTCCCGGCTCCAGAGAAATGGCGTGGATGACCCTGGGGACCAGGGCCAACGGAGGGAATGCATATAGAAGCCCTGTGGGCCAGGGGCAACGGAGGGCGTTGTGATTCTTGGCCCCATGGGTGGGATACCTCGAGAAAAACCTGGGGAGTTGGGTGTTGAGCGGGGATGCGAAGAGGTCTACTGACGGGAGACCGAACATCACGGTCGCTTCCCTGAACAGTGACGGGTGAATGCGCCACTCGGACTGGTCCACCGTGGTCCTGCTCAGCCAATCTGCTTAGGTGTTTGAGACCCCTGAGATGCGCTCGGCTTTGAGGGAGAGGAGATTGCACTCTGCCCAATGGCAGAGGCGCTCGGCTTCTCTCATCAAACTTATGGACTGGGTGCCCCCTTGTCGGTTGACGTGAGCCTTGGCGGTGACGTTGTCCGTGAGTATCAAGACATGCCGCCCGCGTACATGGGGAAGGAAGTTGTGCAGGGCCAGGTGGATGGCACGAAGTTCTAACCAGTTTATACTGTGTGCGTTCTACCTATGACCACTTGCCCTGTGTCGAGAGCGAGTGGATGTGAGCGCCCCATCCAGACAGGCTGGCGTCTGTGGTGAGGATGAGGCGTTGGGGTTCCTTGAAGCAGTGTCCCTTGTTGATGGCGGGACTGGTCCACCAGAGGAGAGACGTGAGGACCCTTGAAGGCACCTTGACTGCGGCCTTTGAATTGCTTCTGCCGGTCCTTTGAACGGGAGCAGGAACCATTGTAGGTAGGGATCTAGTGTGTAAACGGGCCCAGGGAACAATGGAAATACATGAGACCATTTTACCGAGTAATTTAGACAATTCTAAAAGTGTTACCTTTCTTGATCGTCTGATATGTTTGACAATCTCCTGGATGCTACGGAATCTCTCAGAGGAAAGGTAAACCTTTCCCTGAACCGAGTCAATGACGGACCCCAAGTGGGTGATCTGTGTAGATGGTAACAGATGGCTCTTTTGCCAGTTTACTAGGAACCCATGATCTTGGAGGGCAGAAAGAGTAGCTCTGATATCCTTTTCTGCTTGGGGTCTGGAGTGAGACAGAATGAGGATGTCATCCAGGTAACAGTAGAGACGAACCGGGAGGTCCCTGAGGTGGGCCGCTAGGGCCGCGAGGACCTTAGTGAAGGTTCTCGGGGCAGAGGCCAATCCAAAGGGAAGTGCCACATATTGGAAGTGGTGATGGTTGTAGCAGAACCTGAGGAATTTGGAATGGGAGGGCCGGATTGGGATGTGAAGGTACGCCTCTGAAAGGTCTGTGGAGGATAGCCAGTCCCCCTGCCTGATGCCTAGTAGAATGGATTGTAGGGTGTGCATCTTAAACCTGCGGTAGGTCAGGTAACGGTTAAGGCGTTTCAGGTCTAGAATAGCCCTCCATCCCCCTGAGGATTTGGGGACCACGGAGAGGTGAGAGTAAAACCCCTGCCTCCGCTGGGATGGTGGTACAGGTTGTATGGCCTGTATGGAGAGGAGATGGCGGATAGCTGACTCCATTAGGTTGCGTTTGGTGAGATTCTTGGAGGGGGGGATGCCATAAAAAATTCAGGGGGACACGCTGGAATTCAAGTGCGAGGCCCAGTCTGATGGTGTCTCAGACCCAGGCATCAGAGGTGGAGGAGTCCCACCAGTCGGCGAAATGCTTGAGGTGTCCACCGATGGGGAGGGGTGGACGGGGTCTATCTGTTGCGCCGGAAGGGCTTCCCTCCTGAACCCCTGAAGGGGCGCCTGTAGCTGCCGCCCCTCCTGCTCCTGTCACCCGGATCGGCTCGATCCTGGGGCTGGAAAGGCCAGAAGGAGGGGGTCTCAGGTACGTGGGCGGGAAAGGAAACTGGTAGAAAGGTCATGAGGAACCTCTCCGAAAGGGCTGTGCTCTTGACTCTGACCTACGGAAAAGGGGGGGAAGAAATTTTTTCTTGCTTCTGGTTTCTGATAGAAATGGCTCCAGGATGGTGCCGAATAATTTGCCCCCTTTTAAGGGGGCGGTGGCCAGCTTAACCTTGTTTTTTACGTCCGCCTGCCAGTGCTTGAGCCAGAGCAGGTGGCGAGCTGTAACATGAGAGGATATTGCTCAGGCAGAGAACTTAACCGTGTGGTATGTGGGGTCGGCCGAGAATTCTGCCGCAGCCATCAATTTTGCCATGTCCTGATGTGCCCTTGTGTTAGAGGGGGGGACATGCTGCCTCAGTTGACGGAGCCACCGGATCGAAGACCTGGTGAAGAAGGAAGCGGCAGTGGCCGATCTAATGGCCCAGGTGTCCGCTTGGTGAGCCCTACGTAAAGCAAGCTCGGACCTCTTGTCCTCGGGCTTCAGGACCTCCAGGGGATCACTGGGGGAGGATGAGGATGCCAAACCAACGATGGGCTCATCTACCTCGGGAGTGTTAAGCAGGTTGCAGAAGCTCGACTCAAGGTTAAAGAACCTCCTGTCCTGTCTGGATGGGGCAGGGGGGCCCTTGTGGAGTCTAACTGGTTTGAAACTAAGTCATGAAAAATGGGCAGGGCCAGGATCACCTCCACCTCCACCACGGGCTGCCTAAAGATGGCGTCCTCCTGTCCCTCTGCTGGGGAAGGGAGAGCTGAGGAGGACTGTACAGACAGGCCAGAAATGTTCCTGGCCTTAAATAGAAGCGATTTAAACATGTGCGGCTTGAACAGACCCACAAAGGTGGGTTGATCCGGGGTGAGGCCCTCGTCCTTGGACATATCCCCCTCCATAGGGTCTATCTCCAATAGGGGCTCCCCTTGGTGCGTAGACCCCCATTCCAATTCCTCCTTCTCCCCAAATCAATGTAGGTCCTCCATGGCCTCCTCCAGATCCCTTTCTGGGAGAGGACTGCCCTCCTGTAAAGGTACCTGACCAAGAGTGGGGTCCAATCTAGACAAGGACCTGACTGATGGCAAGTCGTGTTCGGGCGCCATCGAGGGAGGACCAGACCTGGACATCTGTTACAGGCCCTCTGCAATCCCCTGGCGAATAGCCCGTTCCATCCATGCCTGCATGTGCGCAGGGATCTCAACTGTGGCGACCTCCTCATGGCGCAGACCAGCGGCGGTGGGTGTAAATGTTGCTTCCGGCGTCCACCTGGTCGTTGGTCCGGGAACCTGGTGTCCCTGGGATGGGCTGCGCCTGGAGAGGGAAGAGCAATCTGGAGGAGGGGGGGTGTCTGGAGGTAGAGGGAGCAGAGGGTGGGGGGGCTGAAAATACCGGTTGTGTCTCTCAAGATCGTCTGTCAAATTCTTTCTCCAGTGCCCTATGATGTCTGAGAGCATCCCTCTGAGAAGCTTTGGAAGTTTTTTTAGGGGCTTCCTTAGCCTGTTTGCGCAAGTGGTAGGATTTAGATTTGGCCTTCAAAGAAGGACCTTTAGCGGAATTGTCATCTGCCATTGTAGAGGAAAGGACTGTAATACAAATGTAAAGGCAGTTGGCTCGCCAAGGGTTCCACCTACAACAAAGGCCAGGTATCCTTTCGCTGGCCCGCACCCCCTTTTGGAATTTTAAATGTATATAAACTAATATAATTATTAATATCTTTATACCTAAGCGTACAATCAAGATATATAATCCAACCAGTGTTGGCAACGTGAAATAGCCAAATATTGATAAGATGTAAATATATATATATGCAAATACGTATCTATCTATCTATCTATCTATCTATCTATCATTATATATCTAAATATATTTAGATATCTATGTAATGATAAATATTACTATTAGTATTATTATTATTTACAATATTTAATCCAAGGTCTGGTTGGAGCTCCCAGGAAGGAGTGACCCCAGGAATTGCTGTTAATATTGCCAATGTGCCAAATAAAACGCCTGAGTCCTCGGGCAGCTGGAGCTCCCAGGCAATAACCGGGAGGGATAGGCTGCTATTTCCTGCCCTGAGCGTGCTGCGGAAAGCCAACAAGTTTGCCAATTCCCCTAAATATCTGATCTCACAGGCTGGAAGGCCTATAATTAGAGCTAGTCCCTTCGCAGCTCAATGAGGCCTCTAAAAGCGGCGCCCGACACGCGGCGGTGCCCAAAATGGCAGCCGCCCACACTCCCTTACTCACGGGCTGCTCAGGGCCAAAATCAGCCTCTCCGGCACGTCTAGGGACCGAGAGAGGCAGCCAGGTGATTTTCGCCCCTTCCTGGGGCGATCGGCGTTTACGGTGGGGGGGGGAACACCAGCTGCGCTATTACAGCGCGATCAAATAAAGCCGCTACGAGTGCGGCGTAGAAAAGCAGCAGGAAGAGGTTCGAATTGGGGGGGGGATTGGCGCCGGAGCACGGAAGCCGCCTGCTGTGCAGCCCCCCCGGGGGCGAAGAAACGCGCTCCCCTGTTTAATCACTATCCCAATGCGCTTAGAGGCTAAGGAGAACCGGGCAATGATAATCAAACCTGATGAATAAAGAGCTCTTGAATCGGCCAAGGAGTAGTGAAGTACACAGCCTACTCTCACGAAGGCTGAGCGTAAACTGGGGAATGCAAGGGAGCCACGTGACGGAGGGCGGAGCATTCCTCAGTAATTAAGCTCAGCCTTCAACAACACAGACTGAAGCACCTCCCACTCTCTGGATGATCCAACCGGCTCTCAGGAGAAAAGAACTACAAGCATTTTTTGTTATTTCCTCTTTCTTCTACTTCAAGTCATAGGGCAATTCTGAATAAATTTTGCAGGAAAAATATCAAGACTTCCTTTTAACCTTGAGCGAATGAACTTTATGATTTATTTAAAGTTCATATGATCCCATTATGAATTCATCTTCCCAACTCAGAAGAGAGGTATAACATTATCATTTCATTATAGTTACATTCTTCCAAAGATTAATACTTTTCCCAATAACTCCGTATTTACTTGATTAGGTCAGAACTCTGGAACTGCACTTTTACGGGATACCTCATGTTAATGACAAAAAATCATCCGGCAACTAATTTTCCCACACAAGAGACAGGATGAGTTTCATATGAAGTTAATCACATTTTTATTCCCATGAAATCCCTGAAGAAATATAACTATAGCACCATAATTCAGACCAAACAACCCAGACAGACAGTGTCTAGAAGTGACACTGTTATCATCCAACTGATGAATGCAACTTTTAAAATCCATAGGTAGCTTCTGAGAACACAATCCACTGTTTAATGTCAAAACTGAATTATACAGTCTAGATAATACCAGAATAATCCATCTTTCAGTCTGAAATTATTTAGCCAAGAAGAAATCCACCATGGAACTTAGTCAAAGTTCAGCACAGCTTTCAATCCATGTCTTTGGTTCTTGCGTGATGAATGTGAAGTGTTATGTGACTTTTTCTGGTCACTTCCACCTCAATTAAAAAAACAAGTGGAATATAACAACGTATCTACCCCAAGCTCAGAATTATGGCTTGTGCCTTTAAATATGCAATTCAAAAATGGGCACAAAAGACATCTACTGAAAGTAATAAAGAATCAAGCTATATATTACAGTAGTGCCGGAAGAGGGAGGCTGATGAATGTGGAACAGTATTGATCTTAATCAGTTGCTGAAGCATCACTGGTTGACCACAAAGCAGCCAATTTTCAACCATATTCAGCTATTATAAGGGTCATTTTTGAAGAGAGGCACTTCAGGGAATTTCCCAAATGGAGATTCCTGCAGAATAAAGGATTAATTTAAATGAGTAGAAGGGACAGACTACAGATAAATTAGTCATGTGAAGAGTAGTTGCAGGAATTGGACATGTCTAGTTTAATGAAAAGAAGAACTAAGGGTGACATTATAGCAGTATTCTAATATCTAAAAGGGCCACCACAAAAAAGAGGGGATCAACCTATTCACCAAAGCACCTGGAGGCAGGACAAGAAACAATGGATGGAAACTGATCAAGGAGAAAACCAACATAGAACTAAGGAGAAATTTCCTGACAATTAGAGCAATTAATCAGTAAACAACTTGCCTCTAGAAGTGTGTGTGTGTGGGGGGGGGGGTTACAGAAGAGATTGGACAACCATTTGTCTGAAATAGTATCCTGTTTCCTGCTTGAGCAGGAGGCTGGATTAGAAGTCCTCCAAGGGAAAATTCCAACTCTATTATAGCAAGAATTTAGTTACTATCAGGAAGAGGGAACAGAAAGGTCCCCAAAAGAAAATCCGAAACCACTCAAAAGAAATTGGTCCTGTTCAAAATGACAGAAGTATGGGACCTAATCCAGTCCCATGTTTTGAAGATTGCAACCCCATATCCAATCCTAAATCAAACAAAGCATAGATTAATTAATCCTTTCCATCCCAGCATGCTGACTTGGCATTCTGGGAGTTGAAACCTCAGCCGCACCTAGAAAATACCAGGTTGATGGTAGCTGAAGAATAAGCCTATTTTGAAAACATTTGTGTCAAAAGAAAGGACAAATCACATTTTTGACACCACTTCAGGATAGAGAAAGCTTCCTCCAGGAGGAGGGAGAAGGGGGTGGGGGGAAATGGGGTCATTTTCTCTGCAAGATCCAGTTTTGTTTCTTTTTACAGTTAGTCCTTTACTTACGGTCACAATTAGGACCAGAATTCTGTTGCTAAGCAATGAGCCACATTCAGTTTTATAACTTTTTTGGGGGGCGGGGACACAGGTGCTAAGCAACACCCTGCAGTTGTTAAAGGAATAATGTGGTAATTATCCAGTTTCAACTCAGTTGCTTGTGGAAGTCAGTTGGGAAAGTTGCAACCAGCAACCACATGACCCTAGGACCGTGATGGCGAACCTATGGCACGCATGCCACAGGTGGCATGCAGAGCCATTTATGCCGGCACGTAAGCTGCAGGCAAACTTAACTTAGTGGGCATGCGCGCGCCTCACAGCTGATTTTCGGCAGATTTGAGGCCTTTTTCAGCCTCACAAAGGCTTGAGGAAGGCTTCTGCAGGCATTGCAGGTTGAAAACTAGCCCTGTTTCATCACTTCCTGTTTTTCCGAAAATAGTGGAAGTGATTCCCAAGACTTTGGGAGGCTGAAAAAGGCCTCAAACCCGCCAAAAATCAGCTGCAAGGCGCTGTGCAGGTAAGGGGGCGATGGTGGGTATTGCATGCGCATGCATAAAGGGCATGGGGGGTGCGCATTGCCTTCTGGGTGCTGGCACACGAGCACGAAAGCACATGCACAATCTTTGGCACAAGATTAGCCACCACTGCCCTAGGATACTGCAACCATCATATGCCAGTTGTCAAGCACCAGAATTTTACTATTTAGAATAGATGGCATTTATTCTATTCTTTTCTATTCTAATTATGTGGGGATGCTGTAACAGTCATTAAGTATGTGGACCGGTTGAAAGACACTTTTTTTAGTGCTATTGTAACTTCAAACAGATAGCAATAGCAGACTTATATACCGCTTTACAGCCCTGTAAAAAGAGGGAGGAAGGGAGAGAGAGAGATTCCTTAAAAACTAAAATATCAGGGCAGAGTATGAATACCCAAAAAAAAATCAGAAAGGAAAAGAAACCACTTTTCAAAATACGAGCTCTTAACCATATCAGTACGTTTTTGCAATATTTTAAAGTGTTTGTGCTCTCAGGAAGAGAATGTTTAAAAGTAGTATTAGTCCAATCTGGTATCTGGTTTCATGAAGGATAAGTCTGTTGGCTCCTCTGTTTAGATTTCACTGCAAAAGCCACAGGTATTTGCTGTCTGTAATTTATTTCAGTTTGGGGAGGGAGGGGTAGCAGCGGGTCACTTACAACATAAATGTTTACTTTAAAAATGCATACCTTTTCCATTCCTGCCCTCCCACATACAATGTGTCCACATCCACCAGCAAGCTTTCCAGTAATTTTAAGTACTTCTAACCTACTGCGAGCTCCTCTGCATATAAAGCACCACCAATGTCAGCAATAAAAGAAATCTCCTTGCTTTCAGAGACAATGAAATACATACATACATACATACATACATACATACATACATACATAAAAGCAAAGCATAAGAGATACATCATGGCAGATGAACAGTCACGGGTTCATGAAAAATATTGCCTTTTAATTGTTTTCAAGGAACAATGGGTGAGGGAGAAAAGTTTATTTAAACTGTGTGGGGAATCTATAGAACTTCATATTTTACTGGAGACTTACTCCCATCAGTTGCAGCCAGTTTGGCAGAGAGATATGAGGAAGGAGAAACTGGAACTTATTCATTTCTTAGGAATTTATAAAAAACAAAATTAAAACAGATGTATTAAAAAAAAAAAGGAAAGCATCTGTACGTGGATTGATAATTATTGAAATCATACAAGGAATGTTCAAGATAACAGTAGATTTCAAGCAGAGTATGTGAGTTGTTTTATGATATGAAAACATAAATGTTTTCAGATAAATGCCAAAACCACAGTATAATTTATAAATGTTAAGGAAAAACACTCCTAAAAATAATAGATATATATTTGATTTCTGACTTTCCATTTCTTTATAATTGAACCAATTTGCACTACCTATTGATATAAATTTATATATAAACTCTTGGCATTGGATGGATGGATGGATGGATGGATGGATATATGCATTTTTACAAATAGAAACCATACAAGTATCTGTATTTACCTGGCTGCTTAATATATAATACATATGGAAGCCATGGCTTTTAACTCTTTTTTTTTTTTTTTGAAAAAGATTTTATTAATTTTCTACAAACAAACAAGACAAACAAAACATAAAAACATCAACTCTTATATGTACATCCAGTGTGTCAGTTGGTTCATCATTTTTGTGCATTCATTCTGTAGTCTCAATTACAATTATGTTACATAACAACTCATATTGTCAATCCAAACTTATATATCCTAATATCACTAAAAAAAAAAGTTTTTGACTATATTTTTAATCATTCATGCTTTATGAGCTAACAATACTTTAAACCAGTTTACTCTATAACAAATCGTATAATCATATCAAATCAATCCTAAAAAACCCTTTATAAATATAATGTTGAACAACAAAATAATAGCAAAATAGCAAAATAAAGATATTCCTTACTGTCTAGCATTCTAAATATTCTATTATCGTATTTTATCATCTAACCATTGATAAAAAAGATCCCAAATTTCATAAAATTTCATAATTTTATTCACCCAGATCAAAATGGATTTCTGCCAAAGAGACAAATCAGAGACAATATGAGAGTAATCTTGGATACTTTGGAATACTATGAGGCTCATCCTGAAAAGCAAATGGCTTTGATATTTTTAGATGCTCAAAAGGCATTTGACAATGTGAATTGGAGATTTATGTTATTACTATTGGAACAGATGGGTTTTGCTAAAAAATTTATTCAAGCAATCGAAGCCATATATAATAAACAGACAGCAAAGGTAATGATGGAGGGGGAACTTACAGATTTTATTAATATAAGAAAAGGCACAAGACAAGGGTGTCCCCTATCCCCTTTGCTATTTGTGTTGACTTTGGAAGTGTTGAATAGAAATATTAGGGATGATAAAAGCATAAAAGGAATGAAAATTAAGAAGGAAGAATTTAAACTACAAGCTTTTGCTGACGATTTAGCTTTTATTCTGGAAGATCTGTTAGAAACAGCTCCAAGGTTATTGGAAAAGATAGAGACATATGGTGAGATGGCTGGTTTGAAAATAAATAAAGATAAAACAAAGATTTTGACAAAGAACATGCTATTGAGACAGAGAGAAGAACTGGCAGATCTTTTGAAAATTCAAATTACAAATAAGGTTAAGTATCTGGGGATATATTTGACAGCAAGATGTAGCACATTAAAAGAGAATAATTATATTAAACTCAAACAACAGATAGCTACAGATTTGAAGAAGTGGGAAAACTTGCAATTGTCATTAATAGGGAGAATTTCAACAATCAAGATGAATATTTTACCTAGAATTTTATTTTTGTTCCAAACAATACCAATTAGGCTTGGAAAAGACTATTTTGAAGATTTAAATAAAATCATGTTGAAGTTTATATGGCAAGGTAAAAAAGCGAGAATAAAACTAAAGCTTTTGCAAGACGCTAGAATTAGAGGAGGTTTTGGCCTACCTAATTGGGAATTGTATTATCAAGCTGCAAATTTGATGTGGGTCAAAGAATGGATAACATTAAGAAGGCTTTTAACTCTTGTTTTCAAAACATTTATATAACTGTAGAAATAAACATGATCATGAATAAATCCAAACCTCTAAAAATCTGTCAGTGTCAAGCAAAGACCTAAGCTGGACAATTTCCTATTACACAAAAATCTTGAAAAAGCAATCCTTAGGCTATCTGAAAATATAAAATGCTTTTCCACACATTTACCTTCCCAGCAATAAGAATGGGCATTGGTTCTTAACTGATACGCCCCTTCTCGGCGAGCTGCGAGGAGCATCCAGAGAATGGGATATGCTTCCGAGTCCTCTTCTTGCAGGCTGAGCTTTAGCTGAGGAAACACTCCACCCCCTCACGTGACTCCAAGTGGCGTTCCTCCAGTTTTTTGCGATAACGAGAAGAAAGGTTAAGAAATCCTTCTAATCAACTATTGGCTCCTTGGCTGAAACTAGAGTACCCACCAGACGGAGGAGTTAGGGTGGGGCTGGATGCTCCTCGCGGCTCACCAAGATGGGGCGTATCAGGTAAGAACCAACGCCCATTCTCCCTCGAGCCGCTCGGAGCATCCAGAGAGTGGGACATACCAAAGCTAGGCTGTCCTACGGGTGGGACTCCGTCTGGGCCGATAGCCCCTCCGGGTCACTGATGACCATCTGTAGGACTCGTCGGCCGAAAGAGGCCTCTGCTGAGGCGTATAAGTCTATTTTGTAATGTCTGATGAATGGGGACGGAGAGGCCCAAGTGGCTGCCCGACAAATGTCAGCAATTGGGGCTTGTGTGGCCCAAGCCGCCAAAGTAGCTGCACTCCTGGTGGAATGAGCGGTTATTCCCCCAGGAGCGGGCAGAGATTGTGATAGATAGCACCTGGCAATAGTCGCCCCAATCCAGCGAATGATGGTTGAGGGAGAGACTTTGAACCCCAATGTCCTGGGCTGAAAGGAGAGGAAGAGAGATTCTGATCTTCTCAGGGGTTGTGTGTGCTTAATGTATATGCGCAAAGCCCTTCTAACATCCAGGGAGTGCCAAAGGGTTTCCCTGTCCCTTGAGGGTCTGGGGCAAAAGTTTGGGAGGACCAGTTCCTGAGACCTGTGGGGTCGGGGCGAAGGACCACCCGATCAGCATGGAACACGCATAAATCGTTTCTGATTGACAATGCTATTTCCGAGACTCTACGAGCAGAAGTAATGGCCACTAGAAAACTACTTTAAACGTTAGAAATTCAAGGGAGGACTCCCTCGGAGGTTCAAATGGGTGCCTTGTAAGCGAAACGAGGACCTTGTTGAGGTCCCATGTGGGGAACCTGTGAACAGTCGGAGGGCACAAGTTGGTGGCGCCCCTGAGGAAAGCTCTAACCCGGGGGTGATGAGAGAGAACTGAAGTTATCAGAAGAAACAACGGTTGAGAGGGCAGCGACCTGCCGTCTCAGGGTGTTGGGGGCAAGCCCTTTACGTAGGCCTTCTTGAAGGAATTCCAAGACCTGCGCAATAGGGGGAGAGAGGGAGTCAACTTGGAACCCGCTACCCCACTTGGAAAAGCCCTTCCAAGTGGCATCATAAATTCGTGTGGTGGAGGGTCACCTAGCGGCCAAAATAGTGTCGATTACTTGACTGGAGAATTTTTCTCTTGTCAAACGGATCCATTCAACCTCCAGACGGCTAAGTGGAGCCATTGGGGCTCTGGATGCAGAAGGGGCCCCTGAGAGAGGGAGATCCTGTCCTCCATAGGAGCGCTACTGAAAGATTGCGGAGGTCCGCAAACCATGGTCTCCTGGGCCAATAGGGAGCCACCAGGAGCAGGTCTGCCTTCTCATGAATGAGTTTGTTTATGACTCTGGGAACTAGTGGCAGTGGAGGGAAGGTATATAGGAGCCCTGGGGGCCATGGGCAGCTTAGCGCGTTGTGGTTCTCTGACCCGTGAGACGGGTACCTGGAGAAAAACCATGGAAGCTGTGCGTTGGACGGGGAGGCGAAGAGATCCACCCTCGGGAGGCCGAATATTCTGGACGCCTCCTTGAATAGGGATGGATGGAGGCGCCATTCTGCTTGGTCCATCGTGGCCCTGCTCAGCCAATCCGCCTGGATGTTGGAGATTCCGGAGATGTGTTCGGCTTTTAGTGTGAGGAGGTTGGATTTTGCCCAACGGCAGAGGCGCTCGGCCTCCCTCATCATCTGAATAGACTGGGTGCCTCCTTGCCTGTTGACATGGGCTTTAGCCGTGGTGTCGTCCGTGAGAATAAGGACGTGACGCCCGCGTACCAAGGGGAGGAATCTGAGCAGGGCCAGGTGGGCGGCGTGAAGCTCCAGCCAGTTGAGGCTGCATCTTAGCTCGATCAGCGACGACTTGCCCTATGCCGAGAGCGAGTTGACGTGAGCACCCCAACCTGATAGGCTGGCATCCGTGATGAGGGTTAGCCGCTGAGGTTCTGAGAAGAGGTGGCCCCTGTTGATGGCAGGGTTGGTCCACCAGAGGAGGGATGTGAGGACCCTCGGAGGCACCTTGGCTCTGGACTTCGAGTTGCTTCTTCCGGATCTTTGGGATGAGAGCAGGAACCACTGGAGGGGTCTGCTGTGTAAACGGGCCCAGGGAATAATTGAGATGCATGAAACCATCTCACCCAATAATTTAGAAAGGTCAAGTAACGCCACCCTCCTTGATCGCCTAATCTGTTTGACCAGAGCTTGAATGCTGAGGAACCTCTCCGAGGAGAGGAAGACCTTTTCTGTAACCGAATCAATTATGGCTCCCAAGTGGATGATTCGGGTGGATGGGACCAGTTGACTCTTTTACCAATTGATGAGGAACCCGTGTGCCAGGAGAGTGGAGAGGGTGGCTCTGGTGTCCCTGACTGCCTGGGTCTTGGACGGGGAGAGAATAAGGATATCATCCAAATAGCAGTGACGGCGGACGGGAACGCTCCTGAGGTGAGCCTCCAGGGCCACGAGGACCTTGGTGAAGGTCCTGGGAGCCGAGGCCAGACCAAAGGGGAGGGCCACGTATTGATAGTGAAGGTTGTTATAACAGAACCTAAGGAATTTGTGGTGAGAGGGCCAGATTGGAATGTGTAGGTATGCCTCCGAGGGATCTATGGGGGATAACCAGTCACTCCGCCTGGTACCCAAGAGAATCGATTGCAAGGTATGCATTTTGAATTTGCGCTGGATAAGGTGGCGGTTTAGCTGTTTTAAATCTAATATAGCTCTGCATCCCCCCGAATGCTTGGGCACCACAAAGAGGTGGGAGTAGAATCCTCGTCCCCTCTGGACCAGTGGAACGGGTTGAATGGCCTGAATGTCAAGCAGGTGTTGGATGGTTGCATCCATTAGTGCACGTTTGGCGGGATCTCTTGAGGTGGGGGATGTCATGAAGAAATCAGCGGGGGGCAGACCGGAACTCAAGGGCAAGACCAAACCTGACGGTGTCCCTAACCCGTGCATGGGAGTGGATTGTCCCATTGAGCGGCGAAGTGTCTAAGGCGGCCGCCGATGGGGAGGGAGGAAGAAATTCTATCTGGGTCGGCGGTAGGGCCTCCCCACTGATCCCCTAAAGGGCCTCTTATGGTTGCCGCCCCATTTGTTTCTGTCGCCTGAGTCCGAGCGGTCCTGAGACCGGAAGGAAGGGGGTCTCGGGTATCTGGGCGGGAAGGGGAGTTGGTAGAAGGGGCGGGGGAAGCCCCTCCAAAAGGGCTGAGGGCCTTCTGTCTCTGGCCTCCGAAAAAGGGAGGGCCGGTACTTCCTCTTGCTGCGGCCCTCGACCAGCAGGGGTTCCAAGGCCAGGCCGAACAGTTTGTCTCCCTGACGGGAGCAGTGACCAGCTTGACTTTATTTTTACATCCGCCTACCAGTGCTTGAGCCGCAGTAGGCGGCGAGCCGTGACATGTGATGTTATCACTCTGGAAGAGAACCTTACCGATTGGTAAGTGGCGTCAGCTGAAAACTTGGCTGCGGCCACCAGTTTCGCTATTTCTTGGTGCGCCCTCACATTGACGCGGGGACGTTCTCTCAGCTGCCAGAGCCAGCAGATAGAGGACCCTGTGAAGAATGAAGCGGCCCTAGCCGATTTAATGGCCCAAGCGTCGGATAGATGGGCCCGGCGCAACGCCAGTTCCGTCTGCTTTTGCTCAGGTTTCAAGGCCTCTAAGGCCTCACTGGGGATAGAGGAGGAGGCAAGGCCCACAATGGGGTCGTCAACCTCCAGGATGTTTAGAAGAGGAGACATTGCCGAATTGAGATTAAATAATCTCGTCTTGGATAAAGGTTGTAAGGGGGGGGGGCTCCTGTGGAAGCAAGTTGCTACGGTTGGGATGACCTCAGCTTCCACCACTGGTTGTGTGAAAATGGAGTCCTCTGGTCTCTCTGAGACGGGGGGGGAAGTCAGAGGGAGACTGGGGAAGAAGACCAGAGACACACTTGGCTTTAAAGAGGAGGGATTTGAACAAGCGTGGCTTGAACAGCCCCCCGAATACGGGTTGGTCAGGAGAAGCCCCCTCGTCCTCCGACATCTCCCCCTCCATGAGGTTCGCCTCTAAGGGGGGCTCACTATAATGGGAGGATCCCATCCGGGTGTCCTGTACCTCTTCCCTGAAGTCACCAAAGTCCTCTTCCTCCTCCTCCTCCTGGGCCCCTACGGGAGGAGGGCTGTCCCTCTTAGAGAGTACCTGACCAACCGGGGGATCCGGCTGTGGAAGGGATCTGATGGATAAAGAGTCGTGGTCGGGAGCCCATGGAGAGAAGCCTGATGTGGACATGTGCTGCAGGCCTTCCGCAATGCCCTGGTGGATAGTCGATTCCATCCAAGCCTTGATGTGGGCTGGAACCTCAGATGTAGAGGGTTCTTCCTGACGCAGACCAGCGGCCGTAGGTGTAAAGGTAGCTTCAGGGGTCTGTCTGGTCGGTGGTCCCAGGGTCAAGTGACCCTGAAGTGGGCTGCGCCTAGATAGGGAGAAGGAAGGGCTGGAGGCCCCGAGCGGGACTCCCTTGATCGCCTATCAAACTCCTTTTCCAACGCCTCATGGCGCCTTCAGGCGTCTCGTTGGGAGGCCTTGGAAGGCTCCTTGTCCTGTCTGCACAAGTAGTGGGACTTTGCCTTAGCCTTCAAGGAAGGTCATTTAGAGAGATTGCCGTCTGCCATTTTGATAATTATAATAACATAAGCTTCCTTGTCCTGGTGATAATAATAGTAATAATAGTAAAGAGAGGTTGGCTCGCCTGGAATTGGCCTGAGTGGGGCCGAGTGAGGTTTGAGCTGGCCCGCTCCCCCTTTTGGAATTTGTACATGTACAGTGGTAACCGGTAGTAAGGAATAAATATATATATATATATATATATATAATATGTACAGATGAGTAATCCTCTGATTTTTATTTTTATTTTTGTTTGTTTGTTTGTTTGTTTATTTATTTATTTATTTATTTATTTTATTTTATTTTATTTTATTTTTTTATATGCTATCTGCATGTAAAGGTTATCTATGTATATACATATAAAAACGTATAATTTCGTTTGTAAATTTTTCTCTTTTTTTTTTTTTTTTACAACAGCAGGAAAGGAACCAAAGAGGTACCACAGTACAGGCCGGATTTACCAAATAAACGCCTGAGGCCTAGAAGGAGAGAGGCCTCTGGCAGCAAGCCTCCAGCAACAAGCCGGAGGGGGGGGTGCTGCAACCTCACCCCAATAGAGGCTGTGGGAGGCCAACAGAGACAATGAAAGCGAGCCCGAAGGAATGCTAAAAGCAACTAACTCTTGACCCAGGGGGTCTTGGACTTTTACTTCCACCGCAGCAGCAACGATCAGAAATAACAATGGCGCCCGACCACGATGCGGCCCCAAGATGGCGGCCGCGAGCTGAGCTATGTCGGGCGCCTTCGGGATGGCAAGGAGGGCTTGTCCGGTTAGCTCAGCATGCCTGGTGCTCTTAAGGAGCGACTAGCCCTCCCAGTCGGCGTTTAGGGTGGGGGGGAATCCAGCGAAAATTGCGCGCCACAAGGCAGCACGGAGGCAGTGATGCGATCTAATAATGGGGGGGGGTCGCGCGAAGCGCTGCGAACCTGCCCGCTTGGTCCCTAGGGGCGAGGGGAGACTTCCCTTAAGTCCCAACCCTTTGCGTAGGAGGAAGGAAAGGAAATATCAGACCTGAAGGTGAGGAAATTAGCCAGAATAATATGCGTAGTATAAATCAGCCAAGGAGCTCCTTCCAACAACAGCCTGACTCTTCGAGGCTGAGCAAAAGACTGGGGGAACGCCACTTGGAGTCACGTGAGAGGGCGGAGCGTTTCCTCAGCTAAAGCTCAGCCTGCAAGAAGAGGACTCGGAAGCACATCCCACTCTCTGGATGCTCCGAGCGGCTCGAGGGAGAATGATAACATTCTAAAACTGATCACACCACCTTGAATTTGGAGGTTTAATAATTTTCAAGACAAGGGTCTTGCTATAGTGTAGAAGTTAGAGGGTAATTCACACTAGTCTTAAAGGTTATGCACCTAGCCAACTTGCATCTTAAAGGAGCTAAAATGAGTACATGGTATATGATCTTTGTATCCACATATGAGCAACGCAAAGAGAATGTGTTTGAATAAATTGCAACTGTTTTATAGTCAAGTTATCTAATTAACAAATTGAAAGTTTGCTCTTTCAAGTAAGCAGCTGAATTACTTTACTTTACATTAAAGTAAAATTATCTTGGACTCAACAAATAGTGCCGATCTGATGTGATCCATGAATGAGCTCACCAATAATCCCATGGAAGGAAAGAAAAAGAAAAATATTTTCTTGTAGCCACAGTAAGTACTGCGAAATTATGAATAATCCAGGCACGAAGTATGATTTTTAAATGGGAATTTTAAACTTCAATTATTTAAATCATTTGCATATTTGTCCATACATTAATAAAGATATGGGCGCTTTTTCTTGTGTGTATATATACACATACAGATGAAGGCATAGATACATCGTATAGAGCTTTTTATCATGAAAGATCTTAAAAGCTTATAAAAAGGGCTGAATAGCAAACCTCCATCAAAATGCTTTCTTTAAAAATAATGTTGATTCCATTTTCAATATATGCACCTGAATCAGTGATGGCATTCAATTTTTTTTACTACCAGTTCTATGGGCGTGGCTTGGTGTGTGTGGCAGGGGAAAGATACGGTAAAATCTCCAGTCAGAGGTGGTATTTGCCGGTTCTCTGAGTTACTCAAAATTTCCACTACCGGTTCTCCAGAATTAATCAAAACCTGCTGAATACCCACCTCTGGCCTGAATGCTAAACATGGAATCATAATCACAATATCACACAAGTGAAAAAGTTCAGTGCTTATTTAGTCCAACTCTTTGCTCACAACAGATCTTAAAGCACCTTGGAGAGAGGGCCATCCAATATGAAGACTTCCAATGAAAGAACATACCACTTTATGAGGCAACTGGTTGAGTTTTTAACCACCAGAAAATTCCTCTCAAATCTAGCCTGAATCTACTTCCCTGTAGTTTTAGTCCACTGAATTTAGTCCTGCCTTCCCAGATGAGAACCAGTCCACTTTCTCTTTCATAGGATTAGTTTTTAAATATCTGATGATACCCTCATTTAACCTTCTCTTCTGAAAGTTAAATATACTTTTCTTCCTCATCCTATATTTGTATTCCTTTTTTTTTCCCCTCCCCAAAAGCAGGAATCTATATTTCACCCTGGCAAATTTCTTCTTGTTTGTTTCAGGCCACTGGCCAAGCCTGTCTAGATCTTTTTTTTAATCTTTATCTTCTCTTCTGAGGTGTTCATTACTCCTCTTAATTAGTGTCATCTGTAAATTTGATAATCCTCTCAACGTAAGTCTTAATAAAATGTTGAACAGCACAGAGCCGAGGACAGAATCTAGTGGCACTTCATTCAGTACTATTCTCCAAGCTGACGTCTAGTCATTAATGGAGCACTGTCTGGGTGTGGTCATCAATTTAAGTATGAATCTAGCAGTTGCATCATCCCGTCAGATTTTACAATTTTATTTATGAGGATATGAGAGGCTTTATTCAATGCTTTGCTGAAGTCAAGATACACTGCGGCTGTAGCATTTTCCCAATCTATTAAGGTAGTAACTGTCAAAAACAGAGGTAAAATTGGTTTGGAATTATGTGTTCCCTTGTTGCTTGCTCCCATTGGTAAGATCCTGAAAGTGAAAGACTTAAATCTCTTCACTTTAGTGGTATGCATTTGTTTGTTATAAATCTATATTCCTATATTCCTATCCTAGTATTCACAGATACACTGTTTAATAATCTGATTCAAGACTTTGCCTGCTATAGACCGATTAAACTTCCCAGGTCTCTTCTTTCCCCTTTTAATGGGAACAACATTTCCTCACCTCCAATATTAAGTTTTCAAAGATTACAGATAGTATTTCTGTTATAATTTCTATTAGTTCATTTAGTATCTTCACCAATCATCTGAAGTGTTGCACTAATTCTGATAAAACATTTACCACTGATCACCTGCAGATGGTTTTTATTTAGTTACAAAAAGTTTAAGACATGACTAAGAATCCAAGTTTCTCCATCTGCAGTAAGTAATTCAGTACCCGAAATATAAATGAAGGCCGCTGCTTGTCTAAGCCTTTGAGATGCAGGATCATAACACTCCAGGAAATGAACACAATCATAATAACCTCACTAAATGAGCAAAATATTTTCCTATAGCCTAGAAATTCAAACCTACCTTAGGAATTACTGCAATATTAGTCACAGTTTACTATAGTATGTAATTTCCCAAGGTAAATGAAATATATTTCTTAAAACAAAGAGTAGGCCTTATGCGCAGTAATAAGTTATTAATTGAACTTTTAAAGAAATATTCAACTATTGTTGCTTTTATTCAATGTAAACTTTTTACATCTTGCAAAAATCTCACTATTATTTAATATGCATCACATACTTTTAATTAGTTTATAAAAGAATTATTAGTCATATTATTTCAGTTATACTAGAAAACACAAAAATGTATTACAGTATATATTTTTAAAAAGTTAAAATTACATACCAAAAGTCTACTTTTCATATCTTTATGGAAATGAATATGAAGGACTAGTCATGCTTTCCTCACAACCTCCTCCCCAAAATCTAACTATTCTCACACGCATATTGGACAAAAATTAACATTTTTGCAAACAGGACAGAATATTCACCTGTGTTTTGTAAAATACTTGACGGCAAGCTTAGAAATCAAAGCTGTAATTTCTCAAAAGATACACTTAAAGATTAACAATTACATTTTAGTATAATTGTATAATTATAGTATAATTGAAAGGAAAACAAGACAAGTAGCTCTCAAATTTGATTAATGTTTGGTTTTGACTTGGCCCCATATTCTACAAACCCAACTTGAAAACATATTTTCAACAATGGGAGTCCATTTCCATTTAATGGAAATAATGGTGGAAATGAAAGGTGAATCAGTCAGCAATAAACACACACATACACAGAGAGAGGGAGGGGGAGATAATTCTGAATTAAGGATGAAAAACCAAGACTGATTTCAACAGAAATACACTTCTTTTAAGCACCAATTTAAATGATCTCTTTGCAGCATATTTATCATATCTCCGTTTCAGCTCTTCCACCTGACAGATAGCACCAAATTCACTCAACAAGAATAATAACATTCAACACAAGAATAATAACATTCAACACAAGACAAAATAGCATTAATCAAATCATCCACACTTTTAATGTGATTCACACGAGCTATGTAAAACTTGTTTACTATTCTTCATTTAAATAATCTTCATGGCTCAATAAAGAAAAATGAGATGCACTAAAAATGTAGGAGTACCATGTAGAAATGTAGGAATGTCATATAACTGAATCTTTAAATACTAGGTAGATGGACTGGAGTTTGGTGGCTACATTATTGGAAGAGATGAAGAAACAGATTAAGGACAAGTTGTTTTGGAGACAATCTATATATGTGGTCACTAAGAGATGACACCAACTTGATGGCACTAATTGATCAATCAATAATCAATTATCATAATCAAGAATACTCTCAACTTGACCACATATACTACAACAAAGGCAAGGCTGTTCTTTACGATTTCTTGCAATGTTACTCCATAGCCTTGGTATTGCTCCTGCAGTCAACTGTTTCAACATAAGTAATTAAGTAGGATAATGATATACACAAAAGGAAAAGTGCAAAATGACACTACACAACAATGGTGAAAGGACATAGATAATAAGAGGGAACAATAGTTTTTAGCCTAAGCAAGAAATGCTTAAATAATAGTTTCCAAAAGAAGAGGAGCTATTCAGCACTTTGGCCTTCAGACTTTCAGGACTCTTATTTATCAGAAGGCAACTTGGAAGTACGAAAATAAAATATCCAAATGGACAAACAAAGAAAAACCCAGCTCCTAAGATTCTATCTAGATGTTATCCCTTCCTTCATGGATAAACAGTGGTACCTCGGTACTCATTGTTAATTGGTTCCAGAAAGCATGATGACTATCAAAAATGATAAAACCAAACACATTTTTCCCATAAGAAATAATGCAGTGAGTCACAAGGCAGACAACAATGACAAGGTCTAGTACCAAACAAACAATGAGTACTGGGACAAAACTTCTGCATCAAAATGCACTGAGTACCAAGTTTGATGAGTTTCAAAGCAGTTGAGTACCAAGGTACCATTGTATGACACTGAAGGGGTTTTTTTTCAATACAAAGCTGGTAGTATGGCACCATAAAGCTCCAAAATAAAGACCATGAGTATTAGAAAGTCATTGGATTCCATCCAACGAAGAACATCTTTTTTCAAGGACTCTTAAAATCTTCCACTTTGAAATCTGGGCACCTATATTACATTTCAACAATGTAAAATTTCAAAGTACTTTTCACATTCTTTTTCACATACATACATACTCATTAATAGAATTTTAAAAGGACAAAACAAAACAAAACAAAAATCCCACAGGTACCAAGCAGCCACTTGCCAAATCAATCCCATTTGATATTTATTAATAAAAAAATTAAGCTTTCAAGCTTTCAAACAGCTGCATACTATACAAATAAAACCATGTGGATGGATGGAGTATTCAATTCAGAACAAATAAAATACATCTGAAGTGATAGCTTGAAACTTTAAACACTTCATAAACACTTCTTGGCAAGATCCTGAACTAATAAACAATCCAAAAGAGGGCACTGGGGAAACATCCCTGGGAACTACACAATCTCAGCCACTAGCATCTTTGAGGATTAAATAACATGACACATTAAATAGGTAGCCTGAAAGTGTCCTTCTGTTTTTTCTTCATCACAAAAGAAGCATAAGGTTGCCCAATCCAAATCATACCTCTCACATACAAGGCAGAAGTATGATCGGCCAACCAATTCTGAGTCTCCACGGCTTGTTATCTGAACATGTATAGTATTTTTCTCTCAAAAATAATACTGGTGTCTGTTGAGATTGTAGAATACATGTAATTGTTTTAGCATTTTTCATTGGAAATGCATGATCAAAAGCAGTCAAAGTAAATTCAAATCAACTAAGACGGCAGCATAGTAATCAACCACAAGAGGAGCTTTTAAAAAAAAAATGTTGGACAAACTTAGTTTTCCTCACCTACAAGAATGGATACACTTTCTAGGCTTAGGTCCACATCTGAGGTTCTCTGAATAACAGAACTGGAAGGGATCTTGGAGATCTTCTAGTCCAACCTCCTGCTCAAGCAGGAGACCCTATAACATTTCAGACAACTGGCTGTCCAGTCTCTTTTGGAAAGCCTCCAGTGATGGAGCACCCACGACTTCTGAAGGCAAGTTGTTCCACTGGTTCATTGTTTTCACTGTCAGGCAATTTCTCTCTCCTTAGTTCTAAGTTGGTTTTCTCCTTGATTAGTTTCCATCCATTGTTTCTTGTCTTGCCTTCTGGTGTTTTGGAAAATAAGCTGACCTCCTCTTCTTTATGGCGGCCCCTCAAATATTGGAACACTCCTATCCTATCAACGCTAGTCCTTCTTTTCATTAAATAGACATATTCAATTTCTTCATATGTTTTAAAAGCCCCTAATCCTCTTTGTTGCTTTTTTTTTTTTTCATTCTGCCCTGAGTCTCAATACCTTTTTTATGGTGACCAAAACTGAATAGTGTGCCAATGATACTTCCTCAAAGAAGTGGGAAGGACCACTGAATTTCATTTAAAATCAGACCTTCAAAAATTTGATCCTGGACCATTTTGATTTTTAAATTCCCTCCTACCGCTCCTTGCCTTAATTTCGTGTTTTATAACTTAGTGATCACCAGACACAATATAGCTTGACTTCAAGAATTCCTACCTAATGATAACCATGAGGTTCAAAATATCTGGGGGATGTCAGATTGGTAGGGCTGCCCTAAATCTATCAAATATCAAAATCAATATTTTCTATACCTGATAACCTCTCCAGAAACTATCTGGACCTGATTACCCACTGGTAAATAATATAAGCCATTTAAGATTTTAATTTTTTTTTCCCTTGGGTGTATTATTATAAACAGTAAACATTAATTTGAATCACAATATACATATGAAAATAATAGAACTACAAAGAAATTTTCAAACAAATATTTTAAAATTCATGCATGCCAGAAATGTTGTATTTCTTACAGAAGCAGAAAGTTCCTTTCCCACTTCCAGGTTATAGTAATGTATCAGAAAACACGCCTTCCCATCTTTCTTTCCCTAAAAATACAGGGAAAATGTGCTCGTTAAGAAATTATACCCTGCAAACCATAGATCTTAGCCAACAGAAATCAAAATGAAACACATGTATCCTGCCATACTGAACTATGGAAGAGGCTGTTGTTTCATCTTGGGGGGGGGGGGAACACAAGGATTTGTCAAGGGGTCAGCAAAGGTGATGAGGAGATATAGGAATGTTATGTCCCTCTGCTCCAATTTTTAATTTTAGATTATTATATTTGTTTCTGACTTGCTAAAAGAATATACTTCTCTCTTCAGAATTCTACTACTTTCTCCCAACTTCTAAAAAATTGTGTTTTTATTTTATCTGCTCTCGGCTTTAGCCTCAATAGAAAAAGAGATATGATCTTCCAGATATCTGGAGGCCAATCTACAGGCGTTTAAGCACACTACTTCCTGTTTGCACAGCAAAGATCCAGACTGCATCAATTCTGTAGCGTTCAATCAAATAACTGCTGCACTGCAGTAACTAAACAGAAGAAGGAACCCAAAAGCTGCACAGACTCGCAGCTGCGTAAGATTTAAAAAGAGATATACAATACAGAGGGAGGGGACAGAAAAAATCCTTATAAAACCTGAGAGCTTCTGTAGGCTCCAATTTTTATTCATAAATTTTGAATCAGTTCCCATGCTCTGTTATCTTATTCTTCCCAAAGACCAATAAGCAAGGGCTGCTGCTGTGATGTTAACAGCTTCAACTACTAATTTCAGGGCCTTGCCCTGCAGGAAAAGACAGACCAGGATTAAATGTCAAGACCTTTTAAATTCACAGCCCGCTTAATCAATTACTTGGCAGGCATGTGCTAGAGGTTCTATATCGTATGCCATCAATCCAAACCACTCAACTCTCTCCACTATAATGAATTGTGTTCGTGTGGCATCCCACTGTCAATTCATAGCGAAGACCATTTACTAGTAAGCTGGAACATCGGCCCCACAGAGAACGCCACCATACTGATCTTGAGCTAATAGCAGTGTGCCTTCAGTCTGTCTAATACACTAATATTCAGCTGCAGAAGTAAATACCTCAAATTAACAGAGGCAATAGTAAACAAAATTTATCCTCCATATTCTTCTTACACGGTTGGTTCATTTCCAATGGTCCTTCAAGGAGTCATCTGTGCCTGCATAGCAGCCTATTGGAAATAGGATTTTGGTGGGAGACTCTCCACATCCCCACACGTATATTATATAATCATGGGATTCCCACCAATTTGTCCCAGTTAGGCATCACTCAATGGATCAAAACCAAAGTAAACCATCCACAAAATCAGGGAGGGTGGGAGATGGCTAGGATATGCGCATTAACAATGATCACTGAAAGAATTAGGCAAGGTACCCAAGATGTTTTTCTACAATGTACTTGGGGGGGGGGGGGGTTTCCTCAAAAGGCAAGTGGACTTTCTTTCTTTTCCTTGAAGATGTTTCGCTTCTCATCCAAGAGGCTTCAACAAAAAGAAAGTCCAGTTGCCTTTTTAAAAAAAAAAAAAAAAAAGCACCTTTGAGACAACCATGACCTGGATGACTAAGAATTTCCATAGACATTCCGAAATGTAGAGCTTAGGTTAGGCAACAACACAGTCTGCTAGTATCTATAGCTCACTTAACAAAACATGATGGAAATTAGATCATGTTGCTTCAATGCAGAATATGAATTGAACAAAAATTGATATTTACAGCCACTATGGCTGATATAGAATGCTATAACTCTCCCACTTTAAAGAAATAAAGAGGATCCTTTAGCCATACTAAAGTATCTAAAATAGATCTACCTGATGGTCCAATGTATGTGTGCTCACAAGCCACTTGAAGAAACCAGACTGCTATATTTGTAGAACAGGCGGGGCTGTAAAGACATGTCTTAATTACAAGCCATGCAATCCCAGTTGTTGAGGAAAAGAATAACATTTCCTTGCAGTAAACCAAAACTTATGAGGCTATTACCATGTTTCTCATATAATAAGGCCGGGTCTTTTTTTTTTTTGAGCCTCGAAAAATGGCTAGGTCATCTTTTCGGGGATGACTTAATTTCTCTCCCCCCCCCCGCATCTTTGGGTGGGCGGGCGGTGACAGCTTGGATGTTAACCTCGGCGTTGGTGGGGCACTTCATATCGGGGTCAACACAGGCAGCACCATATCCAGGTGTACAACAAAAGTACTTCCTAATGGCAAGCCCCACCACCACAATCCCCCCCCCCCATTTCGCATGTTTTAATACAGGCCTTAATTTGGGGGGAATGGCTTAATTTCATTTCATGCCTATAATACAGGCTGGGACTTCCTATTGGGGGAGGTCGTATTGTTGGAGAAACAGGGTACTATATTAGTGAAAAGCAGTATTGTCACTTTCATCCTGAAGACTCTTCGCCATAACTCAGGAATCAGTGGTCATGACATGAAGCCATGGGACCAATGAAACTGAATAATTTCTCCCAGGAATCTATAGCTAAGATAGACTCAGTTGGAGTATTAAATTATATTTGATCCACAACCTCTGTAATAAGAACAATATTAAGTGACAATATTAAAAGGAGCATGGTTTTAACAATATAAAGTGACAATATTAAAAGGAGCGTGGTTTTATCAAAATATGTGCAATGCAACGGACTAAGTCTCCAGCTGCAATTCTCATTCTGAACAAGTTACTGCACAGAGACAGAACTTATCTCCTTATGGAGGATGAAAGGAGAAACAGTGAAACTGCTTTTGCTGCTGAGACAATGCAGAGGGTGAAGGTGGGAGGAGACAAACACAGTCAGACAACAAACACAAGCTGCTATGCTTTAAGCCAAATGGCATCCCTTCAGGAACCACCCATTTTACAGCACATTAGCTAATTGAATAGGTAACAGGAAAATGCTAAGATTTTTACAGCATTCAGGCTAGGCTAAAAATAACCAGTAGAAATAATCAGATATTTTTTTACAAAAAGTTCTGCCTGGTTGGTATAAATAGAATTTTTTAAAAAAAAAAT